>JAZEWU010000002.1:25540936-25570779 GCA_036362915.1 Geotria australis
ATTTGTAAATGTGTACAAAGGGCCATGGATCGGGACCCCGAGAAACAGAAATGAGTGTGCCAACGGTGGACGAGCTGGTGCCAATCATCCACCGGCAGGCGGAGTATGTGCAGCACCTGGAGGCCCAGGTGCAATTCTGCAAAGTAAGTTGACAATCCTCAAGACAATGTATTGATGTAAGTTTTCACAGCTCAATGTATTAGAATTGCTCTCAATAGTTGCTCTTTTGAGATAGCCGTGTCAATCGTTCTTCCTCTCTCCTTCGTGACGTTTCATCTCCAACGTTGGAAATGTCACAAAGGACAGAGCAGGAGCGCTCGACACGACTATCCCGAAAGAGCAGCTCTTCAAAGGGATTTTTAAACCTCAAGCTACGTCATAGGCAAACCCCACACACCTGTTTCGTATTCTAGCATCAAATGCACCCCAGCCACTGATGAGACGGGATTCACTTAGCTATGCATCGATCCTTGCTTTATGAAAGAGTGCATTTGTTATAAGGTTACACAAGTGATGTGACTAATGACATTACAGGAGGAGCTGTTGGGGATGAAGCAGCGGGTGAAAAACGTCGTGGTGGAAAATGAAAAGCTTCGCGAAGAATCTGTGAATGAAAAAAGTCTGTCGGATCAAGCAGAAAATTATGTGCCGGTAACTGCTTATAAAATGTCAGTTTTTCCACGTTCTTATGCTAATTTATATTACATGGTGTGAATCATGAATTAATATTGCACTGTCACAAGTACACTATATCGCTGATGTAGGATAACAAATGTAGGCCTTGTTGCATTCACCCCCGTATAGGATGAAGAACAGTCACCGAATTCCCAATCTGAAGAGATTCCCAAGCATTTGACAAACGAGAAGAGATCGGACGCAAAGAGAAGCCCCTCGCGCACTGCCACCTCCTCCGTGGCCATCGCTATTCAGCAGGAGCAATGGAAATTAGAGCTGGTAAGAACTGGCAGAAGTAAATTTCCAACATTTCTTTTGAGTGTGCCATTCAAAATAGGTCTTTTGAGCATTTGCTTTTGTTAATCATTTGTAAAAGCTTAAAAAGGCATCCTGTATTTGTGCAAAGAAAATATATTGACAAAAGGCATCCTTTAACATCACGATTGTGCTAAATGGCTTGTGTTGTTAGATTCTCGGTTATGTAAAAAACGGTATCTGTACATCAAGGCCATTAGTGGAACACAGTTCGGTCGTGTTAAACTTATTACATTGTCTACAGACCATTTTGTTGCTTTTATGATAATGAAGTAATGTGTATTTCCCTGTCTTACCAAGGAACGGCTAAAAGCTTTACATGAAGCCAGAACCCAGACCATGGAGGCTCAGATGAATTCATTACGGTTAGTCGCTTAAAATAACATTTGACTACTTATGTTCAAAATCTGGATTTCCGCTATTAAGCATTTGTATAAATTAACTTAAAAGACCATTATCATACTTTCCTAGTATATTTCAATATTTCCAGATGGAACGGAAGATGAATTTTGCTGCTGTCACATGCCTTCATGTCCTGTCAATACGGCCTACGAAAAATAATTCATGGGCAAAAAATAAATGAGATGTCACAAAATTCATTAATCTGTCAAAGCTTACTCTCACATTCACTAATTTGATTCCCACAAAATTAATTATCGTTATTAACATACGTGTCCATGGCTTTCTGAAATACAGTGTTTAGCAATTTGTTGACACTGCAAGGATTAAATATGGATTTTGTTTGCATTCTACTTGTATTTCGCTGTTTTTGTGCGGGGAAAAATACGGAAACCTTCTGCGTAACTTTTTTTTGCAATTGTTGTTCTGGCCACGGCCCAATAGATACATTTGTGAAACCTGATTACGCACAAGTGGCCTTGCGTTAACTGTGCAATTGATGGACAGGATGGATCTGTCGGAGTCCCAGCGCAAGTGTGAAGAGTTGCGGTTCAAGCTGCGGCAGCAGGGGGGCCCTGGAGGCGGGGTCCCCGGGGGGCTCTGTGTGAAGTGTGCCCAGCACGAGGCGGTCTTGGCACAGTCGCACAGTGACGCACACGTGCAGACCAGAGGCAGACTCGCGAAGTGAGCATGGAGAGACGGCCGCTGCCGGCACCGTATCCGCTGAGAATTTCTTGCACATTCATGCACATTACACGTATCGCTTACTTCATTAATGGGTTTTAAACCGTTATGCTTATGTGGGTGACAGGGTGGCAGGGTGGCCCGGTGGTAATGCTTTTGGCTTACAGCAAAAAGCGCCTGGGTTCAATTCTCAACTTGGATGCCTTTCTGTATGGAGTTTGTAGGTACTTCATTGGCTTTCCTCTGGATTCTCTGGTTTCCTCCCATAGCTGGAAAAAAACCAACATATCTAATATTGGCCAATATCCCAATGCTGAAATATTACCTTAAAAATTACTCGATTATATGGACTGGCGTCCCATCCTTGGTGTTCCCCTGCCTCGCGCCCTGTGTCTGCCGGGATAGGCTCCGGCTCACCGCGACCCTGTATAGGATTAAGCGCTTTCTGAAAATAAATGAATGAATGAATTACTCGATTATGGGATTGCACATAGAAACATTGCCCTCTATGCAGAAATTTGGGAGAAACCTGAAAAAGTCTTGGGACATAGTGAGGCTTTACTGGCTAAACAATTGTAATTATAATAATAGACCTATAAGCTATTACCATAATATAAATATTTATTTTACTGAAGACTACGATTCATCACTTGTCCAAAAACCCTCAAAATTTCTGGTGATGTATATGCGATAACAAAATCTGAGCTCACAGCACTTGTGCGTGTGCAGGGAACGGGATGAGCTGATGGAAACGTTATCGGGGCTGAGAAGCACTGTGAGTGAGCTGCAGCAGAGGGAGGCTGCTGCCTGCGAGCAAGTCAAAGCCACTTTGGAGACTGCGGAGGAAGCCAACTTGGAGAAAGCCAAGGCATGATGTTCAGCTTCCAGTGCGACACCACTCGTTGTGACAGAATCAAGAATCGAGATTCCC
This sequence comes from Geotria australis, assembly GCA_036362915.1. Lineage (NCBI taxonomy): Eukaryota > Metazoa > Chordata > Hyperoartia > Petromyzontiformes > Geotriidae > Geotria > Geotria australis. The sequence goes on from JAZEWU010000002.1 coordinate 25,543,941, forward strand.
TAACTGCGCGTAACTCTGAATGTAAATTTGGGTAGTGTACACGGTCAGGTCAAATTCTATCATCAAATTTGATTTGGTGGCAATTTCCATTTACGGCTTTGCTGTGGCCTGTGTTGAGAGGCGACCGTGGTGATTTACCATTATGGCTAAATGCCTTCTGCTTGCCTCGACTCTCTGGTCCTGCAGATGGCAGTGGAGTGTGAACAGCTTCGCTCAGAGCTGAGCCGGCAGAAGGAGCGGCTCGGAAAGGAGCTGTCCCTCCTTCCGGAACGGATCGCTCTTGCCCGCAGCACGGCTCACAGTGAGGCTGGAAGGGAGAAGGAGGCGTTGGATTGTACTGTAAGTCACCATGGGCTGAAATGAAGTCATCATCCACACTGACCACGCGCTGATAATTTGTCAGCACACTCTCTTACGATCACTCAGAATGACCCCGATATTGTCGGGTCTTGGAAGCTAAGCAGGGTTAAGTCCTTGCAGTGCTTGTTAGGGTAACTGCCATGCACAGCAGCTTGTTGTGGGATATGGGGCTACGTGGCGGATGGCAGAGGGTATCTGTGCTTCCCGCCATCACTAATCCGCACTGCCCAGTGTGTGGAACTATCATCATGACCTAAATGATGTGGAAAGGCTGTCATCCAGCAGTGGATTGGCAAAGGGCTTTGCATGTACAAAGTATTGCACTTGAATGTTTAGGCAGCAAGTGTTTTATGTAAAGAATAAACATCTCATTGACTCCACTTCTTCAGCAACATTAGTTTTATGTTATTGTAAATGTGTGCAAAAGCACATTGCTGAAGCTAATAATGAATGTTTCCATTAAGATAAATCCACGTTGAGTTAATGTTTTTATCACAAATTGTTATTACAAAATGTTGACGTTTTTGCGCAATACATTATTAATAAAAAAATTATTCCATACTTAGATGTATAGTTTTGCATTGCCAATATTGCAGAAATTATTGGCCTTTTTATACACGTTTGCTTTTGCACAAATTCGAACCGCGTAATTTATTTTTCACTGTAGCATAGCGGTCGCTCAAAAATAAACTTTTTGTTGCTGTAATGGGCTCTCACCTGGTCTGAAATAAAGGCTAACTACCATTTCAGAGCAGCCTTCAAGGGAAGGCGGTAATAAAATGCATGCATTCTATGCCTGAATGTATGCCCTTGGTGAACTTGCACCGGCAGATGGTGGGTAGTTTTTTTAGGAAATTAATTATTTATGAGAAGCTGCAGCTTTTGCTGTTCAGTTTTTCCTGATTTTGAGTGCAGTCTGGGAGTCTGCTTTTACAGTGTAGTTTGAGGATGTTTTTGTCGTGCCCTGGGGTGTTGAATGCATCGAACATGAACATGTTTTTGCAAACGGTGAAAAGTGTATTCTTTGCTAGCTGTCTGTTGGCATCGCACGAGAATATCGCTTGAAACAAGCTAAGCGGCTCTCGCGTCCTGACCTTTTGGCCAGCACCTTCTGTCAACTTCCTTTTCAGATGTACAGCAGCAGGCTTCCACACCGTGTGTTTTGTTGTCAAATCACAACTTTATAACCTTAACAACCCACGAGAAAACACGGAGAAAGAAAAAAACTAGTTTTAACAAGGTGGTCAAACCGTGCAAAAGAAAACCTACTGCTGTGTCAGGGCGTGTGTCTGTGGACGTGTGTGCGTACCTCCCAGGTGAAATTTTTGTCTGAAAAAGTGGGCACCCTGGAGGCGCAACTGGAGCGGTTGACCCGAGAGAAGGGAGTCATCGGTAGCCAGCTGGAGGAGGCACAGAGGCAGCTCACGGTCCACGAGACGGACCTCAGCAAGGTCCAGCCGATGGTGCCTTTGAGCATCGCTGCATCTCCGTCTAACATTTGATGTCTAGTGCACTTGCAATGTTATTTGTGATGGTTGCTCTTCAGAATTGTTCTTTCGGGATAGCCGTGTCGAGCGATCTACCTCTCTCCCTCGCGACGTTTCACCTCCCACACCGGAAGCATCATCAGAAGTGGGAGGGAGAGATGGAGATCACTCGACATGACTATCCCGAAAGAACAGCGCAGAAGAGCCACCATCACGAATCGAGCCGTGAAAACCTACATCAATACAATGTTATTTGGAACAGATTTTGTGTAAATATATATATATATGCACGCAGTCCAAAAACGCTTACATTTAGATCGGAAAAATATGTAAAATACTTCGAATGAGAACACCTTTTTTTCACTCCGGTTGAATCGAGTTGTGCCACTGCCGTCTGACGTGCAGATGTGCGGAGAGATGCGCTTCCAGCTAAATCAGGCAAAACTACGCAAGGACGAAGCGGAGAATGAACTCAAGGAATTCCGGATTAAAGCAATGCAGCAGATGGATGTGAAAGAGCAGGTTTGTGCCTTGTCCCTGTGCAATTGAATCAAACAATTGTTTGCATTTGCCAATAGCTGTCAAACTATTCATCACTTGATAATTTTAAGACTTTCTGCAGCACCAATGAAACAACGTTTGACATGACAGGTACTAGCAGAGTACCCGCCTTATGGACAATTTTGTTCCAAGCGTTTAACATGTTCTTCTGACAGCTCTTGTTAATGACGTTTCCTGGCTGACATGACTGCTTGGACCTGCATTTCTGCCTGACGTCTTTTTTGTAATATTATTAATAGATTATCTGTAGATTGAGAATTGCTCTCCATAGCTGTTCATTCAGGATAGCCATGTCGAGCATTCCTTGTCTCTCATTTGAGATGTTTTGCCCCCCACATTGGAGGCATCATCAGGCGTTTCTAATGATGCCTCCAACGTCGCGAATAAGAAAGAGGGGGAACGCTCGACACGGCTAGCCCGAAGGAACAGCTATAGCGAGCAATTCTCATACATCGAGCCGTGGGGCGGCAGGGTGTCTATGCAGTGGTAACAGCTGCGCCTCACAGAAAGAATGGTCTTGCCCGAGGCGGTTCGATTCCCGCCTTGGGCGCCTTTCTGTATGGAGTTTGTGTTGTCCCCCTGTTCTGCGTGGGTTTCCTCCGGGTTCTCCGGTTTCCTCCCACAGCTTAAAAAAAACACCGATTAAGTAATTGGCCGATAACCTCAATATGTTGGTGCCTTTCCTCATGCCTCTAAGTCGTTCTCTCTTTGAATTAATACCTTCGACATTGAATGAACATGTGCCGCGCGTTATAAATCATAATAATTATTAAAACCTACACGAGTATATCTATAGGTTGTCCCGCGGCCTTGCTGTTGCTCAGGAGGTGGAGCGGCTGGAGCTGGAGTTGGTGGAGCTGCGGCGGCGGCTCGAGCGAGCGGAAGGCGAGGCTGCTCGCACCGGGGACGAGCGATTACAGCTCACCCACCGGCTGGGCACGGCCGAGCAGCACTTCCAGACCGCCAGGTGGGCCTGGCCAAGCGGAGACACGTAGCGACCATCCACACATGCAGCGGCAGCAGGAGCAGACTGGCACGTTGCATAACCCAACATTTCCCAAAATGCATTTTTCACGCTTCCCCCTCAACCCTCCGTTGCGCAGGTTTCCATCTTTACTCGCTGGTCGTCAGGTAATGATAAGGTGTAGCAACTTAATTTACATGTGGATAGAGATAACCGCCGGGGCGGCACGGTGGCACGGTGAGTGGCGCTGCCGCCTCACAGCAAGAAGGCTCCGGGTTCGTATCCCGGCTCAGGTGCCTTTCTGTGTAGAGTTTCCATGTTCTCCCCGTGTCCGCGTGGGTTTTTTGCCAGGCACTCCGGTTTCCTTCCAGTGTCCAAAGACATGCTGCTGCATAGGTTAATTGGCCTGTGGACTAAATTGCCCCGGGTGCCCTGTGATGGAGTGGCGTCCCATCCTGGATATAGCCCTGTGCCTTGCGTCTGCCAGGATAGGCTCTGGCTCACGGATGGATGGAGGTGACTGTGAAAGACGGACTCCTGCACTGAAGTGGAGTGCGGAGGAGGGGGGTTTGGCATTGCCGCACGCGTGCCGTTCGCGAGTTTAGTTCACACGAAGGCTTCACACGTGTGTTTGTGTCGTGTGTACGAGTCAGGATGGAGAAGGAAGCTCTGCAGAGATGCATCGCCGAGGACTTGAGGAGCCTGCGCGTGCAGGCTGAGCAGCGGGAGCAAGAGCTGCTCGCACAGATCCAGCTCGCTGAGATCCAGCACCGCGACAGAGGCAGGGCCGTGCTTCTGCCGTCAGTCATCTCAGCCATTGTCGGAAACCGCTTAATCCTGTACAGGGTTGCGGTGAGCCGGAGCCTATCCCGGCATAAACATGGCGCAAAACAGGGCAATACCCAGGATGGGACGCCAGTCCATTTACGGCAGCAGGGGCAATTTAGTCAGCAGGCCAGTTAAGCTATGCAGCAGCATGTCTTTGGATTGTGGGTGGAAACCAGAGTTCCCGGCGAAAACCCATGCGGACACGGAGAGATCATGCAAACTCTACACAGAAAGGCACCCAAGCCGAGATTCGAACCCGGGACCATCTTGCTTTGAGGTGGCAGCGCTACTCACTGCGCCACCGTGCGCCCTCCATCTGCTGTAACATCGGCAATTACACTTATATATGTGTATGAAAGTGTATTACTTTTGCTAAGAAACGCAGCTTTTTTTTTTCCCCTCCCCGAGATTTCAGTAATACTTAGGACTAAAGCACGGCTAACATGTCCAGTGGCTTATCCTCCGAGGTACGATGAAACAGCTGCTGTAGGCTGCTTTTTTGCATTTACGTTTCATCAAGAAAATGTCACGTTGCCCAGGGTGTTTGCAGCACAGCTGTCTTCAACTATACACTCTGCCACACCGTCTGTTGCATTCGCTAATCCAGTGAAACAGATGGTTGTAAAAATCTTAGCTTGGATGCACTCCGTTAGTTTAGAAGGATAAGGCATATATGTAAAAACATAAATCCTCAGTATTTATAGGGTTACCCGAGACATTGCTTGTTACATTCAGGTTAATTTCCTTCTCACTGCTTGAACTGCATTACTCTTCTGTACGTGTGGACTGCAGAGGATTACATTTCGCTCATTAAGGAATGCTGTTGCTTCACGTATTTACACAGCGAGTGAACTGGAGGCACTTTCAAGCGCTCAGAATGCTTTGCTGAAGCAGCTAAAAGATGAATGCAAGCTCCTTTCTGGGAAGCTCGGCGAAATGAACGACAAGTACCGGTACGCCCACTGTTGACATTTCTATTCACCATCTAACCACCGAAGTGCCGGGCAAATTTTTCGTCACATCTTACAATAATTCAGACCGCAAGCCACTGTATATAAAAAGAAGTGGGATTCATAGATTGTGAATATCCGTGTACACTTCAGCTTGTTTTATATTTTCGGTTTGAATACGGTTTGTGATTTCCGTGTATCACAAATTACTTATGTGTCTGTTTTTTCTGCTCATGCCGTAGTTGTGTAGCTATGTGTAAATGCTATCGCAGTACTCTCACTCGGTTTGCTACATCTTCACGGATCGATGTATGAGAATCGCTCTTAAGAGCTGCTCTTTCGGGATAGCCGTGTCGAGCGTTGACATCACGAAACATTCCGATGGACGTGGGAACATTGAGGATAAGGATTTCAGTATAATTTCGAAGCCTTCACGGGACAACTAGGCTACTCGAGATGTCAACATGGGCCCCTGCGGCAACACCCTTCGCCAACTTGAAAACAATTCGGACGTGCCAGTCCCTTCGCCCTACTTGACGAAGCAGGACATCAAAAACATCACATTTCAATCAAAAGGACTTCCGCTCCCATAGAAAAATATCAACAACACGTGGCCACCCGCCTTGTCGGGTCCCTTTTCTGTTTCTCACAACGCCGGCAGCGGACCGCACCGTTGACTATTTCCTCCGCGCGCAGGGCGGAGGTGGCCCAGCTGAGCCAAGAAAACGACGAGCTTCACAAGCGGCTGGTGCGGTCGCGCCAGCGGGCCGACGACCTGGAGTCGCAGTGTGTGCAGCACGGCCGCATCCACGATCGCATGAGGGAGCGGTGAGCGCCGCGCGCACGCACACACCCGGCCGGCCGCGAGACTGACGTTTGGTTCGTCGCTCGCGTGACAATTTGTCAAGTCTGCAAATCAGTCATTGTCAGAAACCGTTTAAACCTGTACAGGGTCGTGGTGAGCCGGACACAGGACGCGAGGCAAGGGTTATACCCAGGATAGGACGCCAGTCCATCACACGGCACCGGGGACAATTTGGTCCACAGGCCAATTAACCTATGCAGCAGCATGTCTTTTAACTGTGGCAACATGTGAGAGGAAACCAGAGTGCCCGGCGAAAACCCATGCGGACACGGGGAGAACATGCAAACTCCACACAGAAAGGCCCCCAAGCCACGATTCGAACCCAGGGCCTTCTTGCTGTGAGGCGGCAGCGCTGCTCACTGTGCCACCGTGCTGCCCAATTATTATGCCTGGGAAATGTTTTTGACAGGCATAACAATTGTAGAGGCATTGCAAGATTAAAGAAACAAAAACACAGAAATGCCTCATTGCTTCGGTTCATCTACCCATGGGTATTAATTGACATCATCACGGCCGAATGCAGGGTTGCATGTGACTGATGATGCCTGTTGTCGTCAAAGCATGAATGGCGTACACTTCCAGCCGCTAGTGCTCTCCTGGATTTAGCATCCAGCATATAGAAAATATCACATTCTGTTATCTGCAAATAGCTCACGTGTGTAAGCACGCGCTTCAAATGTGAACATTCCAACTCTGCCATATCTGTGGGATTATTCTCTTTAGTTGCCGCACCATTTTTAAACACCTCAAAGTTTTAAGATGATCATCAGATACACTCTAATTTACAACTCTCACTATAAATTAAAGCAGGAATTAGATTGGCAGTTTCACCAGGTTCATTTAAAGGTTGGCTTAACCGCTGTTGGCAAGTCGAGAAGCGAAACGAGGATGAGTCATGGCAGCTGGCATCAGGTATTTCCGTCAGTCGAGAGAGTGATGGAATTGGGAGTGGAAGGGAGGGGGCGAGACGGCACCACTATCTCCCGTCTCTCCCCCCCCTTTCCCCGTGCCCTTGCCCACAGCAGCCCTTGAGTGCGGCTCCGGTCCTGACCACACCTGTGCCCCCCGGCAGACGCGGCTCCTAATAAGGGCGGCACAGCTGCGGGTGCCGCCAGCCAGTCTGGCTGCCGTCGGCCTGAGCCGGGTATCGGGTCTCCCGTGCCGCAACCGGAGCCTCCAGCGCGCTCCCAAATAACGCTGCACACAACACCGCTTCCAAAATAAACCCCTGTACAGAAACCGTACACTCTACCCCCCCGCAATCATCCCTTTCCACTATGACTAACTTTTAGGAAGTATACACAGTGTTGAATATTGGCACACGCAAAACGGCTTCAATAAGACGGTCTTGTTCGGGTTTGGCGAACACGCTCTTTTAATGCGTAACCCACAGGTATTCCTCGCTGTCGAGGTGGTTCCGTGTGAGCGACGGGGCGAAATGTGGGGGGAAAAAACTCGCATTACCTGGTGGTTACAAACCAATTAATAACTGGCTGGGGTCAAATCGAGTGCATCGTTATCTCGTAGAAATCCTAAAAAATGTCAAAAATATTTTGGTCACGCTTGGTTTGAAAGGCGTTGTTTTATATCGCGGAATTCAGTTGCAGCGGAGTAATTGATAGGGCACATAAGCACGCGTTGTGATCTTCTTCTTGGCGATTCTTCGAAGCACGATGGTCAGCTTCTGGACATCGTTGTGATTAGAGCACAAAAAGTGCACACAGCCTTAAATTGGATAATATAATTGGCCGGAATATGGTCGTGTGACTACTTTGCAGTTCGCACATACGTTCAATTCAAGAGTAGTTTAAGCGATTAGAACGTGGGTTGGAAGGATTGTTCAGCAATGGCAGACACCCGTGGCACGATGTTGGAAGTGGCCGAGTAAACCCCCAACTTTCGTGAAAATGCTGAATGGATAATTTGCGCAAACTCTTACAGCATATATAGATTATCATCATAAAACCTACAAAGTAACATATTGAGAATTTATTTCCACAGCTGTCCTTCGAGATAGCCGTGTCGACTGTTCCCTCTCTCTCTTGACACGGCTATCCCAAAAGAAAGGTTCAGTACATAGTAACATATTTTTAATACGCAGTGGCACAGGAGTGAACACACATGGAGCTTCACATTTACTGAGGACTTGTAATTCATTTTGTGACGAAAGAACATAAATGCGGAAAATTCTAAAACCATAAAAGTATAAGCATGAAGCAGCCGTTCAGATACAAACGCACCTCTACTAATGCTGTATGCCCATTGAGAATGTTATTTAGATAATACTGTATACTTCACTGGGACGTTTACTGAGTTAGTGATATTTACGCAAGACAAAAACAGAGCAAGACGTGAAAATAGGTCATGAAACGTGGCAGTGGGAAAATGTGCGTGTGATCTGGAAGGGCTGTGATGATGGATGGTTATGGTGTTGGTGATCATTGCTATTTTGACAAAGATGGATTTACAAAAATGTCGTTCCCAATGAGGACACTCAAAGAAGCTTGTGTATACTAGTAGTTCAAAGAATTTCATTAAATAACATTTCACAGAACTGTTTATGCAATACTTTACACGGAACTTGTTTTAAAATCAAGGATGGGATGTGTTTATTTGTTTGCGTACGTAGAGTCACAATGGCTCATTATTTATTTTTGGGGCACAGGAGGTTGTGGTGTGAACACAATTGGGAAGTACTCCTGTTTGGGGCATGATATAATGAATTGCAACCTAGCCTCTACTCGTCAGTAAAACTAAAGTACTATATGATTTTAGGGTACGTTTTCAGATTATGTACGTCCATTCGTCAACGTCGATGATATCAGCTATGGGAGGTTGCACAGTGGTAAGATCCGCAACCTCACAGGTCCTGCTACAGACGCTTTGATTCCCACCTCGGGCGCCTGTGTTTGTGCTTTTCCCCAGTTCTGTATTGGTTTATTCTGGGTTCCCCAGTTTTCTCCCATCACGAAAAAAGCGCTCATTAATTGGCCGATAACAATATATAGGACGCAGTGTCTGGAAAATGTTGGCGCGGCAAACCACGTGGCGGCCTTCCCCCCCACCTCGTGCCTCAGAGTTGTTCTGTCTTTGAACAAATACCTTCGACATTGAATGAATACCGTGTGCAGTATGTAATATTGTAATTCAATTAAAACCATTAAGTAGCGCCACACCTGCACGTCCCGCAGGTGACGTTAACAGACTGGCAGAACAGCAAAAATGTGCAAGCATAATGGGGAACTTGAACAGGCATACATCCGATACTGTGGTGATGCTTATCGGTGCATTTAAAATATTCAGAGTAAAGTTTAATGGAAATTATTGCGAAGTGTAACGTTCTCAAACAGACAGAGTTAGCTGCAATTTTCACACGACCGAATGTCAAACGCTACGACTGTTCCAGTTCCACAGTTCACTAAATCGGACATTACCATGACCTGACCTTACAGGGTCACGACTTGCGCGGCATCTAAAATTATACACCCAACAGCTACTGCGGGTGGACAGTTGTGTTCGACAGGTTATTTAAACACTCCCTTCACTGCTCCCCCCTTCCCCCACTAACCCTTGGCCCAACCCCCTGTGCCCCCCCCCCCACCACCAAACCCACCCCTCTCCTGACCAGGTTGCAGCAGCTGGACGTGCACAGCCAGGCGAGTGCGCGTCAGGTGGTGGAGCTGCTGGGGAAGCAGGGGGCCCTGCTGCACGAACGCCAGCTGCTCTCCCACGAGACGCACTTCCTGAAAACCCAGGTAGCGGTGCGCAGTGGTGGCTTCGCGATCGAAAAAGTACACCGGAAAGGTTCTCCCGTAGCAAAGCGGGCCCCCCCCCCCACCATCCCGTTTTTGTGCATCGTGAAATACTAACGAGTGCTGAATTATTTAAGCGCACGCGCTAAATTCGTTCAATTTCCAATTTGTGCATTGTCAAAAACAATTGTATCCCATCTTAGATTGTCAGGCCACCGTTTCCTCAACCCTAACCAAAGCAAAGCCTTTACTTCCTTATCAGTGACCCACATCCTGTTTACAACCAAGGCAGTTACAGCTTCTTAGAAAGACCCAGTCATGGACCGTGGTAACCCGCACTGCACTAGGCGTAGCACAGTCCGTGTTGAGGGGAGGAGGAAACTATACTATAATGTTCCAAACGGACGGTTGTTCAGGCCTGCGCACACAGGCATCGCTCGTAGAGGCAACAGCTTGGCAGTGCAATGTGAATGAGCCAGAATATAGTTTTTGGTACTTTATTTTAACAAAAATGTGGCTTTCTTAGTGTCCAATCTATAAAATATTTATATTCAGAGTTCTCACCCTGTGACATACTTTAAAGTTGTTGTCATTATAAGGAATTGCACATAATGTTCAGGTATATTTTGCATATTTTTTACATTGAGACTTACGGTAGCATGAGTGAACAGGCATGCAGATATGTCGCACCACTCCTTTCCAAGTAATATCTATAACATGACTGTTTTGAAGTTCTGACAGTACAAGAGATTAGCTGGCTTGTTCTCACAGGATAGTGGTTACTGGTTGGCATGGCAACATATAAGCTGATGCAAATTATTATCGAAAAATACGCACACCTGAAGCAGCATTAACACGAGATCATGTCCTGTCCTTACAGCTGAACTATTCAAAAGCAGATGACTGAAGATGAAGCATCGCACAAAGCGGTTCACTTTGCATGCTGGGTGCACATTAAGCCATTGTGACGTGCCATTGTTAAATAATTTCATGAAAGGTGCAACAATTTTACTATACAATTTTTTATTATTCATGAGCTAATGTTCAAATAATTAATTTTAAACTGTGTCTTTATATACTGTACATGTTTAACACATGGCAACTGGTCATGATATAAACCATACATGCAAGTATGATTGTATGTGGTGTGCATTATTCACTTCAGCATTCATAACTTAATAGGTAATACATAAGTCACCCGACCCCATGAAAATACAAAGTCGGAGTGTAGCACACGTCATGAGGTACGTAATATTTTTTTATTTAAGCGTCTGAAAAAAAACCAAATCATTTGTGCAATGAAACGTAACTACAGTTTTACAGCATACAAAGCTTCACTGATAGGACAGTGCCTCTTGGGGGGAGGGGGGTTCCCAGTACACTTACCCCAGACAAACTGTGATTAGTACACGAGGTGAAGCTATACCATACAGAACATCTGCGTAGGTCCTGTAAAAGCTCCGCCAATGAAAACATCCCAGCTGCAACTGCTGACCGTCCGAGGAATGGGTGGAAAATATCCAATGTGTGAAGAAAGGTCTCCGTCCTGGCCGGCTTTGCACAAGTTGTTTTTTTCTTTTTAAGAAATAAAAAATACAGATGAAAGCCCTGCAGCATTATTTCATTAGAGGCACAAATTGACATGAGCTTTCCGATTTCTACAGTACAATGTAGAAAATATAAAATAACCTCAAATAAACCACGTGCATTTGTTACAGTAGTTTTTATTGCTTTCATGACCTGACTTGTCATCGATCTTGGCTTCTAGAGCTATGCAAGTGACGAGAAAAATGGCTTGCTTTACTATTCTACAGTATATTCACAAATGTAGGAACTACGGTATTAGTATTTTAGCTGAATTATAGTTTACTAGTCGCAGCAAATCTAAGGCAATGAAAATGACTAAGTCACTTTCACTTTAAAAACATTCACTTTTGCTGGTTTTCTTACATCAATTCGTGCACAGGGTACCAATTGGTTTACAAAAAAAAATCACCTTTATCAGAATTGTTAAATATTCCATGTCGCACTCGCGTGCCGTTTATACGGCAGAATCTTGTACAGGATTCGTCGGATGCCTAAATATTACCACAGTGTGGAAGTGTTTACAAATGCAGCTGACTGCATAGTAGAACTTGAAATTCATACAAAAGCAGGCTTCATGAAGTAAAATGAATGTCCCTTTTTCTACATTTTCACTAAAACGGATGATATGTACATGCAAGTCTTTTTTTGTACAAGAAATGATTACAAGCAGTGGGTTTTTTTATTTAATTGTAGCAGCAAACCTTTACAGAAAAAAGAGGTTAAAAAACAGCAGGTTCACTAGACCTGGGCACTTTGGAAAAAGGAGGAAAAATCTCAGTGTGATTTAAAATGCAATTAAAAATTGATCCATACTGAGATTTATTGTCCATTCAATTCTGTAATTATTTTTTTACTTTGGTGCTTGCAAATTTAACAAGATAATTCTTCGGTGAACAGGGCTCATCCAAGTAATGATTCTCCTGCAGACAGAAGTCATGTTGTACCTGCAGCCTTGTGTGAGGCTGAAGGATATTGGGGAAAAAGTAAAAAAGGTTTCATTTCTAAAAAGCTCCCGATGGCTGACCCCATCATCGCAGTTGGTGGGACTTGCCATGACCAGCTGACCCCCGAATTGCTTTTAATTTTGCACTTAATGTATATTCTGGGCAATAGTTTTGCACCATTTCCAAATCAGACCTCATTTTCCACATTCACACTACTACACTTGACAACGGCAATTTGTAATTATATTCGGCAAACAGTTGTACAAAACAAAGCTGCATTTGCCTAAGTACCTAACGCCTCTAAGAAGATTTATTACAGTTGCCCCATGTTTATTTCAGGCCTTTCTGCTGCATCACAGTTACCTGGAAAGCCGCCCACACAGTTCGTCTTCGCGATCAGCAACTTCAGGGTGATCCAGTGCACCTTCTAGCACGCAGCACATCTGAGCATCACGACATCACTGTGCGCCACCTGCCTTGAGCTGGCTCGAGGCAGGGGCGGTGTCGAGCTGGCACCAGAGGCAGGGTGGTCGCGAGCTCGTTTCAACGGGGGAAGGTGTCGGGTCTGGCCGGTGGTGCGGATGGGTTCTTTCACGATAGGTCAGGTGTGAGGTCTGTGGCGTTCCCAGTGTGAAGCTACTCCTTGCCACTAGCGCAGTACGAGAACTGTGGGAAGTGTGGTCTCCGCTCGTTGTCCAGGGACTCCATGCTGTCAACTATGCAGTGAAAATAAAGGTGTAACAATGAATACAATTTTCATGGTTTTCCTATGTACACGTCTAAACTAGCTTTGCTAGACATTGCGTAGAGCATACATGTTGATGAGCGTATTAACAAGGTAATTGTGAGATGACTGACGATGCCAAGCCTTGTGTTACAGAGATACTCACATCTGTCTGGCGGCGTGATCGTGATTGTCTGTGCCGTGAACTCTTCATCAAAGTAACGCGTATCGGTTTCTGAGGCTACTTGAGGCTTAAAGGGAGGCATCATCTGTGGATTGCAAGGTTATTGACAGGAGTCCAATCAAACATGCCTACGAATCCAGATGAAAAATCTCCACCAAACAGCCGCTTTCAATGAAAAAAACAGCATTGCACAACGACTACATTGACAACAACACAGCAAGACACTGTTTAGGAGGTTGGGCTTACCTTTCTGTCATACACATCTTGCCAGATTATTCCAGCAAAGAAACTGTGCCTCATGATCTCCTTGGCATCGTCCACGCCGCCACCCAGTCTGCCACAAAACAAACGAGATTTAATGTCAACTACGCACAGTAATGAATATATTTGTGTATACACCTCCATCCATTATCAGAAACCGCTTAATCCTATACAGGGTCGTGGTGAGCCGGAGCCTATCCCGGGAGACACAGGGCAGAAGGCAGGGCTATACCAAGGACGGGACGCCAGTCCATCACAGGCCACCGGGGGCAATTTAGTCTGCAGGCCAATTAACATATGCAGCAGCATGTCTTTGGACTGTGGGAGGAAACCGGAGTTCCCGGCGAAAACCCACGCGGACATGGGGAGAACATGCAAACTCCACACAAAAACGCACCCGAGCCAGGATATATACATACACCTGCCATATTCATTATAATATTGGTCACATGTGCCAGTGATAACCTTTGGTTTAATCTCAACTAATTTTGTGATCAAAAGTCTGACGGATCTGGCACAAACGTGCAGCAGTCAGGGTAGACTCAATAGACAGATGTTTATTATTACAGCAGAAATATTAGGAACACACTCAAATTAATCGCAAGGGACTCCTTCCTTTACCTCTGCTTGGGATCTTTCTTAAGCAGGCCAGAAAGCAGTGCCCTGGCGTCGTTGGTGAGTGTGCGCGGGAAGCGGATGTCCTCCATGAGGATGAGCTCAAACAGCTTCTCGTGGTCCTGGTTGTAGAAGGGCAGGCGGCCACACATCATCTCGTACATGACGACGCCCAGGCCCCACCAGTCCACCGCTCGCCCGTAGTCATTGTCCTCCAGCACCTGCAGAAGAGTCGTTGGGGTTGTGCGGCGCAAGGGGATGAAGGGAGAAGATAGAAAGCAGAATATTATCATACACAACCACATGCTCTAGGATATGAGAATGGCATCCCTGCTGTCTGAATCTGAAGGTAGGCCTTTCCAACCGCATCAGCGAAAGCTGAGGCTACAGAAACACTCCCGGAGTGTGGGTGCACACACGTGTTACGTGTTAACGCAACATGAATGTGATATCTCATAGCTGGTCTGCATTTCTCACTGTACGCCTAAGTGCACATTGCATTAACAAAACACTAAGAGCTGCTTTATATAATTAAATACAGTAAGGTCCTTTGTATAACCGATGTCCATAGCCTTATGCGGCCAATATTGTTTGCATATTAATGTCGACTTATTACCAAAAAAGCCGAAGTCTTGTTCTAGTAAAAATTTAGTTAGGTTGCGCAAGATGCTTCTGTCCTGCCAACACTATGACAAAACCCAGACCAACGTTTTCAAATTGCAACACCGCACATAACAACTCCACGTTCAGAAGCTGTAACCCAACGTTGGGCTCCCTCGCAAAAAGACCTCGTGCGAATAAACAAGAAGGCACCCCCCCCCCCCCATTTTAGTTTCACAACATCAGTCAAAAGAAAACCAAGGAAACATAGTAAAAGAACGTTGCAAGCCTCCCAAAATATGACAAGCATTTGGCCATTATGAAAAGGTAACAGCTGGATTATTGAACATTCCTGGGAGTCTGATGGAACGCACATCTGTCACCCTGGCACCCACATAGCCAGAACACGGCACGACAGCTGTGAAAAGCCACTATTCTCGCAGTAAGATTTGTCCTGCAGCTGCCAGGCTGACAGAAGCTGGTGGGAGGGATGTCGCCGGGACCATTGTACGCACCTCAGGAGCCAAGTACTCAGGCGTGCCACAGAAGGTCTTCATGGTTGCGCCGTCCGTGATGCCCTCCTTGCACAGCCCAAAGTCTGCGATTTTTATGTGCCCATCTTTATCCAACATGAGATTTTCAAGCTATGTCACCGACAAACAGAAACACACAGCGTCAATTGCCAAATCCACTTAAGGTCTTCGTAGTCAAACAAGAAACCGTTAACATTGCCATCAATCTGATGACTCGATGCAAATCTTCATCGTCATATTTAATTAGTATTCCGTGCTGAACGAAGGCCTCCCTATTGCCTTCCCACATCGTATCCCACAATCGGGCCCGCTCCGGCACATCAGTTGATCTCGTCGCTCATCCTACACGGAGGTCGTTGCCTACGCCGTGTGTTCTTCTACACTTTCGTAACGGCTCCCATCCACAACCATCACCCCGTTTATACGGACGGATCCCGCCCAGACCCCCTCAACCCCTTCGCAGTCAACATCTCTAACTTGTGTACGATCTCTAATCCACGTGTTCCTCGTTCTGTCTCTGCGTGAAATTCTCCAAGTGTGACAATTGTAACCTCCTCCCGATCTGATAAATGTTCAAAAAAACGTAAATGCGTATGCAATCTGTGATGTGAATCCCTGCAAGATCCCACCTTTAGGTCCCTGTACACCACATTTTTTTCAGTGTGAAGATAATCCAGTGCAGAGACTATCTCTGCTCCGTAAAATCGTGTCCGATCTTCAGAGAAAACGCGTTCCCGGGATAAGTGGAAAAACAGCTACAAGAGAAGCAAAACATGGAATGCAGAGTCTTAAAAACGACTTTGTTCCCTAGGGATTACAAGTCATGAAGAAGAGATTTACACAATACGGTTCGAGGAGGAGTGAAGCATTTCTCTGAATTTTTGTATGTCGTGCAAATTAGAAAAAAGTAATAACGAGACTGTAAAATAGCTCAAATGATCACAGAAATTATCCTACCCAAGGAATGTTAAGATTAATCATTACATTCTTCAGTCGTTCATTAACCAGTCATTATTTTTGACCAGGGTTTGATTAATCCAATGTGGAAAGGTATTTTATATACTATCATTTCACGCAAGACAGACTGCAAGATGTCACGTCGCGCGCCGTGTATTATGTTTAAAACTAATATCAGATGCTGCCTGAGCTTGTTTTTTATATGTAAATCCATCATCACAGCTTTTGCTACTCTGGGTTCGCAGGCATGCAGTTCATTGCAAAAAACAATTCTCATCGATTATCAAAAAAATACAATTTGTGCTGCTGCTAAGATAGATGTTTATTATTACAGCAGAAAATACACAGTGAGCCTGCAAGCCCTGGATGAGGGATTCCTGCGATAGGTGCCACGGTATTGTGATCGCTAAATTAGAAGTCTCTACCCTGACGGGTGATTGCTATTGCAAACGAACAGTGTGTTAAGCGCCGGTGATCTTACCTCTCCACCATTGACGTACTCCATGACAAAGCACAGCCGATCGTGGGTCTGAAAGGAGTACTTCAGCAGCTGCAAGGCATCACAACAGCAGCCACTTCACCGACAGGGTGCTTCCAACAAAGGAAGGTATATTACAGTGTTGCTGTACGTTTGTTGCAAGGATGTTACCAAAAATAGGCTAACCTTGGTCCATTTAATTTCCAAAAGTTGGTTCTTGTCGAGTTTGTTTTAAAAGTGCTTTTCATGCTGTTAGTGCTGTCCAATGTTTATCAAATGACCTAAGGCTGTGCAATCAACTGCAGATAGATCAAACTGCACTGAACAATATCCAGCTGGCCAGACATATGGATCGAGGATGTTAGGCGAATCTCTTTTTTTGCGCTAATATCTTGCGATGGGTTATTTGTAATTTTAGGCCATTTTTTTCACGTGTCATACCAGTCGCGCGTTAATGCACAGGGGCCCTGAACCCGGCACGACCAGAGAAACCCAAACCAGACTGGACCACCAACCTGTGGCTTCGGCGAGCCAAACAACGCAGCTTTTGTCCGACAAGCGTGCGCTCCTGCCAAATCGCATTAAACACAATTGCCGCGCGCACACACACACTCGCACATTCACCTACACGCGCGCGTGTGCGCACACTGGCGCGTACATATACGTGCGGAAAGACGCGCGCGCGCACACACCACACACACACACTGGCTCCAGCCCTGACTCAGACGTCTGGCCATGCTGGGCACTCACCGTTAAAAACGGGTGCTTTGTAGTTTGTAACACTCTGTTCTCTGTCAGCGTATGTGCAACCTCATCCTGTTGAGAGTACATAAAGAGAGTGCAGTTAATAAATCATGACTTTTCTTTTCCTTTTAATAAAGACCTTTTCAGACAACAATGGCAGGCAGATAGTTTCCTCTGGAATCCTCTCTCTATTATTTATCACTGGCAAAGGCCTGAATGCTGCCCGCCCGCACAAATCCAGCAAAAGCAATCGGGTCACATCTGCGCGGATCTCTGCACGGGGACGACCTTCCACAATCCACTGCTGAGAAACATCAATACAATGTTCAAAAGCATAACATTATTTGCCGCTGGGTTATTCGATTTCTTTTAAAACCAACAATTTCCTCGTTTTTTTTTCAGTCGTGCAGCAAAGGGGACCTTTTATTTTTTTTACTGAATGTTATTTAGGATCACATCCTCCGCGTGACTGTAACGGGACAAATCCGCGTTGTTCCCACCTTTGCGACAATGACTTCTTTCTTTAAGATTTTCATGGCGTAGTACTGGCCGGTTGCCTTCTCGCGGACGAGAATCACCTTGCCGAAGGTGCCCTTCCCCAGCAGTTTTAAATAATCAAAGTTGTTCATGGTCTGTAAACAAAAGCATTTATAC
Source organism: Geotria australis (assembly GCA_036362915.1). Taxonomy (NCBI): domain Eukaryota; kingdom Metazoa; phylum Chordata; class Hyperoartia; order Petromyzontiformes; family Geotriidae; genus Geotria; species Geotria australis. The sequence goes on from JAZEWU010000002.1 coordinate 25,561,989, forward strand.
AGGGTTATTAAACAGAAAGGAATGCCACTTCTCACCCAACCACACCACCATTGTCATTGATGTAAAGCGCCTTGAGATTTAATGACATCTGTAAGAATGCTTAGTATGTGTTATTAATTTCTGTTACCACTGAGAAAGAAATGGCCACCACGAATGGAGATAAAGTGGGGAATCAAAAAGGCCGATCTTCAATAGGGAAACGTGCCAAGAAAACTGGGTTTTAGCTGGACAAGCTTACTAGTAGACATCTGTTCGCAATAGCAAATCATTTTTTTAACGTAACAAATTATGCATCAACGTGTGCTATGCAACGGCAAAATGTACGTTTAACAAACGCCCCCCTGTGTTGGGTGTCCTGTGGCAATCTCGAGGTGCAATCAAAAGCGTGTAAAACTCCATAGGTCACTGCACAGAGTTGACCAAGCTTCCTATGCGGGACTAAACGGGCAGCATCAGCGGAGGGGGAATGGTAAATTGGCAGCGAGGGAGCAATTGGACATGGAGAAGATAACGTTAAATAGTTAGTATAAAACCCGTACACGACGCATTCCAAGCAGATCCTTCTACCCCAAACATGTTTGCATAATTGTGCCCTTTCATCTTGTTTAAAATGGCTTTTCCATGTTATTTGTTGGAACGCCCCCTCCCGCCGCCCTGACCCGCCACTCCAGAAGTCCATCATCGCAGCAGCTGCACATTCTTCATGCCTCTCCTGACATCAGGTCGGCAGCTTCAACGCCCCTCCCCCTCCACTACCCAGCTCTGACCCCAAGACAGCTGAACCAAACAGCCCTGGCATTCTTTCCACTTTACAGCACCACAATTTGCCCGCCACACACAAACTACCTTAAATGAACATCTGCTTCTAGTCCAGGCAACAGCAGTCATGAAGTTGTGGGGGGGGGGAAGGGGTGCAGAGAAGGCACGAGCTTTTTGCTCATCCTTCTCGTGGCTCCTCCCGTGAGGCTCGGCGAGCAGCGTGCCAGTCCAGGAGCCACAAAACGAAAGCGGGATTATGATCCCGAGCGCTGCCCTCCGTCGGAGGTGCAGCGTGGTGAGTGGCTGCTCTGAGCATTCGGCGTCGCTGATTTATCTCACATTTGTCCTCTTTAATTAAGACAATAATCAACAAATATATTGGCCAAACATTCCGAATGCAGGACCCTTCAAGTCTTGAGGGACCAATGAGGCTTTCTTGTAAAAATTAAACGACTGTTAGTATCACTTGTAGTTTAAACAATAATCCCAACTCCCGCCTTTTCCCTCCGACACGAGAAACTGCTTGCAAATTGTATTTTCAAACGCAAGCCCAATTGCCGCGCGTTATTCTCACGACCGGTTCCAACTGGCTGCTGCGGCGTTCCCGCCGCCGTGCGCATGAATGAGCCGCCGAGCGCCCATCGCCGTTATTTGTGAACGAACAGAATCTGCACGTGGCGCCTCGGTCGTCCCCGTCATTGTGCTCCCGCAGCCGTGGCCGTGGGGAAACACGGGGGGGCAATATGACCTGGCGCAGACACGCGCACGGAACTTCCTGCGCGCGCTGTAACCCAAGCTGCAGCAGTTGTTGAGTGCGCGCGCTGGGAAGTGGCTCCAGAGTGGCGCGTTTAAATTTACAGAATCTACAGGAAGGGCTGTCAGGGTGACGCCACAGATCATGTGCGACCCCCCCCCCCATTTACGCAGCCGCTAACACTCAAAATACTTTTTACTGCCGAGACACATATCCTCTTCGGGCACGTCTATTTATACAATACAATCTGAATCAATGAAGCGTCTGAATATAACCGTATGTCAATACCTCCTTTCTTTTTTCAATCTAAATGCAGGATCCCCCCCTCGATAAGTATTTTGAGAAAGCAGCGGTTACTGTTTTCTTGTAGCGATGGAACGAACTCTCACGATTCACAAAAACTCATTCATACAACGAATACAAATATATACAACAAATACATGAAGTGCCTATATTTCGATTTCAAAATGCATATTTATCAATGAACCGACGCATAGTTGTGGCCCTACTTCCTCGTATAAGACTATTATTATTACGCAGAAGCAGAGGATGGGCAAAGAAAACCACCCCTGGGGTGAATGTCGAATACGCGCTGCGACGCCGATGACGCATGGTACAGACGGGCAACAAAAGGCCGCGCGGGCAAAACAATCCACGCGTCGGGTGCCACGACCGCGTGGTGTGAAACCGTATCCGTGCACGCCATACAGGAGAACAAAAGCGACGTCTCCGACAACGGCAGCTGCTGCGGTGCACCTGAGATAAATTCCGGCTGCTCTGCAGCAAGCGGCGCTGCCTGGGCACGGTTCGCTAAGGCCACCGCCTGCAGTGTGCCAGGCCGCGAAGCGCCGTCGGCTTACCACTTTGGACTTGGGTTTGCTCAAAGTGGTGTCCATCTCCTCGGTGCTGGAGCCGTCCTCCGGGGAGCTGGGCTTGCAGTCCATCGTCTCGTCTTCCTGCTGCTGCAGGCGGTCAGCCACCGTCTGGATCGCGCGCAGCCATTCCTCCCTGGCGACGCACGCGGGCGCACGAGCGAGCCGTCAGCCGCCTCTAACTGCTGCCTCGGGTGCCGCCTCGGACGAGAGGGCGCAGGCCGACGGCCGCCACAGCCGTCCGTTTGAAACGTTACCGGAGTAGGCGAGATACGCGGGACGCGCACAACCGTAGTTTGTTCGTTTTACGTTTACCGAAGGGCTTTTTTTTACGTGCGACATGTTGTCGTTTAAGTCATCTGAGATGTTCCGACTACCCTCACGCACGTGCCGTTGGGTAAATGTCACTCACTTAATCAGACACCCACAATTATTGTGCCCTTATATCCATAGCGCATAAGGAGGCATTCATTATAACACATGGATCCATTTGAAAGCGAACAATGTTTTACTTTTGTTACCAACACTCAAATGAACACAGAAATCACAATTGAAAGCTAAAAATGATAAAAGGAAGTTAGTCAAACAACCGCACGTGTTTAAATGGTGATTATTTTTTTTTCGGACATTTTCGGGAAATTCCACGGCTTGGCGGGAGATGCCTGCAGTTAGAGCTACATTAGCGGCGGTCGTCTTGAGCGACAGATGGAGCAACTCCTCGTGCCACTTACGCCGAACGGATAACGATGAGAACCACCAAAGCGTGACAGGACCACGACACCCACGCGTTGCCGCTATCACAACGGATAATTCAACACGACTCAAGCCCAGCTACCAGAGCCTGCCATAACTTAAACCGTACCATGCCACCACCACGCATATACACCGCGAGGTCAGCCACCCTGCAGAGACAATCTCTTCTAGTCACCTGTGCTATATGATGGCGGTTGCAGGAACTGGAGGTACGCAACTCAAGTTTCACGAGGGTCTGTGGTCAGATATGCTTTCTGGGAAGTCTCGCACTAGTTTGTCATCCGTTCGTACAACCGCAAAATGTTTTCCAACACAGCAGCCACGAATCTCACAATAGTTTACTGGTGAATGGAAAACAACATTTTGAATTGTCGCTGCTGCTGCCGGGTCTGCCCTCTTCACCCTCTGCCAGAATCCATCTACACAACGATTCCACACATACTGTACTCAATGTCGTCTGCCCTTCTTTTGTGACGCTTTTATTACAGCTTTTATTACGTTAATTCATAACCCAGTGATGTCTCGCTAACTTTTACATGAACAGCATAAAGGTGATCTTACTTTGACCCTCAGGCTGGACCAAAACATAACAGTGCAATAGTTTTATATTCAGTGGTGAACTGAGGAAAAAAAAATACATTCTAAAAAATACAAAAGCCCCAAAGCATCGTGCAAATAAAAATAAACGACGTAAAAATGCATAATGGCAACAGATCACAGGAGCTTCGCAAATGAGAAAAGGCCACGCAGCCCATCACGCTCACTCAACCGCGGAGCAAGTTAGTGCGACCGGCAGGGCTCTCGGGGCACCGCGTGCAACTTGCCAACTTGCGGCCCTTACTGCTGCCGCCAATCAGCACACGACAAGCCCCCACAATGCACCTAAACACACATCTGCTTAACCTGTCGGCTAAACTAAATGTGTATCTACTGCACAAGGCCCACGATTAATCAGGTATGGGCTATAGCTTCCTACTTTTTTATGTGGCATAAACAGGAAGTCATTTCAGCACGGAGTAGGAACACTTATCTCAAAGTACCATCTGATAAGATTTTACACTCCCCTAAAGCCGACGCCATGTTCCCACAAAAATACTACTGCAGCTTGCTCCGAGGAGACACATGACAGGCAGCATGTACACGCAGGCAGAGCCCATCTGTCAATCCACTGCTGGATGAGGGCCTCCCTGTGGCGTGCGGGTCGTGGGGGTTAATACACCTCACACTTCATTAATTATCAGCCCCCGCTTAATCCTGTGCAGGGTCACCGGGGGCAAGAGCTTATCCTGGCAGACACAGGGTGTGAGGCAGGGCCTTACCCAGGTTGGGACACCAGTCTATCACAAGTCACCGGGGGCAATTTAGCCAGCAGGTCAATCAACCTAGGCAGCAGCAGGTCTTTGGAACGTGGGAGAAAATCAGATTACCCGGCAAATACCCACGGGGACACGGGGAGAACACGCAAAACGCCACGCAGAGAAGTACCCCAGAGCCTGGAATCGAACCGGGGGAACTTCTGGCCGTGAAGCGGCAGCGCGACTCGCGGCGGCACCGTGCCACGCACACCTCGCGTTGAACGTTTCCGACCGGGAACCTTGAAACTCGCGCGGATGCCGAACGACGTGCAGCCGTGCAGATGGCCGCGGCCGCAGCGACCGCTCGCGACAGCCGCGCGGACACGAACCTTTCGTGTGGTGTGTCCACGTGGAAGGTGCGCTCGATCACAGTGGTCCACTGCAGGCAGCGGATCATGAACGTGTTGGCCCGCGGCCGCTCCGTCCGCATCAGCTGGCATTCTGCAAGCACGCGGGGGGCACACGGCGGCGGGCGAGGGGGACACACGTGACGCGGCGTGCACGCGGAGCGACGGCGCGGGAAGGAAAAGTTGAATGCGGTTCGCTGCGAACGTGAAGGTACGCGTACTTTACGCAAGCATATACGAGGTTTTACCCTTTCTGGCAATGAAACAAGTGTTAAGATCTTAAAACACCAAATATGCGCCTTTTACAAAGTGTCCAGTTTGCAAGCAGCCACACATGCTTGTGGCAAAAACATGCAAAGAGAATGCTTTGATACTATACGCATTGTCCTTAAAACTGATTGGCCCACACCAGAGATAGCTTTCTCTAGAGCCTAATCTCAGTGCTAGCCAAGAGTTGCCAAAAGGCAAGCCGTTTTGGACTATGCAAATATCTATGCATTAGTAGCTCGGGTCGAGCTGTTGTATACTGGCAAAAAGGATCCGATAGACTTTACACAAGCAGCGTCCCCGTAATACGATTGACTACAGCAGGCCTTGAATGGCCCCTTGCTCTGTGTACTTCCATCGGTATTGTTTTAAGTTCCAGGTTCCTTCCCAAATATTATCAAAATGCATATAGGTCTGAAATATTTGTTGTTACATTTTTTCGACATTTGAAATGGTCACAAAGCAACACACCTATATATGTAATACTCTAATCAACAACCACACCGCTGTCATATTTGAACTAGTGGTGGATTTACAAAAGGAGTAACACACAGGGCCATGAAAATCCATCATGCTTTAACCCAATTCACTTAGGGCATTCATAGGACATCACATGACTATATCTAGCAAAGACGTAATAAGTGAGGTTGTTGCTGCAGTTGAACAGCAAGTGTAAAAATAACTCGAATGTAAGAGGGACTCTGGTCAATAGAAGAATGTTAAAAACAACCTTCTCACTCATCCACATTTCTACACTCCAAGTCGACAATGGGAAAGCCCATTCCAACACTTGTTGACTCTCCTTGTGGGCCTGCGGCTACTGTTGTTTTGAGGCCAAAGGAATTCCTGGAATTTCTGACAAAGTCGTTAAAGGATTAAACTTAACCCAAACCCCCCCCCCCACCGCCCACTCTAATCCCTCTCCACGACCCTCCATGCATTTACAAAGGCATTATCACCAACTACTTTGATGACAGCAATGGCATTCCATAGCCTCGAACAACCTACAGTCCATCCCAATTCTGTTGAGCTAAACCAGCTTCAACTGCACCTCGAAAGCCACTCCCATTAAAAGTGCGAATTTAAACGCTGTAAAAAGCTGAAGGACTTAAGACACGCAGAAAAAAATGCCTTCTTTTGCTCACACGATGAACCAACGTAAGTCGGGTCAATTTTATCTTAATCTCGAGACCACCTGATTTCAACAGACGCGAGAAGAAGAAAACACTTTCCAGAAACCACGTGACTTCTGCTTTCATTGTGGCCGGTGGCTCATGCAGAACAATGCACAGCCACACTGAGACGACGCATACAAGCTGGCCTCCACAACCCCCAGGCAGCACTCAAACACACACACACACTCACATGCAATCCAAGACAAAGATCTCCCATATAGCCTTTAACCGAATGTTGGGGCAAGTGCCGTTAGCAAGTACTTAAGGCCGGTATGGCACGTGAAAGGGGTGGGTGGCCAGAAACATGCTCGGCTGCCTGTCTCCCCAAAACGCTGAAGTTTAACACCACCCTAGGCACTCACTTGAGGCTGAGTCAACAGAGGGGAGGCCCATGACTAGTTCAGACATTCATTACCGAAGTTGACTGCGAGCGGAAATTGAACTCGGGTCGATGGGTTCGTAGCTCAGCGCGCTAACCGCGACTGCCCACACACAGACATTTCTAACATACACACGCACACACTCCAGGCACATTTACAAACACAAGCTCTCACACACACACACGCATGCACCCGCACTCGAGACACGCTCACAAACACAAGCTCTCGCACACGTACTCACACACTCGTGCACACCCACGCAAACGGTGTGCGCCATCTCGCACAGCCGGCGTTGCCGCCCCATTCGCCGCCGCCCACCATCGCAACGCAAAGCACGCCCCGCAGGCCGACACAGAGACGTGGGCACGCAACCCACCCGCGCACAGCAGTGCGCTCCCTCTCGTGGGAAATTCCAGAGGTAAGCGACAGAAAGGCCACGTGGTGGATGCAGCTCACGTAAAAAAAACAAATTATTTTAAAATGCAGCTCGAGCACTGAACGCGTCGCAGTGTCGGATGTCAAAACAGCGGTTAATGCGACACAAATACCGCGGCCGCAATTCGCATTAACGCGGAACGGCGCACTTTAAAACTACGTCCGGCGATAATAAACAAATACGCCGGAACACTGCTGCGCACGCCGTGGAGGAGCCGCCGTTTTTATCGCCGCATGCGATAAATAACACGCCTGCATTATACGTCAATGCGGCCGTACACGCTTAACGCATCGTCACGAGACGAGCACGAGGCTCTCTTTGGGCAAGGCTGAACGGACAAGCAACGCGAGGCCGGCATGGGAATCCAGCTCGTAGCATTGGCAGCCGGGCAACGCTGCATCGCCGTTCCCGCCGCATGACTATTCGCACAGGATTACTATTCACGCGGCTTTACTGCACGCGGCGCTCGGGATAATGAGAAGCGCCGAGCGGTGGTGGAAGGCCCCCGCCTCCCAGCGGCATTGCGGGAATCTTACTCGCAACGGAGAAGTTGTTGAGGGGGTCCTGCTGGTCGGCGTCCTGGGGTTTTTCCTTGTAGCCGATGAAGGATCCGTCCGTCTTGAGCAGGAAGTACCGCGGCCGCCACGTCTTGATGTATTCACCTGTGCGGCGAGCGGAGGAACACGCGCACCAGTTAGGACCCACGCGCACCCGAAACGCCGCCGCACGGGCGAATTTGAAAAACAAACGTAAACTCAACGGCCGAGCGGACGACCGGTTTGTCCCAGACGGGTCCGGCACGAGGTGATGACAGGTCGTTTGAAAAATGAGCCCCTCCAAAAATGTCATTCGGACTATTTAACGGGCCTGTCTCGACAGGGGTTTAAGTTCAAATCCCACGTTTGAAGGACTCGCTCAGGATGGCGCGCCTTGTGCTATCAGCTTCGTCAATTGTTGCAATTCATGGTCACAATTTCGATCATTAAATAACTTTTGTACATTGCTATGCGTTTGGCAGCAACTAGTGGCAGCAGCCGACGTAAGCTTATGAACCAACGTCACGTTGTATCGACACATCGATACACCTCTACTAGTTAGTGAGCTCTAGTGGAATGCTAGACAGAGGGTTAGTGTTGTTAGCATTCAGTGACATCCCTTCGCACTGCTACGATCTCCTCTGACCAATGTCAGCCTGGTAGAGAATTGTGCTGTATACGCATTAAGTGATGAGCACGTGGACAGAGATACTGACCATAAAAGGTCAACTATACGACACCCTCAAGTGGGAAACCGTTGCAGGTTCAAGTGTTGTGTGGACCAGCCACTCACTAGGTGGCCAACGTTAAACAAACAACGACACAAGGTGCAATATATTCCCAGTAAAGAATGAAAGTTTTCTTATCATTGTTTCAAAACACAGTTGGTAACTGGCCCCATGGGTTCTCTTAAAAGAAAGCATGAAAGTGCATAAAGTTAATTCCTCGAACAGACTTCACTTTATACGCCGCTTTATGACCAAAACCGCTCGCACAGTGGGCTCGAGTGAAAGGCCCTCCAATAATAAAGTGGGCAGTCTGAAGCCAACAAAGTAGCTTTCTTTGTTGATCTTGATGGATGCTGGGGTTGCGAGAATTAGGCGCTCGTCAAGCAGATGCTCCTGCCAGAGGTCAGCGGCGATATAAGGTGTCTCGGC
>JAZEWU010000002.1:25579432-25596704 GCA_036362915.1 Geotria australis
TGGGGGGGGGGGGGGAAGAAAATCTGACAAAATTTGTGTTTTCCAGTTACCATGGGCCTGGCCCCTCGGTCCCTTTTATCAAAGAGCGGAAAAATACAAGCCTGCCATTTTGTGTGAGTCAGACTGGTAAGCTGCAACGCATCGGTGCGGCGAGGAGCCCCGAGTCGTCCCGCGCGCGCTCGCCTCCGAACGCACACCCTTCACGCGTGGGCACTTTGAAGTGATCCCAAACGTAGAATTAGCTGCAAGACGAGAGGCCAGTAGAGAAGAAAACTCACTGAATGTTACACACGTCCCAGGGCGAGATGAACATTAGCAATCAGACAAACCCCCCCACTTCCCAGCTAATCCCCTCCACATTTTCGAAGGATTAATTTATTTTTCCTTTTACTCTCTTAACAAGACTGTTAATCCCACGTTTACTGATAAGTTGCTTAATATGCCGAACGGCCGCAGTGCGTAAAATGTAATTTTGTCTGATGCACCACGTTGCCACGTTGTTTTACTTGCTGCTCGCCACCAAAGTAAGAGCCCCGTCACACCTGCCAGCGAACCACGACAGCTAAACACGCAGCTTAGTTCTCCACCAACCGATCCATCAATGGGAAATAAACCATTTCTAAACTATAAAGCAGACTTCACAGCTTACTGTATTTGTTAATGTGGCCAGTTTCATTCATGTCACTGACAATGTTGATAATGTCCCAGAGGGAGTCCAGTGAGCAACTGACAGAACTGGACTGACAAGGTAAGTGGACACTGCTCACGCAGATGAACGAAGGCAAGAATATCAACACACCTCTGATGAATCACGTACGCCATTAAGAGAGTCGCGTTTAATTGAAACTTCACAACTCCCAGCGAGAGCTGCTACACGCACGGCTTTTGCACCCGCAATAATTAAAATTCTCCGAGACGAGAGATGTTCGCGTCAAATGTAATTTCTCAGGCGGCGCGAGCGAGCCGCGGACGGTTCCTGCCGCTGGGCAGCGGCGAGGTTTGCGGGGATTACAGCGCTAATCCACCGGCAGCCGTCCCGTCGCAGGAGCCAGGAGCCCCCGGGCCCATGCGCCGACATCACACGCCGCGAGCCGCCGCCCGCTTCACGGCGCTCGGCTGCTTCCGCCCACGTAACCACCTCGAGGGAGCATCGCCAAGATGAGAGATTTCGGGCCGCAGACCAATATACACCCATCCTTGCCCTGCCCCTAGCGCCGGTATGACATTACTACCGGCATTTGGAATTCAAATGCTATCGTAAATTTCCGCTTCAGAAATAAACAAGATAGGTGGGCATGAGGCGCAGGCGCCCGGACAAGAATTTTGCAAGGGATAGTGTGAAGACTGTCAGACGGTGGTTTATGGTTGCATTTACACACAGCGCCAATCGGTTTCACACTTGCATGGCCAGAATGTCACAACCAATGCGTGAAGGCCGAGTGTGTGCCCAGCGAAAGTGTGTCCTAATACACAAAATCATAGTTTGTGTTCTCAGTTATATAGGATGCACTATCTGCCAAATGTTGGCGCTGGCTTCCCCACCGCCTCTCTGCGGTTTCCTCGTGCCTCAGAGTCGCTCTCTCTTTGAATGAATACCCACGACACTGAACGAATACCATGCCACACGTTATAATTTGTAATCTAAAAGTTTTAAAAGTTCAGCAACAGAACGGATGAGAATGCACCGACGCATGGAAAGTGTCTTCCTCTCAGTGGCGACTGCAAATATACCATCGGATGTAAGCACTAGAATCAAGATTATTTGTATTTATCTGTTGTGGTGACATCCGTCAAACAAGAGCACTGGAAACGGTGTAGGTTTGGAGGAAAAAATTACACTAGCTGTACAGTACGTGTGTGAGAAGTGAACGGGAACAGAACCAGAAAGAATATCCGCCAGCCGGTCCTAGTTGAGCAGCGATCGGCCCAGATAATTAAACGGTCACCAAGCGATGATTAAAAGGGATAAATGATAAGGCTACAAGACATAGGTCCGACACGGACGAGACCCGAATGAGCGGTGAGCAACACCGCACTTGGCGCTAAGGGTCAACGGCAACAAATTCAAAAAGATGCGTTACGTCGCACGACTGCGTCCAAATCCACTTATTATTTTGCTCTGTGCCCCATGTTAATCTTGCACAATGCTTACATGACTTTTAAAACATATGCAAATTGTGAAACAAATCTGTTGTAGAGTTTATGTTACTGCCACAAGACCCCGGTTTTGTTTCGTGAAACACGCACCAGATGAAAAAAAAACTGCCATTAAGCACCAGCTCGGCAGGATATTCATTTCAAGCTGCCCCCCGTCCCCCTCCTCCCCTCCCTCCCCCCCGTTTCATTAACATGGTCTGACACCACAGACCAAATCTGTTTTTCCACAGTCATCAACACAACGTCGCTTTCAGTCGAACGCCCGTGCCGAATGCCAGACTGACCGAGTGACGCCGCTCTAAATAAAAACAGGCCGGCGTCTTTGCTCTTCTTTCAGGCGCAGTTATTTTAAAAACACAAAATCCGTTTTCCCAGAACTACGTTCGGTGCCAAGCATGAGCGCTGTGCAGTGTGTCAAACAGCGACCAGTGTCCAGAGGGCCTCACGCGGTGTGGCCGCAGCAACACCCGAGGCCCCCAAACACGGCGGCCAGGCCGTACCCGGCGCCCTGCCCCCGCGAGAAAAATACCAGCGGCGCCTGTTAAATTCTTCTAGTTCCAGGCATACATCTGGATCTTATGCTTTAGCATTACCGCTCTTTCAATCTTTTAATAACGCCGCACTGTGGGGTTTTTTTTTTGCTTACTTATACACTGTCTGTGCATGACGTCCACGTTGCTAAGATTTGGGAACAATGTAAACCGCATTTTCTAAGAAAAATACTTTTGGGTTAAAGCTTTGAAGACAGCAGCCATTATATATCGAGGTATCTGACAAAAGCCCTGGGAGCGTTACGCATCAGAGATCTACTCGCGCTTTTCACGACACTTGCCGCAGCCCCGCTTACTACCGCAGCCGGCCAGATACAGTTTAAAAAACCAAAGCTGTTCCAAGTTAAGCGCCACAATTTCTTGCATACTTTTGTAGAATTGCCCAGGCTAGCAGGTCCAGGCAGACTAAACAGCTTTTCCACAAGCTGGTGTGGAATGCGAACGATCTGTTGTCAAGCGGCATTTTCAAACACTGTGGCCTTAAAGCCAGCATAAATCTGGTTTGCCTTTAAGGCACTGGCATGCCGTGTAGGATATACAGTGCTCAGCCCTCTGTACGAACTAAAACAAAAAAGTTCATGTATCTGCCGGCAAAATTAACTGACTGCGCGAGCCCATTTTAACAGTGTCAGAATATGACGTGCAGACGTGTGCTAGCTTAATATAATGACCAAGATTGGGAGTAACCTGGTTAAACGCGAGCAAGGATGACCATTGGCAACGTCTTCGAAGACATTCCCAGATGATAATCGTGTTTACGTTGGGGGCACGGAGGATCCCCACGGGCAACACACCTGAAGAGACCACACACTCGCCCTTCTGTGGCCCTGCGTGCCGTAACATTCCTGCGTGTGAGCTACACAAACAGCGGCGCTCCTGCCAAGATAGGCACAGATTGAGCTGGAAAAAAATCCACCAAACGCTCGGCCCTCGATGTGAAGGGCTCGCGTTGGCCGCGAGTTGTGTCTTAACAGGCCAGCTGTACACAACGCACCGTATGTACACATTGTATATACTGTATTTAATACGATTATATACAGGTCACTGTCGACCCACTAAATAAAGGCCCTGCATATCACAGTTACTGCGATTGTTTTTTTTATATAGCGTTCATCAAAGGCATGATTTAAGTTAATTTTACGACCTCGGGACTGAAAGGGGTCTCCTTCACATCATCAAGTAAATATCTAGTATCATTAAAAAATCGTTCTGCAAATTCACTCCAACTGATCAAGGTCCGATACCTATGGTTTAAAGAAAAGGCTGCGTGTACACACAACGAAAACAATGGCTAACAAGATTACACGTGGAGAAGCTTCTCTAATTGTAAGAGTACGAATATAAGTGTTGATAAAGCTACCACAACAAACGGCTTCAAAACAGCGTTCCCGAGAGAAACGTTCCACCAGGAAGACAAGATAAATTGTACTGCCAAACCAGCCCGTCCAGATTTTTACACTTTTTTGTTGTGTATAATATACATGCTAAATAAACACACTTGAAAATAGACACACACAAAAGAAATGCCAACACTGTTCTTTTGAAAACTCTTTCAAAATAAATGCCCCTTTTCACCTTTCCCCCCCCAAAGGTCAACAATCATTTGAACATGGGGTTAACCCGCATTCGCTGTAAAAGAACTGACTTCGGAGACAAAGAGGTACGAATTGGCATTTTGGGAATAGAGACGCTTCCCTCGATTAAAACCGGCAAAATTATCAACCAAGTAAGACACCGAAGCGGCCACATTTATTTTTCTACTGAAATGTGGAATGCGTGACAACACCGGAGGGGGGGCTTTTCGCGTGGAGTGGGGGCACGCACAGCAGCGGCGGCCGAGCTGGAAAAACACTGCGCCCGTGACTGTGCAGTCGAGCCACGCCTGCCACGACATTTTCTGCCATTTATTATTATTATTCACCAATGAGAGACGCGCAGCAGAATCTAAAACAAACACGACAACGGCATAACACGAGCCCGATGGCACATTCACAACGGCTTGGCGACCACGCGTTATCCCCACCTCGGTTCAGATTTTAACGCTGTGCGTGCTCACGTGTCGCAAGGCTAGTCTCGTGAGCGGCCAGGAACGGTGGACTTAGCACGAGTAGCACTGCGTCCGCGTCGGTTTTCGCCGGGCACTCCGGTTTCCTCCCACAGTCCAAAGACATGCTGCTGCATAGGATAGGTTGATTGGCCCCGGTGCCTTGTGATGTACTGGCGTCCCACCCTGGGTATAGCCCTGCATTGTGCTCTGTGTCTGCCGGGATAAGCTCCGGCTCATCGCGACTCTGTACAGTATTAAGCGGTTTCTGACAATGGATGGATGGATAGTACTGTATTAGTGCGGTCCTGTAGCGCGATGGCCGGCGTATGATGACAAAGCATCAACCACGAAGGCTTGAGTCAGAAATATTGTTTTAACTCCACGCCGCTGCTGATGACACAATAACACGCAAACATATTTTTAAAAATCCAAACCTACACACTGCAGTCATTTCATGACCTATACAACTCGCTCACACGATCCAGTTTTTAATCGGCTCAAATCGGCGAAATGATAAGCCACGCACGGCTAAAACCAATAACTTACCAAAAAAACAACTCTTACTTGCATACCACGTCAGCACAATTAATCGAAAAACATTTCCCACTAACCAAGCAGACTGGAATATCAGATTCACAATAATTCGAGCGCCTCTCCGACGGTGGCATGAAGCCGTAAACACCTACCCCGCACCCCCCCTCAAGCCCATCTGCCGACCTAGGCCAAATCCCTACAACACCACGGTGGTGCCTCGGCCACACGGCGCGTCCCCGGGTATCCCGCGGTGCCGGCCCTTGCTTTGGCAGGCCACCTGAGGGGGCCGCATGGCACCGCGCCCCGGTGCTCGCTGACCCCCGGACCGCGCGGCATGCCGTACGGCGCCACGCTGGCCTCCCCGGACTTGGCTGGCCCCAGCGTCGTAACCCAAACCCCCGTGGCCGAGCCAAAGCGGCTCCACGATCATCGTCGTCGTCGTCACAGGCGCCGGCGGCGGCGCAGTCTTGCGCTTAAACCTGGGGGCCTCGGTCGGGCGTCCTACCCTCTGCCGAGCCCCCCCCCCTCTCCTCTTCGACAACCCGAGCCAATCTGCCAAACCGGCCTTAAATAGCACTTCCTGGGTCAGTGAGGGCTGCGGCCATACCAGCTACTCGAAACACGCACCTGGGATGGGGCCAGGCCCTGCTTAGTACTGTCAAAAGCCATTCTATTTGCGGAATGGCGACAGCATCAAGAGCCATCTTCTAATCACTTTTTTATTTCCATAGGCAATATATTTATCTACCAAATACTTAGCGCTAATTGCCAAGTACACAATTCAGACATTCACACCACTCCAAAACCATTAACGGAGTTATTTTTCACAGTAGTCATGGGGTGATAAAAATCTGACTGCACACCGTACGTACTGCTGCTGTTGTTACTCACGCATCCTGTTGTTGAGCGATAGATTTTGTTAAATTAATAACATCCTCCTCGTAACGGCACGAGTAAGGATCACTCCAAGGGCGATACAGCCGAGGAGAGTAATGCATTTTAACGAAAAAAGTACAACTTTCTCCCAGTCCATCAAAACACTCCATACCTCCAAGGCTCTTACAACAAATGATTAACAAAACCCCCTGTGACCTTTGCTCGTTGCTGTGCTCGTCTGTAAACACGGCACTGTGTGAACGCACTCGAGCCACCCACCGTTACACTCTCCATTCACACGGTCAAAATTCATTTTCCTTTCCATGTGTACGGTCTTCCTCCGCGCACCTCCATTGTGAAAGTAAAACATTAAGAAATAAACACGTGCTTTACGTCATGTGTTTTCACCGAGCCCAAAATAGCGCTGTTCCAGCAATATATTTTTTTAAACAAAACATTTGAAAAAGCTATACATTACACGGACTCTAACATTATCTCATCTTGGCCTATCCAAACATATATAACTTTTCTCTGCACACAAAAGCAGTCAGAGTTATGAACGTGGCTATGTAATATTTGGTTTATTCAGATGTCCTAGTATTTACATGCGTGTGTATATAACAAGGTCATTGATGTTATATATCAACTTCCGATGTACACACGTTAGTGTGGTACATTTCTCGCTGTGTTCTCAATATGCTGAAATTCACCCTGAAGGCCAGGTTTGTAACCCATTGTAATGAGAAACCTAACCAAAATATCATAATGGTGGAAGGATCTTACAAATCATCGCCTACTTAAATATCCAGTCCCATAACAGCTTACATAGCTCCAGAGCCAATACACAAAATTAGCGATCATTACGGAAACACGGCACACAATCCAAAATTCACTGCAACGTCCAATTAATATTGCAATCTAAACAACTTTAAAAAATTTACAATCTAAACAACTAAAATGGCAATGAACAGTTCACTTTAACACGGTTTCAAAACACAAAAGCTGAAAAGCCAGTCACAGAACCCGCTTGGATTTATGTTCAGCGCTGCAGGACATCACGGTGACTAGTGTAGCGGCAGTTTGGATGACAAAGGCTGCTTTCACAAAAAATAAACATAAGTCGGGAGCCTAAGGAGGCTTTTCCTAAATTTCAAACTTGTAACAAATGTTACCGACGCAAAAATATATAACAGTAGGCCTACAAGCGTGCTATCATGATTTTTAAATTACAGCCATTTGACTGGTCAGGCTTGAAGCCAGGATTCCCACTGGGCCTCATGTCGGTGCGAATGGAGAATCGCGGAGCAGAGGTCAAACTCGCCGAAACTGTACACGCAGTAAAGGAGAGCTTTCAACTGTACCCCATAAGCCAGTTTAAGCCTAATAGGCTAACAGCCTTACAGTTTTAATATTTATCAGAGGACAACAATGTCGTTCCAAATCCGCTATGCCCCCTTGATCCTTACATAAACCAAACGGGAAGCAATGTTTCATGAAAGCGTTTTATATTTTATGACGGAATACTGTCGGTAACGGGCTAATTACAGCGTCTTATTCACAAAAGACATTCACCGAGAATACGAATGCCATTCATAAAAAGTTTCCACACGCACTCACTGCAGCAGTGCAATGATGTCTCGCGGCAATCACCTAAGAGTCTTTCAGCGCAAATGTACCATCAGCGCAAAGGTTGCCATTAAGAAGACAAATTGAGACATGGAGAGACACAATTAATTTCGTGAGATGCCGCAATGCTTATCTCCATATTGTATAGAGCTCCATTACTTCAACCTCATCTCTCAGTTGTGTGGATGCAGTTAAACAGAGATACCCAGAATGCAAACGGCAGTAATAACAATGATCCCCGAATTAAGTTTCTGAACTATAAAAAAATATGAAACCTTCCTTTAATCGTATATAAATTCACAAGTGACAGTACAGATTTAAGGACTTTCTGACAGCAGACTGAGATGCTTCAAGGTATTGAATGCTAAAAACGTGCAAACTGCAAATGAAAATAGAACAAATCATAATTGACATTGTTCAAAATTCTACTAAAAAGCATGCAACGTGACTGAATTACTCAAATCAAATACTGATTAAGCTCAAAGCATTTCAAAGTAATATAACATTTACTTTTGTTCTGCAGCGCAAACTGCACCGTGGTATTTGATATTTTCATGTTTGCCGAGGCACGATAAGGTCAAAAACAGGACGTGTGACTGATAAGCACGGAGCAGCTCATCTCACAGCACTGTAGTTACGAGGCACCACAACAACGAGTGAAAGTATTAAAACAAAACACCTAGAGACCTCGCGTCTGACACTCAAAACGCCCCGCGACAGTTTGGCTAAGACAACTCTCAAGAGAGGCCGACACGTCCAAACACACGTGCGCTACTAAACTCTGCAAGTATTTCACCGAGGTACAAGCGGACGCCACAATATTATTGCTCAGTGCACAACTCCACGCCCATGGTTTTATCAATGGACAGCTGTTCTCAAGCAGAGCAGAGGCTCAGCCTTGCAGACCACAGGCGGCGATGGTCAGATGACGTCATTATTACTATCCCTGTTCTCAAGCGAGTGAGCGAGTCAACGCCGGAATAAAACCCAAATGCCATTCGTCATCTCACAATGCTCTTGAAATTTTGCATCCGCGCTAAATGACCTTTAACAGAAGCATGCACTCAACAGCACAAGTCACGGACCTATTAAAATTCTAATTGATTTTTTTTTTACTTACACTTGCTGGCGCTTATGGATGGGTTTTTACCCCGTTGAAAAACAGCTTAATCAAATCAGCCTAGAATCAAGTGGAGCAACTAAGTAAATTTCCAAACGTTTTCCTCGAATTCAACAGCACCTCCTGCCATAAACCACAAGCCCATACACAAGCTCAACATACAGGACTATTTCTGCAAACCGAACTTTTTTGTTTCTTTTGCCCAGATCAGCATATTCCCTTGGAAATTCACAATACTATTAAGCACGTGTACATTCATAATATTATATAGCCATGGATCCCTTTCTGTATCCATCTCTACAAAGTACAGTATGTTCAATGGGCGCTGTAAACAGACACTACAGTCGGTATAGAATTACAATGCAACTCCACCTGATACTTTGTTTCAAACAGAAATGTTTTATATGGCAATGCGACAACATAATTTATTAATGTGTATTTACAGCAGGAAAGGGCCAAACACAGAGAGGCCCTAAGACAATACGTGATGCACACAATCATACTTAAATACAGTGCTCAATTGTTGCTATTAATATCAACGAGTGGCTAAATTTGGGACGTGTTCAATTTTCGATAGCCACATCCTGGACCAGGGATGGGAAACCCCAAGATCTTCCAGCCCGCACATGGCCCTTCTTTACACATCTGCCACGTACCAGATGCGGGTAAAGCTCACCACCCAATTTACAAGTGAAAGTGGAAGTGTGCATGGAAAGACAAATGGCATCCTGCCGTGCAAGGCCCAAGGCTGCAGCTCATCCCTATTGATTTGCCTTAACGATTTCTTAATGCCCCACCTCTAGGTGCCATTGTTTATCCACTGCTGTTTTAAAGATCGAGCCATGTGGCACAGTGTCACAGAGTGAGCGGTCCACTCACCATGAGGTCGTAAGTTCATATGCCGGTCAGAGGTCGACCTCAACCATCATACCTCCTGGGTTGATAACATTCAAAACACTTATAGGAAACAACAGTCATGCGGAATTTCCACCAAATGTTCAGGGATGCCAATGGAGATGGGTGTTGCTACACAAGAGCAACTGAGATGCAGTAAAACCTGAAGTAGTTTGACTATGGGTGGATTTAAAAGCGGAAGGCTTCCTCATAGAGGCATCGTTCTTTATTTATTCACCAGACCATCGTTCCAACACAGTGTTTAATAGTGATTTGGGCATTACAACTACCCACCACTTATACTTCAAATATCTTTCTACCATTTCATAACTTAAACAAATGCATTCAAAATTCTCACACTGGGCACATTACCTTGTTTTTGAGAAGGGGTCTTGGGAGACATCACATTACTACTAAAGTCGCTTTAATAACCTCTTACCTGCACTACAGTCCATGAATTAAACCAATTAACGTCTGTGATGATAAACGAAAGCAAAAAAACTAATTCAGTGTGATGGCAGGAGGGGGGTTTGTGCAGTCCCCGGTCACCAGGATAAGCCAGTTGACTTAGTTTACATTTACCAGCATGCTTCAAACCAACGGGTTGCCGAAACCCGGTATCGAGCCCAGGATTTCAACGGTGCCAGCTCGGTGCTCAACACTCTGACGCGGTGGTATCGGTGCCTCGAGAGCCGCCTTGAGAACGGCCCATTGGACAGAGGGCCCGTCACCAGCTCTATTACGAGCAGCAGGTGTGTGGCTCACCGCGCTTGTAGAGCCATCCCTCCTTCACCACCGCCACCTCCGCCATGGCGTCGAAGTCCTCCTGCGTCGGGCTCGCTCGGCCTGCTCTCGCGCTCCGCCACAGGCTCTCCCCAAGCAGCTCACGCGAGCATGGGCGACGCGTCACTCCTCACGGCCACTGCGAAGGAGAAAGACGAGGTGTAAAAATATATGTATAGATGACGCTGCGTTGTGCGGGTTTTCTGACAGACGCGGCAATTTATCTGACATTTTATGCGTCTGCTGCTGGATAAGGTTCAACACACGTCTGTCTTCGTCGTGTTCCGTAATTTAACAAATAAAAACGTTTTCAGTTATGTTTCCCGTCAAAGTAAATTATCACTGCATATTTATAACAAAGACAGTTGCACGTAAATACAAAGCACAATTCAGAAGTATGCCATGTAAGTACAGTGCAGTATACACAGTCCAGTACAGTAGTATATAGTACAGATCATAACAAACAGAACATACATATTAAAGACGTCGCCATACACAAAACCGTGAATGCAAAACAACACTTCCACGTGCTAAGTTTCCATACAGTGATAGCTGGATGTAAAAAATGCACGATTGTAGGCGACCCAACAGAGTAACGTATGGCCTCTTAATCACTCACTCGCTGTCCATCCGCGGTACTAGTGAGTGAGTGGCTTAACATCCACCAGCAATCACAGCGTGTCACGGCGGGCGAGTGAGCACACGTCAAAAGCTGCGATTGCTTATTTATTTATTTATTAACAACCCATTCCCGAACCCACTGGCAGACTTTAAATATTAAAATAAACACTCAAGCGACAAACTCAAAAAAAAAACCATGAGACAATTTTCAACGTAGGAGAGAATTTACGCCTTTGAAGCGTGAGAAGAACAAAAATACATCGCGGCCAGGCTAAGACGTTACGAGGCACGCCGCGGAGTCTAAGCAACCCTCCAACACGGCCAGTTCGCCCCGCACCGAAAACACACGTATACACACACACACCGTCATAAGCAGGACCGCACGTCCTCGGCTCACGCACGCTCAACTGACAAGAGAGCGGCCGCGGCCCCACAGTTGCGGCCCGTTCCAGCCACGGCCGTCACGCTGTCCGTAGCCTCTCGGCCAGAAACCAGTGGCCCTCGCTCACAACCGGGGAGCCCCCCAACACGCCTCCTCTCCCAGTCCCGTTCCTCCCCCCGCCGCCGCCGCCGCCTCCCCCGCTGGGAGTCCTGGGACCTGGGAAGCACCCCGCCTCCTCCCCCGCCCGGCCTGCCCTGCCCACCGTCCGCCCAGCCAGCCAGCAAGCCCTGCCGCCCCCGCCCCAAGCCCAACCACCACCGGCGGTGGCGGCCGTGTTGTTTTGTTGTTGGGCGTGGAATGTGATCACTTGATCACCGAGACTCACTCAGCCGCCCCCCCCCACACTCCAACCCCCAGCGCCACACACAAACGGGCGCACACAAACAACATGCACGCATACTTACACACACCCAAGGCCACGCTGCCTCGCACAAACAAGGGAGGTATAATGTCACGGTTTTACCCCCTCATACAGACAGGGAGGCCGCTTCCTATCTTGGCGAGGAGCCATGGCACCGTACTTTATGGCCAGTTTTGGGGCAACACGGCCACTTTTGACACCGAAATTTGACGTAAGGGTCTTTTTTTTGTGCCAGGACGGGAACCAAAATCAGGCCAGAAACAAACAGCAGGCGTAAACACCCCCCTCCCCCACCACAGGCAAGGCTAAAAACACCACGGTAGGTACCTGGAAGAACTTACCACCAGTGTACGCGCGGTCACAACCACACACACAAACACGGCGGCGGGGCTCTGCAACGCGCGCAACATAGGCACGTATACAAACACACAACACGCCAAGGGCTATCAAAAAAAGTTTCACAACCGAGGTATTCAAATTTGCGATACCGTACAGGCAAACGTAATGAGATGCGTTGCTAAATAGATTCACATACAGTAAATCACTGACATATTCATGCAAATATCTTCCGTGAACAGTTCGAAAACAACAGGATATACGGCACAAAAACAAGCCGAGCGCTCGCCTGGCGGTGGGGTGACTGTTCCACAATCTCTATTCACGTAAACTTTTTAACACTACGGTACTTGTACACACTGAATTGAACACAGGCGAAGCCACACACCACCGTGTAGAGAGGCGCCTGCAGGTAAGCTAGGGATGCAGGTTTGCGCCCAGGTAAGGAAGACAAGGAGCAAGTAATCCAGCTAGGGCGAACAGGAAGAGGCGTACAGGTAAGGCGTGTCGTCCAGGTGTGCCCTTCCAATTCGTCAGCCACCCTGATTCGCGGGGAGCACAATAGATACGCACACCTGGCGTGAGGCAGACCTTCTTTAATCATCGTCGTTGCATGGGGAAACAAAACCAACACTGATCGTCGTGCCCTTGCAAATATGTGCAGGTGTGCAAGACAAAGACCCGCGCCTCCGCGTATAGCTTTAACAGACTGTTGGGGTAAGTGCTGTTAGCGAGCACCTATGAAGGACGGCACGCCACGAGGCAGTGGGTGGCCAAAAATACGGCCGGCCGCCTTTGTATCCCCAATGGCGATGTTTACACACCGCACCAGATACTCATTTGAGGCTGATTCAACCCAGGGGAGGCCCAGGTCTGGTTCTGATCAGTGACCTTAACGTGAGAGGGAATCGAACTCGGGTCGCTGGGTTCGCTGCCCACCGCGCTAACCACTGCGCCACTGTAAGGGTCTGTTCACACTTTCACAGATTGACATATGTACAAGGGTGTGCTTATACACACACCGTTTGTCCACACGTATTGTACATGGCTGTTCTATGTCCACATCAGCATATGTACATAGGGGTGTTAATACACAAACTTATACACGCACTTACTGTACAAGGGTGTGATCACAAATTTACAGACATCCATAACATTTACACGCACATGTACATGGGTGTGCTCACACACATCCACACATTAACACGTTTGTGTGCCAACACGCACTCACATGCTACAACAACAACCGCCGGTCGCCACGAAGTGGCGGTGACGTCACCACGGCGCCTGTGCCAGGCCAGGTGCACCTTGAGGCCACGTTGAGGCCTCACATGCTACAAACACATGTATACGTATAGGAGGCACGTGTTCACGTCGACACAAACACGCAAATGTAAACCATTTATTGTGTGTGCACTCACAATTATAGCATCAGAAAAAACAAGCAGTTAAAGAGTAGAAAAACAAGGTCAAGTCGCTTATAACAAAACATTTCACGCAGACACTAACGCAACCAAAAACAACACACACGACTATGTAAACACAAATAATTAACAGTTTCTTTGGGTTACATCGTGTACATATAATGCCAATGTTTACCATAAGCAGGCACATATGAATACCCACATTTAACACGTCAACACAAGTCAACACAAACACACAGATAACACATACTGTCATAAACATAAACAACCCTAACACTTTCTCAATGGGCGAAGAGCATGACAACCGGAACCATGAACGCGGGTTCTGAGGACCCGAGACAGGATGGGTCCTGGGGCCCAGTGTGGACATGTCGAATCGGACATAGGGACAGGACCCCAGGCACTCACTAAACTCGGAGCAACACCAATGTCATACTCCCAACTCGTCCATATCCTAACTTCTACTCCACAACTTACACCACAACTCAGAGACCCCAACACTTGGTTCCCAAATCCAGACCCAGGCCTTTCAGGGTACGGTCCCAATGTTATGGGGATCGCACTCCCAACAAATGACCCCAGATCCCTGACCCCTCACCAAAGACAAAGATCCTCCGTATGGTCTTAACAGGCTGTATGGTCAAGTGCTGTTAGCGAGCACCTATGAAGGCCGACACGGCACACGAGGTGGTGGGTGGCCAGCACCACGCCCGGCCGCCTTTGTCTCCCAATTGGCGATGTTTACACACTCTATTAGGGAATCATTTGATGCTGAGTCGACCTAGGGGAGGCCCATGACCGGTACAAAAAATCGTCACTGATGTTGGCCGTGACTGGGATTCGAACTCGGGCCGCCAGGTTTGTAGCCCAGCGCGCTAACGACTAAGCCACCGCTCCCCTTCTGACCCCTCACCCCTGACCCCAGCACAAACATCGTGACCTCTGGACCCCCGTCTCCACAAACTCCATCCCATGACCCGGGACCGAATGCCGCCTCGACCCAAACCCAACACACAAAGGGCCCCGCGCACCGCACCACTGAGCCAGCAAGCGTCCTGCTCTCGCACCCCGGCACTCACCGGTCCGCCTTGCTGGTGCTGTTGTGGCTTCGGAAGGTCCCCCCGGCGAGATTGAGACGACGACGGCGTCGTCAAGGTGCAGTGAGGACTGAGCCCCCGGCACAGAGTACTCGGGTGCTCGGTGTAGAGTGTGCTACGTAAACAGCACTGTGGACGGAGTTGCGTGTGCTGTGGACTGTGAGGGAACTGCGCACAAGGTGGTGGGTGCTTTGTACAGAGTACTGTGCACTGTCTGCTTCTACTGTCGGCTGCGTAAAGGATGCTGTGTACGCTAAGTCTAATAGTGTAAGTGAGTACTGTGTAACCACGTACTGGGTGTACTGCGTGCACGGTGTAGACGTGTACTGGACACTAGGTGTGGTGTACTGCTAGTGTACCGAGTGCTCCCCACTCCCTATGTGTACTGGGTTTAACTACTCTGTGTACTCTCAATACGAGTCTACTATACGCTGAGTACCGTGCACTAATGTACCGGTGTGCTGAAAGTACTGTGTACTGATGCAGTCGAGCACTATACCGTGTGCACAGTGTACATGTACTAATGTAGCAGCGTGCCGTGAGCACCGAGTCGTGTGGTCCGAGTGAAGACTAGCGTATCTTGTGAAAATTAGCGAGTGCCGAGTCCCGTGATCACTGCGAGTACTAGTTAGCACTGCGATCCCTGGTACTAGTGACCCCTATAGTAAGTGCCGGTGATTCCTGGTGAGTTCTCTATCCCCGATTCCCCGTTGAGCACTCGTGAATACGAGTGTTCCTTGGCGAGTACTCGTTACGCCCCTAGCTTCTCACTCGTGAACCCTGGCGCGTGCCGGAGTGTACTAGTGTTTACGGTTAGTACTGCTGGTCCGTGCTACTCCCTGGAGAGTAGGTTCGTGCCGTGAGTCCGCGCGCCGAGCCGACCCGTGCGCGCCGCGCACTGTACGCGTTGCCGCCGCCTGGGGGCCCCTCCCCTCGCATATCCCCCCCACATCATCCCCCCGCACCCCCACCCCACATCCCCCCCAACACCCTCCCCCAACTCGACCCCCCCCTCCCCCAGCGCCACCTCCCCGCGTGACGTCCGTCACTGCCACGCCTCCCGCTCGATTAATCGTGCCTGGCTGGCCCTGAGTGCTGGAGCCATCCATTGGCAGATAGATGTGTATTATTACGGCAGAGAAATACCCAGTGAGCTTGCAAGCTCTTTACGGGACTCCTGCCACACAACAAACATGCGAATTGCTGACAATAATTAAAATATATAAATATGATTCATACATATTCGTTCATTGTCAGAAACCGCCTAATCCTGTACAGGGCCGCGGTGAGCCGGAGCCTATCCCGGCAGACACAGGGCGCAAGGAAGGGCTGTACCCAGGATGGGACGCTAGTTAATCACAGGGCACCGGGGGCAATTTAGTCAGTAGGTCAATTAACCTTTGCAGCAGCATGTATTTGGACCGTGGGAGGAAACCGGAGTTCCCGGCGAAAACCCATGGGGAGAACATGCAAACTCTACACAGAAAGGCACCCGAGCCGAGATTCCAACCCCGGGGAACTTCTTGTTGTGAGATGGCAGCGCTACTCGCCGCGCCACCGTGCCGCCCTGAGTTCTGCTGATGACACACGCAAGGTCTGAACCGGTCCTTAGCCTTGAGTTGAACTAATGCCCTGCCTTGCGCCCTATGTCTGCCGGGATAGGCTCCGGCTCACCGCGACCCTGTATAGGATTAAGCGGTTTCTATTAATGGATGGATGTGTCTCATGAGCAGAGTGAGGCTTGAACCAGAGCTGGTGACCGGCCAGATATGAATGGCCAAGGGCCCCCTCTGTTAGACATGGGCTCAGAGAAACAAAGGTGTCTTTCAAGGGACGCCTGGGTTACAGGGCGCAGCCGCTACTGCTGAGTGATGAGTCAGAGGTGAGGTGAATACAGGCCCAATACGGGCTCACGGGGCTGCGGCAGAAGCGAGGTAGCACGTTTTGGCCAGTTCATGACACACCGCGTCGGTTAATTGGCCTGCTGACTGGCGTCCCCTCCTCGGTATAGCCCTGCCTGGCGCCCTGTGTCTGCCGGGATAGGCTCCGGCTCACCGCGACCCTGTGCAGGTTTAAGCGGTTTCTGATTTCAAGAGCCGTCCCCACGCCCCGGAGGTGGCGCGTTCGCCTCCACGGTTCGAACCCGGCAGGCCGCCCTCGTTAATACTGTGCTGTGTATTGACCCCGCAATACACGGCGTTCGAGTATAAATCGCCACTAAAGTCAGCCGACGCTGGGACTTGACCACGGGTTGCCACATTCAGAGGGCAGTGTGCTAACTGTCGCGTCACCACTCCAAGTGATAGTGACCTATTTTAAATGCGAGCCGTTTCACATTCACACGGTTTCCAATTAGCTGTTTAAACGGATAGTTAACGTATACACACACAACTAATATATTCA
>JAZEWU010000002.1:25616970-25633327 GCA_036362915.1 Geotria australis
TGAGGCGGAGGGACCTCGGCTGGCATGTTGATGGGCGCATTTAAAGACCCGAGTGCACGTTAAGTTCCGGGAACGGCAGCTGAACCGCGGGGGCATCATCGCACTTGGCAGGACCAGGGTCTTAAGTCACAGGGCGCTGCTGCGGCTGCTGCACGCCTTCACCTGGGTCAGCGTGATCGGCCGGGACCAGGCGCGCCAAATAAGGTACAACACGTGTTCCACGGCACCAACTATGGATGCGATTGGACTGGAAAGTCTAAAATCATTTGCGTTGGGGAGGACTTGTGTGCAGGATGGAGGGCGGACGTTTAACGAGAAAGGCATTGCAATGGTCTCCACAAGCCCGGCGGTCAAGGAGGAAGACCAAAGACCAGACGGTGAGAGTCTGTAAGGACAGACCCTGTGTCGTGTTGCGCAGCACCTGAGGGATCTAGCACAGGGTAGAAAGTGTTGGCAATGTGTGCGGGGGGCATCAACAGCTTTGGCTATGATGGTATCTTGAGCGCTCGGATTCCCTTGTGTTAATGTGGTTTTACAGAGATTACTAGTGGTTTTAGGCTCAACTGTTTTTAACATTGTAAATATATCAGTGGTTCTTGATTTGTACAAACTTATTTTGGGAGGATGTGCATTGCAACCCGTGTTGCAGATTTTACATTACAAAATTATGACTAGGATATTTTTAAAAAGTGGCTTATTACCACATGCAACTGATTGATGCATGGCACGCAGATTCGATTTTCTGGCCAACCGTGAGATGGATTGGAGTTGAACGGTGGCGATTGAATCGCTGGATTTTCCGCATTAAGACATGAAACCCGATTGATTTGTGGCACATGAAAATATCCATCGATTGGAGCAGAACATCTCTTAACGTCAATGTAGATCAAGGCTATATTTTTCATATTCCATATTTGTTTTTCTATATCGTAAATCAGAAACGCAAACCCATGCGCATGTTATGGATCAATATACTAAATGGAATAAACACATTTGAGGTCGCTTCATTGGGATATAACCCTCGCTGACAGCACTCTCGTGACACGGTGTATGGATTGCCATTGGGCGCGACATCACCTCAGTGCCATTATGCCTGGCTCGACTAACCTTATTTCTCATTAACTAAGCTTCAACAGAGTCAAACACCACAGGACATGGCCTCGGTATGCAATGGCTATTTATATTTGGGGTAGTTTTCCTTTATATACTTTTCAGAAAAATCACGGTCACTTTAAAAGGACATCAATTGATGGTGAGATACTCATCGCGCACATCTTGGAGGCCACTGTGCACTGACCGTGGGACCTGTGAGAGCAGGCAGTTTGCCAAGTGCTGTGGTGGCATCAATGGCTTTGGCCATTGTGACATTCATTCATTGTCAGAAACCGCTTAATCCTGTACAGGGTTGTGGTGAGCCAGAGCCTATCCCAGCACACACAGGGCGCAAGGCAGGGCTATACGCAGGATAGGACGCTAGTCCATCACTGGACACCGGGAGCAATTTAGTCAGCAGGCTAATTAACCTATGCAGCAGCTTGTCTCTTGACTGTGGGAGAAAACCAGATGCCAGGCGAAAAACCACGCGGACACAGGGAGCACATGCAAACTCCACACAAAAAGGAACCAAAGCTGGGATTCGAACCCGGGGACCTTCTTGCTGTGAGGTGACAGCACTACTCACCGCGCCACCGTGCCGCCCCCATTCCGACATCTTGATCTTAAATTTCAAATAAATGGTGACCAGTTTACATAGGTCTCCATTGAGCTAACGTAGATCGGCGCTGAAAATCATCACCTCCATACAAACGCTGCCCCCAGGTCAGCCCAACTCCACAGCCATCACCCATGTCTCGCCCTGGCACGTACAGTGTGTCCGTGCTGCCCTGGGAACGGTTCACGCGGAACCTGCCTGGCGATTCGTCAAATGCTTGTCGTCTAAAAGTGTCGGCTCGCTTAGGCACCCCCCGACGGACACATCGCTACTTACCAGCCATCTGTGCGTCAGCTGTTTCCAACCTGGGTGCCCCGGATCAAAGGCAACCGAGGAAAATATTTATAGGTCGTAAAAAATAGCCGTGGCTATTAGTATATTATGCAGTTTTTTCACGTGAGATTTACATCTTCGTTCAGCTTAATAGATGGTGTCGTATAGAACATCTGTATCAAAAATGGTTCTGCCAGGAGCCAAACTTGTGTAATTTAACTGCAATATGCCAGCACACTCAAACACTTTGTTCAAGTTGTGTGCACGATACATACGAGGATAGCACGGGCCAGGACAGGTTGTGCTTTACAGGACAGCTTGCCTATCCATTGTAATTTCAGGCATGCTTCATATAATGTAGAATTGCAGCCATTTCACAGCAATGAAATGACTTTGTTTTGCTCATCCTGCCTGGAACTTTCGTGAGCTATGAATAAAATAAAGAGCCGTCCCTGCCAGATATTCTAGCAAGTGCTTTACACTTCAAAGCTTAAGAATTGCAAAATTAATGGCCGTCTCTTAACAACCGCATTAAATCAGAATCTCACTCGCTGCAGTCGGAGCACAGGACGCACAATAACAGACCACAAATCACGCCCATCATGTCAAGACAGTAAATAAAGGCAGAGCACAAGTGTTTTACTGCTCAGGTATAATTCATTCCCAGTGCTACAGAAGGTGTCACCACTCAAGCCAAACATTAAAGATCACCACCTATTCCTCCCAAGTTACCTGTGATCAAATAAGTTGCCGATTAATGAGGAAACGTTTTAAAAAATATACAAGAGCACAAACGTTCGTTGCTGCATCAGTGTAGAAGGTAACGCAATGTTAACACCGCAGTGAGGGGGGAAAGGCAGGACTCCCAAGGTCTGAATGACCTGGTCCCAAAACAAGCAGCTTACTTTGTGGCGTTTTAAAGTCCTGTTTACAAACACAAAGATTACGTTTAGCAACGTATTAACTGCTGAACTTTACGTATGATATAACTTATGACCGCAAGTGCTATATATCCTTCTCAGTTATGCACAAGCCTGTTTTGCTTAATGAATACAAACATCTGTAAATACAAGCTTGAACATAATAAGATCCTGAAGCAGTTCAGTCACTTAAGGCAAAAACTGCTTCAAGAGTAAGCTTAATATAGACTGGCAAACAATTGACAAAGATAGACTGTACAGGATTAAAATTTCACTTTAAAACTAAAAGGCATTCGTTTTTTAAATTACAGTTTCAAGCGATTACGTGTTAATTTAGCTCTGAAAATGTCCTTGTGCGTTCAAATTTTTTTTACTAAACTGTAGCAGCAAAATAGCAAAATGTCAACATCGCTCTAACTGGTGTAATTTAGGCACACTGCAAAAGCAGCAATAATTGTAATGACAACGTTGACGTCATATAAACACCACTGTACAGCAACAAAATGCAAAAACTCAAGCGTTAAACTCCCCAATGCTCCGTCAACACCTGCTATAATGTGACGATGCACAGTCGCATGCATCGCTGGCCAGCCTGACCACTGTTGGCTGCACCGGGTGTTGCATCTACGACCAGCCGAACGCATCTGCACCGAGCAGCAGCCACAGCAGCAGCAGGAGCAGCAGCAGCGCCACCACCACCACCGTCCTCAGAAGAGACGGATCATCGACTCCCTCGCCTTCCCCACGCCGATCCACTTGACTGCACAACACAGCATCACAAACATCACAACACAGCATCAAACACCGCGATCAGCACACTGTGACGAGAGCGGACCGCCGATTCCGCAACACGTGGCTCGTTAGTTTCTAATTTAGCAATGGCGGCAAGATCTAAAGACGGGGTCATGTTTGCAGCGACTCCCGGGCCCGCACTCTGGAAATCATTTCACACTCATATTAGTGAATATTTCTTGCAGACTTGGATAATGTACACTGCAATCTGGTATGGCATTACTTTCTCGTGTAATACCGCAGGATTATCTAACAGCCAGTTTGTGGGAGTCAAAGCAAGCAATGAGTGTACTGTGCATATAAAGATCCCGTGTATAGGCTGAACAGACTGTTGGATCAAGTGCCGTTAGACGGTTAGAGTGGCACACCTACAAAGGCCGGCACAATATTAAGGGGGTGGTGAGCAGCACCATGCCCAGCCGTTTTTGTCCACTCAGTCTCGATATTTACACATCGCACCAGGTACTCATTTGAGGTTGAGTCGCCATGGGGGGGTGGGTGGGGCGGGCCTAGGACTGGTTCGGAAAATCATTACTGGTAATGGCCGTGAGCAGGAATCAACCTAGGGGTTGCAACTTCGCAGCGCAGTGTGCTAACCGCCACACTTCCGCTGTGCAGACATACCGCACACAGTTGCCTTTGCGCACCGCTCACTGACCACCGCATACGCCAATTACCACAAACGGTAAAGAGAAAAATCGTTATGTTGTTACATTAAGCCTGTAATATAAACAATAAATGCAACGCTAATCGTTCACGGGATAAAAACGCGGCCTTAAACAATGCTCAGGTGCTGACGCGGCGACACGTGGGCGTCTTACTGGGCACGCCGAGCTGAGTCTCAATGAAGCGCACGTAGCTCTGCGCCGCCGCCGGGAGTTCCTCGAAAGTGCGCGCGTTCTCCGTGGACGTGTTCCAGCCCGGCAGCGTCTTGTACTCCACCTCCACCTTGTTTAACACCTCCTGGTTGGCTGCTCGGACACACACGTGTTGTTTACAGAGTTAGATCCCGTGTTGGTAATCCGAGGGGCGGCAGTGGCCAGAATTTGGAACGTCTGTCCCGACAGGCAACGAACACGGCGGAACGTACTCACCAGGGAAATAAGGGATGGGTTTGTCATCAATTTTGTACGAGATGCCCACTTTGATTTCGCTGAAAACGTCCAGGATGTCCAGCTTGGTCAGAGCCAGCCTGGAATGAGAGAGTGGTGCAGGTCAGGCGAGTGTTACGCACCAACTCAAGCCGATGAGCTGCAAGAAATATTAAACATTACTTAATGAAAATAACACAATTACAATAGTTAATGGCCAGCTAAGGATTGCTTTCTAGCTCAAGAGGCGTGACTAATTCATGAATCATCTTGTATTGCATAAACCATAAACAAAATCATATTCAATCTCAAATTTCATTAAGCCACATCACGTCAGCTATTGATTTCGTCTGCCCATTTTCTCTCCAACCCCCTCGCCCCCCCGTTCCGCAGACTTTGGCTGCTGCTACTGTGCCGTGCTCCAGTGGCGCAGCAACAAGCGAGGCCTCCGGCCACACTCGGGTCAAGCTTGGGCAACGCTTGCTTACGCGGTGAAACCGTTGATCATGTGTGCGTAGCGCAGGAGCACCAGGTCGAGCCAGCCACAGCGTCGCTTCCTCCCCGTCGTCACGCCAACCTCGCGGCCACGCGTCTGCAGCAACTCGCCCACATCCTGCACAGCCCGGCACAGACAGAAACCGTGACGAGCGGCAACACCGTTGGCTTGCAAGTCCCTTATTCGTAGTGCAGGAAACTAACGATAACAAATCAACAGCAACTTCTCCGTGTATTTGCGCAGTGGCCGGGTGGTTAGAGCAGCTGGTGTTATATCAGATCAATGAACCTTCCCAATTTATTTGTGTAAAACGGAAAGCCAAAGGGTACATATACTTATTTTTGCATGAATACGCTACATTTACTCGCTGAAAATGGCTACTTTCTATTCCATGTTGCGGTTCTTATTGTAAAGGGGTTTTTTCTGTGCTGAGAAATATGCACTCACGTGACACTTCAACTAGTGTGTGTATATACATATATTTTTAAAGGAATTTCACGTAACCAATCCAGTCACCCATAGTATAGCTCTTTTTACAGGTTAAGTCACGTAAAATAAGTGTCGTAAACCCGCCTCCACCCGACACATCCAATCAGTAAGGTTTGTCATGCGAATAAAACATTCCAATTTTTTACTACTTCAGCACACCGGTATGTTGGAGCGTGAACCCACAACATTTACAATTAAGGTACGACGTTTCGCTGATAGTTGCCAACAGCTTCATCAGGAACAAAGGTTCCTAATCCATGACATTGGTCACAAAAGTGTTCGTGTAAAATCAATCCAGTCACGTTACGACTCAAAATAACTAGATGCACATGACCGAGACGACAGGCGACAGGAGCGCCGTAGCCGGTGAGTGGGCAGTGCTCACGTTCGTCTGCTCGGTGGGGAATGCGCCCACGCCAACGCGGGTGGTGTAAGCCTTCACCACGCCGTAAACCTCGCCCACGTTCTGCGGCGGCACGCCAAGCCCCGTGAGCACACCGCCCACCGTGCAGTTGGATGACGTCACGAAGGGGTACGTGCCTGTAACGGCCGTGGGGATGAAACACAGGGGAAACAAGGACAGTCGGGGTTTAGGCAAGGAAACGCTTTTTTATATTTCATCACTGAGACAATGGGTACAAACTACATAAATACAATGGGAAGTGCACACCCCAAAAGCAGTGCAGGTTTGTTAAAAAAAAAGATGTACTGTGTCCACTATTTAGCAGTGATGCTACCATTGGTTAGACTGGGAAACCCGCAAATTGCCTGGTCTGTCCTGGAGTTAAGATGTCGCATAGTATACGCAACTTGTATCGGGTGCCAGTTCAGTTACGCCGAGTGCGAGGCTCTAATTCCTGGGAAGGTTTACCGGGCAAATGCCAGGTTTTTTTGGTGCCAACATTAAAATGCACACAACATAATTGCTTTATTAGATGTTGATGGTACTTATTCACGACATCATCGAACTAGACAGGATGACATTGCTTTCCACATAGGGAATGGCATACACCCATGTAGTTGTACGATATTACATTGTTATAAACGGCTATACTAGTTGGTTATATTATTTTTAACAAGGTATATTCGTGATTAAATGAAACACTCATGGTGTCATACCCTATGTGAAAACGTTTCCAAGTGTAATATTTGAAGTCGGTATTTATATTATTCTACATCCGCGGTTCACATTTAAGCGAAGTGATGCACGCTGGTGTCTTGTAATGCACTGTGCCATTAGCGAGCACCGTTTGGCCCATATTGTCAGCAGCAAAACTTTATAATGCAGCCATCCTTAGCGGCGTCATTAAGCTATGTGTTCCTTTATGAGAATCTCTGGATGATTTCACACTTAAGAGAACCCACGACACCTGTAATATGCTAAGTTTCTAACAGCCTGCTATAACACGTGCATATTAACACAGTCCGTCCAAGGTAGGCTTTATGCAAATGCCGTTGTAAAATAGCCCTTAATGCTCACACCAAGTGGTCATTTTCTGTTCCGCGTTCCAGAGAACGTCGCAGCTTGCTATCGTGTACATTCCTTCATGCTTCCTTTGCGAAAAGTATGCATGCCGGTCTTATTAGCTCTGGAATTTTCATTCTTTATAAACAGCTGACATTAATATAAAACATAAATGCCCAATAATTGTTTTATTACATTTGTCAACACAAGTCTTAAGAGCAATGTAAAAAAAATGTCTCTCTAACTAGAGTTAACAAGGTTGGGTAACGGTTAAATACACCATCATAATGGGTTTTTTAGTTTTGATGGGCTAATGACTTTTTAAAGTTCATGGCTTGTTTTAGCCAGATGTGGATGTTCCAATAGAGGCCAAAACCCCAGTGTAACCCGAGAAGCTGGAAGGACAGACCCGTGTTCCCTGCCAGTCAGTCGGGTGCCCCCTTAATCCACTCCCACGGACACATGGCCTAATGTTAGCACACCGTCATGCAAAACAGCGCCTCGCTGTTCCTGCAGCAGCCCTTGACCGAGTCACAACGATGCTCCACTCAAGCGTAAGGTTACAGCGGTGGCTAGGATTGCATCCCACCGAGGACCACCCTGTTAAAACATTATATCTTCTGAGCCCCAGTCCACCGCCCCACAACTCCACCCCCAGACCTTCTACCACTCCCTGCAATGTCCTGGCTCCAACACAGGCTCGGAGACACTCAACAGCTGCTGAGACAGTGACAGCTCAAACGGGAGTGCGGTGATTTACAACGCAGCCAGGAAAATGTCATGACTGTACAGAACAAGACACCGTCTTGTTATGCACTCTCTTATGTACGTTGGCTTCACATTCATCACTAACCTCAGAGAACTGTGATACACACCAGCAAGGCGCACATATAGCGAAAGCTGCAATTATGAGCATGAAAAAAGCTATTCATTTTCCAACTCTGAAGAACAAAAAGGTCCACTTAAAATATACAACTGGTAGGTCTTTGGTATCTACTGTGGTGAAAGCATTCTCCAAGCTAAAGAGCACACTGCTCTATGAGAGATCTCAATGGATTCTCGGCCTGATGGAATTCCACCAACACCAATTCCACTATTGGGATAAACTTTGGGCCAAAAAAGCAATCTATTTAGCCTGGTTAAGAAAACTGCAGTATTGATTGAAAATGAATTTGCAAGTGGTAGAGATGCCGCCGAGAGAGATACTGATGGGAATCGCGCCTCAAGTCCCATTGCCGTACCAAAATCAATGTCGAGAAGAGCAGCATTGGCCCCTTCCACCAGAATCTTCTTGGGCTCTCCGTGCAGGGCCTCGTACATAAAGTACACCCCATCTTTCACCATGGGCCGGATGCGGTCTGCATACACCTGTACAAATAAACAACCGGGATGTTAATAAATGTACAGCCCTTTTGTCAACACACTGCTGTACTACGACTGCCCATGCGGTGTAGCTCATAAGGGTTCTTTGACTTCTACACTGCCATAAAACACCTGCTTTACACATACTGGTTACCTATGCAAGCATTATCCAGGCTTAGCTATTGACATCTGACAAAATCGGGTGCCATGTGGGATATTTGGTCGTACACGGGGTACTAATACGCAAGGCTGAAAATGGCACACTTCAATTTTGAAGTGTTCTTTTCATGAGAAATATATTTTTTATCATGGCTAAGCCTTTGATATTGGCTCACTGTGCCCGCACACCACTCCATTTGTTCTTAAACAAGATAATGTCCAGGTCTTCTGCGATAATGAATCTTTTATGCAACAGCAGATTTTCTTTTCAAGGACATTTTAATGCCGCCAACAACATGCTCATATATTAACACAGTGATATTCAAAAGACTGCTTCAGCATGATTTCGAATTACCCTATAATCTTCCAAACAATTAGTGAATAGGAAATGAAAGTGCTCAGCACACCTTGAGCTTCTTCAGCTGGTCCTCCGTGTCTATTTGCAGAGACGGATACATGGTCTGGTAGTGTCGTGCCAGGCCCTTAAACCTTTACAGAAAATGCATAGGCATCATTAACAGGACGATAACCACACAGCAAGCAGTGAAAATTGCGAACACCTTAATATGACCAAATTACATTTTTTTTAAATTACCTTCACGCAAAATACAACTAAACTTCAAACTTTATTCACACATCGGGGTAATTCTTCCATCACCATTGTGCAGTCTTCGCATTGTGCAACAAGCCTTTAAATGAGTAGCTCACCGTTCAGAGAAATCGGTAAAGTCTGCCAGGAGATCACAGATGCGGAGGCCGCTGCGGGAAGCCTTGGCCGAGTAAACTGGCCCGATGCCTTTTTTGGTGGTGCCCAGGCTGGGGGGAGCCAAAGCTGGCATTAAATCACAGCACCACAACCACAGCCAGACAACATTGAACAGGATTTACTGGTGATTACAGCAGAGCTACATATTCATGAATCACTCGTCAACCACAACTGCTCAAAAATGTAGCCAAATTAAAGCTTGTTATTTTACAAAAGGCATCATACTACTTCTTTGCTAAATATGTATATAAGGCGCAATCAACATATTTTGACAAAGGGTGTTACGAGAATTTGATATTGGATTTGCACACTTATATTTTAAACACAATGGACACTGACATCAATCAGTGTAGTGATTACAAAAAGTGATTCAACATTAGTTGGGTACCACTTTTAAAAATTTATTTGAATTGAATTGATATTGCACTCCTGGATAGGGATATTATTGTAATGACAACACGCCACCTAGTGGAAAAGATGTCTGGCGCAGACGGATGCATGAAACTGCACTACATGGGCCATTGAGCACACATTATGGAGAAATATGATGAATAACGTTACGGTTTTTCTCATTGTGTGATATAATTTGAAATTAAATTATCCCTATACTCCAAAAAGCATGTTTTTAATCATTGGGTTAAAAAGTATGTTTTGTTTAAATCATACATTTTGTGCAGTCCTCCTTTTTCATGGCACATAAATTACATTGCCTCAAATGTAGCTTATTCTATTTTATAAAAAAAAATCTGAATTATATATTTTTTTCCTTTTAAGCCAGTTCTTACTGATGGATATGTTGACTTTTTGGTTATTTGTAAAACACTCCCAAGGGAGCATAACCAAATAATGATATATTAACCTTATCAGTATCAGATAGTTTCCAATACTGTTATGCAAACAGCTGCAGCTTCTATTTAATAAAGCATAAAAAACAATATTTCAACAGCTCATCATTATCTGCTTTGTGTCAGCATATGTACAAATACAAGTTTGACGAGTGTTATTCTTATTTAAACAAACCAATGAAAGAGTTCAATCTCCAAGTTTCTCTCTCACTAAAACTCACTTTTTTCCAGCCTCCGATTGGCGTTGTACTTCCTGTAGGCCATCCACAGCCTGGTGAAAATCAAACACTGTCAAAACAAAAAGGGACATACAGCACAAAGTGTCATTGATGGTGTTTAATAGATTTTACAACGTGCAACTGTGTGCATTATATGTACAAAAGGTTTAAATAAATTAATGTGCAGCCAATTTGTCAGTTACACCACCAACTCAGAGTTTAAAAAAACATGGCCATCTCAACAGACAGCAGTAAAACAAAGACATTACCGTAGACCAGTTTCGTCCTCGTGACTCATTAGTTTAATATTATTGTCAATGTTTGCTGCTGCCATATGCATCTGGGAGCCCAATAAATAGCAGGACTTAATCTTTGCACTATGAGGACCACATTAGCACTTGCCTAAAAGCAAACTCAAGCAAAAAAATAATTAAGGCTAAAAATAAATAAAAGCGTGTTGTATGAACATTCAGTCATTTTTACATGTAATCTACAAAACCTAGCTTAAGATTGGTGCTATATGCTATATGCTCTCGTCGAATTAATATATTCGACATTTAATTCATATGTGCGCGTTATAAATGAAAAAGTATTATTATGTTATGGGTTTTCACGTAATTTTCAAATCTGAATAAATGGTGTTAATTGGAAATGTATTCATGTCAATCTGCCGGTCAGCATTATCATCAATGTTGTGAAAGTGAAAATTAAATAAAAATGTGCAACTGAAGGATATTCATATACCTATACTTACCAATGTGGGCCCTGTCTGAAATGACAAGCCTTTTATCCCAGTCTTTCAGACCTGATCAGAGAGAAAATAATAACACAATTAAAAATGTATGAGGTGATATTCCCTCACATTCACGAAATTGTGAATACCCGTCAACGCTTACCGTTACCTTTTTTCTCATTTTTCTCCGCCTCTTCAAACAAGCCCGGCAGATGGATCACAACACCATTTCCTGAATAGATGGCAAGTTAAAAAATAGACGGTGTCAGTGCTGCACACTTAGCTTTTCTTCCACACCACAGTTTGTTTTAAAACAATGCAACAGATTCCTGACATCTGCATCAGAGAACAAAGTCCTAACATTCACAAGACCCCCTCATATATAGATGAAAGTGGAGAATGATTAAGGTATGTGAAACTGCACCGATAAAACATCCAAAGGTCAATCATTTTCAAAGCGTTATGAGATCATTAGTTACTGCAAGTGGATTGGACAGTCGCTCCATTTTCCTGCCACTCCCCTCCTAAGAGCTGGTAATTCTACTCCACATCAAGTGCAAAGGCCGGTTATGTTTCAAAATAAAACACACACGTGATACAATCACTGGGCAGCCAAGGCAAGGCAGACACATGCAAATATAGCCATACCAGCTTAGAAAACTTAATTTTCGTTTCCCTTGTACTGCGTCTTTGAACACATTTGGTACATATTGAATGCAAAGAAAGGCTTAAGGAAATATGTCTAAAGGGTCACAATTAAAGCATAGGGGCATGTTATACACTCTTAGTTTTGTTGTAAAATAAAGTAAAAGCAAGCATTGGATAGGGCTCATCTCCATGGCCATAGCTGAGCCATTGTTGAAAATTACACATTCACCAGTCTATATAGGATGACCGTTTTTTATTGTGTTGAATCATACACTGTTACTGCCCATTTTGCTGTCAAAATGCCCGAGTAGAAGCAGTAACCTGGACAAGCGCGTTGCCATGCCCTTTGTTTGGTTACCAGGCTCTTCACCACACACGACTGTACTTACATTAAAGTAAATAACATACTTGTTCCAGGCGCAATGATTTTGCAAAAACACGCGTCTTTGGGGCTTCATTGTTCACGCTAACGGAATCCTCCTTGTCTGCTACTATATTACGTTCACGTAATATAATACAGTAGTATGCACACGAGCCGTGTTGTGGCGAGCCCCCACCGATGTAGGAGGTGGCGTTCCTGTTGATGATCCCGCTTGGCAGCAAGTGGAAGTCGTACTCCACCGAATCCACGACGACTGTGTGGCCTGCGTTGTTTCCTCCCTGCAGGCAGTACACATTGCGGTTTGGATCCGGTCACATGCAAATATCTCACAAGTCGAAACTGCGCAGCAGTGTGGCATTGCATAATAGCACAGTATGCTGTACAGTACCCATAGTTTGGCCAACAAAGTGGTAGGTAGCATTTGTATCCAAAACATTCATTTTAAGAATAGCATTGTATTCATGTTTCTAATTGCCCTGAAACACAAGTAAACATTTGTATACATTTTAAAGGTCATCCGGGGGTACATATCATGGACATTAGTTGAGGAAACACTTGGCAGACCTTCAAACACACACTTTAAAAAAACATATTTAAACAATTATTTGGAAAACATTAAACACATACATATAAGGGCTTTTATTTTTATAGTGTATGACGTAAAATTGCTATTTTATTGTTTGTAAAGACTGCGTTTTATGTAGGATTTGGAATTTGCTTCTTTTCTGTACCTAAATAAATCCAAGCCTTCTCTGAAACAAATTCCTCATCTTAATTGGTTCTTTACAACATGATCTGCCACCCTCTATCCCATTCTAGATAAAAGTCTCCACAAGTCACTAGCATCTCATGATCTCAATGGTACAATTATCTCCGCAAGGGTCATTCTCTGGTACGTTCCCTCCTTTGGTTCCGTCACCAGTCTCGACCATCAATCATCATGACCCTCGGGTGAAAGGCGCTATATAAATTGAAATTATTATTATCATCATGTGCTCCAAACACATTTCATAAGATTTTAAAGGATGCCTCTAAATTGCATTTGTTCTCTGGTTCAACTGTTCGTCTCTCTCTCAAAGTAACATCGCGCATGCAACTCTCAACACTTATTTGAGCACTCTTTTGCGATTGTTGCCTTATATTTGTCAGTGTCAATGCTGCGGGTAACATGCACTTGTTTAAAATGGTTAAGTAAATAATTATGAGTGCGCGCTGTTTAAATGAGTAGTAAAAAAAGGTATAGCTCATTTATGCACGTACAACATTGTTCAAACACAAAGTGTGTAAAAGCACACTTTGACATTTTAAAATGAGACCTTACAAGTTTTATAAACCCACCTAGGACTTCAAATATAACAATTTTAAGAGGAATATGAGAACATGGGTAAAGTACAGAGCTGAAATAAGTAAACCCATCACACTTCCGCGTATGCAAAACGTGTTAAGAAAGCCGTAATTTGTCAAGAGCAGATAAAGTTACATTATCCAAGTCAAATCGCTCTAAAGGTTACTCCTATATGCGGCACGCCGGTTGAGGCCCTCAGTGGCTCATATTTGCAGCAATGGTTTTAGCAACAACCTAAATATATCACGTAAGTATGAAACGCCTTACGGGAAGCAACTCAAGCAATTCCGTTAAAGGTTTTGTCTAATATGAATGCACGGAATTTACATAGCTGTTTCTCCCGTAACCGCTGGCATCAATGCGGGTGTGTCGGCATATGGATTATGTAGCCAAAACAGCATTATGTAACAGCACCTGAGCTAGGTACTTTAGTTCTTTATTAGTCTTAACATCCTTTTAAAGTTGCAAGTGCTTGGCCAACTTGGTCGGCGGTGATTGGACACTGGTCCAAGGGCGGGTGATGCAATCTGATATCTTGGTCCCTGCGGTTTGTTCGCACACAGCCACAACTTTGGCCTTTTCAGATTTTAGGTTCTTAACAGTATTAGGTGGCGTTATAATAAGGCCCTGGCCCCATCAGTCTGGTCCTCGCTTGCTTTTTCTGCAAAAGTTCAACCACATCTGAAAGACTCAGATTTCCTGCCACGACTGAAGTACCGAAATGAGTAAGGGCCAAACTTCCTGAATTGGACCCGTTCTGAAAAACGAGTCTTGGGACTCGGAACGGATTTACCGGAATACGATATAACAGTTTTCATTGTTGTAACTATACAATAGATGTCGCTGTGAGAAAAGATACGTGATAGCCACACTTGCATGTAACGAATGACATTTGACATGGTTTGGCAATTGGTGGTTAGCACATGCCTGCGTGTCAGGACAAGACGTCAATGTGCTCTTTGGCTACCGCATGATCAAAGCGATGCACAAATGTTCCATGGTTGCAAATAACTATTTGACACCTTGTCCTCATGACTGCGTGCAGTAGATCTGGGTTTGTTGCTGTTACACCACGGCAACACACACAATGTCCCGTGCAGCACGTGGAATATCTGATTATCTTAACAACGACATTGTGATTAAATGCGACTTGAGGTTGCGCTGCTTTAGCCGAGCATCCCGCTGAGAAAGGTGAACGCTTTACTGCCACATTATGGCACTAAGACGTTCAAATATGGGGCTTTAATAAGAGAGGTATTGCGTACGTGCTGTTTACACTTTCCTGCCATAAAGCGCGCAGTTACAGCGCTTTTAAGTGTTCCGGGTTATTATTACGGTACATTG
The DNA here is from genome assembly GCA_036362915.1 of Geotria australis. Taxonomy (NCBI): domain Eukaryota; kingdom Metazoa; phylum Chordata; class Hyperoartia; order Petromyzontiformes; family Geotriidae; genus Geotria; species Geotria australis. Next base: position 25,632,010 of record JAZEWU010000002.1, read on the forward strand.
TCCAAGGGTACTGTATTAACTACAGTATTGCGGTTCACACGGGTGAAAGGCGCTCTATAAATGCTATTATTATTATTAACTAGTCGCAGAACATTATGGCCTCTCGGGCTGACGACCCAAGGTTAACTTGTTATAACCGTGCATAGAGGCCGTGATTGTTAGCCGCTCACACGCCAGTCGACACGATTGTCTGGGAAACGTGCTTAACCCGTAGCAAGATGTAGCGGGTTACCCATTATAACCTCACACAGCTATTAACGTACGTTACCCGGTGCTAACCCTCACAGGGAGACAGGGGTAACGTTTGCCGGACGTGTCGATGAGAGTAACCCCGCCGTGCCGGGCGGCGAGCCGGCTCTGGAGGTCATGCCGACCCCGACTGCGAACTCCGCACTCAGGGTCGCCTCAAAATAAACCCCGAGCGAACCCAGCCGCATCGGGGGCCCGACACGGAGCTCGCAGCCCCGCCGACAGGAATCGGGGCCGGCACAGCGCCGCACGGGAAGGAGACGAGGAAAAGGAGGTTGCGGCGGCATTGAGGGCCGAGCCGCGGCCTAGGCTATACAGGCGTGCGTCAATCCAGCGATTGTCAGCAGCGAGTAAAGCGAGCCGCGAGGCCAATTATTTCGCGATGGTACCACATCACAGTAATCTGCACGTCGAAACAAATTAACATCAATTAAAACGCTTGCGAGACCTTGACGCGGCTGTGACAGGGGAGGTCGTGGCCTTCCCGTCAGCTGTTAGCCCAAAACGAGGCTTCCCTAAATGTCACCTCTCCCGCCCGCTGTGGCGGTTCACCGGGTGAGGCAAAAAATCACTTCTCTTCATTTGTGTCTACGTTTTCCGAGGTGACGAAGGCCTGAGGAAGAAGGGGTGAGGGGAAGGCTTGAGGAGGATCGAGGGGGAACTCACCTGACAGCGGCACACGATGTCGGCCGTCGTGGCCAGCATATCCACCACCTTGCCCTTGCCCTCATCGCCCCACTGCGCGCCCAGCACCACCGTGATCTTGTTGCCGAGGCTGGGACGAGGCCGCTTGGTCGCGGGAGAGTCGGCCTGCTCGCCGTTCACCCTGTTCTGCGTGCTCGAGGCCATCGCTGAGCTGCGTGTTGCGAGCTGTCTCGTGTTGTCGCCGCCGCTGCCTCCGCCGCCGCCGCCGTCTTTCTGCCCGGTTGTCGCGCTGCTATTTTGGCGCCAACGTGATGATTCACCTACGTCCCGACGTGGGGCGGTGGCGACGTCAGCGCGTCGCGCCCTGAACGTCACGGCGTAAACACGCGGTGTGTTGAGGGTGGGAGATGCCGCGGGGGGAGAT
>JAZEWU010000002.1:25639550-25651107 GCA_036362915.1 Geotria australis
GAACGTCACAGCGTTGTGAGTGTTGTTATGGGGAACGGTGGCTCAGTTGTTAGCGCGCTGGGCTACAAACCTGGCGACCCGAGTTCGAATCCCGCTCACGGCCAACGCAAGTGACATTTTTCTGAACCGGTCCTGGGCCCCCCTAGGTCGACTCAGTCTCAAATGAGTACCTCGTGTAGTATGTAAACTTTCCCACTCGGGAGACAAAGGCGACCGGGCGTGGTGCTGGTCACCCACCTCCTCGTGTGCCGTGTCGACCTTCATAGGTGCTCTCTAACGATACTTGACCCAACAGTCTGTTAAAGCTATATGGGAGGTCTTTGTCATTTGGTGCGTTCGTTTGCGCGCACAGATGTGAACCCAATAAGCATAGTTAAGATCCCGCTTTATAGAGACGAACACCAGTGGAAGAATGTCTTGTACAGCGTGGTATAGTCAAAATTCGGGTGTTACAAAGGTGGCCGGGCATGGTGCTGGCCATCACATCACACCCTTGTGTTTCATCCTGGCCTTAACAGATGCTCGCCGACAGTGCTTGCCCTAGCAATGTGTGTGTCCTTAAGGGGGAGAGGGGGTTGTGTGTGATAGTGATGGGGGGTGCCAGAGGCCACCCATGGTTTTCTTTGGCATGTGATGGCTTTGGGAAGGATGTTTCTCTTGCGTCAGTGGCCCGTTTCGGGATGTGTTTGGGACAGGATGGGGAGCCTAACCTGTTGACTGCCTTCTGTTAGATCTCGTCTCAGGAATTTTGGGGCTGTCGGAGTGAAGCCCATTGTGAGAGCTCTTGTTAGGGTTGTTATAAGCCGCCTGAAGGTTATCTGCTAAAAACATGCTACCTATTGTGAGGTCGCCGGCTTAATGAACAAGTGAAACTTATTTGAATTATCCCGATTTAGAGCTGTTACATTGCTGTGTTCATGTCGGTTTTCCCGGGATGCAAGCCACCCAGGAAATGCTTTGCCTCCGCACTGTCTGCTGGGGTTGTGGGAATTTTCGTCGGTGGTCGGGAACAGAGGTGTGCACACCATAAAAGGAATTGTTTGGCTCATACGTGGCTGGTAAGATACAATTATTTGACATTGCTTGCTAGGGTTAGCGAGGATGAACAAAACACCGAATCGCCTCTTCTGTGGATGCCGTGGGGACCCTTATTTACCACAGGAACTGACTCACCAGTGTGTCAGTATCGAGCGTAGGCGTGTGTGGGTGGCAGTGGGTTCTGGTTGTGTCGCTGTCAACCGCAGGTAAACCTGTACGTCGATTGCCAGTAGTTGTTTTTTCAAATCAAAGTGCTCGCCGCGTCATTTCCTGTTTGCAAGGGTCACCAAGCGAGGCGCCTGACTCAAACGCATCTTACAGGGTGGGTGTCTGTGGTTCAGAAGGTTACAATCATGAGTTTGGGGCATAATATCTAGGCCTGGTATATGTAAGGCACCCGGAGCCGGGATTCGATCCCGGGCCCTGCCATGCAGAGTGTATTAAATGGAGCGTGTTTGTGGACGACCGCTGTTATTTGAGCGCCCCACTCTCACCCACTTCAATCAGAAGATCATGAGCTCAACTACCTTTTTGGCTGTCGACTCAACCCTGCTTTTTTTGTGGTCAGTGAAAGTGAGTACCACTTTGTGGGAAGGCAACAACGATTATTTTACGTATCGACGTAGGTTTTTATGGTCCCCATAGGCCAATCGTTCCCCATATGACAATCATCCCCGCCATATAAATGTGGAGTTTCCAACACGGCCGAATGAGCACGACCCAATTCGTGTTCGTTAATCGAGAAAACGTGACCTTTGTTCCTTCTTTAACATGACGACGACCAATGAGTTTTTCCTAAACTGAAGCGACGGCTATAATAACACACGGGCGATGAACATATCCCTGGCCCCCTTTGATCCTGCGTAAACGCTAAGATGTTTTGAGAGGGAGTCGTCAGGTGTTTGAGCCACCTTGCAAGGCGGAGCGCGCGCGGAGCCCGAACGGCGTGATTCCCGCCGGCGCTGCGTGGACGGCGCGCGACACGATCAAATGTCGCGACTGGGTGTCACCACTGGCGATGTGACCGGAAGCCTGGAGCTGGGATCCGGCAATCAGAAATGCCATTCACTCGACGGAATTTTCCACTAAAAACGGGGAATGTTTTCTTTTTAACCCTTTGATTGCACGTTGTAATGTGTTTCGGTCAAACGTACATTTGTCATGGTCAGAAACCGCTTAATCCTGGTCGGGGTTGCGGTGAGCCGGAGCCTATCCCGGCAGGCACAGGGCGCAAGGCAGGGCTATACCCAGGCTGAGACGCCAGTTCAGCACAGGACGTTGGGGAAATTTAGTCCGCAGGCCAATTAAGCTATGCAGCAGCATGTCTTTGGACTGTGGGAGGAAACCGGAGTGCCCGGTGAAAACCCACTCGGACATTGGGAAAACATGACGAAAACGCCACACATAAAGGTCCCGGAGCCGGGATTCGAACCCGAGGGCTTCTTGCTGTAAGGCGGCTGCGCTACTCACCGCGCCACCGTGCCCACAGACATTTATAGTTGGTACAATGTTGGCTTGTCAAAGCACTATCTTGTCAATGACGTCTTGGAAGAGAATTACATATTCTCAGCATTACATGCGTGTGAATCTATGCGCACACCTTTTTGAACAATGTCTCCCTGTGGACTTTTTTTTGTTACTGTCGTTCCAAAACAAGGTGATGCCTGTACAAATGTGCATGTTGGTGGAAACAGGCTTTGCAGGTAAAATCCCCCTGGAATGAAAACCCACGGTTCGTCAGTTGCGGTTGACGGCGGCGCGTTGTCGAAATTACAGGCTTCTTTACCGTCTACACTTGGTCCTGGAAATCCCCAGCCCCCAACTCTAAAACAATGTTCACGGAAATGGCCTCGCAAAGTTTCGCAACATCACTTGACTGCGCGTGGCCACCCCGCGGGCTGCCTAGGTGCAGTTCAGGTGTTTGTGTTGTGTAGCCGCCAAACTCGAAGAATGGTTTTTTATTTGTTTATTTTATATATTTTTTTTACGGCTAGAAGTTTTTTTTTACGAGGTACAGTGGGTAGGTTGCCCACAGTCGACTCACCAGGCTAGCGATTTCGCCGCTTTTGCTGCTGCCCACTTGTCTCTAGATGTTTCGCTCACTCGCAGTGTCGCCATCGTCAATAGTTGTCTGTTTTTCAGCGAGAATGTCAGCCCACTCCGGGTCAGCCCCCACACTGAAGGCCACTGCTCCTGATAGGCAGCCGGGTATTGCAGAAAGCTGGCAGCGGCACTTCATCATCAGCAGCCATGATCAATCCTCTGCTGGATGGAGATCTGCAAAAGCCATAGTCTTTCACAGTCCTGCGATCGGTCCACTATTTGTACTGATGTAGGTTTTCACGGATTGATTCATGATGGTTGCTCTTCAGAGCTGTTCTTTCAGGATAGCCGAAACGTCGTGAGGGAACGATGGAGATCGCTCGACACGGCTATCCCGAAAGAACAGCTCAGGGGTCCATTATTTGACATGCTTTTTAATCGTCGGTGTATTCGTCATCTGTTCCGGGTGTCATAAACATAAAATGTGAGAACTATTCCTGTAGTGTCCGTCACAATCAAGCATTGTTTAGTCTAATTCATTAGCCACAGCTTCATCATAATCGCAGTCGTCAGCTTTTGTGGTCTTCTATGATGAAGTTCCTTTTTTCTTGGTGTTGCGTGATAATCAAGTTAGTCGCAAAGCACAGATGTCACGTGTGAGTAAATGTAAGCTGTGGAGGGGAGCGGTGGCTCAGTGGTCAGCGCGCTGGGCTACAAACCTGGCTACGACCCGAGTTCGAATCCAGCTCACGGCTAACACCAGTGACGATTTTCTGAACCGGTCCTGGGCCTCCTTTATGTCGACTCTGCCTCAAATGAGTACCTAGTGCGGTGTGTAAACACTGCTGCTAGCGACACAAAGGTGGCCGGGCATGGTCCTTGCACACCCATCCCCTCGTGTGCTGTGTCGGCATTCATAGGTGCTCGCCAACGCCACTTGCCACCGCCACTTGCCACTTGTCCCTACAGCCTGTTAAGGCTATAGGGGGATATTTGTCTATCACGCAGTTTGCGCAATATGAAAACTTACAGCTGTGTCACAGCAGCTTGTGGGGTGATCAAGGACGTGCTTGGCTTTGTGACACCGTCATCGATTGGTGAAGTCAACATTTTGGGACAGTACAGTACCTTAACGAAGTTCCCCTGCACTCGTACAGGATCAAACTCGTGGAGGCTCATAGTGATGTGCAAACATATTCCCCAGCCCTTCAAAACTATGCACGGCTGGCGTGTAATCTGCCTGTCCTGCACGACCTTGAAAATGAGGGAAATTCCATACTCGCTGGATGGAACAAAAGTTCAGTTGTGCAGTTTGTTTATTGCCAACCAACGCAAAAATCTGTGTAGCCACAGGGCACGATTGCCACAGTGCGTCTCTCATCCCCCTAAAACGTGCCAATTCGTTCTCACTTCTCCCCCAAGCTTCTGGCAAAAAAAAAGAAACCTCTTCTGCAGTCCATGTAAAACGTGTTTGAAGTTTAGAATTTACTGGCTTCTGAGTTTATTTATATTTCTTTTGGAGGAAGAAAGGGAGTTCCCACAGAAATTGGGACCGGGGGGGCCTGCGGTTGCCAAAAACTTGTCTTAAAAATGAGTGAGCGGGCTGCCTCTGGAGCCAAGGAGGCGTCGTGGGCCAGTGGGCTAGCATCGCGGGCCACCTGCCCGGGGTGTCCGAGGAGCAGTCAGGCCCTTCCTCGCAAGGGAGTTGTCTGTGGAGAGGGGTGCAGCCAATGGTGTTTTCAATTTCTAACAATACAATCTGCCCTGCTCTGACTTCCTGTTTGTTCTTAGCAGGAAGGCCAAGTCAGCGTTTTTTTACTAAGTCTGTTTCTAGCTTGTTCCCGGCTCGGGTGCCCTTTCTGTGTGCAGTTTGCGTGTTCTCCCCCCGTGTCCACGTGGGTTTTCGCCAGGCACTCCGGTTTTCTCGCACAGTCCAAATAAATGCTGCTGCTGCATAGGTTAATTGGTCTGCTGACTAAATTGCCCCCGGTGCCGTGATTGTCCCATTCTGGGTATTGCCCTGCCCTGCCTTAAGCCCTGTACAGGATTTTACGGTTTCTGACAATGAATGAGATTCGAACCTGTGACCTTGCTGTGAGGCGGCAGCGCTACTCGCCGCGCCACCGTGCCGCCCCGACCGATAATAGGACACTGTCGAAACTGGTCCCACAGACGGCTTCGTCTTGAACCAATGCAGCTGAAGCGATGCAACTGACAGTAAGCCGTGACGGCCGATGGATTGTGCAATGCCTTTATTTTATTTTTGTGGAGAGACGGAAACATGTACGAGACATTGTCCCCGTGTTATTCAGTTTTAAACAAAAAGTATATCGTATCGTTCCACATGCCTGATTCCTGTTCCCAGTGGGAGGTTGTGGAAGGTGGCACTCGGTCGTGAGGGGAGATCTGGTTGTTGTTTCTGGGCCTTCCCGTGAGCCGTGCCCTTTCCCCTCCGCTCGGCAGAGGAAAAGTGAGGGGGCGTGCGCAGCGGCATTGTACGACATACAGTGCCATCTATCTTTACAAAAAAAACTCCGAACCAAGCCGTCCCAACTGACACAATGGGAAATCAGAACCAGCTCGCCCTGTTTAAATCCATCCATCCATCCATCGTCAGAAATCGCTTAATCGGCAGACACGGGGCGCAAGGCAGGGCTATACCCATGATGGGACGCCAGGCCATCACAGGGTACCGCGGGCAATTTAGTCCGTAGGCCAATTAACCTATGCAGCGGTATGTATTTGGGCTGTGGGAGGAAACCGGAGTGCCCGGCGACAACCCACGTGGACAACAGCGATCGGGAATTAGTTAAATATTTGATATTGCTCATTTCGCTATGTGTCCGTGTGTCAGGTATAAGGGTAAAGGACAGGAACGCAGGCTAGAATTTCGCGTGCGTTAGTGGACAAGGCCATAACAATTCATAGGATTCTGAGTGGAATCCTATGAATTGGAACCAGTGGTGCAACAGTTGCCACCTAAGTTCAATTATTGGCCCCGGTGAGCATCACCAACGTATGTTGACCGGCATGTTGAAGCACGGCCACACAACCCACATGACCGACCACGAGTGGGGCCCAGCCTTTATCCAGCAGTGGCTTGACAACATGGTTATGAACTGTATTATTGGAATTGTGGGAAATACCTAGCAATGTCACTTAATGACGCTTCTCAATTAACAGCAGGGATGGGCACGTATTAAAGAATTGCGGCAGCGCCCAGTTGCGTTGAACTGCGTGGCTGTTATTGGAACCTCGGAAGGTGGAAAAACTTTAGTCGCACCGATTCATTGCTAAGGGCGGCACGGTGACGCGGTGAGTAGCGCTGCCTCCTCACAGCAAGAAGCACCCGGGTTGGATTCCCGGCTCGGGTGCCGCCTTTCTGTGCGGCGTTTGCATGTTCTCCCCGTGTCCGCGTGGGTTTTCGCCGGGCACTCCAATTTACTCCCACAGTCGAACAGCATGCTGCTGCACAAGTTAATTCGCCCGCGGACTAAATTTTCCCTTGTGCCCTGTAATGAACTGGCGTTCCATCATGGGTATTAGCCCTGCCTTGCGCCCTGTGTCTGCCGGGATAGGCTCCGGCTCACCGCAACCCTGTACAGCATCCATCCATTTTCTAAACCGCTTGCCCTGGTGAGGGTCGGGTGGCAGCAGTCCAAGGAGAGTGGACCAGACATCCCTTTCCTCAGCAACAGATTCCAGCTGCCACATCTGTCACGTCGAGACATATCTCCTGTGAGTTCGTGGACTCTGGGGGAAGGCGAATCTAGGCGAGTGGCGGGACACGGCGGCGGCGGCCGCTGTGGCCGTGCGGGTCGCGCCGCCAGTGCCGCGTGTTTACCGTCGCTCCAGCAACACACGTTCCAGCGAAACTGGAATTTCTGGTTCTGTCCGCCCTCAACCCCCACCTCTCCACAAACGAAAAGTGTCACCAACCGGGGGCTACTGTACACGCAGTGTTGTGAGCCACTGCGAGGTCTCAGGGCCGGCGCACAACAACAACAACCGCTGTTAGCCACTAAGTGGCGGTGACGTCTCCACGGCGCCTGTGCCAGGGCAGATGCACCTTGAGGCCACGCAGTGTGTCAAAGGCTCGCTGACAGGAGGTCATGGGACAGACCCAGTTGCCATTGGCTGCCTGACTGAGATGACTGGCCGGGGCACTACCGCAGGCAGCTCCCTACCGTGCCAGATTGCTGAGTTTTATCCGCCAGGCGCTCGGCTCGCTTTTGTGAGCGTCGCTCCTCCGCACCTCATCAGTCTATCTCTGACGGACCCACAGGTGTCGAGCGGTCGACAGACCAGGCCGATGTACATTGCCGCACGGTGTACTGACGGCCTCCGTGTGCTAGCCCAGTCGTTAACGCGCTGGGCTACAAACCTGGCGACCCGAGTTCGAATCCCGCTCACGACCAACACCAGTGACGATTCTCTGAACCGGTCCTGGGCCTCTCCTAGGCCGGCTCAGCCTCAAGAAGAATGTTACGGCCAGACGCCTTTTCTCACGCCAGCCTGCTTTAGTCAGAGGGTCTTCGGATCGTTATTGATGGAACTTCCCCCCAGACCGGTTCGCCAAGGGAGACCCTCGCAGGACTGCTAGACTCCACGATAATGTTGACATCCGTGCACGGAAACGAATGGAACTGGTCGGAGCGGAAGCGTGTGCTATCGCCGTGTGCTATCGATGTCCGGTGCTTATAGGTACTTTCCCAATGACAGTGCCGGTTGTTCTGGCCCTGTTGTCAATCCACTGCCGCCTCCCCTACGGCCGCCGCGTGTCGTCTTCGGGGTTGTGTTGACCATCCTTACTGTCGGCGTGACTTCAACACTTCACGTGGCCTCAACGTGCATCTAATTTGGCACAAGCGCCATGGTGACTGCACCACCGTTTGGCGAACGGCTGTTGTTCTAACCAGCAGTTGAATTGGGGCAAACTAATCACTGTGAAAACTCAGCCGGGTCCGCGATTCTCTTTAAAGCACGGGGGGGGGTCTGGGGGTAACTGATCGCGAATGTGAACTTGGTCTGTGGGTATGAGCCAATTAACTACGCGTGTCTAGTAGTTAATTTGCTCATACCTTCATAACAAGGCTCTGTGCCGAACGTGGCGCAACCCCCGCGACCCCTAACGCCGCGGTGTTTGTGTGAGTCACACGATTGAGGGTGTAAACTTTGAGCTCGGATTGAGACGCGAGGCAAGCTTGGTTGTGAGCGCCTGATGACGCTTCCGACGTGGGAGGCGAAACCTTCGCGAAGCAGAGATGGAGAGCGCTCAGTGACACGGCTATCCCGATAGAACAGCTCCGAAGGGCAACCATCACGAATCGAGCCGTGAAAACCTACATAAGTACGCTTTGAACCGTCGTTTGTCATCTTTGACATCGGAGATCGGCGTGCAGCAGAGATGAGAGCGGGCGACAGGGGGCCCGATGTTTGATATTTAGTGCCACGAACTAGTCACTGCCTCCTCCCTCACGCCGGTGGCTGCCGGCTCAGCAGTGTTGTCCTGCGTGGTGTCTGCGGTGGTGCCCTATGTGCCGTGTCTGTAGGTCAATGGGATGGTAATTAAACATTCTGCTGGAACGGTGTGTCCGTTAGCGTTCTTTAAATTATTAACACGAGGCTGTTCATCACGATATGCATACGGGGTATGAGGGAATTTACAGTGTGTAGTAAATGCTGCTGCGCAGGTTAATTGGCCTGCGGACTAAATTGCCCCCTGGTGCCCGGTGATGGACTGGCGTCCCATCCCGGGTATAGCCCTGGCTTGCGCCCCGTGTCTGCCGGGATAGGCTCCGGCTCACCTCGACCCAGCACAGAATTAAGCGGTTTCTGACGATGATGACGAAAACCGAAATAAATGAGCAAAGGAAAAAAAAAATGTGTGGTCAGAAATATCATTAGAAACACAAATCCAAAACGGTAAAGTGTCGCTGTACTCGTGTCATCCTTGACGTGTGCCTCTCTGCCTCGCGTGATGGGAAGGGCCCGAGCTCCGCGGGGCGCCAGAGACGTTCTCTTAATGTCACCCTTGTAAAAAATGCTGAGGAGCGTTGGGAGCAGGGTGGATGTTTTCCTTTGAGGTTTGGCTTCCGTAGTTTGTTTGACAAAACCTATTACCAACGCTGCAGAAAGTCCGCTTAATTGTACTGTACGATTTACTCCTCGGCCTGTAGCTTAGAAACCGATGAGAAATGTCAAAAACGGGTTGTAGACAATATATTTCTTCGACATGGTCTTTCTTCCGTAGAACGTTTTACAGTTCGTTAAGCGCCTAGAAAGTGTGCGATTGATATTAGTGGATTTGTTTTGCCTTCCTCGACATGTGGAAGACTTTGGAACGCATCCAAGGCTATAAAATCCCTGCACAAATTGGAACATTCCTTAATCATTGCCTGCGCCTACGGTGGCCGGCAACAGCCTTCACCATTGGACTCTGTTCCGTCATGACCTTCAAAGTATCTGTGGAACATACCAGTTTTACTGGGTTTTTTTTGGAAAGCCCCCATTCTTGATCTGCCCCAGTCAACATTTTTCCTGCTGCGTTGCTCCTGTCTACAATATCTATTTACAACGCCAACCCTCGCTGGCAATGGTGGCTCAAAGTGATGTGAGGTACAAATATTGACCACAAATGAGGTAGCTTTGATGTACTTTCACTTATTTTTCCACTGCAAAATCAAGACACGCCTGGGCCGTGCCGATGCAGCCCAGCATGGCTCAGGAGGCAGCAGGTTATTTTTGCCTTGTACAAGGTGGTCGCGTTGTGATGAGTCGACACGCATGTTAATGAAGTGACGCTGTCTACTCTAGGGCTGAATTTCATCAATCCATCCATTTTCTAAACTGCTTGTCCCAGTGAGGGTCGCGGCAGCAGCCGTCCAAGGAGAGTGGACCAGACATCTCTTTCCTCAGCAACAGACTCCGGCTCTTCCTGAATTTTAGATACAAAAAAAATTAAATGTAACTTTTTGACTTGCTGAAAAAAAAAGTCGATCATTTTTGGATCTTTAAATTGTTTACATTCTCATATACGTACATGTCTTCACCACTCAAAGCCACACGACAACATTTTTGGTGGGGAAACAAAATGGACGTGACTTTTCCGCAGTGAGGAATGAGATGGTTTTGGATAATGTCACATCTAGGCCTGATTTTCAGTTTTTTTCCCCCTTTTCTAATTTGAAAATTGGGAGCACAGCTCTAATATCTTCGCAGTGTACTGACTAACGTCACACATAGTGAACGCGTCATTCGCCCGGCCCCTTGCCCTGCTTGGCTACGAGCCAGATCCGGCTCTGTCGGGAGATCAGGGAATCAGTGTGTGGCGAGACCAGGGAATCACTGTGTCGCGAGACCAGAGAATCGCTGTTTGGTTCCGACTCGGCGTGGTAAATAACCAGTGGAAAATTGTGCAAACTGTGAGTCTCTAGATCTGGCTTGGCTCCGACGTTCCAGGGAAGAAGAAAAAAAAGTGATGGAGACCACACAGGATTTGTGAGTGGGTGTAGGGATTGTCCTGCGTGCTTGTTATCGGTGTCTGTAATATTTCCTCACTGAGACAGTGAACATCCAAGGCCGGCAAGTGTTGGAGAGCAGCTGAGCTGGTCGAAAACACTCACCTATCTTGTCTGTCATCTCCAACCCTCAGCACTTGTTTTTCCACAGCCCCAGTTGTGCGTAAGAGCTCGATGGTGATTCGCTACGCAGGTGTTTCACTACACAGGTGTTTCACCTCCAGCAAGCGACGCGCGCGTACTTTGTGCGCATTTTACTTTTTGGACACCCACACGTGTGCAGACTTGGTGTGGGAGATATGCGTGGTGAGGAATGCATACAAACAAGTCGGGCCAGGTCCTTTAAAATAATAATAATAATAGTGCCGGCGTCGTAAAATAGTCGTCCACAGAACCGTGGGCACGTTTTTTTTTTACATTTTATTACGTGATACAATATAATACGCACGATAGATGATAACAATGTAAAATATAATGTAATATAGTACACGCAGGCAGACATATCGGGTACAGTAGATTTAGACCGGTTCCTCTACATTATTCTTCACTGTATACGGGTCTAACAATTTGTGCAAATGCCGCGTAGCTCATTTGAATACGATTTCAAAATCTCCCGTTGGGTCGACGTGACCCTTGTCGTTACAGCATCCATTAAAGTTTACGATCACGGACATTCGTAGCGTTTACGGTACGGCATACGTATAAAAAAAACTATCGGAGTACTAATTTACAGCCTCATCAATCCACTAAACGCAGCAGGCCTCTCCGCACCAATATAACATTCAAAATGTCACAATCGCCGCTTCTCGTCTTAGTATAGTGAGACTCGTGCTATACGATCCGCCGGTCTCACTGCCTCGCGTATGAACGACTCCTCTCCCTGAAGGAAGTTGGCAAAACGCATAAAGAGCGCAATCAATCCATGCGTGTGTGTGTGTGGGAGGACTCGAATTGTA
>JAZEWU010000002.1:25651231-25664817 GCA_036362915.1 Geotria australis
GGGAAGCTGGCAAAGCCCTCCTCATTGGAGTCAGACTGGGCCACAGCAACTGGGAGTTTGTTCTGTGATCAGTCGGCAGTTAATGCGAGTTGGACAGATATCTCCGGGATGCCGATGCTCAGCTCGAGCGTCGGCGTCCTGGGGGAACGATTGCACGTTGCCGCAGCGCAACCCTTCGTGTCTCTTCCACGGGTCCGGTCAGATCACCTGACTGCTTGGAGTTACCGTGGCGTCACCGTCAGCTGTCTTTGAGCCTCCTTGTACATACAGCTCTATAGAGCAGCTTGTGCTGGAGGCTCCTCGATTGACCAAAGCCGCTGGCACCCGTTACGCGGTCTAAGGTGAATGCCATCAATCCCTCTTCAACATTTCTACTTTCAGTTTTCATGGCACCATTTTGTTCGTAAAAAAGATTTTGACAATAATCGATACAGTGGCCAGCAAGTCTCAGGCATAGGCCTGTAGTTGGAATTTATAAAGGTTCGGTTAGATTTACCCTCAGCTTACTTGGGGCCTTAGGTCAGGAGTGTGTGATCCACATTTCCATGGTAGGTGCCAGTCTATCCAAAGAACTACTGTAAACGGTTGCTTTTTAAAGTTGTTCTTTCGGGAGAGCCGTTTCGAGCGCTCCCCTCTCTCTTTTTGGACAGCCGCTCGACACGGCTATCCCGAAAGAACAGCTTTGGAAAGTGACTTATGAACTGGTCCTGCCTCCGCCCTTCCATCCAACTGTCGTACATCGAGCCGTGAAAACCTACATCAGTACACTACTGTAAACCGTCTACAAACCAGCGCTCATTTTATCGGCGCCCCCAATAAAGGTTAAAACCTGCCACGCTCCTGACTTCAAGCCGAACGCAAACCGCATCTTCTTCCCCAGCCAGTTTAGAACCAAGGTTCCTTTCCCTCAAGGTAGGGTTAGGCTAAGGTCAGGGTCGTGCGTCTCTGCCGGGCGGCCTGCTAGCCCGGGGCCCGCGTGTCTGCTCGCCGGACTGTCTGCTTTGTGCGGCGATGGAGAAATCGCTCGCCTACTCTGAAGGCCGACGGACAAAGACACTTTTGTGACGTAGTGATGTCAGCACATTTTCAGTGACTTTCGGATAAAACCATCCACTATGCGGCGGGCGCTGGATTGTTCTTCAAAATGCGGATTCTTATTGACGGGGAAAAAAGCTTATGAGGAGGTTTTTTAGTGTGCGCTTTGTCCGGTTTCTACACTGAACTGAGTGTGGATGAAAAATACATGCAAGGTAGCCAAGTAACGTGTTTGATGAACCGTAATGCCCCACAACGGATGCGTGTGAAATTGGGACAAAAATTGAAAAGTTCGCAAAGAGACGTGGAGAGGCGCTTGCTCGGAATTACATCGCGAGACGTAAAGTAGAATAAGTGGATAAAAGAACATATGCAAGGTAGAGAGACATGATATAGACTGTTAGGAAAGGTAAGTAAATCGGCTTGGGCAAGACACTCGAAAGAATAAAAGCCGGTGGTTGAGATTGCCAAGAGTCGCGGCCATAGAAGTGAACACGCCGAATGAGACATCTAACGTAGAGACAGAGCAATAAGATCAGCTCGTGTGCAGGTGATGGATGGATTGTTACATCTCAGGTTGACGACAGACAGTGACAATTTGTGGAGGTCTTCATCCAGTAGTGGATAGATCATGGCTCATTATGAATCCTCTGCACCAGCACCTATTTTATGTTGCGGGAGTGGAGCAGCTTGAATATTGCCTCCTCCCTCTGGTGTTTGGTGAAGCTGTCAAAACCACGAGTTGTCTGCTATCAATCACACGCTAACACTGCCACCATTCACCACCATATGCTTCTGTGTTCTGGTGTCCTGGTGTATATTTGCAAAAAAAATTCTAATCTTTTTTTTTTTTTACAAATTATAACATTCCATCACACTTTGCAAAGTAAGTGGCTGTACAGTATGTCCATTACCCAGAAATTGTTATATGTTTTTTAAAACCAAGGTATTCATTGAGCATCATTGCTGAGGCAGCAGTATAACACGTTTTTATCTGCTTTTTTATAGCTGGCTCATCATTCAAAGTCTGCACCTCTTAAGCATGCGTGTATTTACATTTGAGCATCCAGGTATTTTCGTCTGGGTAAATACACAGGCCACGCTGCGGGCTGTGTGCCCGTGGCGCTTGCGATATCTGTTGGCCCGTGCCACGGAGCGTCCGCGTCGGCCGATCTCCGCGCCGCCGCGAGACGCGCTCGCTCGTACCACCGCGCTGCATTTGCTTCTTTTGCCGTTGTTGCGCAACGAGCGATCGCGGGGCGAGCGGCTGGGCTACGTGTGCGCGGGCACGGCACCGTCTCTGTCGCGCTCGCGGATTTGCGCGGAGAGACGCGTGGTGCCCTCGTCGGGACACCTGCTGAACCGCCGTTGCCCCCCACCCAACCAACCACCCACGTTTATCTGGAAAGTAGCAAACGCACGCACTTGTTCGTCCAACCATCCAATGTCAGAAACCTGCTTAATCCTGTACAGGGTCGCGGTGAGCTGGAGCCTATCCCAGTAGACACACGGCGCACGGCAGGGCCATGCCCAGGATCGGACGCCAGTCCATCACAGGGCACCGGGGGGGGCAATTTAGTCCGCAGGATAATTAACCTATGCGGGCAGAATATCTTTGGACTGTAGGAGGAAACCGGAGTGCCCGGCAAAAACCCACGCGGATACGGGCAGAACGTGCAAACTTCACACGGAGAGGCACCCGAGCCGGGATTCCAACCCGGGTCCTTCTTGCTTTGAGGCGGCAGCGCCACTCACCGCGCCACCGCACTTGTTCATACATCAAAAAAAGCCCCACCTCGCAGAGGAGCATGGCGAGGACTGGGTGCGTTGGCTGTCACTGCGCAGCAATTGTGACCGTGGCCCCCATTTTGCGGTGTCACTTTTTTGCAGAATCTGCGGCATTTTTGGCACATCGTGTCCACGTGGCCCGCCGCGTTTTCCAGGCGGTCTGTTCGCAACGGCAGCCACTGTGTGCCGCCTGGCGATTAGCGACGTGGCTTCGTGAAGTCGGGCTCTCTACGAGGCTGCCGGCAATCTCCACTGGAATCTATCCTCCTTTTTACAAACCTTGCCACTTGTTTGTAGATGGTAGCCGAGTGCGTGCAGAGCTCGAATGTGCGGTGTTGACTTTTCAGGTACGTCAACAGAGGCAGCACAGATAGCAAGGGGGCAGTATCCTGTTAGTGGCCCATTAGTGATCGGGACGATCGCCATGCCTACGGTGTATGGTTTTTCTGGATTCCTGCTTGCCGTGTCTGTATAATTGACAAGCTGTATACAGTAATTTACAAGCTGACTAACACGTGACCGAATCGTCTGACAATGGGCGTTTTGGTTGACGCCTGCGGTCACAGACGCTCATTTCCGTATCTTGGCTGACTTCATGTGTAGTTAGAAAATGTTGGAAGTTCATTTGCAGATATGTTTAGCTTTCCTGCCTCATGACCTGTGGTTATATGTACAGTGTTTTGGCAATGGGACATAGCGGTCACCTTTTTAATACTCTTGGAAGGCCGCCGCCGTAACTTGCCCACTAAGCGCCGTCTGCTGCGTTGTGCAGTACTCATATTCTCAGAACCGGTAGAATAATTCGGCTGATTTGACCCCCTCTGAGATTTTTAACTCGCACTGTTAGAGTAATAATATCATTCACTTAGCCAGGATAATCCCTTGAGATTCAAACCTCATTTCCAAGGGGGTCCTGGCAGCATGGATACTCGAGTTCCACATTACATTTACAAATTCAATAACGTAACCAATTAACTGTGCACACCAGCGTTATAGGTCCCCTGAGTCATTGTAAATGTAAGACATTTAAAATAATGGCATAAAGAGTTATCGAATTGTGAGAAGATTAAGTTCACGGTAATTTATGGGTGTTTGGAGGCCAACTGCTGCAACACCGCAAGCTGTGCTCTGGCCAAAGTATAACAGATGAACGATTAGATATACGTTTATATGAGCACAGACGGTGTTCCCACGGCATGTGATGATGATAAACTGCATCTTAAAAAATATCTGCGAATCCTACCGGCGAGGTTCTCTTGCTAAGTTCTTCGTTGACAAGACGGGGGATGTTCAGCCAATGAGGGACGAACTGCCACTGGGAGCCCAAGAAGTCTTGCGTGGGCCGGACACTGGCCGTGTCGAGATTGGCGGTGAGACCGGGCACGGATGTTTGTGAGCGTGCGACATTGTCACCGAGTGCCGCCGGGTTCCGTCTCGGCCACGCCGTCGCGTCGTCACGAGACGCGCCGTGACGGTGGCGCGCGTGCTCGCCATGAATAATAATTGTAATGACTTTAAATGTATAACACTTGGCACATATTCATGCAATGTCGAAGGTATTCGTTCGGCGAGAGAACGACTCGGAGGCGCGAGGAAAGCGCAGAGAGGCTGAGGAGGCGGCCAGGCGGTTTGCCGGCGCCAACATTTTGACACACGCCGCTTCCGATATGTTATGATGTTATCGGCCAACTAATTAATGAGTGTTTTTTTTTTTAAGTTGTGGGAGGAAACCCACGCAGAACAGGGGGAGAACGCACAAACTCCACGCAAAAAGGCGCCCGAGGCGGGAGTCGAACCTCCTGGGGCAAATTAATTATTTCTGTGAGGCCACTCTGCCGCCCATGAAGGTGTACTGGAGTGCCGATGGCAGACCCTGGTGCCCGGTTGTTCTGCACAGTTTCATCACAAGGCAACTGTGTTTAAATACACCCAAGAGAAACCGTGTCGTTACTGTTTGTGCAAAGAATTTGCGTCTGGGCATTTTACGTCTCACGGCGTGACTGATTCTGCACATCTTTAAGGACATCTTTTCGGAAGGGATTGGTGGATATACTTTGTTAAAAAGTGCAAAGCTGAATCGTTTCCTTGTAAATCATAACCAGTCACTAGACACTTGTGGAGGGTCGCTTCGTCTGAACCATAACATGCCCCTAGCACAAAAGTCCACAGAGGGAAACGCTGTCTCCATATTGGGTTTGGTCTCACAAATACATCCATCCATTGTCAGAAACCGCTTCATCCTATACAGGGTAGTGGTGAGCCGGAGTCTATTCCGGCAGACACAGGGCGCATGGCAGGGCTATACCCGGGATGGGACGCCAATCCATCATAGGGCGCCGGGGGCACTTTAGCCCGCAGGCCAATGAACCTATGCTGCAGTATATCTTTGGCCTGAGGGAGGAAACCGGAGTGCCCGGCGAAAAGCCACGCGGACACGGGCAGAACGTGCAAACTCCAAACAGAAAGGCACCCGAGCCAGAATTCGAACCTGGGGCCCTTCTTGCTGTGAGGCGGCAGTGCTACTCACCGCTACGCCCCCGCGCACGTTAAGAGCACGCAGCCTCGTCGGCGTATCGGTGGCCGCCGCTTGTGGTAAACTTACGAGCGAGACTGAAGGAGATAAATTGGAACTTATTTCAAATCCCAGCTTCAAGGCGTAAACAGAGTACGGGGGGGATGTGAAGCGAGTGACGGTGGCTCGTGGTGCGGCGCTGTGCGCCTGCTATGCGCGCTATGCGTGGTATGCGGGCGCTGGCCATAACGCCGCAGATGGATGTGATTCTAATGGAGAGCGCGAGACAATTGGGTCGCATGAAAAGGGCACAATTATTGTCAGCTAGGACATATGCTGCAGTTGGCACAAGAGAATTGGCCTCCGAGCGTCTTTGTAAACCATGTTTTCAAACTCATTCACGGTTTTCACCATCGTGTCGATACGTTTTTATGTTGATGTTTTAGCGGTGAAAAATGTAAACAAAAAAAACCCTTTCCACCATTGCGGTTTTTTTTAAGGCGTGCTTTGAGGAACTTTCTGGCTGTAACAGCCGGTGGACATTACACAGAAAAGTTTCAACACAGTGGTCGTTATGTACACCTGTCGGTGTAAATGGTCTCCGCGTGAATGTACTCCGGAAAGTGCGAGTACATCAGTGCGAGTACATCTGTGTGAGTTTGCGCTTGGGAGCGTGTGCCTGCACGGGCAGGTGCATTTGCACAATACTTCTGTTTTGTTCTGTGGGTGTATGAAGACAAGTGGCTTTTGCTGTGTATATATTTGTGTGTTGGTACCAAGGTGTGAGTTGTGGAGAACGGTGGCCCAGTGGTTAGCGCGTTGGGCTACAAACCTGGTGACCCGAGTTCAAATCCCGTTCACGGCCAACACCAGTGACAATTTTCTGATGACTCAGCCTCAGATGAATACCTAATGCGGTGTATAACCATTGCCACTAGGGAGACAAAGGCGGTCGGGCGTGGTGCTGGTCACCCACCTCCTCATTAGCCGTGTCGACCTTCATAGGTACTCGCTAACGGCACTTGTCCCTAGTATGTTAAGGCTATACGGGGGATCGTTGTTTTTGTTGTTGTGTCTGTGGCGGAAGGTGTTGATCACGCTGAGTTTGTCAGAAATCGCAGCCCGTGGTAAATTTTAACAAGTGAAAATGTGGGCGTAACTCCTAGGTAATCATTTAAGTATTGGTTTAACAGTCTTAATGGGTTAACGAAATAAATAATCTGCTAGGATGGCATGTTCATATGTTTACATGCCATTGATCATTGTGCCTGTTTGTAATCGGGCATGTAGCTAGTGGGCAGCACGGTGGCGCGGCGAGTAGTGCTGCCGTCTCACAGCAAGAAGGACCCGGGTTCGAATCCTGGCTCGGGTGCCTTTCTGTGTGGAGTTTGCATGTTCTCCTCGTGTCCGTGTGGGTTTTCGCCAGGCACTCAGGTTTCCTCCCATAGTCCAAAGACATGCTGCTGCATAGGTTAATTGGCCTGCTGACTAAATTGCCCCCGGTGCCCTGCGATGGACTAGCATCCCATCCTGGGTAAAGCCCTGCCTTGCGCCCTGGGTCTGCCGGGATAGGCTCACCACAACGCTGTACACAGGATTAAGCGGTTTCTGACAATGAAATAAAATGTAACGAGCAGAAAGAATGGCTTTGCCCAAGGTGATTCGATCCCCGCCTTGGGTGCCTTTCTGTGTGGAGTTTGTGTGTTCACCCCATGTTCTGCGTGGGTTTCCTCCAGTTTCTCCGGTTTCCTCCTACAACTTAAAAACCCCCACTAATTAATGAATTGCCAGATAACATTATAATATATAGGACGTAGTGTGTGGCAATATGTTGGCGCTGGCAAACCGCCTGGCTGCCTCCTCCACCTCTCTGCACATTCCTCGCTCATCTGAGTCATTCTCTCTTCGGATGAATCCCTTCGATACTGAATGAAGATGTGCCACGCGTTATAAATTGTGATTATTATGATTACTTGACCCTAGATTCTCTACATGGTGGTTCTTTAAGCCACTGACCCTAATGGGTAAGGAGCAGCTACATATTGAAACCAGTGTACACGTTAACGGATTGTATTGGCGGCGACGGTTAATCGCTACCCAGATCCGTCGCCGACGGCTGAACGGGAGGCGGCCGCGTCACGGGTTTGAAACTCGCGTTTGACGTCGCGATCGACTCGCCGGTTGCTCGATGTTGCGGTGGGGGGCGCCGCGTGGCTCACGGGGGAACCCTGTCGCGACAGTGCTGCTGCAGGAGCGGATCGAGAACGACGACCTGGAGGAGAAGACGCTGAAGATCACGGACTTCGGGCTGGCGCGCGAGTGGTACAAGACGACCATGATGAGCGCGGCGGGCACCTACGCGTGGATGGCACCCGAGGTCATCAAGTCGTCCACCTTCTCCAAGGGCAGCGACGTCTGGAGGTGAGGCGGCGCGTCGCCCTGCGCGACCGACGAATGTCCCCCATTGCACGGTCTCTGCCGAATATCTTGCCGATGCCCGCGTGCGTTTTCGCCGGGCACTCCGGTTTCCTCCCACAGTCCAAAGACTCGCTGATGTATAGGTTAATTGGCCTGCGGACGAAATTTCCCCTGTGATGGACTGGCGTCGCATCCTTGGTATAGCCCTGCCTTGCACCCACAGCGCAAGGCAGGGCTATACCAAGCTATGGCGTTCCCGCCCACGCGATCCCTGCACACACGTTGGTGTGCCGCCACGTGTCTCCCGACTCGCGGTACCAGCGGTGTCAAGATCGACCTCTGTGGAGGAGGCTCGTGAAGGACGCTACTGGGCAGTTGGAGCCAGTCGCCCTCTAACAATAACAGAGGGCGGAGGAGCGACGCTCAGCAATCTGGCACAGTGGGAAGCACAGGCGGTGCCCCAGCCAATCATCTCAGTCAGGCAGCCAACGGCACCTGGGTCTTTCCCGTGACCTCCTGTCAGCGAGCTTTCAACACTCTGCATGATAGCCTCAAGGTGCATTCTGGCCTGGCACAGGTGCCGTGGTGACGTCAGCGGCACTTAGTGGCGAACGGCGGCTGTTGTTGTTGTTGTCTCCCGGCAGCTATGGCGTGCTGCTGTGGGAGCTGCTGACGGGCGAGGTGCCGTATCGCGGCATCGACGGGTTGGCCGTGGCCTACGGCGTCGCCGTCAACAAGCTCACGCTGCCCATCCCCTCCACCTGCCCCGAGCCCTTCTCCAAGCTCATGACGGGTGAGCCGGCGGCCCGCGGCACCGCTGCCTCCGTTGGTTTTTGCACGGCCCGTCGTCATCGTAGTCGTTTAATGAGGACGCGACCGGTGAAACGAACGGCGGTTTGCGGATGGTGCGCTTGCGGAGCGCCGCGCGCGGCTGTAGCTCTCTGTTCGTGAGTAATTGTTACTGGAACAGGCGACAACCTGCGAGGTCTCGTAGTCCCCTTTTCACAGGAGCGATGCAGTATACACGCAGATTAGAGTTGTAAACAATAGCGTACTCGTGAGTAAACCGTACATATGAAACGTTTCAACAAGGTGTCCATGGAACACACAGCCCTAAATACGCAGACATAAGCACAAAAGCTGTTTGTCTTGTGGGTTGGTGTTGAACACTGCGCGTCACGTGTTACAGCTGCACAAGTCGAAGCTTGTTGTTCAGGAGGAGAATCGCTGGGAATCGGAACAATCCGCTGCCGATTCAGTTGGTCTCTCAGTGCCGTTAACTCTTTCACGTGGTTAGATTGAAACGGCTTGTGGATTTGCTGCATTGTGGCTATATGATCTAACGACGCCTTGCATGCTGCTCGGGTTTTGAGAGGCGCCATGAGGAACACAATCGTATTATCTGCTTTTGCCATTGCGCAGTCGACCCGCATCACATGTCCCAAGACCACCGGTTCTCTTTGAAAGCCATCAGCCCATTGGTCGACTCGATAACATTCCTACAGCCAAATGTGTATCCCGTGACTGGCAGTGTGGCAAGACCGCCCCAGATCAATTGAGCAATTTGTTTTTTCTCCATGACACTTCCTGACTTGTCTACGCCGTGGCGTGGTGTTGGAACACTCTATAATAATAATACATCAATTTATAACGCGCCCATATTCCCCGAGCGCATCGCGCCCGTGGATTTGGAGGCGCGGAGCCTGGCCCAGTGTCCTTTTAGTATAGGTGCTGCTATTCCAGCTGCTTTTAAATAAATGGGAAACCAGAATATTCTTTGATTTATCTTTCATTAGGGCGGCATGGTGGTGTGGTGAGTTTTCGCCGGGCACTCCGGTTTCCTTCCACAGTCCAAAGACATGCTGCTGCTTTGGTTAATTGACCTGCGGATTAAATTGCCCCCGGTGCCCCGTGATGGACTGGCGTTCTATCTGGGGCATAGCCCTGCCTTGCGCCCTGTGTCTGCCGAGATTGGCTTCGGCTCACCGCGACCCTGTACAGGATTAAGCGGTTTCTGACAAAGGATGGATCGATAGATTGTCTTTCACTGAGTGTTCAGTATAGCCTCATTGTGAATACCTTCTGGGATTAAGGCACTGTTGCTGCTGCTGGAAAACATCACTCCCTTAGGTCCCGTGGATGACGAGACGTGTTAAAAAAGCACTTTACATTTTTCACGTGGTATCGCAGACGTAGGAAGTAGACGAACCGTCTGCTTAGTTATTATGAAAAATTTCATTTCACTTTAGGAAAGTCTCGGTCACTATGTGTGGGTGTGGGTGTGTGAGCCTATGCTCCCCCCTGTTGGCCATATTAGGACGCTGCAGAACGATTAAGAATTTGATGCCGGCACACGGGTTGTGCACACACTTGTGCGCAAGGTAAACATTTCTCGAACGTGTAATTACACAATAACCGCAATGTGTATTCAATGAAAGTGACGCAATAATCTTTCTCCCTGTGGGTGGGGTGTGGGAAAGTCGTCGAGATTAATCTTTGGTGAGTAATAATTCGTCTACCTTGTCATTCCAAGAGTCATCGCAAACCCGGTCGCTATTTATTTCAATAATACGTAATTTTTTATATTAGTTTTGCGCTAGATAGACGGTATTAAGATGTTTCTGCGGAGGGGAAACTGGAGTTAGCATGAGCTGCAGGATAATAATAATAATAATAGCGTTTTATATAGGATGAATCGGTTTCATACGAGGACCCCACATTTCCATTTCGACCGCTGTCTACACGGACAGCATGTTAGATAAGCTTCCCTGCCCGTGCCGTGCGAGTTTTCGAAGCTTTTTGACTCATACTTCACCGTACCGGTCAAGTGCAAGTTGAAGGGATAACCCGAATCCTACCACATGATTTCTTCCACGTACGACCGTGTGTTTACCGCGAGCTTAACAATCGACGTTAATTTCCGAACGGGCGCGTCGCCGTGTCCGCGTGCAGAGTGCTGGGACCCCGACCCGCACTCGCGGCCTCCGTTCTCGCGCATCCTCGCCGAGCTGGTGGCCGTCCAGGAGTCGGGCATCTTCCACATCCCGCAGGAGTCCTTCCACTCGCTGCAGGACGACTGGAAGCTCGAGATCCAGCACATGTTCGACGAGCTGCGCGCAAAGGAGAAGGTGCGCTCGCGCCGTCCGCCCCCCGCCGCGGCTGCCAGGGGGGGCCCCTGCGTGGACTCAAATTTGGACTTACGCGATAGAACAGTGACCAATCGTACTGAAAGATAACATATTTTGCTGGTGCAGGTTTTCACGGCTCGATTCATGACGGTTGCTCTTCACAGCTGTTCTTTCAGGAGAGCCCTGTCGAGCGGTCTCCCTCTCTCCGTCGCGATGTTTCGCCTCCCACGTCGATGATGCTCCCAACGTGGGAGGCGAAACATCGCAAGGGAGAGAGCGATATCGAGCGTTCCCCTCGCTAATTCAACGAGGACAACATACATTGGAAAGCGCCGCAAAATGTTTACACGTAACAGAACGTTTTTTTTTATACTCGCGCAAGTTCCGCGGCCGGCCGAGACGAGCGGCGGATCCGGAGGCGCACGCGTCGTTTTTCTTGCCCGTTTGAAACGAACTGTGCGACTCGAGTCGTTGGCGCTAACGGAGCGGCGCCGCCGCCGTCGCCTGCAGGAGCTGCGCACGCGCGAGGAGGAGCTGATGCGCGCGTCGCTGCAGCAGAAGTCGCAGGAGGAGCTGCTGAAACGGCGCGAGCAGGAGCTGGCGGACCGCGAGATCGACGTTCTGGAGCGCGAGCTGCACATCCTCATCCACCACATCTACCAGGACAAGCCGCGCGTCAAGAAGCGCAAGGGCCACTTTGCACGCGCGCGCCTCAAGCTCAGCAAGGACGGAAACCGCATCAGCCTCCCCTCGGGTGTGTGTCCCAAACCGCATGCCCGTCGGTCCCGCGACCCCGTCCCCCCCCCCGGCAGTCCCAGAGGGGCCACCGCACCATGCCACCGCATCATCCCACCGCACCTTGCCACCGCACCATGCCACTGCACCATCCCACCACACCATCTTAACGCACCATGCCACTGCACCATGCCACCGAAACCAGGCCACCGAAACCATCTCACCAGGACCGTGCCACCGCACCGCGCCCTCCGCCCGACTCGACCCACACTGCTTCACCCTTTGATGGAAACCGTGACCATTGCACGTTAACAAAAAACCACCAGGCCCCTCTGTTCTCTTCCCATCTGCACCTGCGTAGGATGTGTGTCTTTCTATTTTCAGAAATACTTTTCTGTGATTACGATACCGCTGTGCTGATTGGTTGTGCCGTGCGCCGCTGTTCACAACAGACTTCCAGCATAAGATCACGGTGCAGGCGTCGCCCGACCGCCGGCTGAGCGTCGACACGCCGCCCGGCAGTCCCGCGCTCATCCCCCGCCTGCGCGCCATCCACCGTGGGTCTCGCACACGCCCGCGCACTTCGCACCCACAACGACAACCGCCTTTCGCCACTTTGTGGCGGTGACGTCTCCACGGCGCCTGTGCCAGGCCGTATGCAATTTGAGGCCACGCGAAGTGTCGAAGCCTCGCAGACAGGAGTCGCGGGACAGACTCGGGTGTCATTGGCTGCGTGACCGAGATGACTGGCTCCCTATCATGCCAACTCGCTGTGTTTAGCACCCACAAGACAAAGATCCCCCATATAGCCTTAACAAACTGTAGGGTCAAGTGCAGTTAGCGAGTAGCACCTATGGAGGTCGACACGGCACACGAGCAGGTGGGTGACCAGCACCACGCCCGGCCGCCTTTGTCTCCCTAGTGGCAATGTTTACACACCGCACCAGGTACTCATTTGAGGCTGCGTCGACCTAGGGGAGGCCCGGAACCGGTTCGGAAAATCGTCACTGGTGTTGGCCGTTTGCAGGATTCGAACTCGGGTCGCCAGGTTTATAGTCCAGCGCACCCACACACACGCACCCACGCGCACAACAACAGTCGCTAAGTGGCAGTGATGTTACCGTGGCGCTCGTGCCAGGCACACGCACTAACGCGCGCGCGGCTGCACATATGCGTGAGATTGTCGCGGCTGCGGAGCGCTGACCGGGTGCGATGACTGGCCGCAGTTGCCGGATCGACGGGGACGAGGCTGTGGAACCGCGGCGCCGCCTCGCCCAGGAAGGAGGAGGAGCGCCGGAACGGGGACAAGAGGGGGCGAGGGAGGGGAGGCGTCTCCGGACCTCAGAGGGAGCGCAGCAGCCTGGAGGACAGGTGTGTGAGCCTCCCGCCGTCTCCCTACCCACCGGCCCTCTAGCAGTGACGTGACAAGCGGCGGTAGCCCGGAATGCGGGAGGAGGGTCGTATGTTGGAACCGCAGCGATGTTTCAGCGCGGAGCGTTTATGACCACGCGAGGTTGCCAAGTGGATCAGACGTCGACGCCCAGCTGGCACAGCGGAGATTCTGGCTTCGGGTTTCCGTGTGTCGCGAGTTTAGGAGGGTCCTAACATTGAATTATTTTTGATGAGAATTGCTCTCACGAGATGTTATTTTGGAATAGCCATGTCAACTGTTCCTCCTCCTTCGCGATGTTTCCCTGCCACGTTGGAGGCATCATCAGAGCAATTCTCATACATCAAGTGGTGAACACCAACATCATTATATTTTTGGGCCAATTAATGTTGATTTTCTGGGGAAAGTATTTTTTTTTAATACTACCTGGATATGCACAAGTGTCACTGCTGTGGAATAATACGAATAATAATCTATTTATAACGCGCACATATTCATTCTTTATCGAAGGTATTAATTCAATGAGAGAACGACATTAGAGGCACAAGGAAACCACAGAGAGGCGGAGGAGGCAGCCAGG
>JAZEWU010000002.1:25665172-25675448 GCA_036362915.1 Geotria australis
GTGCTGTCGCCGTTTCAGCCACCTGAAGCCGCCGGTGGCCAATGGGATCAAGCCGAGCCCAGGAGAACTCCGAAATCCGCGGCCGCTACTGCGAACCGTTCACTCGTCTCCCGCGACGCCCAGCAGCTCCCGAGGCAGTGGTGAGGTCTCCCCTCCCACCGCGAGCCGCCCGTGTCCCCCGGAGTTACGTCACCTTAGGTTCCAGACTGATGCCGCAACTCGGAAATGTCCGCGAGTCGAAGCGCTGCCTTTTTTTTTGCTTATCGATGCGTTTACTGCACTGCTATTATTAAGATATTTTATATTTTAATCACACCAACAACAGTAAACTAAAAATTATAAACGGTTAAATATTCATTTTATCACAGAGTGTAACGCAATAACACAAAGATATGGCAAGCGAACCGTGTTTGTAAATAAACTGACGACGGCGACACCAGTGGTTGGAAGCCGATCGGGTGGTGGCGTCATGCCGCTAAAGAGCCGTAACTGTTCCAGCGCTATCCGGCGACGGGGTCACGTGGCCGCTAATTGCCATGCGCTGTGCGGGATGTTGCGATATCGCGAAGGTCATCGGACGTCACGGAGTCTCATGGATGTTGATTTTTAAACTTCGGCTCTCGACCCACGCGCATGAGACACACGGCGACACTTTGTCGCGAGCATTTGTCGTCGAGGGACTAACCCTTACCTGACCCTGCAGAGGGTGCTGTTTAGCCATGAACAGTAAGCGTAGCTGTATTGGACGCTGTTGGGAGTACAGTGGTCCCTCACTTTACGATAATAATCCGTTCCAGAACGCGTATCGTGATGTGAAACCATCGTAAAGTGAGACCAATGATACTGTGCATTGCTTTATGGTAATTCGTTCCAACACCTTGGAAGTTGAGATCTAAAAACTAAAAAACGCTGCTCTTGGCTGAGAAGCTCCCCAAGTGGCATGCATTTTCATCGCCGATTGGCTGCTGCGCCACCCACGCTCACGCGCAGCCATACCGTAACAGGTATCGTAGTGTGAGATGTGATCGTGTTTTGATTCTAATGTTGTTACAGAGCGAATATCGTAAAGCGATTTCATCGTATTGTGAGGCCATCGCAAAGCGAGGGAGCACTGTAGCAGCAGAGTGCCCGCCCTCGCCGTGCATCACCACATACGCCGTCGTTATCCTTACATTCGAGCTGTGCTTTCTCCAGCCGGCGAGCGCAACGCCAGGAGGACGAAGCAGATGATCCGGCGCCCGAACCTCTCCTGCCTGAACCTGTCGTCGCGCCAAGGGGGAACCAGCGACGACTCGATGAGCGACGACGATCTGGACAGAACCGCGGTCACCTCTGCCGCCAGCATCGTCGCGGACGACGAGGGGCCCGACGTCCCCGCGGCCGCGTGCGACTCCTCGGGCAGCGCCACCCCGCACGACACCCCGCGGCACACCCCGCAGCACACCCCGCCCGACATCCTGCCGCCGGTACACCACGTCTCCAAAGACAAGTGAGTGCCGACGTCACCGTCGTCATTTTCGGTCCCCGTTTAATCCTGTGGAGGGTCACGGGGGTCGGAGCTTGTCAAGGCAAGCGCAGGCCGCAACTCAGGCCGATGGATTGGCGATGGACTGGCCCCCATTGCAGGGCTACTGGGGCAATTTAGCCCGCGGGCCAAATGTCCTATGCGGCATGTGTTTGGACGGTGGAAGGAACCCAGATCGCCTGGTGAAAACCCACGCAGACACGGGTAGAACGTGCAAACTCCACAAAGAAAGGTACCCGACCCGAGAACGGAACCCGGGTGCTTGTTGTTGCGAGCTGAATACAACAACATTTATGGAACGTCGGATAACTGCCGTTAAACCTGTTGTTGGTCACAGTATAGCTCTTTTTACGAGTTAGGCTACGTAAAAATAAGTGTCGTAAACCCGCCTCCACCCGACACAGCCAATTAGTAAGGGGTTGTCACGTTAACAAAACGTGCCGATCCGTTACTTTTTCAGCACACCGGTATGTTGGAGAGCGAACAACCCGCAACATGTATAATTTATCTACGAAAGCCTTCGCGTTAAACCCGTCGTCGTTGCACGGACGGCGTAAGCCGCCGGTCACTCGTCAATCCCAGACGTGCCCATCGCGCCCCTCGCACCCCCTCCGCCGGCAGGGAGCACCGCAGCGGGATGGCACTGTTTGGCTGCGCCGCGGTGCTGTCGGTGGTGGCGCTGGGGGAGGACGTGCGCCGTGCCGGGCGCGTGCCGCCCGCCCCCGCGCCGCAGCAGCGAGGCGGGGGGCGGCCGCAGCAGCAGGAGCGCAAGCGGCCGGCGTTCTTCCAGCGCGCGGGGCTGTTCCGTCGCAGCGCGGGCATGTCCGTGCAGTGGAGGAAGTCGCCGCGGGACGCTGGCGGCGGCGGTGGCGGCGGCGGCGGTGGCGGCGGCGGCGTCAACGGCCCTCAGGGCTCGCCCTCGTCCTCCCTCTCCATCTGCAACTCGACGCGCTCCCTGCTGCGCTCCGACAGCGAGGACACGACGCACTGGACGCATTGGCCGGAGGGGTCGCCGCTGTCGCCGGCCGACCCGCTCTGCGCGGACCTGCACTTTGAGCCCGCGGCCGGCGGCGGCGGCCTCCGACGGAACGCGTCGGACAGCACCATCACCGACGTGTCGCTCGAGCAGCAGCCGGTGTCCAACGGCACGTGCGTCTCCGGACAGGCTGCGCCAGGTTCGAGTCCTGTCCCGCCCCTCCCACTCCGTTAAAAGGAAGATGCAAAACAAACACGCGGCTGTTGTCGTGTAGGTCCCGAGCCGGCCTGTGAGGTCGGGCTGTCCGACGAGCATGCCGGCCTGCTTCGTGAGTGAAAACCCACACGGACACGGGTAGAACATGCAAACTCCGCACAGAAAGGGCACCCGAGCCGGGATTCCAACCCGGGAGCTTCCTGCTGTGAAGCGGCAACGCTACTCACCGTGCCGCCCATGGCAACCTCCGCCGTGATTTGTAAACTCCGATTTGTTACGTCTCGTGACTGCGACAGCTGGCCAAGGCCTGCAGAGGCCTTTCTCCAGCAACAGCAGCAGCAGGGTGGCGAAATGGTAACATCCCCGCCTCACAGAAAGAATGGTCTTGCTCGAGCAGGTTCGAAACCCGCCTTGGGCGCCTTTCTGTGTGGAGTTTGTGTGTTCTCCCCCTGTTCTGCGTGGGTTTTCTCCGAGCTCTCCGGTTTCCTCCCACAACTTACAAAAAATACTCATTAGTTCATTTACCGATAACATCCTAATATATAGGAAGCAGTGTGTGTCAATATGGCGCCGGCAAACCGCTTGGCTGCCTCCTCCGCCTCCCTGGGCTTTCCTCGCGCCTCTGAGTCGTTCTCTTGTCGAATGAGTACCTTCGACAGTGAGTGAATATGTGCGCGTTATAAATGTAAAATTATTATTAAAAATTATTATTAGCATCAGCAGCGCGAGTGCGTTGATCGCGTCTCCTAACGACGTTGACGCCGTTTCTCCCCCTCACCGACAGAACCACCCGTGACGGTGCTGATCCTGAGCCCGCCGCCGCCGGTGGAGCACCCCACGTCGCCGGAGCGGCCCCGCACGCTCGCGCTGACCGCCAGGCCGCGGCCCTCGCCCGCGCCCGCCTACCACGACCCCTGGCGCGTCGTCTGTTCCGCGGCGACGACGGCGGCGACGCTGGACCCGGCGTCCGGCCAGAGTTCCGGCTCCGACACACCGACCAACCCGTGGCCGGAACCGCCGGGCGCCAGGTGGCTCGCCGCGGGCGACGCGGAAGAGCGCAGAGAGCAGCAGCCGCCGGCGCCGCCGGTTCAGCCGCAGCCGCCGCAGAACCGGCGCCGCCACCCGGAGGAGATCGCCACCCTGCTGGACATGGACGTCGACGGCCAGAGCAAGGACGGCACCGTCCCGCTGTCCGTGCGCCTCAACGCCATGCGCAAGGATCACCCGATGTTCCGCGAGCTCGAAAGACAGTTCCTGGGACAGTCGTAACGACGTTTTTGACGGTCGTAACGGTATTTTATGAACGCGCCGTTGCGGCTTTTTTCGCGAGGGGACGGGTGTTCGCGCGGTATTTACGTACGCGAGTTAAACGCAGTTCCGTCGGAATAAAGCAGGGCTGGGTAATTTTCATAAGATAACTGCCAATGGGGCGCGGGTCTGCTTGACAGGTATTGCGTCTGTCAGCGTTCCCTAGGCCACGGAGGAAGGTAGAATCGTATTAAAAGCAAAACGTTTCCAGGTCACCTTTGAAAGGCCTCCACTTTAGCCAAGATATCTTTTTTTTACGTGTATGCGTGTGTACATATAGTTAGGGACTACAAATCTTGGACAAAAACATCGTCGTTCCCTAGAGACATAAAGCACGAGACGGACGCCGCACAAGGGGAATGATGTCACGTGGCCTCATTACGCGTGTCACAGCTGTTACTGTCTGCTCACAAAAGGGTGCTGCGCATCACATTGCAGAAATACTTCATCTCAGCTTTGGCTGCGCTAATGACCTTCGGGAGCAAATTAAAACGATCGGGCCATACCAGCACGAGGCTCCTATTTTTAAAGGGCTTTTGCTGCAACAACCAAACAAACGCGCACGACGTCTCGTCTAACGTGCACGAGGGATCGTGTCGTTCAGGTCGTGGGATTGTATTTGTGTAAATGTTGGAAAACAAAAACATGGTGAATGCAATAAGCAAAAACATTTCGTGGTGCGTTTTCAAACGATCGCTTACGGTTACCTCGCGCACGCGCGGTCTCCGCGGGCGTGCGACCGGCGTCCTCGAGCGTCGCCATCTCCCGGCAACGTCGCTCGCCGAGCAGAGCAACCGGGGGCGCGGCCTCGCCCCCGCGGAGGCCAGGGTCACCGGGTGGCGGGCGACCATACCGTGAGAGTTCCAACGCCGTTTGATGCAAGTCGGTAACCGAGTTGGCGGAGTTGTACTACTGCCCCGACGTGCGGGGAGGGGGTTGACCACTGTTGGAGCGCGACTCGTCCGAGGTTACGCGCAACGGGCTCCTTTGCGGAGGCTGAGGGCGCCACCTCGGTGCGGTGGCGCGGAGAGCCGGCGCGGGTGGCCCGGAGCGCGCCCCGCGGCTGGGTCGGTCGCCCGTTTGGCCGGTGCACCGGTCTCGTCTAGCCACACGCACATCGCACGAGCGATGGACGCCCGGGCTAGCGCCGCCACCCGTTGTGGTTTTCCTCCTGGAGTTCTGTTGTTGACGGAGCTGTCGGATGAAACCTTTCCAGTCTTCCTGGGATATTAAAAGTCTTGGCTTTTGTCAGTTAAGTAATAATGCACGACTAAAGACGATTCTCACCGTACAAGTAGTTCTCCGCTACGGTATCGCGAGATATTAAGATTCCCACAGTGTAGCCGGTGGGTTTTTTTGTCCATTGCAAACCTAGTCACAGTTGACACAGAGAGGTGGAGCGTGGAGGTGGTGGCGGTGGAGGGAAACGGCCAAGAGTCCCAGGTCGGAGCCGCTGCTGGCTTCCCACCAAATCGCTTTTGGTTGCGTGCGCGCCGCGTGCCAATGTGAGCGGGTGTTGGCGGGCACCGATCCTCGAGAGCGGGGGGACGGCCGCCGCTAGTCGGTGCACTGGAGACGCCGCGGCCCGTCGCGTTTGCCGCGCGGCACGACCACCCAGCCGCGTCACGCTGCACGAGCCGGTGACGGGCGCGTGCGAGCGGCCCCGCGATGGGCCGCGAGCGGGCGGAGTGACTCCCGCCGACAAAGCTACTAACGCAGTCACGTACCGCGTGTGCCTACTTTATTCGCCATCGAGCAAACGCTTCGATGCTGTTCTGTAATATATGTAAATGTACCGATGTCGTTTGAATCATGGCAAGCCGCCTTTAGGTGTTTTAAAATAAAGGCAAAAGAGGAGAGAAGGCAATTTTCTAAAAAATAAAAATATTTATGCGATGACATACCGGCTTGGGCGCGTTTGCCGGCACGTTGTGCCGGGACGAGCGAGTGCCAAGCGGGCTTGGAGCTGCCCCAACGCCTTGTCGTCTGCGGTTACGATCACCACCATTTGTTGCCTCTTGTTTAATACGCCGCTGCGCGGGTTCACGAATCTGGGCATGAATCTGGAAACCAACACCGCCGTGCATTCGTTTCTACGCAAATTATTACAAGTGTCGGCGTACGGATAACCTCGATTATTTATTCACGCCCGTGATGCCACCGCTACAGGTCCGTTTCCATCATCGTTGTCATGACACTATTTAATTGTTCTCCAAAAAAGAGTCGGAACGATGCGATACGATCGGTTATCAGGCGGAATGTCTGGACATTGACGGAGCGTGGGGGTTGGGGGTAAGGATTTGGCGACGCGTTGAGGTCTCCCACGTTAAGTCTTAACGAACAAACCGAGCGTCGCTCCGACGTCGATAATCTTCCGTGCACGAGTTACTCTTCAAACTCATCACGCAGCGCGTTGGGTATTAAAATAAATTAAGGACAAACACGTGTTGTTTTGTTACTTCTATTATTTTACTGAACGGTGCAATATGGAAAGTTAATGTTGGTGAGAAGTGGTGGGAAGGCCGAGCGCCGGTTCAGAACATCGTCACCGGTGTTGGCTGTAAGCAGGATTCGAACTCGGATCGCCAGGTTTGTAGCCGAGCGTGCCAACCACTGAGCTACCGCTCTCCACACGTTACATTATTCACCCATTGGTATACACAAATATTAAACGTTAAAGCATTAACTGGGGGGTCACAATACATCTGGATCACCGTGTAGATTTCTTGGGTTATGATAATCAGGATGGCGACCTATGTTGACCTTGTAAGGAGTTAATAGTAATGTATTAAATTTATATAGTGCCTTTCACCCACAGGTCCCAAGGCATTGCAGGAAACCACAGAGGTGGGGGGGGGAGGCAGCCACGTGGTCAGCCGGTGCCAACCCGCGAGACGCTGCATCCTTTATATACTAATTTGGATTTATCTCATCACGACTGGGACCCCTGCTGCTGGTGATGACACGTCGGGGCAATGCAGGGTAATTAAGCTGCTGCGTGGAGAATCCGGCCAGGTGGCTGGCAATCTAAAGGTCACGAGTTCAATTCTCGGTTGGGAGTTGACCCGGGCCATCATCCCTCCGGGGTCAATAGCGTGAATGGGGGGTGGGGGAGGGAGTCATTCGTGGTTGTCCTACGGATAAACTCGCCGCGCTGTGCGAATCTGAAACACCCACCACTGGCTGTAAACAGGAGATGAGCGCCGCGTCAATGCGCATTTGAGCGGGAAATCACGTTAACTCTCGCCTCTGCAGATCCGAGGCACACAGTAGCCGCTGCAGCCGCCACTCGTGGACCTGCAGCCTCATTGCGGTAGAATCCCCGCGCTGCCCATTTCACGCCTAAACGATTTCATGGCCGGCGCTGGTAACGCCGCGGGGAATCTAGGATAGGGCCTGCGCACCCCAGCCCTCCCTCTCCATCAACCTCCCATTAACCCCGCCATCAACCCCTCCATGAACCCATGACATCAACATCCCATCAACCCCCCCGTTGGCTCCGGGAACAGAAGCGCGCCCTGTGAGTGCTCGTCACGGCCGCGAGGTTCGTCCCCCTTCTCAAATGTTAACATGAAGTCGCTTGTATTCGTACGAATGTAGTTATGCCTGTTTCGCCGGCACACTGCGCGCTATTCACTCGCGCCGAGGATTATCTGCTGTTGCTAAGTGTTAACAGATAAGTGACATCTCGGTTGTGGGATTGTGCCTCGATAACTATATAGGGAACATCCATCCATTGTCAGAAACTGATTAATCCTGTACAGCCAGAACTTATCTCGGAAGACGCAGGGCGCAAGGCAAGGCCATACCCAGGATGGGACGCCAATTCATCACGTGGCACCGGGGGAAATTTAGTCCGAAGGCCAATTAACCTATGCAGCATCTCTTTGGACTGTGGGAGGAATCCGGAGTGCCTGGCGAAAACACACGCGGACACGGGGAGAACATGCAAACTCCACGCAGAAAGCCCCCCGAGCCGGGATCCGAACCCGGTATCTTCTTGCTGTGAGGCGGCTCACAAAACACGTTGGGATTGTTTTGTAAAAGGAGTCCGGTTAATACGTATTTTTTCCAACTAACGTTCCGTGCATTTTCTGACTCATAAATTCCATCAAGCGAAAAGAAAATACGCAAATTGGAAATCGAGTTTATGATAATTTCAGTTCCCTCGGCAGATTCAATACAATCTCCATTATCTGCCGCGCTTCTCGATGCAGAGACGGGGAGCGCCGAGGTCAGATTAAGGAGCATTGTTTCAGCCTCAGCTCATTACCAATGCGCACATCATTGTGAACTAATGGGCGCTGTGTGATTGGAAACACAAATTGGAGGCCTGGTTATTACATTGGAGCAACGTGCATCGCCCCCTCACTGCACGTGCCTCGTCTCGTGACACAGCGGGGGGGTGGAGGAGGTGGATTGTTCTGTCCGTGGGTTTTAAACGTCAAGGCTCCACTAATTGCAGTTCCATTAACCTTCCCGGGATCTCTCCCCGCTGGGCCACGCAGCGCGTAATGTTATCGTAACAATGTTCGTAGCTTTGTTAACTCTTCCAATCGAATGGGCCGTGTGCAGGTGACCAGAGACGCGCACCACCGCCTCCTCATTAATTAATGTAGCGAGCAGAGAAGAAGCCCGGAGCCCGCAGTGGGGAGCCCCCGGCACTCGACTCGTGAACGAACATGTGGAAGCGGTGGCACCACCCATTCATCATCACTAGCATCCATCTATTGTCAGGAGCCGCTTAATCCTGTACAGGGTTGCGGAGAGCCGGAGCTTACCTCGGCAGACACAGGGCGCAAGGCAGGGCGACACCCACTATGGGACGCCAGTCTATAACAGGGCACCGGGGGGCAAT
Source organism: Geotria australis (assembly GCA_036362915.1). NCBI lineage: Eukaryota > Metazoa > Chordata > Hyperoartia > Petromyzontiformes > Geotriidae > Geotria > Geotria australis. Next base: position 25,674,056 of record JAZEWU010000002.1, read on the forward strand.
TTAGTCCGCAGGCCAATTTACCTATGCAGCAGCATGTATTTAGACTGGGAGGAAAACGGAGTGCCCGGTCCCGCATCAGAATGTTTGGCGGCTTCAAGTTCAGGAATGCGTCAAGTGGAAAACTTGCAGCGATGTGTGACGGGATGCTTAATTGAGCACGAACCCCAAGGTAGCCTAATTAAATGAACGAAGGAAATCCATTCATTGTCGCGGCATTTAGCTGCTCCATTTGTGCATGAAACTGTTTGCTTTGGCGTGGAACGTGATGAGCTTTGAGAGGCGTTTCACAAACCATTTGGCTCACTTCGCAATTTCGGCTTTAATCCGGTTGGACTAGTTTGAATATGGAACACTATTTGGCTGAGACGTGACGTAGTGTAAACTGGTAAACGTTGCTCGATCGAGCGGCGTGGTGGAGCGTGCCGTGTCACACGCGTCACTGACCGTGTTCGGGTTGTGTGTGTTTTACGAAATAACTCTTGGCATGTTCCTCGAGATGTAGCTGATGGAGGCAGTGGTGTGCAGAGGTTTGGTGATGCCCGGGGTCAACTCCGACTCCTTGATTGTATGCCCCCCAGACTCAAGTATAGGGCCTAGTACTGAGAAATGTGAGAAAGGAAGACAACTTTGGGAACTATCATTCATTCATAAAATGAGTTGTAAGGCAATAACTATAACGTGTCGACGGTCGTCGACAGGGCACTGAAAGAGTTATTCAGCATTACGCACAGTATATACATTAACAGGTTTCTCTACTCTGGTCTCGCTTATTAACAACACGGATCCACATTCACACCAGCTTGTGGGACTGTTTAATTTCACTCTTTGATTGGATGCCACCCTGAAATGGATGCCCGGGGCCGGCGCCCCCTCTGCCCGCCTCTCTGCACGCCACTGGATGGAGGACCTCGCCTCGGCTCGGTCAAAACTCACGGCGCGCTTGGAGCGAGGCCCGAGCAGCGGCCTGAGGGACGGCTCTGTGTCTGGGTAAGCGTGAACACCGCGTGACCGGCACGGGAACAGCACGCCACTGCGGGACCCGGCTGCATTCAACTCCCGGCTAATGATCGGCGTTCGTTACATCCGAGAGGCGAACAGGAGCGAATGCGAGCGGGACGAGCCGGCGCAACTGTCGATGTTGTGTCATAGTCGCCGGTAATATCCATCCATCCGTCCATCGGGTTCGAATCCCGGCTCAGGTGTCTTTCTGTGTGGGCTTTGCATGTTCTCTCCGTTGTCCGCGTGGGTTTTCGCCGGGCACTGCGGTTTCCTCCCACAGCCCAAAGGCATACTTTCTGCATAGGTTAATTGGCCTGTGGACTAAATTGCCCCCAATGCCCTGCGATGAACTGGCGTCTCATTCTTGGTAAAGCCCTGCCTTGCGCCCTGTGTC
>JAZEWU010000002.1:25675569-25692576 GCA_036362915.1 Geotria australis
GGGGGGGGGGGGGGGGGGGGCACGGGTTGTTTTTCTCGCCGCTCACGTTGCCTGGTGCCGGCGCCACATACAGCAGGGGAGAGGGAGGGAGAAGAGAGTGGGTGAGAGAGAGAGGTGAGGAGTGAGGGAGCAGTGATGGGTGAGAGAGAGGGGGCGAGAGAGGGGACCTCGGCTCTAAAACCCTGCGCCACTGGGGCGGTGCGTATCCTCTAATCGTCAATTATCTACAAACCGCTGACGTGACGTGATGGAACCCAAAGCAGGTACGGGCCCTGCTACGGTTTTTGTTGAGATTCGGCATCGGGAATTCCTCCCACGCCGCCGCCGCCGCCGCACAGTGCTCTGGGACGCGCGGAATGCGAAGTGGAGAACAGTCAGTGGCTGTTTAAAGCCGCCTACGTTCAGTGGCCGCAGTAGACGCATTTAATAAAGGGAAATGATTGTAAGAGTGTCCATTGGCCACATGTCCCGGATGGTTTTAATGTGGCCCCTGGGAGCTCTCAATGGAAGGAAATAACCGGGTAACCATCATCATCATCGTCAGAAACCGCATAATCCTGTAGAGGGTTGCGGTGAGCCGGAGCCTAGCCCGGCAGATACAGGGCGCGAGGCAGGGCAATACACCACAATGGGACGCCAGTCCATCACAGATAACCGGGTAACCCGGTATTGGAGAGACTGTCCTGTGGAACGAAACGCAGCCACCGAGCTGATGGTTGGGTCGCCGCACAGCGACGGACTGAGCAGCCGGGACAGTGTCCCCATTGCGGTGGGCGGGGGGCGGTCCAGATGTCTCGCGACCCCCATTTAATCCTATTAAACGTCATGTTTTTCGTATCACCAATGGGTGTGTAATGTAACGTAAGCAATATCAGAATGGCCTAAACTTTATTAACCTGAAATAAACAAGGGTTATTAAAAACAAAAGTGAATGAGCAAAGGAAAAAACACATGTGCCAGGGGGTCAATAAATGGGGGTCACGGGACATCTGGACCACCCTGGAGACGGCGGACTGCGCCCGGCGGTTATGAATCGAGGTCGGGAGATGCGACATCCCGAACCCGTGGGGCGCGCAGTTTGCCTCGCCACGGTCCAGAGCACCGCGGTGCCTCTCCGTGCCTCCCCGTGCCTCTCTGTACCTTCCCCTGGCTCTCTGTGGCTCCCCATGTCTCTGCCAAGAGCAACAGGCGAGCAGGGCGGCGCGCCGCGGCCTGCGAACTGTCTGCGTCGCCCTAGGAAAACACGGTGGAAAGCTGAGATAAAAAACCTTCACGGACTGAAATGTTTCCGAGCCCTGCGAGATATTTTTTTTTACAACGCGGGGTCTTTGACAAAGTCAACGGACGGGATGCAAAGCAGGAAATTGCTTTCAAAGGTCTCACTCGGTGAGCTCAGGCCGCGGCGTTTGCTGTCGGTTCACTGAGCTTGTTTTGGTTTCATTAAGTGGCGACAATCGTTGAGGATCTGATAGTTGACCGCAGCGTTTGTAACCGTTTATGGACGAGGGAAAAAAACAAACGTGTTGCCTTATTTATGTTTCACCCAAGGCCATTATGAATGTGAGGAAGCACTCAATTCACAAAGCACCCGATTTTGAATTGATGTACTGCGGCAGCAGTATTTACTGCTGCGTTGACTCGTGAGCTACGTTGCAGCAGAGGGGGCGACGCCGCTGTTCTCCACACAATGCTGGCCGCCCACTCCCTGCACAGAGCGGGGACGCGAGGGTCGCGTGCTACGTGTGTCACCTGACACCCGGGACACCCTTGCCATCCATCCATTGTCAGAAACCATTAATTCTGTACAGGGTTGCGGTGAGCCGGAGGCTACCCAGTCAGACACAGGGCGCAAGGCAGGGCTATATCCAGGATGGGACGCCAGTCCATCACAGGGCACCGGGGGCAATTTAGCCAGCAGGCCAATTAACCTATGCAGCAACATGTCTTTGGAACGTGGGAGGAAACCGGAGTGCCCGGCATGCGAACCGTGACCCCCGTGGAAAGGCCCTCATTTATATTGACGAGGCAGCGCTACGTGTATAACGCGTTATGGAAACATGTTTCTACAGCGTGGTCCAGACGTCTTATGACCCTACACGTATTGGGACACAACAATATGAAGTTTTCGACGATTAATTTGGGATCGCAATACGTCTGGACCACGCTGTACACATTAATGTTTTGTTGGAAGCATGGGCGTTGAATTTGCGATAGGAGAGGCGTGGTGCCACCGGGCGGCGGTTGTTTGTTCTGACCTCTTGACCTTAAACTCAAATAATGAAATATTATACGAGTATTGAGATTAACCTTTACGATGGATTGATGTAGGTTTTTCACGGCTTGACTTATGAGAATTGCTTATAAAGAGCTACTAACTCGTGATGATGCCTCCAACCTGGTGGGTGAAACGACCGGAAAGAGAGCATGAACGCTCGACACGGCTATCCCGAAAGGGCAGCTCTTGAGAGCGATTCTCATACATCGAGCCATGACCACGTACATCAATACAGTGGAAAAGAAGGTTAACAATGTGCGAGGTTAATATGGAAACATGGGTGTTTTTTTCCCTATTGTAAGAGAAGCGTCCGCAGAGAGCGCTCACAATGCATTGAGCGCGTCGTCCACCCATTGTCAGAAACCGCTTAATCCTGTACAGGGTCACGGTGAGCTGGAGCCTATCCCGGCAGAGGCAGGGCACGACGCAGGGCTATACCCTGGATGGGACGCCAGTCCATCACAGGGCACCGGGGGCAATTTAGTCAGCAGGCAGCATATTTTTGGACCGTGGAAGGAAACCGGAGTGCCCGTCGAAAACCCACGCGGACACGGGAAGAACGTGCAAACTCCACACAGAAAGGCATCCGAGCCGGGAGTCGAACCCGGGGCCTTCTTGCTGTGAGGCGGCAGCGCTACTCGCCGCGCCACCGTGCCGCGCGACAATGATGATGACTTTCTAAATGCAGCCCCATCTCAAGACGCCCACCCCATCCCCCTTTAAATCCCGTCACCCACTCATGAGGCGCGGTGGCAGCGCGGGCCGCTCGCTACATTTGGCCGGATCATCCAGCCAGTTGAGTCTAATTGCGTCGCCTCTGTGAGGCGGCACACTAATTGCTCTCCGGCGTGCGACGCCACTCTGAGGACGCGACTCCTCGCTGTGGGGGGCCCGGGGAAGGGGGCACGGGGGCACCGGGGGTGGGAGTGTGGGGGGGGACGCTCCTGCTGGCTCCTCCGCGGCTTCGACTTGCGACGCACCCACCGCTCCCATCACCGTAATTGAAGAGACGTCCTGGAAAGAGCATCTGAGTGTCGCGCGCAGAGCGAGGCAGGTGCTCCCCGTCCCAGCGCGCCTCGCCCCGGTTTCCTCCGCGCGGTTGTGTCGCCCTGACCGCTGGAAGCGCGCGCTCCGTCGGGGGTCACGCGCGGGTTATATGCGCACGCAGTTTGTAAAGACAAAGGTTCCCCCTGTGTAGGCTTCACGGCCTGTCCGGCCAAGAGCTGTTAGTGAGCAGCTATGAAAGACCGGCACGGCGCGCGACGGGGCCAGGTGGATGGCCAGCACCCCACGCCCGACCGCCGTTGTCGCACTTGTTTACACATTACGCCAGGTGCTTATTTGAGGCTGAGTCGACCTACCGGAGGCACAGGACTGGTTGAGATAATTGCGACTGGGTTTTGGGTGGCCGTGAGCGAGAACCGGATTTTGGGTTTGTAACGCAGCGCGCTGCCCAAATACACTGCCGCTATACAAAGACAAAGATCCCCCCCGTATAGCCTCAACAGACTGTAGGGTCAAGTTCCATTAGCGAGCGCCTATGAAGGCCGATACGGCGCACGAGTGGGTGGGTGGCTAGCACCACGCCGCTATACTACCACGTACGGACACACGCGCGTTTCCTGTGCCCGTGTGAGAGTGTTCTCTGATAATTACATCAGCCCACGTAATGCCGCGACCTCATTCATGACGATGACCCCGTGGACATGACCAGACGGCACCGCGTCTGGCCCAGGTCTCCCGCGGGTCTCCCGCTTACCCGCCCGGCAACCCGAGTTGGATCCAGACTCACTAACATCGGTGGGGATTATTTGAACTGTTCCTGGCCCTCCCCTCGGAAGGCTCAGCCTTCGATGACTAGCTGGTTCCGTGTGTAAACATTAGTACATCTATAGCACACGTGTGTGTTAAACATGTGTAGTACACGTGTGTGTGTGTGGTATACACTGTGGTAAACCGTGTGCGTTTCTCGTGCATCGAGCCATGAAAACGAGCGTTCGCGCAACATAATTCAGAGAATGCTTTATGTAATACATGTTATCGTAATTAGTGTCTTGTACGTTTAATAAGTGTGTGTTGTAAACAGTGTTGATGCGCATGTCCTGGTTTACTGTCGGGGTTATTAGCCGGTGTCGGAACCCATTCTTTGCTCTGGGAACAAAATAATCCGCTGTTGAATAAACACAGTTTACATTTGGCAATCTTCGTGTCCCCAATGAGAGCGAATTAAGAAGCTCGTCTCTTGCAAGGGATACGTGGTGTAAACGTAAAGACACGAATAGAAAAATGGCAAAACATTACTGTACGGGGTCATGGTGGAAAAATATTAATGAGAAACATTAATCATGGAAAAAGTGTGATTACAGTACGTACTGCACACGCGCACTCTGTGCACCTTCCATCCATCTATTGTCAGAAACCGCTTAATCCTATACAGGTTCGCGGTGAGCCAGAGCCTATCCCGGCAGACATAGGGCGCAAAGCAGGGCTATACCCAGGATCGGACGCCAGTCCATCACAGGGCACCGGGGGAGAATTAGTATGCCCACCACACAAGTGACATTTTCCGAGAGGGCAGAGGTAATGAACCCTGTGGTGTAATTTCCACTTTCCACCGTTGATGTTTCATAAAGAGGTTCTCAGTATACATTACTTTGACTATGCCCTGTTAGGTCACTGTTGACTGAAAGCATCGCCCTGCCACGTTGGCTTTGGGGGTTAGTTAACCATACTTCACCACGCTGAGGAAGGGATGCCCAGGACCGGTTCAAGTACCGCTCGCCACTGATGTTAGCCGTGGACGGTTATTCACAGCGCGACTCGCTAATAAGTCCGCCTCGGCTGCTCAACCACAACCATTCACAAATATCCTTAAAACGCGTATTCCCTTGAAAAACATCCCCGTTCTGCGCCCAACCCCCACAAACATATCTGAAAACCATAATAATATTAATCGTCATGATCCCGTATGCTTGTTCACTCTTGATATGTTCAAAAATGTAAACACGCTCTTTCGCTCGTGCGTGCGTCTTATCAGCCCGGGGCCCCGTTATCGCGACGGCCCACGGCGACGGCGGCCCGCGGGCCCGAGTCTCGTCGGCAGACGGGGCGGTCTTATTAATTCTGGGGCCCCAGGAAAAATTCAGTAATGCCCCCCCACCGCCCACTGATTAAAAATCACTGAATTTCCCCAAATAATTCTGCAATCATGGATTTTAATTTTTATTTTAGATGTTATAGATAATCGATTGTGAAACTGTCGTGGAATTGTACATATGTAGGTTTTTCACGGCTCGATTCATGATGGTTGCTCTTCAGAGCCGTTCTTTCTCGATAATCGTGTCGAGCGATCTCCCTCTCTCCGTCGCGACGTTTCGCCTCCAACGTTGATGATGCTTTTAACGTGGGAGGCGAATTGACGGCCATCTTAGGGGACGCTGGCAGATTTTTGCCGCTCTTAAGATTGTCAGTTTCACGACCTTTCAGTGTATTCGAAGCAGCCTTATTCATTTAATTTTTTGTTTCTTTGGTTTTTATCACTTGTTTTTTATCTGTCGTTGTGCAGCGCTTTGTGACCCTCGGGTGAAAGACACTCTATAAAATGCTATTATTATCCCGAAAGAACAGCTGTGAAGAGCAACCATCATTATTGTGGAATTGTCTGTGTGCCCAACGTCGCTCGGCCATCGGGCCCTCTGCCCTGTGGGGACTCCGGTGCAATTGCCCGAGTTGCCCCCCTCCCCGCCGATGGTTAAGACCGCCAGCGGTGTACGGCCGCCCGGGCCTCGTGACGGGCTCGGGCTCGGCCGCTCCTCCCCGGCTCGTCCCCTCGCCCGCCCGGCCCCTCATTGTGTGGCGGCCGCGTCGCAGGAAGTCCTGCACCTGTGATGACCTCCTCTCCCTGGCAACGGCCATTGTGAGCCGGTGTTGTTTATAAACTTTCTCTGTTTGACGGCAGCCTGGCCGAGGCTTTTGGGGCGTCACCGGCGGTAATTGAACCCGGCTCGTGTTCACCCTGCGAGCGCCGCCTTGTAAAATAAGATACCCTTTAAATATACACACGCACACAGCGTCGTTTGGAGATGTGATTGCTTTGCGGAGTACCGGTGTGATGGATTGTGTGCTGCGTTCGGGTGCCTTTCTGTGTGGAGTTTACATGTGCTTCCCGTGTCCGCGTGGGGTTTCGCCGGGCACTCCGGTTTCCTCCCATACAAAGTCCAAAGGCATGCTGCTGCATAGGTTAATTGGCCTGCGGACTAAATTGCCCCGGGTGCCCTGTGATGGACTGGCGTCGCATCCTGGATATAGCCCTGCCTTGCGCCATGTGTCTGTCGGGATAGACTCCGGCTCATCGCTACCCTGTACAGGATTTAGCGGTTTCTGACAATGGATGGATGGTTACACACCTGAACAGGTCCGAGGTACAGTCACCAACCTGTACCGACCAGTGTGGTGAAGTATGGTCAAACAATCCCATAGTCGACACGCCGTGGGGAAGCCTGAATTCAGCAATGAGCTAACAAAGGCTGTTCGTGGTTGAATGCATTACAGTATTTACATAGCAGCTTCGTTCTGTAGGCGCGTTTTCTTTAATAGATGATATCTTGAATGAGGTGATAGCCCATTGAGATATAAATCCGTCTTTCAGAAAAGGAGCCTGGGGGAATGTGCGATAAACGCAAACACACGAAGGCAAACCAACTTCAAAACGCTACAAACAAAACTACAGAGTACTTTCCGCCAACACAAATTAAAACTGGCTTGCAACACAGTTAATGTTGTTTATGTAAATAATCAACACGCAACACGAGATATTTAATGAGTGGGATATTCTATCCAAGCGTGCCATGAGTCCATCGAGCTGTCTTGTTTAATCAGTAACACCGCCACGAGCACAGCGCGGTGCCCTGGCACATTGTAATACTAAATAATTTTTCGAATGCGCATGGATTCATTCAATGTCGAAGGTATAAATTCGAAGAGAGAACGACTAAGAGGTGCGAGGAAACCGCAGACAATCGGAGGAGGCAGCCAGGCGGTTTGCTGGCGCCAACATTGCCACACACTGCGTCCTATACATTATGATGTTATTGGCCGATTACTGAATGAGTGTTTTTTTTTTACTTGTGGGAGGAAACCGGAGAACCCAGAGGAAACTCACGCAGAATAGGAGGAGAACACACAGACGCCACACAAAAAGGATGCCCGGGGATGGAATCGAACCGCTTCAGGCAAGACCATTCTTTCTGTGAGGCGCAGATGTTACCACTGCACAAACACCCTGCCGCCCCAACTTGGTCTACTCCTGGCCGTCATCTGTTGGTAAGGAGGTGGGAGGGGGGGTACGCACGTGCTGGGGAGGGGAGGGGTGTTATTCTCGAGACTCCAACGGAGAATCATTTGTCTTCGTGAACGTAAACACCGCCGCCGTGCCCGTGTCGCGAGTGAGTAACGCGTCCACCCCGCAGGCCCCGCTTCCCCCGCGAGGCGCGCGAGGTGGACGCGCCCGCGCGGTGCTGCAGGCGAGATGAGCAGCGTGTTGTGTATCGCGCCGGAGCGTCGCGCTTTGTTTAGCCGAGCGGGAGCCCGCTGAGATCCATTATCGGGTCGTCGTGGGAGACCTGATTAACTGGAGTTCGCGAGGGAGCCTTGTTATTTTTGGTAACGTGGTTGTAAATAATTTTGACATTTTTGGGGGAATTTGGGCGGCACGGTGGCGCGGTTAGTAGCGCTGTCGCCTCACAGCAAGAAGGGCTCCCCGGTTCGAATCCCGGCTGTGTGGAGTTTTCAGAATTCTAAATAGATACGTGAAGAAAATAAAACAAGTCCGTAGCATCATCTTCTTCTGGGATAGACTACACAGCAACACGTGCACAGCAAGGGGGGGCATTTCAGGACGAACGCTATTTGAAGGGAATTTGGCCACAGTTGAGTAGAGTTTGCCAAATAAAACCAAACTTACAAATGCGCCGGGGACGATTATAAAGCGTCGTGCAGCATCGAGCAGCTGTCTCGGAGAGGAGCCGCCTCCCCGTGGCCGCCGTGTGTCGCGTGTCGTGGCCGCGGTGCCTCGCGTGTCGCAGGAGTCCCGTAAAGAGCTTGCAAAGTCACTGGGTATTTTTCTGCCGTAATAATAAACATCTATCTATATATCTCGCGTGACCTGCTTGTGGCTTCTCCGCTCCGTCGCCTCTCTCACTGCCGAGCGCGCGAAGCGGTTGACCTCTTGACCCGCAGGCCTCGCCGTGAGCGGCTCTAGGCGTGCGGCTCACGCGGCGACCTTAATAGGGGCTGAGCGGCGCCCCGTGGCTCCTTCGCTTGACCTTGAAGCAAGGGCTGCTCTGGGACGCCACTGTCGCCGCGCGACGCGCGTGGATACGCGCATATTTAGAATCGCTTTCCACAGGGACACTCGACACGTTTACCCAGGAAGAACAGCTTATGGATAGCAATGCTCATACCTCGAGTCATGACGAACCTACAGCAGTACAAACAAATGCTAACGCGGTGGCTCAAATGCCGAGGCTGCAGTGAGGGTGCGCGCATCACTTGGTAAATAGCTGTGACTGCGTAAAAATAATGCAGCTGCTGCGATTAATGAGTGCCTGCTGCCGTTCGAGGACGGTCGCGCAGTTTAATCGGTTTAATGTTTAGAGGCAGGTGCAGTCTTGGCTATGCGCAGTTTGTGTTCATGATCTCCAGGCTAAGGTTGATTTGAGCGATTATTGCCAGCAGCATCTGTGTGGTGGGGGTTGAGGGGTTCGGGTGTGTGGGGTGGAGGGGGTTGGGGGGGTTGAGGGGCGGTGTGCGCGGGTTTTGTTGGGCACTCCGGTTTCCTGCCACAGTACAAATACATGCTGTTGCATAGGTTAATTGGCCTGCGGACTAAACGTGTTCTGATGGTTGGGAGGGTGAGAGCTTGACATGGCATGGCTGTGTCCCCGTGTCTCCGTACTGGTGACTGAGAGGGCGAGAGCTGTGCATAGTCGGGTGTCACGGAGTGAAGGTCTATCGAGCAGTGGTGGCTGTGCATCTTCGACATTGAATGAATATGTGCGCGTTATAAATGTAAAATGATAGGCTCCGGCTCACCGCGACCCTGTATAGGATTAAGCGGTTTCTGAAAATGAATGAATGAATGAATTACAGGACTGGCAGCAGCAACAGCAACCTGTCGTCTGTGATGCAGACTTTGGGACTGACAGATGTGTCCGGGAGGTGTCCTGCTCCACAACCGTTATTTTTAGGGTCTTCTATTAGATGTTGTCCAGGAGGCTGAGGTGGGTAGATAGAGAGATGATAGATAGATGTTTATTATTACAGCAGAAACATACCCAGTGAGCTTGCAAGCTCTTTGCGGGACTCGTCACAACAAACATGATAATTGCTGACAATGAACAAAAATATACAAGATTCATAAATAACCACATTTAAATCAACCAACAAAAAAACATATAACACGTAGCATTTTTGTTTTCAAATAAAATAGTTCAAAATACACAGCATTGCACAACTTTTCAAGTAACCCGTGTCTTCGCGCCTCAGTGAGGCCTACTCCGCGAGGTTTGTTTAGCTGCAGGTGCTCCCGGAGAGTTGTGCCGCGGCTCCAGGCCCGTGTAAGGTGGGCCTCGTGCCGCGTGTGGCCTTGCTCGTGCCGCCTCCAGCACTCGGTGCCACATCCCGTCGCTTCCCCGCGCCCAGTTCCGTGAATGAATCCGGCTGCGGTGCGGGTGACCTGCAGCAGCGCGCGCGGCTCCGCTCTGTCTGCCGCCTCCCCTATAGGGATCTCTATGTTTACAGTCAACACAGATAAAAAAAAACAAAGACAAAGATCCCCCTGATAGCTTTTGACAGTTGCGGCGAGTGATTTTGGCGAGCGCGAGCAAAGGCCGGCGGCACGGTGCGCCGAAGGGGGTGGGTGGCCAATACCAAGCCCGGTCGTCTTTGTCTCCCAATTGCTGATGTACACACACTGCAGCAGGTACTTACTCATTTAAGGCCGAGTTTCCCTATGGGAGACTTATGACCAGTTCAAACATTCACGAATATTATTGGTTAGGAGCGGGAATCGAACTCGGATTTTTGAGTAGCACTGGTTCATTCGGGAATTCTCACCACTTGAAGAGAGTCTGGCTGCTTCAGCCAATGCTGTTGAGCTGGCAGATGATTGACGTCTGTCCTGATGTAGGTTTTCACGGCTCGAGATCGCTCGACACGGCCATCCCGAAAGAACAGCTCTGAAGAGCAACCATCATGATTAGCTTCTGTTCTCCACTCCGACGCGAGTGATTATTGCGCGATACGTATCACTATTATTATTCGGCGTCTCTAGGAGCGAGGATCTGTGAATGATGAAGTGGTGTACATATTATTTCCTGATGTCCCAGCATGCAATATCCAATGCTTGATGGTATCATAAATCAACATTCGGAAGTTAGACCATTTAAATATTAGTACAATATTTCACACTTTGCTTTAAAGGGAATGTTTTCCTTAACCTCTGGGACGGTATTCACTGTCGTAGTTGTAACGGCCGTGATCTATCCACTGCTGGATGAAGGTCCCCCACGTTGTTGCCATCTCGCGTTGCCTTACGATGCCACAGTGCAGCTCGCTTCCCGCCCGTGAGCGAATCGCATGGTCGTCCTCTCGCACGCGACTCCCTCCTTTAGCCGCAATTCCATCACCCAATCTCGACCATCAGCCACCGTCCCTTATCTAGCAAAGCGTCCTGCAGCACGTTTTTATTAAATCATAACGTCTCTACTGTGATTGAGAACGGGCGGCACGGTGGCGCCGTGAGTAGCGCTGTCGCCTCACAGCAAGAAGGCCCCCGGGTTCCAATCCCGACTCGGGTGCCTTTCTGTGTAGAATTTGCATATTCTCCCCGTGTCCGCGTGGGTTTTCGCCGGGCACTCCGGTTTCCTCCCACTGTTCAAAGACATGCTGCTGCATAGGCTAGTTGGCCTCCTGACTAAATTCACCCCCGGTGCCCTGTGATGAACTTGTGTCCCATCCTGGGCATAACCCTGTCTTGCGCCCTGTGTCTGCTGGGATAGACTCCGATTCTCACGTCCGTCGATATTTACGCCGGTCTTTCACCGAGCTCCAGAAAGCGCCACATTTGCTTGAGTGCAAAAGCGGCCCACTGTGGTGGAACTCCCAGACGCTTGGCTCAGCTAAAAAGCCAAAAATGCGGTCAGCACTCCCCTGTAATTAGAAGGCGGTTTAGCAGCGAGGACAGGCCCTGTGTGTCATTACCACCGGCGGGTCCACGCTGGAGAACATTGACTCGCTGAGACACCAGCACTCTGCGCCTCACAGAACAGAATTGTCTTGCCCGAGACGGTTCGATTCCAGCCTCGGGCGCCCTTTCTGTGTGGCGTTTGTGTGTTCTCGCCCTGTTCTGCGTGGGTTACCCGTCTCTAAGCGAGCGTTCACAGATACCGTCTACGGGCCGCTAAGGGTTTCTTATCTCCAGATGGGTGATTAACCGAGTCCGGAATTGACCAGCCTGAAAAGGACCACGAGAAAACAATACGGGAGAGACCCACCCATCCATTGTCAGAAACCGCTTAATCCTGTACAGGGTCGCGGTGAGCCGGAGCCTATCCCGGCACACACAGGGCGCAAGACAGGGCTATACTCAGGATGGGACGCCAGTCTATCACGGGGCACCGGGGGGAACTTTAGTCCGCAGGCCAATTAACCTATGCAGCAGCATGCTTTTAGACTGTGGAAGGAAACCGGAATGCCCGGCGACAACCCACGCGGATAATGGGAGAACGTGCGAACGCCACACAGAAAGGCACCCGAGCCGGGATTCGAACCCGGGTGTTCTTGCTGTGAGGCAGCAGCGCTAGGGGGTCCCATGGTCCCGTGCCAGGAGTGTGGCACCAGCCGCCTTTGTGTGGTCGCGAGCCTTGTCTGACGAGGTGTCATCTCGCGAGCTGACTGTCAACGCGAGCGCCATGTCGCTTCGAGGAGCGCGGCTTGGCACAGGTCACTGGGTGTTTGTCATGGACCTACTGTACTGTATTTGTTGGGAGTACAAAGTAATGAGTGGCGGCACGGAGGCGCGGTGAGGGAGCGCTGCCGCCTCACAGCAAAGAAGGACCCGTGCTCGAATCCCGGCTCGGGTGCCTTTCTGTGTGGAGTTTGTATGGTCGCCCCCATGGCCGTGTTGGTTTTCGCCGGGCACTCCGGTTTCCTCCCACAGTCCACAGACATGCTTCTGCATAGGTTAATTGGCCTGCAGGATAAATTTCTCTCGGTGCCCCGTGATAAACTGCCGTCCTATCCTGGGTATAGCCCTGTCTTGCACCCTGTGTCTGCCGAGATAGGCTCCGGATCAATAGCAACCCTGTACAGTGTACAGGATTAAGTGGTTTCTGACAATGAATGGATGATGGATGGAGGGATGGTGGCGTCAGCGTGGTAACGTGGAATGTTTCATCAAATTGATTACGAGACGATCACCGCATCGATGCTAATTTGAGCATCAAATCACTCTTGAATGTTGACTTTGATATCGTTTATTTACAATTAGCCAGCGATTTAAAAATAATTGACTCTCGCACGCGTGATTCGACGCGTGTGTTGCGTAAGAATTGATGTTGGTCGATGGATAATTGATGCATCGCTCCACGGCTGGGCCACAACAACTGCAGGAGGCTCTCAGGCCATATGGTGGCAGTGTTGCTCGGTGACGAGGTCGCCACCACACGCACAGGCGACGGAGATCTTGTTTTGCTCTAGGCAAGAGTAAAGGAAAAAACACAATTGTCACTTTATTTAATTCAACACTTTGTTGGCTGTGCTGTTGAGTACGTGTAGCACTCCGCACTGACACCGCAGTATCGCCTCAAGGTCCGCCGGTCAAAATGTCACGACTTTCCCCCTTGCGCTCGGTGACCTGTCATTTATTTTTTAAAATGTGTTATCTGATGGTTTCTCTTCAGAGCTGTTCTTTCGGGATAGCCGTGTCACCGAGTGCTCTACCTCTCTCGCCACGTTTCGCCTCCCACTTTGGAAGTATGGTGCTCCCAGAGAGAGAGAGAGCGCGCGCTCAGTTATCGATATAGAGAGATGTTTATTATTACAGCAGAAAAATACCCACTGGGCTTGCAAGCTCTTTACGGGATTTCTGCGATACAACAAACTCGCGAATTGACACGGCTATCCCGAAAGAACAGCTCTGAAGAGCAACCATCATGAATCAAGCCGTGAACACCTACAACAGTAAAATATTTCATCTTCCAAGAAATTTGTTTTGGAGCAGTGACTCTGTGGTTGTCGCACCGCACGTTGGCCTCAGTTGGATTCCCGGTCACGGCTCACGGCGGCGACGATCAACATCTGAACCGGTTCTGAGCCCCTTCAACCCCCTGACACGGCACAGGGCAGCGTGCTCAAGCATGGCTTAACTAGCCTTGCGACCTGCACGGCAAGGACTGCATCCAACAGTGGATTGAGAAAGTGCTCTACAATCTTCTTATTATAAAACTTTGACAAGTGGCCTGCGGACTAAATTGCCCCCGGTGTCCAGTGATGGACTGGCGTCCAATCCTGGGTATAGCCCTGCCTTGCGCCCTGTGTCTACCGGGATAGGTTCCGGCTCACTGCGACCCTGTACAGGATTCAGCGGCTTCTGACAATGGACTTTATGAACTCACTGAAGTAGGAGCAACATTCAAACAAACTATATCCCATAACACGTATAAAGCAATCGTTGTCAATGATTTACATTTAGGCAACATGGAAAGTATCTCTAACCAGATAAGAGCACATCGAGACGTCTTTATGCGAGACCTGGCTATGTGTACGTTCTAGCTTGTGTGCGTTCACTGTTCGGCATCGGAGCATGGCTGGAATACTGTACCCTGGGATGGCTCATAAACAAGGCTTATCTGGCTGCTGGCGGACTGAGGAACAGTGCCTTCCTCTGTTGGCATAGGTGTGACTTCATTGGCTGGGAGTTCCGTGCTCGTCGGGGGGGGGAAGGGCCATTATAAAGAGGGTTGAGGGTTACTCAATGCTGGGATTTGTTTATGGTGACATGCGGGGTGGGATCGGAAGCCTGCAAGGCCAGCCCGTCTGGTTGGCCGCACGGAGGGTGGGTATTGTCACATCAGCCCACTCCGGGGAGTTGGAAGGAAGGTTTATGCTGTGACCATAATACGACAAAGTGCTTTCATGTTCCTGCTTTTTCACGAGGGCATTTGGAACCGTGCGCGCTCCGGGATTTCTTACGCGATTGGGCCGCGACTGTGTGATCATCAAAGCCGGGCCCGTGACGGAGCCGCTCCCCCCAAACCCGGCATATGTCACTTTTGCCACGAGGACTTTGAAGTAGGTGACGGGCGCCTGTGAGATGCATCGGTATAGCTGTATAATGGGGTTCTTCATTCATTCATTATCACTTACCGCTTAATCCTGTACAGGGTTGCGGTGAGCCGGAGCATATCCCGGCAGACACAGGCTATACCCACGATGGGACGCCAGTCCATCACGGCACCGGGGGCCATTTTACGCGCGGTGAGTAGCGCTGCCGCCTCACAGCAAGAAAGTCCCGGGGTTCGAATCCCGCTCTCGGGGTGCCTTTCCGTATGGAGTTTGCATGTTCTCACCGTGTCCGCGTGGGTTTTCGCTGGGCACTCCGGTTTCCTCCCACAGTCCAAAGACACGCTGCTTCATCGGCTAATTGTCGTGCGGACTAAATTTCCCCCAGGTTGCCCCTGTGGATGAACTGGCGTCCCATCCTGGGTACAGCCCTGCCGCGCGCCCAGTGTCCGCTCCGGCTCACCGCAACCCTGTACAAGATTAAGCGGTTTCTGACAATGAATATATCCGTCTGCTTACTGCTAGCGAGCTGCCTGCCCTCTGTGTTAAGGTTCCACCCACCACGTAGCCGCCCACTGTGGAAGCCCTCCTCCCGCCGCCCACTGAACGCCCACTGGTTGCGTAGAATCTCCCCGTCAAGCCCGCGGCCGCACCGCAGTTCTTCCTGCTCCCTTAGTTGCGTGCAGGCTGTCGGGGCTGTGCTGCCGTTTCGTCTGCTGCTGCTTGTGCGGCGGCGGCGGCTCCTATCGCCGCTTCTCCGGGGAAACCAGGCTCCTGGTGCTGCTGCTGCATCCCACACCGGCCGCCTTGCTGCCCGCCTCCGTGTCGCCTCTCGGTATGTTACGCGGTGGTTTTGTCTTCGTGCCCTTGAAACGAAGGGCCAGTTCGCTGGCGGGCGGGTGGGGGGTGGGAGACCCACCGTGGGGAACTTCTGCCGCGAGAGAATATAACAGCAGCCGTCCGTCCTGCTTTCTGTACTTTGCCGGGGAGAGCTGTGTCTGCCTGGATAGGCTCCGGCTCACCGCAACCCTTGTCTAGGATTAAGCAGTGACTGATAATGGGACGGATGGATGGGAGCGCTGAGGCAGTACGGGGCAAGTTGCGAGCGGTGCGTGCGGGTTTTTTTTCAGTTTCTCGTTCGCCTTCAATGGGTCGGACACGGAGCATCGGCGTGTGTCCTGTAGCCGCGGGAACGGTAGCTCAGCCGTGAGCGCGCTGGGCTACAAACCTTGCGGCACGAGTTCGAATCTCCCTCACGGCTAACACCAATGACGATTTTCTGAACCGGTCCTGGGCCTCCCTGCCCTAGGTCGACTCAGCCTCAAATGAGTAACCTAGTGCGGGTGTGTAAACATCGCCGCTGGGGAGACAAGGGCGGTCGGGCGTGGTGCTGGCCACCCGCACCCCTTCATGTACCCGCATCGGCCTTTATAGGTGCTCGCTAACGGCACTTGACCGTACAGTCTGTTCAGGCTATACGGGGGATCTTCGTGTTTGTACTTAGGCAGCGCGGCGGGGCTTGTCCGACACTGCGCTTGTTATGATTAGCGGTGATTCCAGCATTCTTTGTGCTAACGCGCGTCTTACAAACGCAACAACAGCAGCAGCAGAAGGCGTCCGTGCCACCGTCTTGTTTGGTCGAATGTTCGCGTCGGGCGCTGGCCGGTTTGCGGTGATGCCACCACCCACCCGCCTCGGTCGGGATAGCGCCGGTAGCCGTGTGCGCCTCATTAGACACCGCGGACGGCCCCGCGGCCCCTGTCTGTCAGCCGCTCGGATCGGCCGCGCAGACGACGCCGACCCCCCTCCTCCTCCCCGCGTGGTTTGACGCGAGATGGGGCCTCTCTCCGTGACCGCTCACCGTGACCCCCACCAGCCCCGCACCAACTCCAGCCGCACTCCCACCCAACACGCGGCTATTTTCATTAAACGCTCATTTACCCTGGTGCCCTGTGATGGACTGGCGTCCCATCCAGGGAAAAGCCCTGCCTCGCGCCATAAATCTGCCGGGATAGGCTCCGGCTCATCGTGACACCTTTAAAGGATTAAGCGGTTTCTGACAATGGTTGGGATGATGGCACATTTATATGCACAATTCAATCGGGGTCTGGCGACGCTATATAGCTAATTTAATATCACAGCTATATCGAGCATCCTTCGGGACACACTTAGTAGCAAGAGCCGGGTGGTTGTTAAGGGCGGCCGTGCGTGTGGCGACTCAGCCAGTACGACTGAGCCGTGTGTGTCTGTTGGGAGCTCAGCGGTTAGCTCGCTGGGATACAAACCTGGCGACCCGAGTTCGAATCCCGCTCACGGCCAACACCAGTGACGATTTTCTGAACCGGTCCTGGGCCTCCCCGAGGTCGAGTCAGCCCACAAATGAGTACCTG
>JAZEWU010000002.1:25712423-25737395 GCA_036362915.1 Geotria australis
TTTTGATTGGTGGGGGATGAAGGCGGTGGGAGCGGCCACCTCGCCGGCGAGTTGGGGGGGTCTCGCTGGGATTGGACATCCAGTGGGATCTGGCATTCTTGAGTAAATATAGCCAGCTGAGGACCGGGCATGCCGGGGGTGGTGGTGGTGGTGGGGCGGGAGGGACGGAGGCAGGGAGGAGGAGGAGAAAGCGAGAGTGGGAGGGAGGGAGGCTGAGACGGAAAATTATAGAAAGGAGACAGATGGTCAGGATTTTGGTCACAGGCATGCCCAACCGACAAGCAAACCCGCTCTAAAAGAACCCAGATTGTGACTGCAGAGCGGAACTGGGCCCGGTGCTCGTGGTGCGGAGTCATGTGTCTCGTGACCCCCATTTAGTTGACCCCTAACATTATTTTTCTTTGCCCATTCATTGCTGTTTTAAATGACCCCTACTCATTTATTTCAGATTAACAAAGACATGCTGCCGCATAGGTTAATTGGCCTGCTGACTAAATTGCCCCCGGTGCCCTACGATGGACTGGCGTCACATCCTGGGCATAGCCCTGCCTTGCGCCCTGTGTCTGCCGGGATGGGCTCCGGCTCACAGCGACCCTGTACGTGATTAAGCGGTTGCTGACTATGTATGGATGGACTAATACAGTTTTTATATTGTTTTTATAAATACGTAATTTTTATATTGTTTACAATACTTTACAACATTTGCTATACAAAAATATTTGGAGAATTAAACGGGTCGTCACGTGACACCTGGACCACACTGTAGATTCCGCGATGAGCGCGAATGACGCCCTAAGCTGTTGGCGCACAAATGGTCCCGTGTGTCCCGGCACGCATCTGCTCCCGCCTCTCGAAGCGTGCGTCAGTGAGCGTCCTCCGCGGTTTGGTCACCGCGAGTTTGTGATGCCCCGTCAGCGAGGAGTCCGGAACGGCCAGACACTAGAAGCCGACAGCCCCGCCGCGTCCTCGCGAGGAGCCGGCGCGCGCTCTCTCCCGCTCTGTCCACTCTGCGATCGCCTAGTCTCTCCTGTCAAGGTCACTCGGCGGGGCCTCGTTCCGCCTCCCCCTCCCTCCTCCCAGCACCCTCCCCTGGCTCCATCCTCCACTCCCTCGGCTCCTCTCTTCCCGCTGGGCTCCCTCCCTCCCTCCTCCTCCCACATCCCAGCCCTACCCGGCAGCTCCCACTTGCCCAGAGCTCACTCTCCGAAGCTCCGCGGAGGAACCGGGGGCTCGGGGCTGCTGCTTGCGAAGCCCTCCCTGCCTGTGGAAGGTAAATGTGGGGAGCGGTGGCTCAGTGGTTAGCGCGCTGGGCTACAAACATGGCTGTGACCCGAGTTCGAATCCCGCTCACGGCCAACACCAGTGACGATTTTCTGAACCGGTCCTGGGCCTCCCCTAGGTCGACTCGGCCTTAAATGAGTACCTAGTGCGGTGTGTAAACATTGCCACTATGAAGACAAATACGGCCGGGCGTGGTGCTGGTTACCCACCTCCTCTTGTGTCGTGTCGACCTTCATAGGTGTTTGCTAACGGCACCTGACCCTACAGTCTGTTAAGGCTATACGGGGGATCTTTGTCTTTGTGGAAGGGAAACTCCGTGGTCGAGGCTGGGCCCCGCTCCACCGCTTGCGGTTACAGTGGGGGCAGCGGGGACTCCACGTCGCCGTGTCTTTGAGCCGGTTTGTCGCGTGCTCTCTTCGTTGCGTTTGCGCGATTGGCGACGTCTAGGTGTCTGAGCCGCTGCTCGGAGTTCCACCGTGCTGCGCTGTGCGGCACAGATAATGCGCGAGTAACGTTAATCTCTTACGGTGCAATTTGTACAGGTTTCACGAACGTCCAGTGCGTACTTGTTCTGGTTATAAGCGTGCATTCTTATATCTGGGAGTGAGAGTCGAAGGCTTTATTTTGGCCAAGTATTAACTTTTCTCGTGATTCAAATTTCTAGTATTTCGTGCCAGGGATTATTTGTACGTAACGTATAGTGACGTGTAAACGCGGAAGCGGTACAAGATGTAGGTTTTCTGCCTAAACTTTGCGCTGTTTCTTTATTATACGTTTTGCTGCTGTATTCCGAGAGCCTGCCAGATACCGTTGTAACGGTATCTGTTGACGAAATTACGAATCCGCCACGTGTCACAGATACCCCCCCGCCCCTCTTGATTCGCGGTAAATGGCATCATCATTAGACAACAACGTGCGTGGCTGATAACATTTTCCACCCGGCAGCTCTCAAAGGCCAGCGTGTTGCCTACTTTGCAAGTTAATGAGCTATTGCCGAATGACATTTCGCGTCGTTTCGGCCGCAAACACGTGACGACGGCGCTCTCAGCTGTGCGCAACGACGCGGTAGCGTCGGGCGGACGTGCGCCGTCCCGGGTTTGCAGCCCAGCGCGCTAAACGCCGAGTGCCTCCACATTGCCACCATCGTCACCACCACGCGCCCTCCAGCCCCCGCACCCACCACCACCAGCATCGCCCACCACCCGGCGGCCGGCGTTGGTGTCACCGCTCGGAACCGCCCGCGGTCGGTCGTGCTCAGGGCGCCCGCCATGGGGGGAGACCGGGGAGCGCCTTCCGCGAAACCTCGCGAGCTTCGCCGGATCCTCGAGACGTTCGAGCGTCGCTTTCGGCCGTGCGCCAAAACGGCGTGTGGCGGTGCCGCCCCGCTCCGCCCCGCCGGTCGCCGCCGTGCGCCCGCCGCCCGTCGCCCTCCCG
The DNA here is from genome assembly GCA_036362915.1 of Geotria australis. Lineage (NCBI taxonomy): Eukaryota > Metazoa > Chordata > Hyperoartia > Petromyzontiformes > Geotriidae > Geotria > Geotria australis. Next base: position 25,715,139 of record JAZEWU010000002.1, read on the forward strand.
GGCGCGCTCCTCCTCCCTAACCCCATTAACATCTTAATGAGGGCCAACGTAAAGCGGCCGATCAGAACAAGCTGTCTCCTGGAATCGGAACGTCGGAACCCGGGATTAATTGACTTGCGGATTGGCGGGCAGCCTCTCACAGGCCGTCATCTCGGCCTGTGAGAAGCTGCCAGCCCGCCCGGCTCTTGCGCCCGCTGTACGGGGCTGCCATCTGCTCCGTGCTGCCACAAAAGACGCGGCTCGCACAAGATTAGGCTAATCCCCTTCATTTGTTGGCGGCGGCGCACGCTGCGCGCCGGCTCCTCGTTACGCGCGGCGAGCGGAACTAACCGGCGTCGCGCCGACTCGGACGGGAGCTCGGACGACGTTGTCGTGCCTCCGCTGAAAAGATTGGGCTGCGTTTAAAATAACTTCGCAAACATTCACACGACGGTTATCTCGGGTTTGTGGCACTCGCCGCTTCGTTTGCTCGTGTCGTTTGCGGGTGCGCGTGTGTGCGCGTGTGCGTGCAGCTCAGCGGTCAGTGCGTTGGGCTCCAAACCTGGCGACCTGATTACCGATCACGGGCAACACCATTGACGATATTCTGAACCGGTCCTAGGTCTGCCTTAGGTCGACTCGGCCTCAATTGAGTACCTGGTGCGGTGTGTAAACATCGTTACTGGGGAGACAAAGGTGCCCGGGTATGATGGCTGGTCACCCACCCTCTCGTGTGCTGTGCTGTCCTTCATAGTTGCTCGCTAACAGCACTTGACCCCAGAGTCTGTTAAGGCTATACGGAGGATCTTTGTCTGTGTGTGCCTGTCATGCGGTTGAGAGTCTTGGGCACGTGGTCGCTCTTTAAGACAGTGTCATCACGTACAAGGGGAAAACAGCTGCGCATAAATTCACCAAAACGGAAATGTTTACAAAACTGCACGTCTGGAATTTACACGTAATGCAGTGATCAGCCTTGCCGGTGCATTGGAGTTAAAAACGCGGCGATGCAATTCAGTTTCAGCCGAAGAGGCAGAGGTAATGCTGGAGTTGGTGAAGCATGTTTACGCCGGCGTGCCAGCTTCTTAGTTTAAGAAGATTTATAATTGACCGCCGCGGTATTTCAGCATTAGGCGCTCGCGGCTTCGAGCTCAAGACCAAAATCTGATCGCCGACAGAAAATACTCCTAATGGACTTTTTAAACAGCTTACGTGGAGAGATCCTATTTTTGATTTTGTGTAGCCGATAGATTAGACCTGAGTGGACGTTAGACCGCGACGGCGTTGGGTGTTTTGGGGCGACGCCGGCGACGGAGATAAGCGGCACGAAAACGCGCTCGCTTCACGCTTCCGTGAGCGTCGAGGCCGGCCTCGTGTGGGCTCCCCGTGTCGCGCCCGCGGTTGGGCCCCATTGGCAGCCGACCGGCGTCGAAATATGACGCGCGTTTCCGTTCGTGGGGCCGCTGAGAAGACCCCCGTGCATTGAGTCATGACGTGTGCGCGTTTGTGGCTCGCGATGTGTCTAAGGGAACTCAATGCCGAGCTCCACCGAGGCACTGAATCGCGTCAGACCGCGTTGCTCATCGTCTCGCTTCGCAAAATACGGAGGTGGTCACGGTGGGGGCCTTACGACGGCGGCGGAACGCGAGCGGAGGGGGCGGGGGGGGGCGGGGAGTGGTGACCTTGGCTAAGACGAACACTCCTCTGGTGCCTTGCCAATAACCATCGCCTTGACGTATTGACTCCGAGTTGTTGGTAATTACGAGACATTCAATTTCGGAGCCAACACTGTGTCTCGTATTGACCGACTCTGACACCCAGATGTTGCGGCGAGACTCTGGCACGTGTTAGCGGCTTTCTTATCCGCGCCGTGCTCGAGGCCGGTGAGGTACGGCCGTTAACCGCCGCACCTGCAGCAGAGCCGTTTCGACATCGCCAAGGAGCGGTTGGGATGGAAGTAGCGGCCGGGCGACAATCGCGCACCGCGCCTGATTGGATTTAAAATGCAGGCGTCGGCTGGAGGCAAAACACACAATCACAGTTTTGGAACAATAAAGTTTCGCATTAGTATCCCGCGGTGACAAAGGTTTGGACCACGCCGCATTTGCCGCGGCGGTAGTTGATTGGGAAATGGGCCACGTGCGAACGTGTGGTGGACTGCGCTGGACTCGTGTGTCTGTTTGCGTGCGAGTCATCGGCAGTGTGACCGCTGATGCCAGCAGTACTTTGGAAATTAAAGTAAAATTAACTGCTCGAGGTTCATACAAGTCGGCACTTTGTTTACGTTGATATGCGGCTTGTGGAGCGCTTGAAGTGTTTTTTACGTTATTAACGTCGCCATATCGGGTTCGCCCCCGATAACGGCGCTAGGCTCGCGAGCGGCAATTCGAGGCAAAGCGTTCTCCTGGCATGAAACGAGTTTTAATATCACTTGCCATCCACGCAATTTCAAATTAACTTTGTCCTTCAAAGGGGTGCGATCGTGGGACCTGTGCATTTTCATGTCGATGGCACCTTGTGAAGTGAGCGGAAGATGAAACGAGCGGCTCGTAAATGATGCAGCCCGCGCGGCTCCCGCCTACAAAGGCGCCCGGCTACGGGCGCGTGATCTCATCGCGCGCACTTGAACGATTTGCATTTTTTATTTCCCCCGTTGCACTATAATGCCGACAGAGGCTGCATTTCACGCTCCACTTTGAAACGCCGCAGCGTGGCCCCCGCGCCGCCACCAACACGGGGGTGGGAGGGACGACGACGGCCTTTAAACGGCCGTCGTAAACACGTTGCGCGCTTGGCAGAGCGTGTTCGATGTTTGGTCCTCGCTGGCCGGCGGTAAGCTGCCTCGCTTCCTCTCGACAGCAACCTTCCAGTAAGGGGGTCCTGTGTCGGAGGAATCCCGCAAAGAACTTGCAAGCTCGCTGGATATTTTTCCGCTGTAATAATAAACATCTATCTAGGCTCTGGCTCACCGCGACCCTGCACAAGATTAAGCGGTTTCTGACAGTGAGATCAGATGAGGTTCTGTCTGCGGTGCCGGAGGCTGTTTGACTCACCATTAGGGTGAGTCGGTGCCCGGGATCGAGTCTGCACGCGGGGCCTCGCCCGCACGGTACAGACGGGACCGATGGCGATGTCGCCGTCTTGCGCCAGCCTCATGGCCGCGTTTACTTGTATCTTTCCTCTGTGAGAGGGCATTCTTCATTCGTGTCAATGCAGCCAATCTTTACCCTTCATCAGTCTGTTGCTGCGTGCGTGTGTGTGTGCATGTAAACCCACGCTGTGCCGTTCCCTTTGCATCTATTATAAACACGTTTCCTAACCGCCAGAGTCATCTCTCTCGAGTCTTCTATATCGAGGTTTCCTCTAAATTAATTCGCCGCATCTGTAAACGAGCACAGTATTCCATTCCACGATACGCAGAATACATCAGCCCGCCGTCTGACCGTTTCCCGATAAGGTGCGCTCGTCCGAGCCGTGTTAATTAAAGGCATCGAAAAGCAACTGGCTGGAAAGAGCACCCCGGGGGAAATGTTTATGGGCATATGCGGCCTCCGGGGCATTCGCATGCCAGTTACATAACAAATATACGTAAGTGGCATTCCAACTGTGCACGGGCAGCAGCGGCGGAGGCGGTGGCGTCCCCCCCGTTCCGCGGGCAAAGCATCGCGGTGCCGCTCGCGCTCCGCACGGCGCCGCGCCAGCACCGGACCGGCCGCCAACGGCGATCCAACCGCCGAGTGCGGCAGCTGTCGCCGGCGTTGCCGTATCGCCGATACAGCGGCGGGTGCAAACGTTTAGGCGGGACACCGCCACGACGGGGCCACTGCGCCCGGAGCTCGGAGATCGGCGATTGAGTCGGGGTACCGAGAAACGGGATGGGCTGCCGGGAATGTGGGGTGACGGGAATGTGGGGGAATGCCGGTGTTCGACGCCGCGGTGTCTGGCACGGGCTGCGGTTTTTTGCCGTCCTCCCAGAGTTGTGTCGTGGGCGGCAGAACGGCGCAGTGGTAACATCTGCGCCTCACAGAAAGAATGGTCTTGCCCGAGGCGGTTCGATACCCACCTTGGGTGCCTATTTGTTTGGAGTTTGTGTGTTTTCCCCCTGTTCTGCGTGGGTTTCCTCCGGGTTCTCCGGTTTCCTCCCACAACTTAAAAAAACACTCGTTAATTAGTTGGCCGATAAGATCATAATATATAGGAAGCGGTGTGTGGCAATATGCTGGCGCCGGCAAACCGCCTCTGCGCTTTCCTCGTGCCTCTGAGTCGTTCTCTCTTCGAATGAATACCTTCGACATTAAATGAATGTGTGCACGTTATACATTTAAAATAATTAATTATAAAACGTATTATTATTAGAGTGGGCCGCAGGTCTCTCAGAAAGAGTTCTCAGGTCGCAGCAACTGACGCCGGTTCTCGCGAGGGGACAGCAGTTTGTCCCCAGATTGGCTGCAGAGAAAAATGTTGATCAGATGACCTTCGAATTGATATTTGTAATCGCCATAGCCGGAATTAAGCCACATTAAATGCACAAGTCCTGATTAAATTATGGATTGTGTTTTTGCATTCAATGGCGATCGGTCGAAGACAATTGACTCGCTCAACTCCTTAACCGAGTTTAAGCGTGGTCAAGCCGAAGCCCGGATTTGAACCCATCCGAAGGATCCTCCGAGGTCCCAGCTCCCACGCACTGTTGTAACCAAGTCAGACGTGGACATGTTCACAGTTACAAGGCAGCTTGGATCGTGCTCTTTCACGGTGAATGCACGAGGGAACGCTACCGCGTGTGTCGCGTGTGTTTCTGCGCATCAACGAGCACTCGTTCTGGGCTGATATATTTTTTTGCTGTTTGTGTGAAAGTGTGCGGTGTCAGCCTCGTCTCGAGCAAAGTGGCAAATCGCCAGCGTGACTCGTTTTGACCGTTTTGTCAGTGTCGGAGATGCGACGCTGGCCTGTGTGAGTCGCGTGGAGATGACACACACAGCCTGTCACGGCTTCGACATCGGATCTATGCTTCCTCACGGCTTTGGTGGGCGATTTCCCTGGCAAGCAGGCACTAATGACCACTTAGACACAGTTGCCAACACGTCGCAGGAATCCCGTGAAGAGCTTGCAAGCTCACCGGGGATATTTCTGCTGTAATAATAAACATCTACATCTAGCAGCCCATGCCTGGTCTGGCGGGCATCGGCCGCCGGTTGGGGTAGGAGAGACGTTCGGGGGCAAAGTCTTAGAAGCAGGAAGGCTGTTTTGTTTGGCTTAAAGGGGCTTCGTGGAACGTGTGTTAGGCCTCAATGCTAGGTGTTGGCGACAGCTGCGACACACACTGCGGGCCCATGTGTGGGGCTGCGGGCCCGTGTGTGGAGCCCGTGTGTGGGGCTGTGGGCCCGTCCAGCGGGGCGGCGAGACTCTGAGGAAACGTGAGTGGCCGTCGCTTCACACACTTGGCGAAGGGCCATGTCTCGACGCGGGGAGTGGAATTCTCTCCCGGCGTTTTATTGAAAATGCATTAACGTTTGCGATCGCTAGCGGCCACGTGAGCGTGTGGCCTCTTTGCTGTGAATTTATTGACGTTGAGTAATGTTAACCGGGTTTGTTATTTTAATAAATACGAGCTTACGTGCGTTTAGCTTACTTGTTACATGCACGGTAAGTTTTTTAAACACAGTAATGCATTCTAACGTATTTGTAGTAATGAATTGTGTGTTTTGTTACACGTTGCAAATTTATTTTGCGTGGAAGTGAGAACTGAACAAAATTTTTAAGTCCCGTGTAAAAACGCCAATATGCGTCCTCAGTACCCGACGCTTACTCGTGCGTCAATAGATTCGACCATACGTCCCAATATAGGAGCCACAGAGCTTGGGCAATCGTTAGCACCGGCTGTCTGTGGTTTCCCGTTCCTCCTCGCGAAGAATGCGCACGTTACAAACACTGCGTCGTCCTGAGACGCAGGTTGCGCGAACAACGAAGATTAGTTCAAATAAAACCATCGTCATTGTCAACAACGTGAACTCGGTGGACAACCCCAGGTCGCAGGTCAAAGGCTACGCAGGCCGACACTCGCCGTGGCGACGTGACCCCCACCGCCGCCTCATCTCGTTTCAAAGTTTCCCAGCGCGGCATTACCGTGCTCTGCTTGGGTCGCTCGTCGCCTATGCGTATGTTATTTGTACTTAATAATAATAATCATTTACATTTAAAACGCGGACATCTTGATTGACTGTCAAAGGTACTAATTCGACGAGAGAACGACTCAGAGGAGCGGGAAAAGCGCAGAGAGGCGGAGGAGGCAGCCAGGCGGTTTTGCCGGCGCCATATTGCCACGCACTGCTTCCTATATATTATGATGTTATCGGCCAAATAATTAATGGGTTTTTTTAAGTTGTGGGTGGAAACCGGAGAACCCGGAGGAAACCCACACAGAACAGGGGGAGAACACACAAACTCAACACAGAAAGGTGCCCGGGCCGAGATTCGAACCCGGGGACTTCTTGACCTTTTCTTTAATACTTAAGCATATAAGTTATTGCACATAACTGTTCTGCACATTGTTTTGCACAGAGTTCAGAGAGAACGGGAACAAAGAATCTCACTGCTACGTATCACACGTGTATGTGATAGATAATAATAGATGTTTATTACTTCAGCAGAAAAATACTCAGTGAGCTTACAAGCTCTTTACGGGATTCCTGCGACACAACAACACGCGAATTGACACAAATAAATAATAATAACAAATACAAATCTAAAAATAACAAATTAACCAAACAAGCAAAAACCGTTTACACACAGCATTTCACATAATTGATCAAATAAACTAATAAAAATACAGTAACAACATTGCGATGTGATCAATAAACCTGACTTGACTCGGCTTGGAAGGTCGTTAGGACCTTAGCCAAGGGCCCAGGTAGGCCCGAACCCTGCTCCGCACGGACGGCTCCGCAAATTGGCTGCCACTGTGGCACGCGCGGCGATCAGGCGCCCGCGCTTAAAAATACCAGAATCCATTGGCAGGGCACAGCTGTTCCAGGAAATTGGTAGATGGCTCGTTGCGCCGTCGGGGGAATAACAGCACTCGCTTTTGGAAAAAAAACATTCCGAAACGACACGTCTGATCTTTACGCCTTGATTGGATCTTTGGGGGCTCAAAATACGGCTTTGTGAGCCGAACACCGTTGCCGGAGACGGACGTCCATTGGCGGGCGGGCGCATTCCGCAGACAAGCGATCGGGCTGCTCCGTGTCTGCGCGCAACGTGTAACTTATTAGAGTATTAATTCCACGTGGCGCGGCTTTTAGCGAGCGTCCCGCACGGTCTTGCCGGGGCCACGGCTCCGCCACGTGTGTTATGTCACGGAGAGTGATGATGAATGTTTTAGTTTACTTTGCGTCGCTGTGCAGGGATGCCCTCCTTTTTTGTATTGGACTGGACACATTTCTTGCATTCTGATAATCATCATCATCATTGTCAGAAACCACGTAATCCTGTACGTGGTCACGGTGAGCCAGAGTCTATCCCGGTAGACACAGGGCGCGAGGTAGGGCTATAAACCGGATGGGATGCCACTCATCACAGGGCACGGGGGAAATTTGATATTGAATGGAAATGCAGGATTACGTTACATTTTATTAGATTATCTTAAACCAAAACAAACTGAATTTATGTACAGTGACAACTGCAAAGTGATTGCACTTTCAAAATTGATTTCGTGCGTGTCAGCCGTACACGCGATTGAATATTTTTTTTTAAAATCCCGCTCGTAACCGAATTTGTAACCGTAACGTTTGAATCGGCGTTTGTTTTGCAGACGGAGCTCGCGGGTGCCGCGTGGGTGACCTGGTGGCGGCTAGCGGCGATCGGCGAGCGTGACCGAGAGGCGGAGGCGCGCCGCGGTCACCGTCGCGCCCCCGCCAGCGCAGACATGCGTCTGCTCCGTTTGCGGCGGTGGACGACGTTTGTTAATTGCTTAAAGGCCGAACTCTAAAAGGAAAACATTATGGAAACAATTTAAAACTAGCCCGCATTATTTTGTTAGCATTTACAGCATCTGGAAAGCTTCGGCTGATGATTAATACGGCTCGCTTTGCCCCGCCGATATTTCGTTTGGCTCGTTTCACCGACATCCGGGGGGTTCAGATAAGCGGCGATGGATAGCGTTCCGCAGGCGGGCCTAGCGAGGAACCGCGGGCGCGATGGCCAGCATTAAACACTTGGCACCGGCAGAGAAGGTCGGCGCGGTGGAGCCCGGCGCCATGGCCGGGCCCATCGGCGAGGCCCAGGGCGGCGTCCGCGCCGACGAGTTCTACTCGCGGCGGCTGCGTCTGCAGAACGGCGGCGCCGGCGCGGCGAAGGCCGACGGCCACCCCGCGCACGCCAACGGGACGCCGTCGGTGCCCCGCATGGGCGTGCGCGCCCGCGTGTCGGAGTGGCCTCCCAAGAAGGACCATGAAGAGGAGCCGGGCAAGGCAGCGCCGCGGGACGGCGTCCCCGCGTCGCCGCCGGGGGGCCTCCCCGCGTCGCCGCCCGGGACCTCGCCCGCGTCGTCGCGGCCCGCGCGGCGCTCGCGGGACGACGACGCCGCCGTCGACCGCCGCTGCTCGGCGTCTCCCCCGCAGAGAGCGGCGCACCCGCCGCCGCCGCGGCAGAGGAGCAACAGCGACGTGACGCTGGCCGACCTGGACCTGAACGTGATCTCCGTCGGCGCCGGCTCGGCGGGGAGCGGCTCGCTGCACCGCGAGTACGGCAGCACCTCGTCCATCGACAAGCAGGGCGGCGGCTACGGCGGCGCGGGGGACGGCTACGGGAGCCTGCTGCGCGGTTACCGCGGCGACGACTGCCCGGACGCTTCCGCGGCCTTCCACGCGGCGGGCCCGGCCGACTGGCCCGCGCTGCCGCAGGACGCCGACAAGAGCCCCGCGCTGCTGCTCAAGGAGCGGGAGAAGTCCCTGAAGCGGCGCTCCCGCTCCGACACGGGCGACGGCTCCATCTTCCGCAAGCTGAGGAGCCGCGTCGACGGCGAGTCGGCCTCCGACAGGTCGTCGGACCAGGAGGACGGCCGCTCCGACGACGGGTCGAAGCCGCCCTGGGTGTGCCAGAAGTGCTTCGCGCACTACGACGTGCAGAGCATCCTGTTCGACCTGAACGAGGCGGCCGCCAACCGGCACCAGCTGGGCCGCCGCGTCAACACCACGACGGGTGCGTCTGCCGCGTCGCAGCCTCCGCGGGCCCTCGGGGCACTCGGGGCCCTCGGGGCCTGTCCCGGCGGCGGCGGCGGCGGCGGCGGCGTCGGCGGCGGCGGAGTTGGAAGTGGGAGCAGCGGCAGCATCGCGGGCACCGGCGGCTCCCCGTCGGGCAGCACGGAGGACCTGAACGGCCGCGAGTGTCCCGACCCGGACGCCGGCGACGGAAAGAGCTGCGAGCTGCTGCACAGCTGCCCGTACTTCCGCAACGAGGTGGGCGGCGAGGGCGAGAGGCGCATCGGCCTGACGCGTGCCGGCGGCCCCTCGCCGGGCGCCGGCGGGTCGTCGGCGGACGGCGCCTCCTCGTCGTCCTTCGAGTGGTCGCTGAGCTCCCACTGCACCAACGCGGGCGTGTCGGTGCTGGAGGTGCCGCGCGACAGCCAGGCCGTGCACTGCGAGAAGGTGAAGCGCTACATCATCGAGCACATCGACCTGGGCGCGTACTACTACCGCAAGCACTTCCACGGCAAGGGTGAGTCCGGCGACGCGGTTTCGCGGCCGATGTTTCGGTTCGTGATCGGTTGTCGGGTCCTCGGGATACGGTTGCGGCCCCCGGCCCGACGCGGCCAGCCGCGTTAAGCTGTTGCGCACGCGAGCGCTTAACGCGCGAGGACAAGATCCAATAGTCAGAATGAGAACCCAGAAAGTTAGATTCACCGCATCACGTGACCCAGCTGCTTAAGCGGGTGTCCTGACCTCGCAGGAGCGGTGTGTGTGAAGACGGCACGGACACCCACCTGATATCAACGTGACACTGTAACGGCAGCGCGGACGGTGCGTGAGTGAGCAGCGTGGCGATGGGTCGGCGGGTTGGTCTGCGACCGCGCCATTTCTCCCGCTCCTGCTTTTTCTCTTTCAAGCTCCTGTTGCCGGTGTGGGGTATCCACGTGCGTTGATCATCGCACCCGGGACGATCCTGGCCAGTGGTCGTGCACGAGTCGGTCTCGGTGTTGCGTCACCCGACAGCCGAATGCTTTTTAACCGACGCGTAACTCCGTGCACGCCAGTCCATCTAATGCATGATGTGGTTTTTTGCCGTTCGATGTATGAGAATTGGTCTTAGGAACACCTGTTTTGAGATGCACTGATGTAGGTTTTCACGGCTCGATTCATGATGGTTGCTATTCAGAGGTGTTCTTTCGGGATAGCCGTGTCGAGAGAGGAGGAACGCTCGACACGGCTATGCGAAAAGAGCAGCTCTTGAGAGCGATCGTCCAATCTTTTTGTCCCCTCGCTCGCCTGTGCCCGTGATTGTTGCACGCCTCTCAGAAGCGCTTTTGTGCGGCAGCCTGAGTTGCATTTATATTTCGACACCACACAAAACGTTTCCAAGTGATGCGGCTATTGTTGTTGGTGTCTAGTTTACCGTCACATTATTTCTTCTGGGACACTGCGAGTAAACGGGACCAGCGGTTGGAATTTCGATATGGGCCGATTCCACTTACGTTTAGTAAATAGCCTTGGGATTGTTGCCCGAGGAGCTAAAGAAAAGCTCCATTGAACCTCTTCGCCAGTAAAATCGAAAGTCGGCTATTTTAGTATGGCGCTATCGTGCGCCTGGCAGAGTGAGATTCATCTCAAAATAGACGCATCGCTAGGGTTCGTACAGTCATTAGAGCGCTATTTTCAGTGAGAACTGGATCTTGTCTTGGGGAGAAACCTCCTTGTGGCTTTTATTCTCGTATTTCAGGCTTGGCAGGATCTGTAATTTAGAGCCAATCGTCCGCTTACTCATTGCAAGTCAGCGGATAGATTTTAATTTCTACTCTTTGTGCCTAATTGCATGCTTCTATGAGTGAGTCATTGACTCCCTTATCCGTGTTGATAATAAAGGGCTTTTTTGTAACGCAAATAAAATAAAATGCCAGTGGCGCACAAGCGCACATCAAAAAAAAATCCCTCAACTCTCATCATTATCACTGCGTTTTAGCAGATAAATATATACCGCACGAGGGTAATGATTCAGGCAGTGCATCCGATTTGTACGCAAAAGCCAGTGCCGAAACATTAGCTCACTCTAATCTTTCTCTAACCACCTTTGGCAAGAAATACCTCTTCACAGGGAAATATGCATAAGTAGGCCATTCCTTTTGGCCGCGTCCCAGCTCTGAATACATATGTACGTAGCCGACTATATCTGTGTTACAAGGCGGCGTTAATGATGGAGGTGGTGAGTGTTTTGGATTCGTGCCTCGTGGGGGTTTTTTTTTTTCCGTTGCTCGGCCGATTTAAACGTTTTGTTCTTTACAAAGTAGGGGCCCCTGCGGCGCTGTGGCCTCACTCGCCTCGCGAGCTGCCAGGGGGGCTGTGGGAGCTCGCAGACTCAGCTGCTGTGTGTCAGCTGCCCGTGCCACTCGGATCAGTTTGGCACAGCAGGTGTGCTAATCCCAGGCATTGAAAGCCTCCGTGGGGGTTGGGGAGGGCCGCGGTGAAGGAGGCAGGGAGGGAGTCGAGGGCAGTGAAAGGGGGAAGGAAGGGAGGCAGGCAGGGAGGGGGCCAGGGAGAGGGGAAGCAGGGGGGAGAAGGGAGCGTTGTGCCGTCAACGTTTTGGCGATGGTGGTCGTTTGCTGCATAAATGAAGGGGAGGGTGGGGGGGGGGGCCTCTTCAGACATGAGTGTGGGGGACACAGCAAGACGCTGTTTATCGAAATTAATATTCCACTCGAAAAGCGGGCCGCTCTTCACTCAAGTTGAGTTTTTTCAGCGTTCCCAACAGTGGCGATGCTATCCATAGTCTAGCTCTTTTTATGAGTTAGGTCACGTAAAAAATATAAGTGTCGCAAACGCGTCTCCACCCGACAGAGCCAATCGGTAAAGGGTTGACACGCGAACGAAAACGTGCCAATTCGTTACTACTTCAGCGCACTGGTATGTTGGCGAGCGAGCCCACAACATTTACAATGAAGGTACGACGTTTCGCTGATAGTTGCAATCAGCTTCATCAGGAACAGGGATCTGGCAAGACCCCAACTCGCCTTCCCCGGGCCCTCTACGTATAGGGGGAGGGTGGGGTGCGGTTTTTGGCGATGCTGCACTCAACAAGATGCCGAAATTGAGGCTAACGAATGTTAAATAAAAGGAGCACTTGTTTTGAAGCCTGTTTAGTCATGAAATTTAGTGCGTATTTTTCTTTAAAAAAAAATCCATTCGTAAAAAGGATTTATTTCCAGAAATAACCTTGTCCTCGACATTTTTCAAATTGTTAATTGTTCCCTAATTATAAGCCACACGAGTCCCAACTTGGTGTTTTCACATCGCGTGGAAATACAGTGTAGACTATGTAGCGCGCGTCTCAAATACGTTCAGTTCACCTTTGTTTACCGGGGTTTGGAGCGCTGGCACAGCAGTAAGCACAACGCACCACAAACCTGGCGTCAGCCGAGTTCGATTCCCGGCCACTCATATATTGAGCCGTGAACGCCTACATGATTGTTTTGACGTAGTGACCAAAAATCGTCGATTGCCTTTCAAAATGTCGCTCGGTGGTCTAGGATAAGGGAAGTCGTCAGTCTGCTTGGAGTGCTGGGGCACACACAGCTGTGTTGGGCACGCGATGGTGTGGCCGGCTCCGTTTCCCTCACCCGGGCGCGGCACGGCTGAACGAGAGAGGCGTCAGTATTTCGGCAAATCTTCATCCGCGGCTCCACGCAGGGGCCCTCGTGCGTCAATTATTCATCGCCGTGTTGTTTAAACAAAGATGTGAGACGATCGGCAAATCTCCCGGCAGCTGCTTGAAGCTTGTGTGAATTGTGCCGAAAGCGAGGGTGGAACTTCGTTTTGGGGAAACTGTGAAAGTCCTAATTCCCTAAATCAGCCATTAGTGTGGCAGAAGTGTAATTGGAGGTGACCTAAGCAGGGTAGTTGATGACATATATCAAAAATTAATAGCGATGCCGAACAGCCCAGCGTAAAAATATAATCTCGTTCAAAACATTGAAGCACGGGGGCTGGTTGACGAGTGTTGTGATGACGAGTTGTTGTTGTTCGCGGCGGCGAGCGGCACTGCGGTATCGTGACGACCTCGCTCCTCCGTCAGACGCGACCATCCATCCATTGTCAGAAACCGCTTAATCCTGTACAGGGTCGCAGTGAGCCGGAGCCTATCCCGGCAGACACAGGGCGCAAGGCAGGGCTATAGATTACACTATTATTTTTAACAGTGTTGCTCCATTATACCTAGGATGGGACGCCAGTCCATCACATGGCATGGGGGGTAATTTAGTCCACAGGCTAATTAACCTATGCAGCAGCATGTCGTTAGACTGTGGGAGGAAACCGGAGTGCCTGGCGAAAACCCACGCGGACACGGGGAGAACATGCAAACTCCACACAGAAAGACACCCGAGCCGGGATTCGAACCCGAGCCCAACTTGCTGTTAGGCGGCAGCGTTCTAGTGTGTCCCGAAGAGCGACAATCATAGCCGGGTCAGAACCGCGACTGAAAAACAAAACGCCAAAACACGCAGGCATTCGAGAGGGCCGCGAAAGGAGTGTGAAAGAGAAGCTTTCAGCCGCCGGGGGGCCCGGTCCTTCACTCGAACGCCCGATACAATACGCCGGCGACAAGGGCGTCCGTTGAGCGCTGAGGAGGAACTAAAGCGAGACGGCGGCGCGGCGTCTGAACCGCGCGCTGTCTTTCGGGTCACCGCCGCGACCCCGCGGTGGCTCCAGCGGGAGGGAAACGACCGGCGCCCGCCCTCCCGCCCGCCCGCTCGGCACGGCACAGAGGCCGCGTCTGTGTCGCCGGCTCGCGTCACGCAGGGCCGCCGCGCACGTGCGCGCACGCACAATGAGGCCCATTACGGCGCATTCAGGCCGGCGGTGCCGCTCGTACCGGCGTTCGGTTACGACGCGGCCTCGCGGATTGGCGACGCGCGTTTGAATAATTGACGAAGTTCTTGTTGTTGCGGAGTTGCGCCGAAGCCAGCTCCAATTTTTCGGGTGTCGCCGTCTAATTGGCGCGTCTCTGGGTGCCGGGCCTAGCTCAGCGGTTAGCGCACCGGGCTACAAATCTGGTGACCCAAGCTCGAATCCCGCTCACGGCCAACACCAGTGGTGGTTTTTTGAACTGGTCCTATGCCTTCCCGAGGTCGACTCAGCCTCAAATGAGTACCTGGTGCGGTCTGTAAACATTGCCATCAGGGAGACAAAGGCGGCCGGGCGTGGTGCTGGCCAGCTTTCCCCCTCATGTGCCGTGTCGGCCTTGACAGGTGATGGCCGACGGAACTTGGCCCTAAAGTCTGTTAAGGCTATACGGGGGATCTTTGCCTTTGGCACAGCAGCCGCACAATTTGCTAATGAAGGCTTTCAGTCGGGAGAACGTCGCTTGCTTCTCCTTTTCAGGTTTTATCAGTCGGCCTCCCTTTGTTTTTTTTGTTTGTTTTTCAACTCCTTTTTTTGTTTACGGTTACTATATTGTATTATTCATTTTGGATGCGGCTGATGCAGCATTGTGGTTTTTGTTGTCAAGAAGCAAGTTAATTGACTGTAAAATAATAATAATAATGACGACTACGATGGCAGGATCTAAGAGCGAGTGTTTGTGCCGCGCGGCCGCCGGGAGGACTCCCGCGCGGTTCCGCGCTGTTGTTTAAACCGAAACCGCCCCGCGCCTCAGTCGTACGAGCTAAATATTAAAACGGACTCCGAGCCCCACGGGAACATTTTGTTGAATAATTGATGCCCTCCTGTTGTTTGTGGGGTCTGGGTCATGAAGAGGTGGGTGGTATTGTTTTTGGTGGTGGTGGTGGTGGCAATGGTGGTAATAGTGGTTGTAAGGAGTATTCGTTGGTGTTGCTGGCGGTGATGGTATTGGTGGTGGTAGCGGTAGGAGTAGTGGTTGAGGGTATTTGTGGAGTTGGCGGGTGATAGTGGTGGTTGTGTTGGTGGCCGCCTGTCGACGAGCCTTCGACACTTCACGTGGCCTCAAGGTGCATATGGCCTGGCACAGGCGACGTGGTGACGTCACCGCCACTTAGTGGCGAAGGACGGTTGTTGTTGTTGTGTTGGTGGGTGAGCATGGTGGGTGGTAGTGTCGGGTCTGTTGTGGTGGGTGGTAGAGGGAGAGAGGTAGATCGCTCGACACGGCTATCCCAAAATAACAGTTCTGAAGAGCAACCTTCAGTGCTTCTTTTGTCTATCGGTGGTTACGGTGAAATATTTGCACAGTTTATTTTCTCCGGTGTAAAACAAGTGGGATGTTTATTCACTTTTCACGTGACGGCAACACAGGGCTTCGAGGAAGATGGGGGAGACCTTCAGCCTAGACTGGTCAATCCATCTCAAAGACAGCCTAAAAGGATTCACCGCCGCTCATCTCAATTCCACGCGAGGACACGAGTCGATTTATGGGCAGCTGGGACTCTGCGGGGAGAAGCATTAGATGTTGGGTACAATGAAATGTGGTTATGTAGGCCAAAGATCGACCATTCTTACCACACGCTTTATCCAAAGTCAATGCTGCGCATCCCCGGAATTATTTTATTGTTTTCGTCTCAAGGCGTTCGGAAACCCTGGGGAGAGAAGTAAGTGGAGTAATCATTGGAAATTGTTTCTTGCTGCAAGCGTTGACAGTTTTGATTCGCACGCTAATGACGCGGAAACATATCTCCCGTAAGCCCTTTATTCGGAAATCCTCGGCGCGGAGTTATCGCCGGAGCGCAGCGCTCACGTGATGCCGCGGAGCGGATTTAAACCGGGCTGTCACAGGAGTGAGTCTCGCCACCTGAAAGACATTTAAACAAGATCATTGCGAAACTTTCTTGAAGCGCGTATTTGAGAAGACACGGAAACGATGCGTGGTGGTGGTGTTGGTGCTGGTGGTGCGGTTGTGTTTGGGAGCTCCGCGCACACATCCTGCAATCAGGATAATTTGTGCGTGCGCGCGCGTACTTTGATGGATTAATTCCCTTTGATTGTGTCCGCTTTGATCGGAAAGTCAAGCCTGGCTCTCCCTCCCCCTCCCTCTCTCGTCCACTCTCTTCACAAGTCACATTCTGAGCCGTGGTTTTCAAGCGGCGATAAACGTTGACGGCGGCGTTACAATGTCGCCAAACAGCGGGACGTTGTAGTGGCCACGCTTGCTTTGGTAATGTACGCATTCTTACGGCAAACTGCCAACCCCGTTATGGGCCGTGTCGTTGCTCGTTTCATCGGCCGAGCTCGTGGCCGCTGTGTTTCCCGCGTGTCCAGCCCTCCGAGTCGCTCTTCCTGTCGGAGGAGAAGCAAATACTTTAACCTGCTACGAGTATAAATTATTAGCACGTTATTCTTACTCTATCCATCCATTGTCAGATACCCCTTAATCTTATACAGGGTCGCGGTGAGCCAGAGCCTATCCCGGCAGACACAGGGCGCAAGGCAGGGCTATAATAATTCATTCATTCATTCATTATCAGAAACCGCTTACTCCTGTACAGGGTCGCGGTGAGCCAGAGCCTATCCCGGCAGACATAGGGCGCAAGGCATCGGTATACCCAGGACGGGACGCCAGTCCATCACAGGGCACCGGGGGCAATTTAGTCCGCAGGCCAATTAACCTATGCATGTTTTTGGACTGTGGGAGGAAACCGGAGTGCCCGGCGAAAACCCACGCGGACACGGGGAGAACATGCAAACTCCGCACAGAAAGGCCCCCCGAGCCGAGATTCGAACCCGGGCCCTTCTTGCTGTGAGGCGGCAGCGCTACCCACTACGCCACCGTGCCGCCCTGGGCTATAATAATAATTAAAGTTATCAACAAAAACTAATTAGTGATGTAGGTCTTCACGGCTCGATTCATGATGGTTGCTTTTCAGAGCTGTTCTTTTGGAATGGCCGTGTCAAGCGCTCTCCCTCTCTCCCTCGTGACGTTTAACCTCTCACGTTGGAAGCATAACGCCTGATGATGCTTCCAACGTAGGAGGCGAGATGTCGCGAGGGAGAACGGGAGAGCGCTCAGTGACACGGCTATCCCGAAAGAACAGCTCTGAAGAGCAACCATCACGATTACACTTATTTTGAACGGTGTTGTTTAATTGGCGAATTCCATCTGGGCTCTCGACTGCTCGTCAAAAACTAGGCCGGGAAGCCGGTGCACGGCCTCCTCCTCCTCCGCCGGAAAGCGGTGCGTCGGTCGCGTCAGTCTGTCTTCTATCAGCCCGATTGACGCGACTTCATGCGGATGAAGTCACGCGACTTCATGCGGTCAAGGTAGAAGCGTTCACGTCGCGATCCCTGTCAGGTAGTACTTAGTATTGCCTGCGGATTCTACTAAACACTTCGAGGCCGAGCTGAAAGACAACGATATCCAGAGGCTGACCATCGTGCTTCGAAGAATCGCAAAGAAGATGCGGATGAAGAGAAGCGTCGCGTCTGTGTTCATCGAGTAGAGAGAGGTGATGCGACCACGGCAGACGTTTGAAAGCCATCGCGTCACGGGTGGTGTTTGTGTGTGCGTCTTACGCACGTGCCACAGGCCGTGTGCCGTGCCACACAGCCGCGATGGCCAAGTCTTGTGTGTTTAATTATTAATCAAGGATGTTATTTCCTCTGGTGACACTTGTAAAGCCATTACTTAGTCATGTAATGAGTGTTATGAAACATCACCACAATAGCTCGAGAGAGATTCTTTAGGTTCCACGATGTGTTTGCGTCCGTGCAACACTGGTGAAACTAGCGATGCGGTGCCACCCGTGTGGTTTCCGGCCGATGTCGATTCCTGTCGGCTCATCGGTGGCTTCTCTACGCTGCCCACTAGGGTAACGGCGAAGCGATCAAGGCGGTGATGTGTATATATCGCTAAAATAATCCGTCCATCCATTGTCAGAAACTGATTAATCCTGTACAGGGTAGCGGTGAGTCAGAGCCTATCCCGCTAGACATAGGGCGCAAGGTAGGGCCACACCCAGGATAGGACGCAAGTCCCACCCTGGGTGTGGTAGACACAGGGCACGGGGGAAATTTAGTCCGCAGGGCAATTGACCAATAATAATAATAGCATTTTATATAGCGCCTTTCACCCGAGGGTCACAAAGCAATGCAGCAGCATGTCTGGACTGTCGGAGAAAACCGGAGTGCCCGGCGAAAAACTCATGAGGACACGGGGAGAGCATGCAATCTCCACACAGAATGGCCCCCGAGCCGGGATTAGAACCCGGGAAATTTTTGCTGTGTGGCGGCAGCGCTACTCACCGCGCCACCGTGCCGCCCCGCTGTAAAATAACGATTATAACAACCTTACGGCCATTTTATTGATCTGCCGCTGGATGAAGTGCGCTTCCTGCCCGTACTTGACCACGCTCAGTGTCGTGTGGGTCGGTGACGGGGTGCGGCCCACGGTCGGTGTCACATACTCACGTGCCACTGAGCCTTGTCATCACTGGGATTCAAACTCAAACAGGGCCTCTACAATACTCTGTGATATGCAGTTTTCACATTGGAATTGATCATTCTCACCAATAGTCAAGTAGTCGCCATCACCGGCATCGGTAGCCGCCGCACTGTCAGCGTTGTTATCATCGCATACGTTTAGACCGTCCACTTTGACCGGACCGCAGATATTTGCCGGGCGACTCCGGTAGCCGTCCGCCGACTCGCTCTCTCGCTCGCCGCCCTTCACGTCGCAATACAAAGGTCACCGATCGACTCCCCGGACGCACAAAAGACAAAGCAGATCCGATGGCGTGACCGCCGTAAGCCCGGCGCAGCCATCTGGCTACGTCTGCACGGGAGAATGCGAGCGTGCGGTCAGAGCGTGTATTATTAGGCTGCGTGGGTGGTCGGCGCTCGCCCACCACACTTGGTGAGCGTGCGGTGAGGACACAGAAGTTTCTTGTGGAGGAAGCCGCGCGTTTCGCGTTCCTCTTTCAGTGTCGCCGCGGCGGCGGCCTCCGTTAGCCCAGTTTGGAGAAACGAGCACAGCTCGGCGCTCACATCGCCGACACAATCTCTCATTGAGGAAGGGTGACCCGCGGTGCCGGTGCTCGGAGTGCGTGCGTTGTTTTCGTGATGGTGCTGCGGAGCTCTGCCACGTGTTTTAGGGCCGCGCCGCACGTTCGTCGACACGAAGGCTTTCGTGACGAATTTTATCCGTAGTATCGCTCTTTTTACGAGGTAGGTTACATAAACGGTAAATAATAAGTGTCGTATACCCGCCTCCACCCGACACATCCTTTGTTCCTGCGAAACGTCGCACCTAAATTAGGAATGTCGTGGGTTCGCTAACATATCGGTGTGCTGAAGTCGTAACGAATCGACACGTTTTGTTCACGTGACAACCCTTTATTAATTAGCTGTGTCGGGTGGAGGCGGGTTTACAACACCAATTTTTACGTGACCTAACTCATAAGAGCTATACTATGGACATCTACCGTGCCACCGTGCCGCCCCCTTATGCGTTGATGACGTTGAAAATTGACTAATAGTTCCATAACAACTGGACGCGAGCAATGGCGTGATTTTACCTTTTCCAGTCTCGCCGAGAAAATACACGCGCGGCACGTGTAGATAGCGGCGTGATCATCTTTTATCAAACGTCATATTTTCGTCAGCTACCGGCCTGTCACAGCAGAGGTCTCCCTGTTGTTAAATCGGCAATTATAACGAAGGGCACGTGCGGCGTGAATTTGGAGCAATCTCGCCATCTCGCCGTCTCACCGGTCCCGTCTCACCGCGATGTGTTTTGACATTTAAGTGGAACTTGCCATAATTCGAATGCCTTGGAATAGCAAGGCTGGAATACCCGGGTCCTTGAGGGCTTTCTGTGTGTGCGTGTCTTTTTAACGCAGGTGGGATTCAACGTTTATAAAAACAACCAAACGGTTAAACAAACACAACACAGCACGACCAGCTTTCGGGGGGGGGCCTGCGCCCCGCTTTGCCCGCCCGCTTTGCCCGCCCGCTCACGCCGCCGTCGCTCCCTGCCCTCTGCCGTGTCGTCCCGCAGACCACCAGAACTATTTCGGCGTGGACGAGAACCTGGGGCCCGTGGCGGTGAGCGTCCGGCGCGAGAAGATCGACGAGGGTCGCGAGAAGGAGAGCTCGCACGGCCCGCAGTACCTCTACCGCATCATCTTCCGCACCAGCGAGGTGAGGAGGCCGGAGTTCGTGCTCCCCGCGTGCCGCCGGTGAACTGACGCCGCGGTGAGGCCTTGTGCGGTGTCAGGGTGGCTCAGTTCAGTGGAGCGGTGGCTCGGCGGTTAGCGCGCTGGGCCACAAACCTGGCCACCCGAGTTCGAATCCCGTTCACGGCCAACACCAGTGACGATTTTCTGAACCGGTCCTGGAAAACCCCTAGGTCGACTCAGCCTCAAATGAGTACCTAGTGCAGTGTATAAACATTGCCACCAGGGAGCCAAAGGCGGCCGGGCGTTGTGCTGGTCAGCCCACCTCTTTGTCTGCCATGTCAATAATCGTAGGTGCGCGCTAACGGCAATTGACCCCGCTGTCTGTTAAGACTATACGTGGGATTTTTGTTTTTGTCTTTGGTATCACAGTAGACTCAAGTAGGAACTGTACTGATGTAGGTTTCCCGATAGAACAGCTCTGAAGAGGAAACCATCAAGTAGGAACTGTTCCGTAAAGCTTAAACGGTGTAAACATAGGACCTTCGCTGTAACGTTCGAGCCATGAGAACGGTACTAAGACCAGTTGTGCTTGCTTGAACGTCACCAACGTAGGGCTGTGTCAAGTCAGTGTGTGCGGCGTCACTAGCAAGCTTTGGTCACCACTTTTTGTCCCATGAGAGCTTGCACTTGGGATTCTTTGTTATCAAGACTACGTTCAAAATTAACCTCATTATTTTTTGACGGTTGCTCTTCAGAGCTGTTCTTTCGGGATAGCCGTGTCACTGAGCGCTCTCCCTCACGAAGTTTAGCCTCCCACGTTGGACGCATCATGAGGTGTGGGAGGCGAAACGTCGCGAAGGAGAGAGGGAGAGCACTCGACACGACTATCCCGAAAAAACAGCTCTGAAGATCAACCACCATGAATCGAGCCGTGAAAACCTACATCACTAATTAGTTTTTGTTGATTACTTTTACTCTGTAACGCTAAAGGCACTCCATGGACAACGGCTCGACGCCTTCACCAGGCTGCGTAAAAGCGGCCGTTTTACACGGGGTTAAAAAAACAAACCACAACGGGCGTGGGCGAATGTGGAAACAATTTCTTGCCACACAAGCTGAAAGGTGACCCAAATTAATTATTTCTTTCCTCCACCACATCGGTGTGGCGATTGTGAAAGCAAATTGTTGCGGAGTGGAATTTTCCCTTGCATTTCTCGTCGAACAAACGTCACATTAAAAGCTGTGGGATGACTCGCGCGCACTGTACTTGTGATCCGGAGAGCTCCAGTTCAATTCCGGGGCAGTCGACACAATACGGACATTAATCCATTCATTAATTGTCAGAAACGGCTGATTGCAACCATCAGTTAAACGTCGTGCTTTCGTTGTAAACTTTGTGGGTTTGCTGTCCAACATACCGGTGTGCTGAAGTAGTTAAGAATTGGCACGTTTTGTTCACGTGACAAACCTCACTAATTGGCTGTGTCAGGTGGAGGTGGGTTTACGATACTTATTTTTTACGAGTTGATGGCCAGTTCCGCGATTTTGGACAAGCTTTTCAGACGCTTTTAATAATGCAAGTGCTGGTAATCGTTGGTGTCATCGTGAAGTCTATTTTTACTTGGGCGTAGCGTGTCGGTCCATTAGCAGTGTAATTCAGATGTTACTAATTTGTTACTCTGTTTTGAGAAGGGAAAAATGCCCATAAAGAACCACGGTGTCAAATGTAGTCGGAACAAACCGCTTTCTCCCTTCAAGCCGGGATGGCAATGGGTGCGTTAATTTGCGTGTACCTGTCAAACCAATGACTTATGCCGTAAATAAGTAATCATTTTTTTCTCAAATTACAGACAATTACCTTCGGAGTGACGCCCTATATGTATTATTAGGATGATTTTGAAATTTTGATTGTGAGGTTGCCTCATGTGTTGAAGAACTGTCATAAAGGTCCCAGGGAAAGGGCAGGGCAAACGCTGAAATAAATAAATAGTGAT
>JAZEWU010000002.1:25754639-25766538 GCA_036362915.1 Geotria australis
CGGCAGTGCGGCGGGGTTGGCGGGGTTGGCGTGACGGTGCCGTGTGGGCCCGCGGCAGGTCGTGGTGCTGGTGGACCGCGTGGCGCGGAGCGGCGTGGTGTTCAACTGCACGACGCGCGACGTCATCGGGTGGACGTCGTCGCAGAACGCGCTGCGCGTCTACTACGAGCGCGGGGAGTGCGTCGACCTGACGGTGGCGCCTGACGAGGTGCCGGAGATCGTGCAAAGGCTGCAGGTGAGCCGGGCGCCACACGGAGCGCCGCGCACGGGGGATAGTGTTGGTGTGGGGGGGATCGTGTGGAGAGCGTCTGGGGGTGTGTGGGGGGATCGTGTGGGTGAGCCGGGCCTCCGGGTTCTCCAATTTCCTTTGACAACTTAAAAAAACACTCATTCATTAATTGGCTGATAACAACATAATACATAGAACACACTGTGTAGCCATATGTTTACGTCGGCAAACCGCCTGGCTGCTTCCTCTACTTCTCTGCGGTTTTCTCGCCCCTTTGAGTCGTTCTCTCTTCGAATTAATACCTTCAACATTGAATGAATAAATGCGTTATAAATGCAATTTATTATTATTATTTCGCCGAGAACTTGACAGTCCAACATTAATTTGTGGTTATTTTTCGACGCGCCAATTGAAGTGGTTAAAATCGCCGAAATCGTTGTTGCTGACCAACGTGTTCCGTCGAATTAATTTTCGAGTAAATAAGTCGTCGGGTGTGATTTTAAAATGGACACTGAATCGACAATCTGACGAAGGTCCGAAAGGATATCCAAAGGCTTGGAGCGGAATATTGGATTGTTGAATGTCTCCCGAACGTTTCTCGTTTACTCGTGGTATTAGGATTGGATTGGGCCACCGGGCACTTTGGCGTTTTCCCAGTAAGCCAGATCTGGAATTGGTCCACGTCAAGCTTCGCTTAAGCCAGCACTCAGCCGATTGAACTCTAGATTTGAGACGCACGCGCTGCAAATCGGCTCAACCGTAGCGCCGGCTCACGGGCGTCGATGCTCCATTGCCCGGCGGCACGGTCCCACCGTACACGACGCGCATTCCCGCCGGTGTCGGAAGCCCTTTAATCTCTCTGCGCGTAGAGTTTAGTCACGTGCTGTATCAGGAAGTGGTGCGCTGGGTGTGCACATTACTGTCGTTCTGCTCGAGCTCCCTCTCGGTTTGAACGGATCACAGCAGCCGGTCGCGTTGTCCGATACACATCAACGAGGAAGCGGCCGAGCCATTCATTTTGTAGTTGCCACAATAATAATAATAATTTACATTTATAACCCGCACATATTAATTCAATGTCGAAGATATTCATTCGACGAGAGGAAGACTCA
This sequence comes from Geotria australis, assembly GCA_036362915.1. Classification (NCBI taxonomy): domain Eukaryota; kingdom Metazoa; phylum Chordata; class Hyperoartia; order Petromyzontiformes; family Geotriidae; genus Geotria; species Geotria australis. The sequence continues at coordinate 25,755,981 of JAZEWU010000002.1, forward strand.
GAGGCGCGAGGAAAGCGCAGAGAGGCGGAGGAGGCAGCTAGTCAGTTTTGCCGGCGCCATATTGCCACACACTGCTTCCTATATATTATGATTTTATCGGCCAAATAACTAACGTGTATTTTTTAAAAGACGTTTCTGCTCGCCGGCCGGCCCACATCGATGACGCGTCGCCAGCTGTGCCGAGATGTTTAGCGGGAGACAGAGCACGCGGGATGACGGCAGTGGTGGGAATGCCGGCTGCACCGCCGTGTCGCTAACTGCGGGGCGGCCCTCTTTCCACACCACTCGCTAGCGGCACTGCTCCGGTTCTCACCGCGTCCCTCGCGATAACGAACGGCCGCTCCCGTCTCCATCCATCCGATGTCAGAAACCGCTTTATCGTGTACAAGGTCGCGGTGAGCCGAAGCCCATCCCGGTAGACACAGGACACAAGGCAGGGTTATGCCCTGGATGGAACGCTAGTCCATCACAGGGCACCGAGGGAAATCTAGTCCGCAGTGCCAATGATGCTGGGAAGCTAATACACATATTCATCTCTTCACGAATTGACTACTGCAATGCACTGCTTCCCGGAATCCCTGCCTATTTGATCAATCGTCTCCAACGTGTGCAGAATGCGGCTGCCAGAGTCCTCACTGGCACACCCTTCCGTGATCACATAACCCCAGTACTGATGTCTCTCCACTGGTTACCTGTTAAATACAGGATTGAATTCAAGATCCTCCTTCTCACTTACAAGGCTCTCTCTGACACAGCTCCGACATACATTCGTGACCTTCTGCAGTCACCCTCTACAACACGACAACTACGATCCTCCAATACACGCTTGCTGTTTGTTCCCAGGTCGCGCCTCCATTCCATGGGTGACAGAGCCTTCTCGCGCGTTGCCCCAAGACTCTGGAATGCTCTTCCACTGGAAATTCGTTCAGCGCAGTCCTTGAACATCTTCAAATCTAGTCTTAAGACTTATTTGTTCCGTAAAGCCTTCAAGCAGTCCTGTCAGGACTTCTGATGCGGCTCGGCGCTGTCGTGCCAGGTTGTTGGCTCTCTTCATACCTGCACCTTTTTGGGAGCATTCGTTCCTTCCTCTGGCACCTTTTGGGAAGCATTCGTTCCTTCCCCTGGCTTGGATTGTTGGAGTGGGTTATCGGTGCCGTGCCGAGATGTTTTCTGTCTCCCCCGTTGTCTCCCCGTTGTTGTTGTGCCGTTCTCTACATGTCGTTCTCTCTGCAGCTCTGTGCAGCGCTTTGTGACCCTCGGGTGAAAGGCGCTATATAAATGCTATTATTATTATTATTAATGAACCTATGCAGCAGCACGTCTTTGGACTCTGGGAGGAAACCGTCTCGTCGCACTTTAAACCCCGACGCGCGTGCCGTGTTTTGGTCTTGCGACACTTTTTCCGCCGTCGCGCATTACACGAGTAAATATCTACCTCGGTTCTCCGCGAACACTCGCGGCGGGAGTCGACGGTGTAAACACACACGTCGATTTGCCGCGAAGCGATTTCCACGCGCTCGAAACGCAACCCGCGGCCGAATCGGAGGGCCGCCCCGACTAAACATTTGCCGCGGAGCGCAGTCACAGCTGTCGCACGGCGGCAGCCGGCCGGCTCGCGTTTCGCCTGGGACGCGATGCCATGTCGCTCTAGCGCGCGATGAAAGCCCCGTCCCGTCGGCCGAGGTTCCTCGATGCCCGCGGAGCAAATCCCGGGGGTGGGACGCCCGCGACCTCGGGTCCTCCGAGTGGAATCCCCGAGTGTTTACGTTCCGCAAAAGGCAAACCGGTCACGGTGAGGGTCGCGACCTCCACGGCGGAGCCAGCTGCTTTCCGGGCGAGGGGAGGGGCGGTTGGAGGACGTGTCGCTCACGCTCCGCGCCACGTGTGCCGCCCGGCGGAGTGGCGCGTGAAGCCCGATCTGACGGCGCTCCGAGCGTTGGGTTATTTTCACCTCGAACTGGCCAGAGGCCTTCGGGGTGCAGCTCGCAAAATAAATGCGCCGTGTTTATTTAACCCTCGCGCACTGACAACCCTGAGCCTCGAGGGCTGAGAGTGTTTGCGAGGGCTGAGAGTGTTTCCTAAGATTGTTTGCAAAGCTCTGCATTTGAGGGCTTTAGTGGAACATAACAAGCGTCGAAATAGAACAAAATGGGAACGATTGTTGATATATACTTTGTCTCATCGGTGCTAATGGGATCGCAGTTTTCTTGGGGGAGTTGTTCGCCGAGATGAAGTAATTTGCTTACAGAGCGCCAACACTCAACAGAGCCTTTCCTCGGATTACACCACAGAGGCAGTTTTCAAACGACATCTCTCGCCCAATATTAGATGGCATGTTTTCTTGCTCTGTAAATAGTAGTTGCACCATGTCAATCATCAAACTCATAATAATAAATCGCACGTTACACCACTCGGTCAATCTGGTCTAAGGCTATCCTGTGTCATGTCACGGATTGGAGTTGTATTATTTTTACCGTATGCTGCCTTCCTCGGGCCTCTGAATCATTCTTGTTATTGTCCACCCCCCCCCGCCCCCGCAGCTTGGCTTAACTTGTAAATATTAAAAAAATTGTTAGTATTTCGTTTTTTTATCCTAGTATTTTTAAACCTTTGTTATTGTGTTCCAGTCCATGTAGATGCCAACACCGGGCTCTGAGAGAAACGGAATTTCGATCCTCTACATGTCCTGTACATATGGCAGAATTGACAATTAAAGTTGAATTGAATTGAATTCTGTCGGCGGAGTTAACCGCGTCGCCGCTCTCCGTGCCGCCCGCCCGTCGCGCGCAGCTGGTGACGCGCGGCTGCGAGACGCGGGAGCTGACGCTGCGTCGCAACGGCCTGGGCCAGCTGGGCTTCCACGTGAACTACGAGGGCGTGGTGGCCGACGTGGAGCAGTACGGCTTCGCGTGGCAGGCCGGCCTGCGGCAGGGCAGCCGCCTCGTCGAGATCTGCAAGGTCGCCGTGGCGACGCTCTCGCACGAGCAGATGATCGACCTGCTGCGCACGTCCGTCACCGTCAGGGTGGTCATCATCCCGCCGCATGACGACGGCTCCCCCAGGAGGTGAGCCCGCGTGCCCGCTAGCCCACTAGCCCGCGTGCCCACTCGGCCGCTCCGTGCATCCAGCCGTGTGTCCGGCCGTGTGTCCGGCCGTGTGTCCGGTAGCTTCTGACGTCTCTGCTGTTTGTCTGTCTCGCTGGCTGTGCCACCTGCTGTTGTGTGTGTCTGCCTGGCTGTCTGCTCGTTCCTCTGTGCGTTGCGTGTCCTCTGTCTGTGTGTATCCGATCCTGTGTGTGTGTGTGTCCTTTCCTCTGTCCGTGTGGGTGTGTGTCTGTGTGTAATGGGGAGCGGTGGCTCAGTGGTTAGCGCGCTGGGCTACAAACCCGGCGACCCGAGTTCGAATCACGCTCAGGGCCAACACCAGTGACGATTTTCTGAACCGGCCATGGGCCTCCCCTATGTCGACTCAGCCTCAAATGAGCACCTAATGAGGTGTGTAAACATTGCCACTAAGGAGACAAAGGCGGCCGGGCGTGGTGCTGGCCACCCACCCCCTCGTGTGCCGTGTCGGCCTTCATAGATGCTCGCTAACTGCACTTGTCCCTATAGTCTGATAAGGCTATACGGGGGATCTTTATCTTTGTCTGTATGTCTGTGTATCCATTCCTCTATCTGTGTGAGTGTGTGTCTGTGTATCTGTTCGTGTGTACGGCTTTCTGCTCATTCCTCTGTGTGCGTCCCTCTCTGCCCCCATGTCAGTCTGCGTGGAGGATGTCTCTGTCTGGCCTCGCATTTCCTGTGAGCAGTAAAGGAGGCAGGGAGGGTGACATCTCGCATCGTGTTCAGAAGCTTAGCCAAGCGTGACAGCACAGTGTGGGTATACTTTCAAAATACTTGCTATCGATCAAACGTCGTATATTGCAAATGTCAAAGTGGTGTTGTAGTGTTTGCTGCTCTTTGTCAGTCGTCTGCTGGTTGATAGCCTGTGTCGACACCGTGTCGGTCACAGGGGCTGTTTGATCACACTTCACCGCACTGCTTGATCACACTTCACCGCACTGGGCAGTGAAGGTTGTTGAAGAGGATGCTCAGGGCCGGTTCGCAATTTACCGCTGATGCTAGCTGTGGTTGGGAATCAAACTGGGGATGCCGGTTGAATTTTAGAGGGTGCTAACTACCACCGCAGCACATTGAAGATGTGGTTTCCTAAATGCTGGTGCCAATATTTGTACCGATGCGTGTTTTCACGGCTCCGTTCATGATGGTTGCTCTTCAGAGCTTTTCTTTTGGGATAGCCGTGTCGAGCAATTTCCCTCTCTCTCTCGCGCATGTTCTTGTCCTCTACCTGCAAGACACATTATTTTCTGAGATCGTGGTGAGAGCTCACCGAGACGCTATTTCCTTTCCAAGGAGATCTTACAGGATCTGCTGGTGAATACGCTGAACGACCCTGCTGGAAAAGCATTGGCACGCAGCAATAGGGTTTGATTCAAACGCTACGTGCCGCAAACCGTTAATTTCAGCAAAGCTGTGCACGGAATACCGGATCGGGCTTCGTACCGCTTAAATGGATTTTTGATTCCGTGAATGAATCTGCTTTTATGTTGAAGTCGTTAGCTCTTACCAAAGGGTATAACAAAACAAAACATAATTCAATCAGGAATAATGGCTGCTTTGCGGTGGCAGGTTGGCCGGCTTGCGCAGCGAACCCTCGGCTTGCAAATTGCATCGGACAGGATCTGGAACAATGAGCGAGAGTCCCGACCGTGGCTCGCAAATCAGACGCGCCTTTTCCTCCCCGGGGGCCGTGACCCAGGCCTTGCTCGTTGGAAGTGTGTGTGTGGGCTGACCCACGCGCCAAGCGATTTCAACTTTTAGCACAAAAAGAGTTACGGTGCGTCTAAAAAAAACAAAAAAACTTTGCATATGTTTCAAGAGGGAAATGTATTATTCACGTAGCGCGGACGTCACGAGGCCTCAGAGACTCGTAGAAGTTCAAACGGCGACTCGGCTGAAATAATGGTTGCAGGAGTCGGTCGTGGTTAAATAATTCCGGCGCGAAACGTTTCCGCGTGTGGATTTCGAGCCGGCGAACGCGGGACGGGGAGTCGGCAGTTGGCACGACGGAGCGAATTGGGAGTCTTCACTCCACACGGACACTTGCGTGGAAACATCAACATACGTGCAGAGATCACCCATGTCGACATGTAGAGCTCTCGGCCTGTTAAAACAAGAACTTACAATGATAATAATTATTTATTGATGTTGGCTTTCGTTGCTCGATGTATGGGAATTGCTAAAAAAAGAGCCGCTCTTCTAGGATAGCTGTGTCGAGTGAAATATTGCGAAGGAGAGAGGAGGAGCACTCGACAGGGTTACCCACAAAGAGGAGCAATTCTCACGAGTGAGCTGTCGCTGGCACGGGCCGTGGTTTCTGTTATGGGAGTGGACCGTGACCACCACTCCGGGTCGACCGAACACCTCGGCTGAGAGGCGCCCGTGGCCGGCGTGCAGGCCCTCTGCGAGTGGCCGCTGGACGTTCCCGGAGACGGATCGCCCGCGCGAGGCGTGGCTGTGACGACCGCCGGATGTGTTGTTTTCCCAAGAGCCCCGTGCACTCGTTCCGCGCTTTTCCAAATTAGCCGAAACAACTGCGGGAGCCTGCGTTGACTTGCCCAACAAGGGCTGAGTGCCAAGGTTATTTCCTTTGCTGATGCGCGATCCACCAATATTTACACCGATCGTTGCTTTTCAGAGCTGTTCCTTCGGGATAGCTGTGTCGAGCGATCTCACTCGATCCCGAAAGAACAACAGAGCAGAGCAACCATCATGAATCAAGCCGTGAAATCGGACATTGGTACAATATTTACAAAGTTGTCTAGTGCTTAGCTGCTGACCGTTTCTCCTCCTGTTCTGGCCAGGAAATGAAATGCCCGTTCAAGGCGGGTGGCGCTCCGTAATCCCCTTGTTTGTGCGGCTTAGTCATTTGCTTTGCTTGGTGGCGAGCGATTCGCTTCAAGCACACGCTCATTGTTTTGCCGAAACACGCGGCTGGAAGGTTTAGCTTGCCCTGCCGCGGGCGCGATAAGTGGAGAATTTCCTTGTGAGCCGATTTCTCCAAGCCGGCAGGATTATTATCCCCGTCTCGCGATCCTCGCTGCGCCGCCGAAGGTTTGCGGCACGTGCCCGGCCGCCGCCTCCGCCGCCGCCGATTTGCGACCGCGAGCGGCACGTGTTGTAATCGCCGGCGTGGGCGTTGCGGTCCGATTGCGTTACCACCTCCGCCAACATCTCTTCCTCCATGCCCCAGGGGAAATTGGCCACATCTGTGTGGCGTTTTGAGTTGTTCATTTAAACGACACGTCTAACTCCGAGCCGGGGAGAGAGTGTCCGGAGACTGCGCAATGCAAAACCGTAATCGGTTATTTTGCACGGCGTTTCTCGGCTGGACAAAAATAATGATGCAAACGCTGCCTCCGCCTGCCGTCTAATCTAGAGCCAGACGCTGCTCTTAAATTAATCACAGGCACGGAAACAAATCCGTTCGTAAGTCTTCATTACATCCGCGGGAGATTGTTATTGATTTAATTTGTCGGCAATGTAATGGAATCCACAACACGGCCTCTTTATCTTGTCGCGGCACTCGCGGGCGCGATTACCGGCGACGCGTCTCCGTTCGCTCCGGTCGCAGGGGCTGCTCGGAGCACTGCCGCGTGCCCGTGATGGAGTACAAGTTCGGGGAGGCGGGCTCGCCGTTCGACGTCAACCGCGCGCCCTTCAAGGCCCCCGCGTGGCAGCGCGCGTCTCCGGGCCCGGGCCACGCGGCGTCGCCCGGCGCCCGCAAGGGCCCGCCGGCCGCCTGCTCGTCGCCGCGCCAGCAGCCGCTGGTGCAGCACCCGTCCACGCTGCCGCCGCACCACTCGCAGGCCCTGTCGCCCGTGCAGGCGCCGCACGGCCTCGTGCTCACGGCCCAGGGCCAGGGAGCGATCCCGCGCAGCTTCTCCGTCGACGGCAAGGCGGCCGAGAGCGGCAAGAGGTGAGACGGCACGGCGAGACGGTGACGCGGTGACGTGGCGCGGTGACGCGCAATGCCGGGGATGGCGGTGAGCGGCTGTGCGGGGCGGTGAGCAGCCGCCTGCAGATTTGATGTGACGACGAAGCCGACGCCGCCGCGTCTGCCAGCAGAACGACTGACTAAATCCAAATCGTCAACTCCTCGGCCCATCAGCATCGTCATTTCTGGGTCGATGAAACGAGCATCGCTGTGCGGGAAGACAACAGTGACGGGTGGTGGTGTTATGTGGGGAGCGGTGGCTCGGTGATTAGTGCGCTGGGCTACAAACCTGGCTACCCGAGTTCGAATCTCGCTCACGGTCAACACCGGTCACGATTTTCTGAACCGGTCCTGGGCCTCCCCTATGTCGACAAAGGCAACCGGGCGTGGTGCTGGTCACCCACCTCCTCGTGTGCCGTGTCGACCTTCATAGGTGCTCGCTTACGGCACTTGACCCTACAGTCTGTTAAGGTTATAGGGGGATCTTTGTTTATCTATATTGTGTGTTTGTCGAGGCAGTGGAGGTGGCGTCCAGCGCCGCGTGGATTTGCAGCGAGTGTTAAATGAATCTGGAAACAAGAACAGTGCGATGGTTAAATTTGCAGGTCTTTGATGCAATGGGGTTCTCTGGGGAGTGTTTTGACAATGTCTAATGTACAGTGGTCTATTAAATGGCATGGTTACAGTGAAAAACGCTTTGAGCGCAAATCTCGCCTGAAAACGTGATGTGGCGCGCCTATCTCATGGTCGTGCTCTTGTCGCGTTTTAAATAACGTACATAACGCTGATGACGTTATGTACGGTATTTAAAACCCCTGGGTTCTACTCCCGGCTCGGGGGGCCATTCTGTGTGGCGTTTGCATGTTCTCCCCGTGTCCGCGTGCTGCTGCATATGTTAAATGTCCTGACTTAATTGCCCCCGGTGCTTAAACCTCACCAATGGACAACTGTTATAAAGACCTACATAGCTCAGTGGTTCCAGTCATCCATTGTCAGAAACTGCTTAATTCTGTACAGGGTTGCGCTGAGCGGAGGCTATCCCGGCAGACACAGGGTGCAAGGCAGGGCTATACCCATGATGGGACGCCAGTCCATCACAGGGCACCGGGGGGAATTTAGTCCGCAGGCAAATGAACCTATGCAGCAGCATGTCTTTGGATTGTGGGCGGAAACCCGGAGTGCCCGACGAAAACCCACGCGGACACGGGGAGAACATGCAAACTGCACACAGACGGGCACCCGAGGCGGGATACGAACCCAGGACCTTCTTGCTGTGAGGCGGCAGCACTACCCACCGCGCCTCCGTGCCGCCCCTCAGTGGTTCCTTGCAGTTCAAATAAAAACTGACACCGTGCGTCGTGACGGACCACAAACCACTCCGCTCCGTGGTACAAGGTTAAATAATCTGTCACGGTCGCAACCACGGCCAATTAGCCGGTGGAAACTGCGCCTTCGATGTGAGACGAAAACATTACAGCCAATTCGAGTCGCTCTCGGGTAACGGTTCGGAAATAACACCGGCAGCAACAGCAGCAGCAGCTTGGAGTGTTAATCATCGCGGCCTGTGTTGAGTGGTTCACGTGATCCAATTGCATATCTTTGGCCTGCAGATGGTTTGTTTAAATTTTCCATGCCATCGGCACTGGCCAAAGCTGGCCGTACAGAAAATTCCCTTTTTTTTAAATATCCGAATTAACGCACCTAAGTTAGGATATTAAACGCAACAAAGTAATCGGTCCACAGACTGTAAATTCTTTGCAATTGGTGTCTGACCGAAATGCGTTCACGTGAGAAGCTGGCGGTTGCATTATTTTTATATTCAAATAGAAATCTGGAATGAGGTTTTTAATCCGCTTTGCGATACCGCAAATGAAACCGCGGCCCGCGTCGGGAAACTGCGCTCGCAGTGACGCGTGATTTGGCGCTCGTGTCTCAGTACGATAAGCTCACGGAACGTAAACCCTTCCAAATAAGTGTACTTTATTCTAAACGTTTTCATCCTTGTCAGGTTTTGGCTCGGACATAAATCTGGGGCTTGCGTGTCTCATTATTGCTACAGTGTAATTAAGACGGCCTTCCTCCACTTACGATCGAACAAACACGGCTGTTATTTGAGGTCTTGCGAGAACGCGGGAACAGCATCGTCGTAGGCGTTGCTCTGAGCCTGTTACTCGAGGCACTTGTGGCTCTGACGTGAAGCATCGCTTTTCCAGCATTAGGCCATTGTGTGTCGGCAACGTAAAATGACCCCATTTTAAAATGTTGCCGGCACATAATGCGTGGAATTTTCACGGTTGAACGCGCTGAGCTCTTGTTCAGAAGCCAGGCGGGCAGGCCGATGCTGACTTATGAGGGTTTTTTTTTTTGCTGTAACCAAACCATCCATTGTCAGAAACCGCTTAATCCTGTACTGGGTCGTGGTGATCCGCAGCCTATCGCGGCAGATACAGGGCGCAAGGCACGGCTACACCCACCATGGGACGCCAGTCCATCACAGGGCACCGAGCCAATTAACCTTTGCGGCAGCGTGTCTTTGGATAGTGGGAAGAAACCGGCGTGCTTGGCGAAAACCCACGCGGACACGGGGAGAACGTGCAAACTCCACATAGCAAGGCACCCGAGCCGGGATTCAAACTCTGGACCTCCTTGCTGTGGGGCGGCAGGGCTATTCACTGCGCCACCGTTGCCCGCCCTGTTAGCCAAACCGCCCCTAGGATAATCTGCAAGAATTCTATACGTGTAGGTTGGATTGGAATGGGTTTTTTTCTTCTCTCAGAAACACAAGAGAGAGGGGCGAGGGTGCTGCCTTTGAGCAGCGCGCGCCACATCAACGGACGTGACTCACCGTCACTTTTACAATCTGCCGCCGCTTTCAACTCTGTTTACGCTGAAAGCATGGTGGTGCCGCCCCGTGCACATGTGCACTTAGCGTTAGCGCTGCGCCACTTAGGAAGCTACCAGCTGCTGGGACTTTGCTTGGTCCTGCTCGGAGGCCGTTTTTCACTTGTGTACTCCTTCGCATGCTGTCGTCGTATGTCAGTAACTTACAGCTAAATATCCTGTTGTGGGTTTTCACGGCTTGAATCACGATTGCTGCTCTTCCGAGCTGTGCTTTCGGGATAGCCGTGTCGAGCGATGTCCCTTTCTCCCTCGCGACGTTTCGTCTCCCACGTTGGAAGCCTGATGCTGCTTCCAGCGTGGGAGGCGACACGTGGGAGGCGAGACGACGCGAGGGAGAAAGGGACATCGCTCGACACGGCTATCCCGAAAGAACAGCTCCGAAGAGCAACCATCAGCTAAATGTCCTTTGTTAACTTTGTGCAGAGATATACATGAAGAATAACAATAGCCTTGTGCCATTCTACCTGACAGCGATTCAAACAATTATCACAATACCCGATCTTGATTCGATACTGGAATAAATGTTGTCCACTAGCTTCAATGTGCTGGAATATCAGGAGCGCAGTGTGTCCGCAATCGATCGTCGCACGCACGATTCCGC
>JAZEWU010000002.1:25766711-25777232 GCA_036362915.1 Geotria australis
GATGGCCTCGGTGCGAGTGGGCCGAGCGACCCTTAGCGCCGCCGACAGCAGTAGTGGTGATAAGCGAGAGAACGCCGCGTCGCCCACAAGAAAGCGCACGCGGTCGCATTGATTTTAGCGGCGGTTTTCTAGCCTCGCCAATCCAGGTCCGTGCACACTTGCCGAACGTCATCTTTGTTCCGCGTTTTTTTTGTTGTTTGGAGTGCTGGCAAATTCCACCGTGGCTTGAAAGCGCCGGCTGAGTCTGCTAAGTGCAAATCTGTGTTAGTGGCAGGTGGAAGATTGATTGCCATTGTAACGATTTTATCTAAAGCTTTGCAGAGGCGCGGATAAAAGCAGCCTCTGAAATGGTCCGTAGCAAACGTCTGATAACGCGACGTGGGTGGCGGCCGTTACATTAATGTCTCCTTATCTTCGCCGCCGCCGTCTAACGCCCGCGCGTCCGTCCTCTCGCCCGTCCCGCCGCCGCCCCCTCGCTGCTCCGTGTCCCCGCGTGCCTCGTCTCCCGCTTCTGTCCCCACGTCGTAACGCCGTCACGCCGTCCCTCCCCTGGCCTCCTTCTTGCAGGGGGGCGACCACGGACGGCCGGCCCGTCGGATCGGAGCGCCACGCGCCGCACCGGGGCTCTCCGTGTGCTCTTGCGCTTCCCGGGGACCCGGGGTCCGCGCGCAGGCTCCGGCTTGGGCCCGATGGGTACGCGCCGACACACGCACAGACGCACGCACCGACGCACGCACAGATACATGCACCGACACACAAAGAGTCGCGAGGGAGAGAGGGAAATCGCTCGACACGGCTACCCCGAAAGAACAGTCCTGAAGAACAACCATCATTGTTAACATCGACAGTGTCAGCGTTGTTTTTGTATCGTCGTCATTACCATTCACTTTGTCGTCATCGGTGTCATAATCATCAACGTCATCGTCGTCGTTGCAGCAGCCGGGTGCATATTAAGAGTAGCGCTTAGCTAACATTGTTAGGATCCTGGGTTTCAGCTCCCATAGTCTGGCTTGATCGCAATTACCTCTCAAAAAAAAAATCACCGTTGGGTTTGAGAATTAAATTGGATTTTTCCAGCTGTGAGAATTATAAAATGCGGTCGTGATTGTTATGCGACGAGCATAATTTGCTGTGCATATAAAGGCTTGCCCCCCCGTCGTGTGAGCAGACCTGCTGGAATCGGCTTCAGAAGTAGTTCAGTGACGCGACCTCCCAGAGCCCTTCTCTGACACGGGGCGGCGCACCTGCAGGCGCGAGAGCGAGGCCCCATCAGAACGCGTTAATGTCGTCGCGCGACGCTAAAGCAGCGCGATACCCGGGGGGAGGGTCGGAGGGGAACAACACCACCGTCGTCAGCATTACCGTCGTTATGGTTACCATCACATCACTGTCATCACTGTAAAAAAATAATCTAATTGTTATGCAATTGTCCTCGTTACAGACGTTGGTCGTGTAACACTGGCTGGTTCTCTCCTAGTTGATCAACCGAGGACTGAGGATGGCTCTGGTGGTGGTCGTCTCTAGTTGTAGTAATAATAACAAATGGTCCGCGATGGCGCTGTACACAATCAGTTTGCGGGTCGCGGTAGAGGCGATATTAAATAGGAGGGTTTTCAGTCGACTGTCTAAAACGGACACAGACTGCGTTACAAAACAACGGACTGGCAACCGCGAAAACACACTCAGCGAATTTAGTGCAGTGTCGTTGGACCGCCATGTAGTTAGGCTGTGGGTCTCTGTGTGAGTCTGTGGGTCTCTCTGCGAGTCTGTGGGTCACTGTACGATTATGTGGGTTCCAAAACAACGGACCGGCAAAACCCGCTCAGCGGATTCATTCCGCGCGGTGTCGTGGGACCACCGGCTCATTGGCTGCAGCCGTAGTCGGAGGGAAGGGGAGCGCTAGCGTTGTCTCCAACGAGCTGGTGGGCGGGCGAGGAGCGGCAAGCGACGCCGCGCATCGTCTGCGTGACTCGCGTGCAAACAGCGTGACTCGCATCGCGACGGTTCATCGGGCAAATTGATAATTGCGCGAGCAATTAGGGCGACGGCAATTACGTGACCTTGCTGTGTCTTGGTAGGAAATGATTGTCTATTTTTAATTAGTAATATATATTTATATAGGGTGTCGCGGCGAGTAGCGCTGCCGCCTTACAGTCCCGGGTTTGTATCCTGTCTCGGGTGCCTTTTCGTGTGCAGTTTGCGTGTTCTCCCCGTGTCCACGTGGGTTTGCTCCGGGGCACGCATGTTTCCTCCCACAGACATGCTGCTGCATAGGTTAATTGGCCTGCGGGCTAAATTGCCCCCGATGCCCTGTGATGGACTGTCGTCCGATTCTTGGTATAGCCGTGCCTTGCGCCCTGTGTCTGCCGGGATAGGCTCCGGCTCACCGCGACCCTGTAAAGGATTAACCTTTTGTCTGACAATGAATGAACGACTACATCTGCGTATAAATGCGCGTGTTTCTTCTGCTTCTTTGCAGTCAGAAAATGCCGGCGTCCATTTGCCAGGACGCGGTGGACGTCGAGATGAGCGTGGACGGAGGCGCGAGGAGTCGCAGCGGGACCCTCGAGCGGGACAAACCAAAATCCATCGGTGCGTGTGACGGTGACGCTAATCGCAATCCAGGCCCCGTGCTGACGCATCCACCGTAATTATAATTATAGTTTTTGTTCTAGATCGAAACGGCATTTCGATCCTCTATATGTCGCGTACATATTGCAGAATTAACAATAAAGTTGAATTGAATTAGCTTTCTTCAATTACGAGCGCAACCCTAATGCGATTCGTGCAATATTCCTCTCATTGATCGCGAAAGCACGCCTCACGCCGCCGTGAGTCATCTCTGCTGAAGATCGCAGCCTGTTTGCCCAGGCGACGGAGCTTGGAGTGGACAGGAGGGGAGGAGAGGAGGAATTTATACCGTGCCACTTTTTGTTTCGCCCATCGCCGAGCGGATTTCATCTCCGCTCCACCGCAATCGCTCACCGTATCCCTGAATCGACCCGGCGTTTTGACTCTGTGAGGACGTCCGAACGTTCGTTAATAATTCAGCGCGGCGAAACAACCGGCCGACGGAGCTCCCCGTTGCTCGGACAAGGCCAGCTGTCCCCGGCCCCTGTGTGCGAGTGGGGGATGTCGCGCGCGCCGCGCACACTCGTGCCGCGCGCCGTTTTATTGTGTCCATTTCTCAGCGATCCGGGCGATAAATGTCAGCCGCCTATTTACGTTCCCGTCCGTCACCTCGGGTTTGCGTCGGCGTGGCCGAAGCGCGGGCGCCCGGCTCCCGCGGATCAAACGACGCGTTTCACCGTCGGCGTCGGAGCCCGCGGTCGCGCGCGTTGTTGTGACACGCCGGAGAGCGATGGCCGCCGAGGTCACGGGTGAGCGGGCACGCGCGGCTGTGCCAGAGCAGCAGCTGCTTGTCGCGGTGGGTGGTCAGGAGGTGGTGGGGTGGGGGGTGCCCGTCCCCGTCACTCGCCCGCCTCGTTGACCCTTCGGTCGCCCGCGGCGCCGCGCACGCGCTCACCTGAGAGTGGCGGACTTGCTTGACCCCAGCGTGCTTTTCGGTGCAGCGACGCTCGTGCGTGTACGGGGCTGCCAGCGCAAATTTTCCCCAGCGCTGAATTCCGAGCCCAGAACGCTCCGCCGGCACGGCGCTTCAGCCCTGAGAAGTTTTTCTCACGTTTTGTCAAATTGGTAATTTGATTGCGGTCCAGTGTAATAGGGTCCTGGATTTCTGCTTGGAATATTGACCGTTGTCACGTGTGTTCCTTCCCACATAGAATTATACTCGTTAGAGATCCGCCGTACAAATTCCAGTGTGAAGAATCCTCCTTACAAATATACTCTCGCAACCAAGGCTCGCACAAATAACTCTCTCGGGGCTCAGCGAGTCGTCGTTTCTCGTTCAGCTTCCGTTGTTTTCTTCCTCCGATGAACGTCTCGATGGTGATGCCGGTGGCCGCCATGCCACTGTTTCCGCAGAGCCCATGTGGCACGTGCCGGCGGGGAAGGTGCCCACCTCCTACAGGGACAGCCCCACTCGCCGGATTTCGCGCCAGGACGCCAACGGGAGGGACTCGCCGGGCAAGGCGGCGCAGGTAGCGTGGGGCGGTGGTGCGACGATTCGTTGTGCGATGGGGATGATGGGTCGAGTCGATCCCCCTCACCCGTTTTTATTTGCGGCACTCTGGCCCAATTGCCACGTGATGACTCCCCGGCTGCTGCATTATTGGCTCGGGCTCTTTGCGACGACGCCACATAAACGAGGCTGTATCAGCATTTGCAGGTGCGTAATCCCGCGTCTTGGGATTCCAAACCGCGCACCCGCCCTGCTTCAGACCCGTGCCGTATCTTTGACCTGCCGTGACGACGAGCAGTTTGTTAAAACATCTGTACTTTAAAGGGGGGGGCTTTAAAAGGCATAGAGAAGCTGTAATGATATAGAATAATCTGCAGCGGGCAGGCGGGCTCCCTCGCTCGCGCTTTTAGCCGCGCACGCTCCATTACCGTGAGCGAGTGTTACCCGCGGAGGGGGGGCGTCACGATCGATGTGGGGGAACCGGCGGGGGAGAGCCGCCTCTCCCTCAGCCACGACCGCCTCGCATGTCTCGAGCTAGGGCAGCGGCCTGTGACAATGATGCAAGTTGGCAGCGACACCTATGCGAATATGAAAATCCCTCGTGTAGCCTCCTTACTCTTGGGGAAAGCGCCGTCAGTGAGCGCCGATTAAAGCCAGCGTGGTGCGCGAGGGGCAGTGTGACCAGCACCACAGGAGTCCCGTATAGAGCTTGCAAGCTCACTGGGTATTTTTCTGCTGTAATAATAAACATGTAAACATCTAACATCCGGCCCGGCCGCCTTTGTCTACCGAATGCTGACGTTTACACGCCGCAGCAGATGTTCCGTTAAGGTTAAGTCGAGTAAGGGGAGGCCCCAGATCGACCGGTGCAGACAGCTGCGACCGATGTTGGCTGTTAGCTGGAATCGAACTGCGGTGGCTCGGTTCGTAACCCAGCGTGCTAACTGCTGCACCACTGCTCGCCTCGCACCAATGTACACTCGCACACACATGCGCCTGCGCACACACAAGTGCACACACAAAGAAGAGAAATATCCCGCATATAGCCTTAACAGACTGTAGGGGCAAGTGCCGTTAGCCAGCACCTATGAAGGTCACGCACACACACCCACACACGTACACGTTGGTTCTCTCGGGGCTTGCGAACATCCACACAAGGTCAGCGCTCGTTTCGCCGATTCCAACGTAAATGTTACCACACATCAAGTGCAAAAGGTACAATACGTTTAGCACCACGGTAAAGGTCATCCTCTGCTGGGAGCTCGAATTAACGGGCCACAAATCAAGCGACGTGAGATGAGATTCACGTGGCACGCTTGCCCGGGCAATTACCGCTTATCCCTGCTCTGTGGCACTCAGATGGACCCCCCGCTGCGACTGCTCTTCACGTTCATTGATGACGGATGATCACTTGACCTCTAAATGTTTTGATATTTTCCGTGCGGCGCTGCGATTAGAGCACTCGTAAGCAGGAGCTTTCAAGTTCGAATATCAGCCGGGCGTTAATACGGCTCGCCACATAATTTTTTCGGTGGATAAAATTAATACCACTTTTGCGGGAGGTGAACAGCAGCAGCAGATGTGTTTACACAAGATAAACTAATTTGTGGTGGCTACCATTTTGGCCACTACATTTTAGTGAAGAAACTACCGCCTTGAAACCTGATACGCTGCTTTTTGCAGACAGTAATATGTTCATTCATTCATTGTCAGAAATCGTGTACAGGGTTGTGGTGAGCCTGGTGAAAACTCACAGTCCAAAGACTTGCTGCTGTATAAGTTAATTGTCCTGCCGACTAAATTGTCCTCGGTGCCTTTTGATGGACTGGCGTCCTATCCCGGGTATAGCCCTGGCTTGCACCCTGTGTCTGCCGGGATAGGCTGCCACTCACCGCAACCCTGTAGTACAGGACTAAGCGGTTTCTGACGATGGATGGACGGAACTCGACTCGCGTGCTTCGCCGGCCTCGACGCCCAACGCAAAACACCGCGAGGGTAGATTGGCGGCAGCGGCGCCTCGTCGCGTCAATCACGGTCGCCTTGTCGCGCGACTGACGGTGACGTCCTGCCCCCCTCCCGCTCCCCCCGGCCCCCCGGGCCACCGCAGGCCGCGGAGCGCCGCTACTCCAGCCACTCGAGCAGCAACACGCTGTCCAGCACGGGCTCCAGCTGCGCCAGCGACGAGCGCTGGTTCCACCCGAGCGAGGGCGCCCCGTCGGAGCGCGACGGAGCCCCCGGCGGCGGGGGCGCCGGCGCCGCGGCCTCGCAGCAGCTGACGGCGCCGGGAACCTCGACGGACAGCGGCATCGACACGGCGACGCCGCGCGGCACGCCGCTGGCCGCGGGCCACGCCTCGGCCCGCGCCGCCCGAGGGGATGGGGCCCACAGGGCGGCCGGGGAACGCGGCCACAGGGGGGGGGGCGGCCGCGACGACAGGGGCCCGGCGCGCTCGCACGGCAGCCCGCTGCCTTCCGGGAGTCCCTCCAACGTCATTTCCTCCCAGTCCAGGTACGAGGCGTCGACCGCCGCCGGCGCAGCTGGCGACCGGTGTCGGCCCGCGCGCGTCGCTTTGAGTTTGTCGCGGCTTGTTCGTCGTCGTCGAATGAAAGGATAGTTTTAGCCAATGTGGTTATAAATGTTAATAAAAATGACTAATATACAACGGGGGCAGGGTGGCGCAGTGGTAACATCTGCGCGTTGCAGAGAGAAGGTCCTGCCTGAGACAGTTCGATTCCCGCCTCGGCCGCCTTTCTGTGTGGAGTTTGCATGTTCTCCCCATGTCCGCGTGGGTTTTCGCCGGGTACTCCGGTTTCGCCTCACAGTCCAAAGACATGCTGCTATAGGTTAATTGGCCTGTGGACTAAAGTGCCCCCTGTGGACTAAAGTGCCTCCTGTGCCCTGTGATTGACTGGCGTCCCATCCTGGGTATAGCCCTGCCTTGCGCCCTGTGTCTGGCGGGATAGGCTCAGGCTCACCGCGACCCTGTACAGGTTTCAGCGGTTTCTGACAATGGATAGATGGATGGATTATTTTCACTCGTGCAGGAGATGTGCAGTGAACGTGTGACGCGCTGACCATGTTATTCACAGCCGAGGGCCTATGGATGTGCGCGACGCTCATTGTGCTGCTGTCTGCCGTTTTCGTCAGATTTTCTGAAGTTCTCAACCTCTTATCTTCATCCAGAATGTTCCACGGATTTGGAAACGTAGAATTTGTTCGGTAACCGGCACGCCGATGCAGCTCATAGCACCACAGCACAATGGTGCTTTGGGCACGCAAGCATTGCATTATGGGAGAGGTCACCTGGAAGCCGGGGTCAGCTGCCTCTCCAGACATGGCTGTCGAGCACCGCCACCGGTGCCTCCGCCTGCGTGTCAGTCGCACGCAATCCGCTGTCTGTATAATCGTCCTGTTTACTTTTCGTACCAATTTTGAATACGACTCAGCCTTCTAAGCAAGGTGTTTTTAATTTCCTCGGGATAGCCGTGTCGAGCGATCTCACTGTAATCCGTCACGACGTTTCACCTCCCACGTATAACGCCTGACGATGCTCCCTCTCTCCCTCGCGAAACCACGCGAGGGAGAGAGGGAGACCGCTCGACACTTCTATCCCGAAAGAACAGCTCTGAAGAGCAACCATAACGAATCGAGCAGTGAAAACCGACTACTATACATTATTGTGAATATCCTCGCAGTTCCTTCCTACAATGTGATTGGTATATAAGTGGCTTAAGCTTTTAACTCCAGGGCGCGTTTGGGGAGACCCATGCAGGTGAGATCAGGCTTCAGCTCGTTTTCCCTGCGTCGCTCGGTTACGGCCGCGGTGCGGGTGGCTGACGCGCCGCTGCTGCTGCTTGTTTCATACGCCCGCACAACCTCTCCTCTCCCCGTGCCGGCACGGATGAGGCGCCGTTTGTTTTTCCATCCGTGTGGGCGCGCGGAACGCAATCGAGGCAAGCCGGGGTGCGCAGTGTGGCTTCCGGTGGGGTCACACGCTGGGTGCCTGGCAGGTGGGGCCCTATTGAAGCAGGGCCACCCGGTTCATTCCCACAATGCCCCCCCGCATGCCGCTCATCTGGTTTCCTGGAGGCTGTCGGCATGCTGCATCATCACGGGGGCTTTGCAAACACGGAGCTTGTTGTGTCTTTGGTAGCGCTGACCGCGCAGCCTGCGCCATCGCACGCATTCACAAACGCGTGTTTATTGTTTGTTTGACTTGATCACCTCCCCTGGCCCCCCCCCCGTTGTCGTGTAACGCAGCGGCTCGCGGCACGCGGGCAGCCCGGGCACGCGCGCTCGCAGCAAGAGCTCGCTGGGCGAGGAGGGTCGGGGCGCCGCGACGCCCTTCTACCCTCGCCAGGGCGCCAGCGGGAGTTTTCTCCGGGGCTGGAAAAAACCCGAGAGCCCCAACAGCAGCGAGAACCGCAGGTAGCGGGGCCGCTGGGACGAGATGGGATGTGCGCGGACGACGGCACGGCTACGAAATTACAAGACTAGTAGGCGGGGGTGTTGTAATCGCTGTTTAATTGCGTTTATTATAATGTAATGTCCTAGGGAGGCTATTTGTCCCGTGTTCTGTTCTATCGCACAAGATGTGCTCCTTACTGCCGAGCGTAAAGTACGCGCACGGAGAGAACATCGCTTCGGGGAGCGACAGAGAGAGGAGAGATACAGATGTCGGTTTTCACGGTTCGGTTCTTTTGGAATAGCCGTGTTGAGCGATCCCCATTGCGATAGAGCATTAACGCCTGATGATGCTTCCAACGTGGGAGGCGAAACGTCGCAAGGCAGAGAGAGGGAGAGCGCTCAGCGACACGGCTATCCCGAAAGAACAGCCCTGAAGAGCAGGGAACGAGATAGCGAACAGGAGATGGTGGCGTGCGTAGCGCGAGAGACCACGGCCGGCTCGGTTTGTCTCTCGCCGCCGGGACAGCGACGGCCGAAGGAGGCGCCGGTGTAATTTCGTGGCCCTGCCCAAGCGCATCACGTGCCGCCCGCGATGATGGATGGTGTCAGCGCGGCGGGGCTGTTCGGCCATACATCATTTTAAATTGGATATTCATCAAGTAAATGGAGTGCACAGCTGCCGGGAGCCGCGACTCGCGGGCGCTCCGACGCTATCGGCACCGCGGCCGCTCGCGTCGGGACACCCCGCTAATAACGCCGCCGCCGCCGCCAGTAATGTTATAATATTAATAACCGTGCGGCTCGCATCTACGCACAAAACAAATAAGGGGCCGATTTTGTTTTTATGTATATGTAGTTGATTCGTTTCTGTCACTTAGAAGAAAGGACGATATTGGAATTTTTCATCGGAATACAATTTTTCTTTGTGCGTGGATTGGTGGAAAGAAATGTATTGAAATCTGTCCCACGGGGTTCGCCGTATTTCCTCCGAATAAAGCTGGGTGTGGCCGACACTCTTGAAATGTAGAAAACGGCTTGCCGCGCTGCCGTCCGGCGTTCGGTCCTCGTTCAGCGCTACCGTGCGAAGTTCGCGGCCATAAGGAACCGCCTCGCGATGAGGTCGCGATGAGGTCGCGATGAGGTCGCGGAGGGCGGGTGGGCGGGCCGGCCTGTCTCTCCCCGTCTCGCGCCGTGGAGCTCTGCGTCCACTTGCGCACTCCTGCCTTGGAGGCGTTTTATTAATCCTTTTCCGGCGGCGGCCCATCGTCGCGGGAGCTCGTGGTGGGAATTGGTGGCGAGACTACGCCACGGCCCATCAGTGTGTTTGCTCGGTCCGCGTGCGGCCGCGTGGGCGCGCGCACGCGCTCGCACGTCGACATGGATCCAACGTGCTTCGCCGCAGAACCACGCGCTGCCCCTCAGTTCACGTCGATGTCGGGGTTCACCGTATCGCGACGGTTGTCTCGGCGAGCGGGCGAGCGAGCGAGCGGCGTAAATGCGGCGGTGCTGCCGCGGCTGAGCTGTGCCGTTGTCGGTGTGTGCGTCAGGCGTCTGGGCAGCGACGTCAGCGACACCGTCTCGTGGGCGAGGCAGCGCGCCACCGCCACCGCGCGCTCGCTGCACAAGGCGGAGGCGGACGGCATCCCGGAAACGCTGTCGCCCCACGGCCGGATCCTCGTTCACGATGAGGTCCGTCGCTCGCGCCCACTCCCGCCCCGACCGTTCACGTGTTTGTCCGTCTGTCCGCCCGGTGCGCGAGACGGTGTGCCGACAAGTTGGGAGCGGTGGCCTCAGTGGTTTGCGCTCTGGGCTACAAGCCCGGCGACCCGAGTTCGAGTCGCGTTCACGGCCAGCACCGGTGACGATTTTCTGAACCGGTCCTGGGCTTTTCCGAGGTCGATTCGGCCTCAAATGAGTTCCTAGTGCAGTGCATAAACATTGCCACTCGGGAGACAAAGGCGGCCGGGCGTGGTGCTGGTCGCCCACCTCGCGTCGACCTTTGTAGGTGCTCGCTAACGGCACTTGACCCTACA
>JAZEWU010000002.1:25777953-25797883 GCA_036362915.1 Geotria australis
CTTGCCGCGCTGCCGTCCGGCGTTCGATCCTCGTTCAGCGCTACCGTGCGAAGTTCGCGGCCATAAGGAACCGCCTCGCGATGAGGTCACGATGAGGTCGCGGAGGGCGGGTGGGCAGGCCGGCCTGTCTCTCCCCGTCTCGCGCCGTGGAGCTCTGCATCCACTTGCACACTCCTGCCTTGGAGGCGTTTTATTAATTCATTTCCGGCGGCGGCCCATCGTCGCGGGAGCTCGTGGTGGGAATTGGTGGCGAGACTGAGCGCCGGCCCATCAGTGTGTTTGCTCGGTCCGCGTGCGGCCGCGTGGGCGTGCGAGCGCGTGCGCGCGCCCACGTCGACATGGATCTAACGCGCTTCGCCGCAGAACCACGCGCTGCCCCTCGGTTCACGTCGATGTCGGGGTTCACCGTATCACGACGGTTGTCTCGGCGAGCGGGCGAGCGAGCGAGCGGCGTAAGTGTGGCGGTGCTGCCGCGGCTGAGCTGTGCCGTTGTCGGTGTGTGCGTCAGGCGTCTGGGCAGCGACGTCAGCGACACCGTCTCGTGGGCGAGGCAGCGCGCCACCGCCACCGCGCGCTCGCTGCACAAGGCCGAGGCGGAGGCGGACGGCATCCCGGAAACGCTGTCGCCCCACGGCCGGATCCTCGTTCACGACGAGGTTTGTCGCTCGCGCCAACTCCCGCCCCGACCGTTCACGTGTTTGTCCGTCTGTCCGCCCGGTGCGCGAGACGGTGTGCCGACAAGTTGGGAGCGGTGGCCTCAGTGGTTAGCGCTCTGGGCCGGCAGCGCTCGCCGCAATCGGGATGCGGCACCGGGTGCGGCGGGCGCGTCACGGGAAAAAGCTTCCTGCAAATTGGCGCGATAACGTCGCCGCGCCGAGCCTCGCCCGTCCTATCTCAGGCGACGCTCGAACGCCCGCGCCGAGAGCCCCGTCGATGTGAAACGCGAGTCTGGTTTGATCTCTCGATTAAAACGTAATGCGGTTTGGTGCGTCGCGCGACGCCGGTAATTGGATGGGGCAGCTCCGAGGCGCGGAGCGTCCCGCGCGGCGTGGTTTCTGAACGCCGGTTGATGTTTCGTTAAACCGTCGTGACGACGGACGGCGTCGTGGGCGTTTGATGATTTTGCGCGAGTCTGCCATTTTGACTTTGCGGGCGGGCGTTTGTATTGTTCGCACGGCCACGCTGTGGGAGACACGACGGCGCCGCTTTGTCAGCGCGTGCGATTAATCCGCTCTACACCCTGGCGTCTTTCTCGGCGGTTCTCTGCGCTTGTGTATCATCTCTACGCGAGCGTCCGCAATCCAGTGGGCGCGCGAGCCCTGTGCTTCGGGCAGTCTCTGTGCACGCTTATTCAAAGGGTCGGAGAGACTTGTTTTTTTCCGAGACATCAAAGGCGTCGCTATCGGCAGAATCGGGCGGGTGCCGCTGCGGCTCCTAATCCGATCCACGACACCGCGGGCCCAGCGCACGCCCAAACGTAATCACGTGACGCAATCGGCGTAGCGGTGACGGCCGCTACAGGGTTGTAGAACTCCTGTAGGTAGATGCGCCTAATGGGATTTTGTCCTTCTAGACCATTCCGGGGGTGCGTCGGCTGCTTGGCGCTGGCCTCTGCTCCGGCGGCCCTAATTATATATATATATATATTAATCTGACTGCCTCAGCAGTTTTCCCCAAGTCACGGAAAAAAGATGACCTCATTTTGCACAGAGGCCGGACGTGGGGTTAATAATACCCGGAGCGGCGCGGAAACGCAAAAAAAAAAACCACATTCGGAGGTTTTAATGGATCGATGTTTTAATAGAGTCTGCGGCGCAAACATGTTTGAGCTGCTCTCTTTGAGCCGTGTCATCATTTGTGCAAAGTAATATCGCAGAGAAAACACCACGGAGCACAATTTGTCCTCAGAGTCACTCGGCAGTGTTTACTTGTGTCCATTACACGTGGCTAATGTGGTTTAGAGAAGAAAAGAACATAATTCCGTGCCCTTGAACGAATATTGAAGAGCCTGGAGTGGCAATGCCCCAACAGCCTTCAACAGACTGTTGGGGCAAGTGCTGTCAGCGAGTACCTAATGAAGGCCGGCATGGCGCACGAGGGGGTGGATGGACAGCACCATGCCCAGCCGCCTTTGTCTCCCTAGTGGCTATGTTCACACCACCGCACCAGGTATCCATGTGAGTCGACCTATGGCAGGCTCAGATCTGGTTCAAATAATCGTCAATGGTGTCGGTCGTAAGTGGGAATCGAATTTGGGTAGCTGGGTTCATAGCGCAGCACACGAACCACGACACCACCGCTCCCCACCCACACATCCATACACACGAACAAGCCTACACATGTACACACACACACAGGCACACTCAGACACCAGATCCCCAGGCTCACTTCCCATGTGCTGTCAGCTTCCACGGACACTGGAGGAATCTTCTTGCAGCCTCTATTCACAAATTGGGCACGACTCAAGTGCTCCTGAGATTTGACGAATAATGAGCGATTCTGGGTCACCGTTAACATTCGCTAGTCGATTCTCTCCTCGTCTCGCTTGTAATCTCTCACGTTTACTGTCCTGTTATCGTCTCTCTCATAATATTTACATAGCACTTCCGCGCATCTCTACATAATCAATTCTAATGCACGCGATCGGATGCGCGCATCATGACCGCAATAGTGCATCGTAACCGACGAACCAAAGAATCGTCGCCTGGAACCAGCGGCAGCAGGAGGAGCAGGAGCCCACCGCGTCACGTCATGCTGGCCGTGACCTACGTTTGCCGTGTCGCAGGAATCCCGCTTCTGGAGCTTGCGAGCTCGCTGGGTATTTTCTGCCATAACAACACGCGTCTGTCTAGCGTGACACTCCAGCCCCGTGACACTGCAGCCCCGAGACACGAATCATGTGGGAGTGCTGCCACGTCGCGTCAAGGCCGTCGTAGCGGCCGCGTCAAGAAGCGACAGTTGACCGACATCGGTTGGCTTCGCGCCTTCCCCCTCCGACCCCCCCTCCGCCCTCCTGCCCCCCCGCTGTGCGTGCAGCTGTCGCTGGAGCGGACCCCGCTGCCGGGCCGCAGGCGTCTGCAGCGGACGCACTCGGACGAGAGCCTGTGCCGGCGCGACGTTTGTCCGGGCGGCGCTCGCGCCGCGCTGCCGGAGCGCGCGGCGCCCCCCGCCGCCGGCGACTACCTGCTGCCGCCGGGGTTCCCCGGCCACACCGCGCCACCCTCCCGCGCCGCGCCGCCGGCCTGCCGCATGTCGGGCCTCTCAGGTACGGGCGCTCGCGTCGGGGCGCGCCGTGTTCCCGCCCGACGCGCGATGGGAGCCGTGTGGCGCGCGGGCTGCGATACGCCGGGCGTTTGAACCCCGGCGGAATGTCACCTGGAGACTGGCACTCCTGCCACGATCTCGCTTGGTGAACAGGCCTAGGGGCAGGTTCCAGACAAATAACGATCCGAGAACCACTCCGACTACGTATTATTCCGCTCCAATACCCCCACCGTTGGGAGGCAACCGGGGAGTCTCGGGTCAATCTGGATGCCGGTCGCGTAAACCGGCAACGGCGCATTAAACCGGCGGCTCGCCCCGGTGTTTGATGCCGGTCGCGCGTTGTTTCTGCCACAGTGGACTCGTCGGGATCAGAGGAGTCGCTACCGCGTCTGGCCGTACGCGATGCGGAGCTGCTGCCGCTGCCCGACACGGCCGCCGGCCTCGAGTGGGCCACGCTGGTGGACGCGGCGCGCGCCTTCGAAGGTAAAACGCCGGGTGGCCTCGCTTGCTCGATTGCCTTCACCCCCCCCACCCCAACCGCGCCATGGCCAGCTGCTGCCAGGGAGAGTAGAGACGTTCCGTGCAGCGTTGGCCGTAGGACGCCCCCAGCCAGCTGCACGTATTTAATGTACTTTTGCATACATAGTAAAATGGAGAAAACGCGTAATAGATGACAGTATACTTTGTGTATGTCATAGACATAATGGAACGCGGCCATTGATCCATCCCTTTCTGGAAGCAGGCCTTGTTGCACGTGCCAGCCGTATAACCGTACTTGGCCACACACCGGTCACCGTGAGTTTGTGAAGAGGGGAGGCCCAGGACCAATTCGAATTTCGCTCGCCACTGATGTTAGCCGTGGCTGGGAATGAACCTCGGGTCACTCAGGTTCGTAGCGCACAGAGCTTGTGACGATCACCGCGCCGCTGCTTCCACCCGCCCACCCTTACCGTGAACGCACGTGTTCAGACTGACCCCTGTCATCGGAATGTGTAACTTAGACTATTGGCTCAGGGCCACCATCGTGAGACGGATTACCTTATTACTGCCATCTTCCCGAGCGATCGTTGGAGCCTACAGAGATGCCAAAATATCCGCGTGCAGTCTGTGCGCACGCGCGTACACTTAATGTATTTCACATCGGCACGCTCGCCAAGGTATTTCACTGTTACTTCATTAGCAACTTCCCTATTCCGGCACCGCACTGCCAGTGGAGCATTTGTGGCATCGTGTACACTGTACGCATAATAAGTTTCACGTCTTGTTATATACATTTCAGGGTTTGTTGTTTCTTAATGAACCGCAGCGGTGAAGTAATTGTGGCCCCCACTTAAAGCGTGCGGCAGTTGGTTCCTCTGCCGCTGCCTCGCTCGAAAATCCCTCGAGTAACGACCTCCGCCGTGCCGCGTTGATGGAGCGGGGGCCCCTTTAATGGGGGGGGGGAGTTGCAGGGATAGTTTTATACATTTGGGACGACCCTGAACATTTCAAAACACACCTGGAATTAAAATAAACTGCCGTGAACTTTGCCGTAGACATTCCGCGTCCGTGAAAATTGCCGCCGTTGCTTTGTGTCTCATTTTAATGGTGAGTTGTGGACGCGGTGTGCGCGCGACGGTTTTTAGTCCCGCACATGAAACCGATCGGGTGACGTTTCTGGAGCGAGAGCGTGTTCCGGCGCGGGTCCCGTTAGGGTCGCGCTCGCTCGCGCCGCCGGCGGGGGACGCTGAAAACGCGACGCGTCTCACTTGTGATTTCTCTTTGTAGAGCTGTCTTACACTCTCTTCGTGGAAGGTAATTGCCCCCTGGTGTGGTTTGTCCGTGCTGCTAATTGGTCGCGAGCTTGACCCCTGGCATGGCTCACTCGGAGCGCGTCGATGAAATGCATGACTCGCGTGACGGTCGCGCCAGCGCTCGTCCGTTCTCATTAGCGACTGCCGTGCTGTTTGCCGCTAAGCGAGGTGTCCTAGTTAAGCGCTGCGCAATTGCTCGCCCGGCCAGCGAAGCCGGGGTTTGTCACGGAGGGGCCTGGGCTGGTCGCGGTGCTAAGGTGTGGTGTGTGCGCACGTGGTGCGGTGTCGGTGCCTGTCCCGCGTGGGTTCAGAGTGCATCTCGTAGAGACTCGTAGAGACACGTAGACGATCATAGGGGACTCGTCGGTGAGTCAGTTTATATTTAAGCTGAAATGGACCGTTGAGCTATGTAGTTCTTTTTAACAGTTGTTCAGCAGGGAGGTGTAAGCAAGTCACAATATCTGAGGGGCACCGTGGGCAATTTATTCAGGACAATTAACCTAGGCAGCGTGGCTTTGGACTGTGGGAGCAAACCGGAGTACTCTGCAAAAACCCACGTGGATACGTGGAGAACACGCAAACTCCACACCGAAATACCCCCGAGCCGGCAATCGAAACTTCGGCTTTCTTGCCGTGAGGCGGTAGCGCTACTCGCCCGCAAGGCCGCCGTGCCGCCCTCGTCCTGCAGAATGGAGTGTTGCAGCTGTGACCTCTGCGACCCTCCACAGTTTGTGGACTGGGAATGAAACGAAAGAGCCGCTTGATGTGCCTTCATATAGGAGGGCGGGGGTGGAACATCGATCACGCATTTGCGCGATGCAAGGACATCTTGAAGGACGTTGGGTCTCGTCCGCGCCTGCGTACGTGCATCGCTGCCGTGTGGCCGCCGCACCATCGGAGTGGCCCAACACGGCACCCCCCACACGGCTCCCCCACACGGCCCCCTCACAAGGCCCCCTGTGGAGCGAGCGGGTCTCCTGTGAAGCCACCGTAGCGCGCAGTGACGCGGCCCCCCGGCGATTCGACCGAGATGCGGCGCAGTGAAGGCCCCCCGAGCGGGGAAGGTCGCCACGTGAGCCGGAGACGGCAGGTTTGTTGGGACGACCGTGCGGTCCTTGGCGACACGCGTGATTACGGTGCCACCCGTGCAGAGCGGCAGTCTTACCCCCCTTGTCGCGTGGCGCAGACATCGGGTCTCAAACGATGTGAGTTGCCCTCCACCTCATAGCAAGAAGGGCCCCGGGTTCGAATCCCCGCTCGGGTGCCTTTCTGTGGAGTTTGCCTGTTCTCCCCCGTGTCCGCGTGAGTTTTCTCCGGTTTTCCTCCCACAGTCAAAAGACATGCTGCGGCATAGGTTAATTGGCCCTCGGGCTAAATTTCCCCCGTGCCCTGTGATGGACTGGCGTCCTATCCTGGGCATAACCCTGTCTTGCACCCTATGTCTGCCGGGATAGGCTCCTGCTCACTGTGGCACTGTACAGGATTAAGCGGTTTCTGCTTGTGTCCCTCCTCGTAGGCATAGACGCCATGAGCATCTCCTCCAGCGGTGGCAGCGCGAGCAGTGAGATAGGTGACCCAGCGACCCCCCGACCCCGCGCTCCCCTTTCACGATGAGAGTTGCCGATCGCATCTCTTGTGTTTCTCTGCAAATTCTTTCCGAGCTATTTTTTTTTTACTTCTATCACTCTCCGGAGATCTTCCGTGGCTGACGTCACGAGCGTGCGTTGCCCGTAGCTTGCCGTGCTCTGCTGTTGGTGGTTAGTGTGTGTTCCTTCCCCCCCCCGCTGTCTTCTGTGTTTTGAATCGCCCTTGAAATTCTGTGAACTCGTACTCTCGGGGGTCCTGTGTGGCGGACGTTTGTATCTCGTGTTTCGCTGATTGTGTGGCTCGCTCATCCCGGCCTGGGTTGTAGAATGTGAAATGACTTCACGTACAACTGCATAACATTTGTTGGGGCTCCCTTGCCAACGCTTATATTACATCTCGTGTCTTTATCCCTTCTAAAAAAAAGATGGTTTCACGTTTCACGTTTTTAATTGTAATGTTTAATATAATTACATTTAGATTAATTTGAACGTCAGTAACCAACTTCGATCAATCTAATAACATCTGCGTGCTGCCGAGGTCAACTGATCTGACTAAATCGCCCCCGGGGCCCTGTGATGGATGAGCTTCCCATCCTGGGTATCGTCCAGCACCTTGCGTCCGTGTCTGCCGGGATAGGCTCCGGGTCCCCGCGACCGTCTCCAGGATTAAGCGGGGACTCCTGACGAACGAACGAACGCTTCCACAGGTCGTTTGCTCATTTATCGCTAACGCAGTCGCCGACCTCACGCTCTGCGGTCCTCTCACACTCTCCGCTCGCCTCAACAATCCTCGCGTTTGCCGTGTATTACAACAAAAACGCAAATGTAAATAAGGATTCGGGCAATTAAACGCTCTTGTCGAGTGCGTGTCACAGGAAATCTTATTATCTTAGCAGCTTTTTCATTAATGCACGTGCCGAAGGCATTCTGCCAGTCAAGTAACTCGCCGTTTGATGAATTGCCCGAGTCTTATTTTCATTTTCACCGTGGTTTTCTCTCTCCCTCTTGGTTGATACATTAAAATTGCATGCCGCCTATGAACTGTCATGTCCGATGAATGCAGCGAGTGGGGGAATGGGGTGTAGGTGCGCAAAGAAGGTGGGGGGTGGTTGTGACGCTCAGCAGAGCCGCAGCGGTTCCCCGTCGTGTGCGTGCTCTCCGTCCCCGCGGCGACCTCGCGCGCGATCGGACCGGCGCCGCGAGGTCACGGGGGCGAGGTCGCGGGGTTAATTTTCCGTGGGTTTCGTTGGGGGGGGTCGTGCAACCGACCGAGCGTGGACGATCGCATTGGCTACGCCTTGCAACGGCATTCCTCTGTTCCGGAAAAATCCGGTGTGGCCGGACGGCGGGGTGGAATCGGATTACCCGATCGCACCTGGCACCTGTGCCGACGTCTCCACGATCAGGACACGTTCAACGTCGGTGAGCTCCTCCGGCGGGCGAGATTGCGTCGGCTACTGGGTCGTGTAGCCCACAACCCCAACCACCGGATGCCAAAGCAACTTCTGTTTGGTTGGATAGAGGCGGCTAAACGGGCACGGCATGGGCTGGAGAAGAGATGGACTGATGTGGTGCGGAAGGATGTGGAGCTAATTGGACTCGCCATCGACTGGTACCAGCGGTGTCAAGATTTACCTCTGTGGAGGAGGTTCGTGAAGGACGCTACTGGGCAGTTGGAGGCAATCGCCTTCCTAAAACAGAGGAGCGACGCTCACGACAACGAGCGGAGCGCCGGGCGGCTTAAACACAGCGAGTTGGCACGGTAGGGAGCACAGGTGACGCACCTGCCAGTCATCTCGGTCAGGCAGCCCATGGGGACCTGGGTCTCTCCCGCGACCTCCTGTCGGCGAGCCTTCGACACTTCACGTGGCCTCAAAGTGCACGTGGCCTAGCACAGGCGCCATGGTGACGTCACCGGCGGTTTTTGTTGTTATCATCTCCTCCGAGCGGCGTCGTCCGTCGTCCTCACTTGACCCCGCCACCCGGTTCTCGTTGCCCGCTCCGCAGACCAGCGGGTGACGGGTGCGCTGGCCGGGATGCTCGACGTGGACGACATGGGCTCCATCGCCGAGCTGGCGGAGGGCGACCAGGGAGACGCTCACCTTCCCTCGGCGTCGCTGGCGGGGTGAGCAGCCCGCGGCTCGCGCCGTCCGTATCTCCGTCCGTCGTTCCGTCCGTCCGTCTGTCTGGGAAATTCAGTCGCGTAGCTCGGTCTCGCGGGGCTACAGAGTCAGCGTGCGCGACGGTCAGATAACAGGGACCTTCCGACCGAGTTTCGGCCACGCTTGACGCGTCGGGTTGGCGGCTCATGGCCCCGACGCTTCGTCGGCTGCGATGAAGACGTTTTTTCCCCAATTTAACTTTCGCACATTTGTATGAGAACCCATATAAGTACAGTCGCGTTTGTCGGAAATGTGCTAAATGCGTTAGTGTTTGTACATAAAGCTGTCGTCAACTTTTATTGTCCCTGCGGCTATCCTCACTTGGCGCCGTTGCCGGCAAACATTGGCGCATTGTCCCAGCCGCTAACGTCATTTTCATTTGTCTTGCTCCCCGAGCTGTTTAAGCGCTGCATTGCATTGGCATGTGTGTGCAAGCGTGCGTGCGTGTGGCGGACGATACATTCATTACCTGGCGTCTGGTGACCTTAGATTCGCCGTGTGAGTGCCGTGACAGTCAGGGTAGACAAAGCCGGTGGCTTTTGCTGCGGACACGACGTGGACCGTACCTGCAGGAAATCTGCAACAGCAGAGGCCTTTACTGCCGCATCGGAAAGCTCCGTTTTTTGCTGGGCAGTAATGCAAAGTAGACCTATTTACAAGTCAAAAATATCTCTCCCTTTACCTTACTTTAAAACCCGACCACTAATAACTGGTGGGATCCATGGGTAGTGGGCTAAAAGTAGGGTGGCTGGAATTGTAAAAGGGGAAATGTGTTTTGGAATGAGCAGTTCAACTCGCAGGCAGAGGGAAGTTTGTCATTTGAATTAACTTGTCGGCGTAGTGGCACAACTCAGAGAAATGGAGGTTATCGGTGATTTAAAGTAAAGTGTTCAGCAGGGGACATTTTCCATTTTCAAAACTAACTTTTTCAGAGAGTGCGACTATAAAGGAGCCATTATCCAAACGGAAATAAAAGTGACGAGAATGCCACGAGAGACCCACTTGTGTTGATGCACGCCGGTGCTCCCTTCAAATTGTCCGGCTGGGTTTTAGTCCATCATCTCCGCACGGTGCTAAACCATCTGCCAGCCTATCTTTCTCCTGAAGGCCACACCTCAGAGAAGCCGTCAACCCCCCCCCTTACCAGTTTGTTTTACAATCTGTGGGTACGAGGGGTGGGAGCTGCAGTGGAGCCTTGGATAACTTGTAAGTGTACGGAGCTGTGTCCTTACACTATCCATCCATCCATTATTAGAAACCGCTTAATTCTCTACAGGGTTATGGTGAGCTGGAGCCTTTCGCGGCAGGCACAGGGCGCAAGGCAGTGCTATATCCATGATGGGACGCCAGTCCATCACAGAGCACAAGGGGCAATTAAGTCGGCAGGCCAATTAACCTATGCAGCAGCATGTCTTTGGACTGTCGGAAGGAAAAAATAAAGCGCAGCACGTGAGAAATATTAGTGGCCATAATTCTAGGAAAATAACCAGTTGCTGAGTGACAATTCAGGCTCTGTCGTCTGCTGCTGGTGCAAGGAGGCAACGTTTGGAAGATGTCTGAGCTTTTAACAAAGTTCAACGTAGAGGAGCGGTTGAACTTTGCAGAGTGGCCCAAAACATCTCGCCAAAATAGTCTTTCAAGGTTCAAAGTACAATCTCACTTTGGTTGTCTGTTTATTGTACATCTCTTCAGACGAGGTTAGCACAAAGACAGGCATTGAAGATGAAAGGATAATATTTAAAATGAACATTGCTGTGCCATGTATCGCATTAGCTTACACGGCGCTCATTTTTAAATATTTTGCGGCAACAGTTCCGCTTGGCGCTCTGAATGTAGAGTCTCAGCGACTGCGTTGCCTCCGCCGCAACACAGCCCCACAAAATTACATTAATTTGCTCGCGAGCATAATGCAATGGTTTATTCTCTTTCCCGTGTCATTACACACCGTCATTATTCAAAGCAGGCGAAGCAAGGTCGCACAGAACTACCTGAAATAGAATTAGCTCCGATTACTGCCACCGCGTAATTGCATTGTGCAGATTCATGCAGTTTTAATCACGTTCACGGCGCGCGCGCGCTGCAGTCGGACGCGCAAACACGTGGTAATTGCGCCCGGGGCATCGCACGAGGCCAAGGCCCAGGGCCACGCGCGACGATTAATGGGGGGCTGGGGGGAACCGTCGCAAACGCCTTGTTATTTTCCATTCTATTTTTCAGGGATGAGTCTCCTAAATCTCTGACCGTTAAAGTCGGGCAGCTGGAGAGCATCTTAAAGCAGCTGCAGGAAGACCTCCAGAAGGTTTGTCAGAGAATTTTGACACCCGCTGTCGTGCGACACCGACGCGCAGCGCTGACCGGGGTTAATTAACGCGCGGACGGCGCCTCGCGACGCGTGTGCCGTGCGGCAAGCGAGCTGTGGGATGACCCACACGACTCTTTTTCTCAACTGGGTGAGCGGCCCACTGAGAAAACAAGCCGCGTATTTAACTGAGGTCCGGGTTGCACAAGCGACGACGTGATTTAAAAAGCAAATTGCACAACAAGAAATAAGTCGAGTGTCACATTTCCTCAACAAAGCACTTGGGATTCAAGCAAATCAAAACACGAGGCTCTGAAGGGTCTGTAAGACAGTCGCTGGACTGGGATTTGGGAGGAAAGTCTTGAGGCTGACCCCTGGCTGTCGCTGCGGTGCCGGTTGTCGCCGGTTGGGCCCCGCCACCCGTACGCAGTGCCTAGGGCCTTGTGTGCCAGAGCTTATTTGGTCTTCCTCTGGGAGAAGATACAAACTCCACACAGAAAGGCACCCGAGCCGGGATTCGAACCCGGGTTCTTCTTGCTGCGAGGCGGCGGCGCTTCTCACCGCGACACCGTGCCGCCCCACAATTAATTATTACTATTAACGTCTCACGGTGGTGCTGCGTGAGGTCGGTGCCAAACCGTCCGCTTCACGCGCTCACCACGTGCTCACCACGTGCTCACCGCGCGCGCGCCGCGTCTCCCGTAGGAGAAGATGGACAAGGCGGCGCTACAGGCCGAGCTGGAGGACCTGAGGGAGGACAACGTGAGGCTGCAGCAGGAGTCGCAGACGGCCGCCACGCAGCTGCGCAAGTTCACCGAGTGGTTCTTCAACGCCATCGACAAGAAGTGAATGCGCCGCTGCTTCGAGACGGAGGCCCCCGGCGCCGCGCGTTCATCGCAGACGCTCCGCGCCCGGCCGACCAGCGGCCGACCTTACGCCAGGCCGGAGAAGGAGCCGTGTTCCGAGGATGAGTTCCCGTCGCGAGACGGACGTCGCCTGTCTCTACTGTAGTTACCGCTGCCGCCCGTTTCTGCTGCTGCTGCTGCTATCGCGGGAACACGCGGCGCTCGGGAAAATTCCGAGTCCCACGAATAGTCCGAGGCTCCGTGACGCCGATCCGGGAGCGCACGGCGCGGGTCGACGGGGCTCGTGACTATCGGCAGCAGCCCTTCCCCCCCCCCGTGGCCGCGCGTCCCCCAAGACGCCGGCTAGCATTCGCCGTCTTGGGAAGGAACTGTCTCGGCAAATGGGCAGACAAACCGGGCTCGTTTTATCCCGGCTCGCAGAGGTACAGTGTTTGGCATTCAGTCTGCTGCGTCGATCTGAATTAACGATCAGGGTAGTGTGCGTAGAGTTAGCGGCGTGCCGTATACGACGCGGTTTTATCCCCGGCCCCCGAATCTGGGTCGGGAAATAGCGTGGGAGGCAAAAATAATTTGAAGTAATTTCCGCAAGTCCTGAGGAGATTTTACTGTACAGTATTTTAAATTGGCGACACGCAAAGTGTTGCCTACGTGTGAACTCCGCTGTCTCATTTGCTGTCGGTAGCCGCTCTATTTTAAGCCCCTATACTAGACTCAGGCACATGCGTGGAGAGGCTGTAGGAAGCCTTCACGCACCCATGTTGAATTGTCGTTTTACCTTCCAATTCGCAGGTTTTTTGTTTCGTGTTGAATGCACTCGTATTTATTTTCGAGCGCGATGCGCCGCTGTGGGCGTCAATATCGACATTCTGCCTTAACCGTAGGCACGGGGCGTGTTATTGAAGTCGAAGAAATAAGTCCTTCGGAGGCCTGAAGCACACAATTCCTACGCTCGCCTAACAAGCAAACAAACAAGAATTGTGCCTCTGAAATCCCACGTTGTCTGGCGGAAGGAGAAAAAAATAATAATAACTACCCCCCCCCCGCCACACAGTAAAAATATATATTAATAACGACATAAATAAATAAGTGTTGAGTTCAAACGGCCATGGCCTCGGAAGGCTGATGGCCCAACAAGGACTTTATTCTTGCCTTTGTTTCCGTAGCCTGCGGGCCAGCGAGGACTTGAATGGAGATGGCTTCGTGCCAGTGTGAGACTGCTGCATTAAATCCCGCGGCTCGGCGGCGGCGGTGGCGGCCGCGGCACCGCGGGCCGAGGGCCGAGCGCGGAGAGCGCCGTTCGGCGAGCGGCCCCCGTGGGATTTGTGAAAACTTGTGGGGGGGAGGGTGAGGGGGGGGGCTAGGCTCTCGGTGGAGATGTCTGGGTTTGATTGATCGAGAGTGGGACAATCGATATTTTTTATTTACATTTTTTGGTATTACAATCAGAGAGCTATGATAAAACTTAAACCAAAAGAGCAACAACAACACGTGCTGACGGGTGTTTTTTTTCCTATAACGGCAAGTCCCCGAATCGCTTGTTTTCTGGAGAAGCACTGGTTTTGCGTTTACGCTTGTTCTCGAGCGGCGATTTCCTCCGTAGTGTTTTTTACATATACACACGCACACATATACCGTCGAATTCAAGGATTACGGGATTAAGTTGTATTGTACGGTTCCTTTCAGGACATTTTGAACCAAATGCCATGTCTCGTTTGAATAACACAAAGTTAAACAACATCCCGCAACCGTGGTCATAACAACAACAACGATAACGACGCATTTTTAACGTTCGGCTTGAACGCCAGTGGTTCCGGTTGCGGCGAGCACCTCCGCCATCACTGGACCGCGCGTCGCGCGTTTGCTGCTCGCGACCGAATTACGAGATTGCGGTCACGGGGGTGGAAGTGGGCAGCGGTGCCTCAGTGGTTAGCTGCACGGGGCTACAAACCCGGCCACCCGAGTTCGAATCCCGCTCACGGCCGACACCAGTGACGATTTTCTGAACCTTTCCTCGGCCTCCCCTAGGTCGACTCGGCCTCAAATGAGTACCTGGTGCTCTGTGTAAACATTGTCACTCGGGCGACAAAGGCGGCCGGGCGTGGTGCTGGTCACCAACCCCCCTCGCGTGCCGTGTCGACCTTCATAGGTTCTCGCTAACGGCACTTGACCCTGCAGTTTGTTAAGGCTATACTGGGGATCTTTGCCTTTGTCTGAACGGAAAATCATCTTCCTCCGCGCAAACCCTCTCTGCCCCCGTTGCCGCACGGTTCCCCCGGCGACAGACGGCCGCCTCGCGCCGAGTTTGGTGCCGCGCCACCGCGGACCCAGCACCAGAGGCTACGCAACTTGTCACCATTTTAATTTAAAAGCATATTACTAAACAAATTAAAACTATTAATAAAAGGTTGTAATGTTATTCTTTATTATATGCTATATAGATACAGTATGTGTGTGTGTGTGTGGGTTGGGGGGTTCTGTTGTTGTAATGAAGAAATCTGTTCAACTTGAATTACCAGCGCCCGTTTTTAACATCAAACCCCGGCCGTGCCCGAGGGCGCGCTCGCAGTTCATCCACCATTCTCCTTAATTACTGTCTTATATCCGTGCAATAGCAGCCCGTAGACGCGCTCGTCAGGAGACTAATTAAAGCAGTAAATTCAGAGCCAGGCTGATTTAATTTTCTTTGTCGTGCATTTTAGTGATGTGTGTGGGTGGCCCGTGTGTTGGCCGTGTTCAAGACGTACGGTGGTCGTTCATATGCACTATTCAGCAGATTCCTATGCTGTATATTTTGTACTTAGTGTTGCGTTGGGTTTCGTGTGTGTGTTTTTTTTGTTCACGAGGCGTCTGAGCGTAAGAGGAGTTTTGTTTGCCGGTGTGAGTCCCGTCAGCGATCTCCCGTGTCGATGTGGCGAGCGTTGCGCCGCCAGGGCCTCCGACCCCCGACCCCGTGGACGGTCGCACCTAACCTCGTCGTTGTTACCGCCGTTTGCAGGTTGTGTCATTTCCTTTTTTAGTTTGCTTACGAACGTGACTTAATCTTGTTTTGGTTTTTTTTTTCCATTAATTACTGTATTCGAACATAGTCTAAACGAACCGTCTATGATTTCACCGTTTTAACATTGCCAGAAGATGGTCCAATTTTGGATTTGCATAATAAACATTGTTATACAGCAGATGTGTTTTTGTTGAATGGTGGCGATCGATGATTGCGTCGACAGCGACGGTGATTGATGATGATTGACGACGGGTTTCAAGTGGAAATGCAGATGTTGTCGCCTGACCTCGCTGCACGTTGAGCCGCCCCACCTCGAGTCCCGAGGCTGACGAGCCGAGATTAAACACCCGACTCGACCCGACAGCTGGTGTGAAGACTTCCTCTGCACACGTTCGCTGCTGACCCCGCAGCACCCGTTCATTCATTCCCACACTGGAGGCATCATCATCATTCATTAGCCTGAGCAGGAACGCTCGACACGGCTATCCCAAAACGGCAGCTCTTGGGATAATTTCTCATACGTCGAGCCATGACAGCTAACATCAATACACTACTTTTTTCCACTAGTTGCATTTATTCCAGTGAAGGCGCTCGAATATTTAGATCCGAATAAACTCATGCAGGGAGGCACGGTGGCGCGGTGAGTAGCGCTGCCGCCTCACAGCAAGAAGGCCCCCGGGTTCGAATCCCGGCTCGGGGGAGCCTTTCTGTGTGAAGTTTGCACCCGAGCCGGGATTTGAACCCGGGGGCCTTCTTGCTGTGAGGCGGCAGCGCTGCTCACCGCTACGCCAACGGTGCCGCCCTAAGTTGAGCGTGTTGTGCTATACTGTATCCGTATCGTGCGCTGAGAATGTGCCGTCTTGCGTTGCTCTGATATCAAAAGCAACGGACCCGGATCAAAATGAAGTGACAGCAGCCGGGCACCGAGAGCCCGCGTGTCCGCTCGGTTGAGAGTCGCCGCACGCCAGTGGGACGAACGGCGCCGCCTCCGCAGCCGACACCTCGCGGCGTCTCGTCACACTCGCGGAGAAGATCGCCGTGACGCCGCGGATCCAGCGTGGGTAAGAGAGATGCGGCGGCGGCGGGGAAAGAGACACCCAGCCGGTGAATTAACGAGCACCCCCGTGCAGTGGCGTGCTGGTGTGAATGTGGATCCGTGTTTTAATAAGCGAGACCAGAGTAGAGAACCTGTTACATGTAAATACTGTGCGTGATGCTGATTAACTCTTTCAGTGCCCTGTCGACGCCGATCGACATTATTTTTCATCATCCACTGTGCCCTGTCGACGACCGTCGACACGTTATACTTACTGCTTTAGAACTCATTTTATGTATGAATGATAGTTCAAAAAGTTGTCTTCCTTTCTCACATTTTCTCACATTTCTCAGTACTAGGCCCTATACTTGAGTCTTGGGGGCATACAATCAAGGAGTCGGAGTTGGCCCCGGGCATCACCAAACCTCTGCACGCCACTGCTCCCGTGGCGCTGCGGAAGAGGATCGTCCGGATGTC
Organism: Geotria australis; assembly: GCA_036362915.1. Lineage (NCBI taxonomy): Eukaryota > Metazoa > Chordata > Hyperoartia > Petromyzontiformes > Geotriidae > Geotria > Geotria australis. The sequence continues at coordinate 25,794,435 of JAZEWU010000002.1, forward strand.
TTGTGACTCCCCCCCCCCCCGCGTTGCATTGCGTAGTCAGTCCATTGTCAGAAACCGCTTAATCCTGTACAGGGTCGCGGGTGAGCCGGAGCCCATCCCGGCAGACACAGGGCGCAAGGCAGGGCTATTTCCAGGAGAGGAACGCTGGTCCATCACAGGGGGCCGGGGGGCAATTTCGTCCGCAGGGCGGGGGGGGGCTCGCCCCGCAGCATGTCTTTGGACTGTGGGAGGAAACCGGAGTGCCCGGCGAAAAGCCACGCACGCGCGGGGAGAACACGCAAACTCCACACAGAAGGGCACCCGAGCCGGGAATCGACCCGGGACCTTCTTGATGTGAGGCGGAAGCACCACTCACTCGAATGTGTTATTATTTATAACAGAAGTGAATGCGCAAAAGAAAACAATGTTACGGGTCAATTAAATAGGAGTCACAAGACATCTGGATACCCTGAAGAGTGAGCGGCCCGCAATCGGAAAGCTTGAATATTCAAATCCTGGTTAGGATCTTAGTATTCAGCTCAAAATCCAGCTGCCAAACATGAGGCTTCTGACGGCTTGGTGGACCTCCGAGTTGTCATGTGTTCAGTTGAGAACGTCCTCTACAGCCGAACCGTCGATTTATGGCCTGCAGCCCTCTATAAACATATTTGGCATTCGTGGTTGTTCGTCACAGCTGGTCTTTCGGGATAGCCGTGTCGAGCGATCTCCCCCTCTCCCTCGCGACGTTTCACTTCCCACGTTGGAAGCATCATCAACGTTGGAGGCGAAACGTCGCGACGGAGAGAGGGAGTTCGCTCGACACGGCTATCTCCAAAGAACAGCTCTGAAGAGCAACCATCATGAACCGAGCCGTGAAAACCTACATCAGTACGTATTTGGCATTTACACCCGTTTGGCACGTTCTGCTGTCATTTTTTTTCCCCTTGTCCCGTGTTTTCACTTCTCCGCATGTTCCTCTCAACTTTTTGGCTCAAACAACGGCTGCCATTTGTGAAGCACGTGCGTGTTGCACATTGCTCGGCAGCTTCGACAGCCCCAGTGCATTTCACAGGATGATTTTGTTGGAGGGAAAATAGTCGTTTCCCGCGAGTTCTGCTGCGTGGAATAACGCGCTCGACGGCGCGCCAGCCGCTGGCAAGAAGTGCAATGTTGGAGAACTTGCAGGGAGTCATTATGACTTATTCTACCCAGATGTGCGGTAAAACTCATGTTCCACTAATTAAAATGGATTTCATTTCCCTCTAAAGATGACTTCCGGGCTTGGTTTTACGAGGCACGAGTACTTGGGAGGCTGCGAGTTGTGAATATATCGCCAGTGGCCTCACTCGTGTAGAGATACGTGCTTCAGATACTTCTGTACAGTCCCTTTGTCAATCCACTGCTGGATGAAGCTCTCGCCACGCCTTGTCGGTTCACAGGGGTTGCGTGTCCATACTGCAGTACGTTTTGTTGCTGCGGTTGGTTCCCTGTGGGGAGCGGTTCGGATATCACTCCGCACTGATGATAGATAGCTGTGGCCGGGAATCGGAGGTCGTTCTGCTTCACAGAACAGCGCGTTCACCACTGCTTTACTGCTACACAACGCAGATACTCTTCCTTCTTAAAACCCTGCATTCTTCTACTTTGCTGCTATCTCCAATGAGGACTCCATAAAATAAACAATAGGCGTGGCATCCATTGGGATTTCTCAATTTTCTGAGCTCACAAACACGCAGACAGCAAACTGGCATAAGACGTATTTGCAGGATAGAGTGTTGCCAAGTTTATTTCGTTTAACCATGTGAGAACGCAACAGAGATCAATCAGGACATAGTAAGTGAATTGCAATCGTGACCAGGAGTCACGAACATGACAAAGGAAAACATACAAATGAGAACCAAAACAAGTGCATCTACCACGCGAGGAATATTATCAAACATCATTACCCGCAGAGCAAATCGCCTCGGGTAGACAACCCCGAGGTTTGAACACGGCACAAATTACACTTGTGTAAATCCGTAGCTCCACGTGTCCGCGTGGGTTTTCGCCGGGCACTCCGATTTCCTCCCACCGTCCAAAGACATGCTGCCAGGTTAATTGGCGTACTGATTAAATTTCCCCAGGCGCCCTGCGATGGACTGGCGTCCCATCCTCGGTGATCCCCTGCGATGTGTCCTGTATCTGCCGGGATGGGCTCCGGCTCACCGCGACCCTGTACAGGATTAAGCGGTTTCTGAAAATGGATGGATGGATGAATCCATAGCGGATTACAATGCCTCGTCCTTTACGCAAAGTCTGCACTGGTATTACGCCATACGGCACAGCACCTGGAGAGAGAAAAACACATAATCAGTACAGGACGTATATTTTGGAACGACGTCAAACACATTGAATCGCCCACTAAGTGCGACCCTCGGCTGTCGACACGCACCGCAGGGGTCGTTACCCCAAGGCCGATGGCGGTGACCTTCCCTTGAGTCTCATTAGGCCGAAGGCCCGACCGAGCCTTGGACCCTTCCGTTCTGAAACGGCCTTCATGGGCCGCAGGGACGGGCAGGCGGGGCCCTTGTGGCGGTCGGGCCCCGTGTTTGTGACGCTGCCACTATAAACCTGCGGGGAGCGGTGTCTTTGAACTGTGGGATGAAACTGGAGTACATGACGCGTGAGTTGGTGGGTGAGTGAATGAGTGGGTGTTTGGTGGAGTGAGTGAGTGGATGGGGTGGGTGAGTAAATGAGCGGGTGGGTAAGTGGGTGGTTGTGTGGATGGATTGTGTGGCGGCAGCATGTCTTTGTGGGGAGCGGTGGCTCCGTGCTTAGCGCGCTGGGCGATCCGAGTTCAAATCCCGCTCACGGCCAACACCAGTGACGATTTTCTGAACCGGTCCTGGGCCTCCCCTAGGTCGACTCAGCATCAAATTAGTATTGCAGTGTGTAAACTGTGCCACGAGGGAGACAAAGGCGACCAGGCGTGGTGCTAGTCACCCACCTCCTCGTATGCCGTGCCGTGTCGACCTTCATAGGTGCTACTCGCATACTGCACTTGCCCCGACAGTCTGTTAAGGCTATACGAGGGATCTCTGTCTTCTAAACCCGGGGAAGCTCGCGTTTTGTATCAGGTGAGGGAGAGGGGAGTCCGTGTGGCTCATGTCGGACAATAACGGTAGCAGTGGTAATGCACAGGGTGGTCCACATGACCTGTGATTGTGACCCCCAGTCACAAATCATGTGGACCACCCAAACAACTCACCAGAAAGCCGTACTTGAATAAAATATGAACTCGCACCAGCTTTATGAAATGAGTATGGGTTATTTAAAACAGAAATGAATAAGCAAGGGCGGCACAGTGGCGCGGTGAGTAGCGCTGCCGGCTCACAGCAGGAAGCCCCCGGGTTCAAATCCCGGCTCGGGTGCCTTTCTGTGTGGAGTTTGCACGTTATCCCCGTGTTCGCGTGGGTTTTCGCCGGGCACTC
>JAZEWU010000002.1:25799192-25819399 GCA_036362915.1 Geotria australis
ACTAGGTGGCAATCTAGTTTAGTTCTTGCCCGCAGAGTCCGCGGCTATCTTGTTACGGCCTCACGGTGTCTCCGCACACTCAGCTCCCGACTGCACTCTTGTGTGCACGCCGAGTGTTGACGGATTTGTAACGAACATAAAGACAGAACAGTGCATTCGTACACTAATTTTTGTTTACTTGAAAAATGTGTGCAATGCTACGTGTAAATAATTTTTTGTTGGTTGATTTAAATTTGGTTATATATAAATCTTGTATATATTTATATTTTAATTAATTGTCAGCAACTCGCATGTGTGTTGTGTCGCGGGAGTCCAGTAAAGAGCTTGCACGCTCACTGGGTATTTTTCTGCCGGAATAATAAACATCTATCTATCTGAACCACAGTACTGTAATTTCACTCGCAAGAAGATTCGATTCGAGACTTGCGACAGGCGATTCTGGATTGTTACGTTTAATGTGATTCTGGACCACGAATCGCCTAACAATTTGGATCGTTACGTGATTTACTGTCCTTGCGATTCCCCCCAGAAGCGAGCGGGCGGACAGTGAGGAGGAGGTGATAATCCGTGCTGCTTGCTGGGTGAGCTGTGTGGCTGACTGCGGAGTGACGCGAGAGGACAACGGAGGAGGGCGGGAGACATGGAGGCGACGCGGCTGATGATGGTGATGATGGTAGCGGCGGCGGTGATGATGATGGACGCCACTTGCGGGGCCGACACGGCTCCCGGGGAGTTCCGAGTGGCGAGCATCGAGCAGGCGTGGAACAAAGCGCAACGGGTGAGGCGTTCATAGCTACTACAGCCAACACCATCATCACTCCTCACTCCCCACCGTCACTCCTCACCGTCATGTCCCACCATCAACACTGGTCCCCACCTCAAGCAGGCACGCGCCATCATCCAGCAGTGGCTTTCCAAAGGGCTGTTTATATTTGTGCTCGCTTTGATTGCCACTGTGCCTGAGCTAATAAGTGGGTGTGCGATACCAAGACTGGCCCCGACCATAGCAATGGGGAAAGTCTTCGTCTGAAGGCTTCGCTGCTGAAACTGCCCTGCTCACATGACGGACGGGTTGTTTATACAGTTACTTGTGTTTGTCGTGGAGAACGCTGGGTCAGGCGAGGAAGCGAATTGTCTGCTTGTTTCATCATTGTCAGAAACCGCTTAATCCTGTACAGGGTATAGCCCTGCCTTGCGCCCTGTGTGTGCCTATCCCGGCAGACACAGGGCGCACAGACACAGGGCGCAAGGCAGGGCTATACTTAGGACGGAACGCCAGTCCATCCCAGGGCACCAAGGGCAATTGTGACCCTCGGGTGAAAGGCGCTATATAAATTGAAATTATTATTATTATAATTTAGTCAGCAGGCCAATTAATAATTGCAGCAGCATGTCTTTGGACTGTGGGAGGAAACCGGAGTGCCCGGTGAAAACCCACGGCGACACGGGGAGAACATGCCAACCCCACACAGAAAGGCCCCCGAGCCGGGATTCGAACCCGGGTCCTTCTTACTGTGAGCCGGCAGCGCTACTCACCGTGCCGCCCGGTCAGCTTATTTATTTAGAGCAAATACTTTTATAGGACGGTCCTGGATTGGGACGTTTGGTCAAAACCACACACACTGCATTCCAATTGACTTAAAAGTTAAACTTTATATTTGACTCCCCCTGGTTGCAGATTAACTGTGACTGTGAAAGGAGCAAGGCAAACAGAACGTCTGGCATTCCGCCCATTACCGTCATCACGAGGGATGGTTTAATCATTGCCTCCTCCCAACTCGTGACACGATGACCGCTTCCGTTAATAAGTATTAAAACCGCGCGCGAACTCACCTCGTGCCAGCCATCTAACAATCTAACATTTTACAACCCGACTTTCATATTGTTAATCATAGCCCAAATGAGAGTTGCTCTTGAGAGCTGCTATTTCGGAATAGCCGCGTAGAGTGTTCATTTTACCTTATAATAATAATAATAGCATTTATAGAGCGCCTTTCACCCGATGGTCACAAAGCTTTGCACAAGGCTGTGGAGAGAACGGCATGTCAATAACAACAAGACAGATACACTGAGAGTCAAGCAATAGCGATAAATTATATGTTGTGTGCGCTGGTTAGTTCGAGCATTATGTTGTAGGAATTCCGAGCTTGCAAGCTCAGTGGGTATTTTCTGCTATAATAATAAACATCTATCAACATTTAACATCTCTCTCCTTCGCGACGTTTTACCTCCCACGTTGGAGGCATATTCAGGCTTTCCTTGAATGCTATAATGAATGCCTTGCACCCTGTATCTGCCGGGATAGGCTCCGGCTCACCACGACCCTGTACAGGATTAAGCGGGTTCTGACAATAGATGGATGATGGTTGCTCTTCAGAGCAGCTCTTCAGAGCAACCATCATGAATCAAGCCGTGAAAACCTACATTAGTACAATGGATGGATGAGCGGCGCGGCTGCAGATCGCGCTCAGCAGGCGGCGCACGACGCGCAGCTACGTGCACCGCTGCTCCCCCCCTCAGGCGCGACTTCCTCGCTACACCTCTGAGTCATCCATCCATTGTCATCTATCTATCCATTTTCAGGAACCGCTTAATCCTGTTCAGGGTCGCGGTGGGCCGGAGCCTATCCCGGCAGACACAGGGCGCAAGGCAGGGGAACACCGAGGGTGGGACGCCAGTCCATCGCAGGGCGCCTGGGGAAATTTAGTCAGTACGCCAATTAACCTGGCAGAATGTCTTTGGACGGTGGGAGGAAACCGGAGTGCCTGGCGAAAACCCACGCGGACACGGGGAGAACATGCAAACTCCACACAGAAAGGCCCCCGAGCTGAGATTCGAACCCAGGACCTTCTTGCTGTGAGGCGGCAGCGCTGCCCACTATGCCACCGTGCCGCCCTTGTCAGAGACCGCTTAATCCTGAACACAGTTGCGGTGAGCCGGAGCCTTATCCCGGCAGACACAGGGCGCAAGACCGGGCTATACCCAGGATGCGACGCCAGTCCATCACAGGGCACCAGGGCAATTTAGTCCGCAGGCCAATTAACCTATGCAGCAGCATGTCTTTGTCTTGTGGGAAAGAGTCGGGTTGCCACCGCAGAGGCACAAAACCCGGAAAATATCGTACATGGGGTCAAATAATCAGCGAGGGAGAAAGCTGTACTCTTTGTAACTGGCAATAACCCGGACTTTGAATTACTTGTTCCGTGAAAACTGACAGATTTACCAGGTTAACAGCTGCCCCCTCAAAACTCAAGACGATCCTGGGAAAACCAGGACAGGTGGTAACCCTGCACGTGGGCGGTAATGCAGCAGTGCTCGTCGTATGGATTGACTGGCTCCTGCCATAGGAATGTAGAATTCGATGTTTTACCGCTGGCTCGGCCCTGTGCTGTGTGAGTGGTGGCGCAGCGGTTAGCGCCCAGCACTACAAACCCCAAAAGTTAAATTCTCGCTTACGGAAAACACCTGAGACGGCCACAATGCAGTTCTTAAGGAACTGTTGATGTATTTGCATAATGCACAAAGGACAGTGTCTTTTGTTTACGTGTCTGTGTGCTGTTTGAAACTTCCGGATTTCCGGCCTGCGCAGTTTTCAGTTTGCATATTCTCATTATTTACAGACATAATTGGTGTGTACAATACAGCATACACGCCATAGGTATGGTTACCGATTCACTTCAATAGTTCTATATCTAGCATTACAAATACAAGTAGTATATTACAATTTCAGACGTAGCTTATTGGTTTTATAGCTTTGTGTAGCCCATATTACACTTAGTGTATTATATTAATTCAACTAGTTTTAGCTGCTAGCCAGACCAGGCTGGCTCCCTCCCATTATCCCGGCTAGCTGGGGTTTCATCGTCATCATAATCAACCATGAACAATCCACTGCTGGATGAAAGCTTCTTTAATCCGTTGCCACCTGTGATAATCCTGCACTGTAAACAACCATCCTGCTGAGGTCATCTCCCCCTCGGTTGTTCTCTCCGTTCTCCAGGACGCGTAACATTCCTTAGCTGCTACTCGGTTCACCGATTTAATCATTGTTGATTTTCTGGTCTCGCGACATTTCACTGAACGTTCCTTGCCCGACGGCACAAAGCGGTGCGTCTTATCTTGTGACGTCTTGTGACGTGTGTGGGTGTGTGCAGGCGCCGTGGTGACGTTCGTTGCTTATTGTTGTTATTAGGAGTGGTGGCGCATTGGTTAGTGCGCTGCGCTACAAACCCAGTGACTAGAGTTCGATTCCCGCTCACAGCGACGATTTTCTGGACCGGTCCTGGGTCTCCCCGAGGTCGACTCAGCCTCAAATGAGTACCTGATGCGCCGTGCAAACATCATCACTAGGGAGACAAAGGAGGCCGTGGGTGGTGTCGGCCACCCAGCCTCCCTCATGTGCCGTGCTGGCCTTCATAGGTGCTCGCTATCAATAATAATAATAGCAGCATTTATCGAGCGCCTTTCACCCAAGGGTCGCAAAGCGCTGCACAAGGCTGTGGAGAGAAGGGCATGTCAACAACATCAACGCAGATTAACTGAGCGTCAAGCAATATCGATAAATTATAGGACATATGAGATAAAGACAGCAGATAAAAATACTAATAATTCTCCAATTATTATCGGCACCTGACACTCGGTTCTGTTAAGGCTATACGGTGGGATGTTTGTGTCTGTGGGGTTGCAACAGTTACACTTGTCAGCGGTGCAGCTGTCGGACCTGCACGGAGAGCTGCGTCTGCTGGAGCGGGAGGAGCTGTCGGTGAAGCGAGGCGGCCACGTGGACGAGCACCGCAGAGAGCAGCACAACCGCAACCTCCTAGGTACGCGCGTCACGGCGCCGCAAGGCCACGCGCCGGACCTGGGCGAGCCTGGAGCAGGGCTCGCAACCGTTTGTAACTCAAGGCCCCCCTGGCCCACTCGCGTCTCCACGCACCACAAACTGGCGCTCGCAGACCACTGGTGGCTCCGCCGGTGGGTCGCGACCCACGGCGTGAGAATGGTGGCCGAGACAACAGTCGGCGCCCAACTGACCCGCAAAATATATCTGCAGACAAAAGGCCTCCGTCCCGTATTTGCTTCATCTCCATTCCATCCATCAGGGTTCACGTTTATTTCATCGCAGGTTATCGGCGCTGATGGAAAATTATCTTCAATACGCACACGTTTTTCATTGCCGATGTGAATAATACACCTCCTTCACATACTTCTACCTCCACCAAACCATATCAATGTATTTGGTACATTGATACATCCCATCATATGTGGTACACATCCCATCAGCCACGTCACCTTCCACAAGGACATCTTTTCAGCAGCATTGGTGCAAGACACGCAAACTCCAGATTGGCTTTGACATTCAATGTCTTATCACAGGCTGGCGTGAAGCAATGCCGGTGAACTGCCAAATATTGTAGGCAAGGGCCCTGGTTTAATGCAAAATAAGATAATATGTAGCACAACATAATTGCGCTGTAGAGAACACAAGTTAAAAAAATAAATACGCAGAATTATACACCGCCAACATATCTGCCCCTCTACCTACATTATTTGTCTGAACTAGGTAAACAAAAAGTGTGTTTTTATCAGCTCTGTTGTAGATAATAGTTGGCTCTTGATTAGGCATGGGTGGATTATCCAGGTTGTAGATTAACTGGACTCACAAAAATGAATTACCAGTAACCACATGGATTACTGGGTGGCGCAGTGGTAACATCAGCGCCTCACAGATGATAGCACTGCGCTACCCTGCCACCTGTGACGTTTTTTGCGTAAAATCTGAAACTATTGGCATGAACGTTCGGCTTGAACATCCAGCGTCTGTCGTGCGCTGTGGCTACAACTTCCACCGCCTTAAACGTGTGGTTCTTTCGACAGACGTTTCATAGTAATCCATTGATTACGATTAATTATTGCTTACAATAATCAATACATTGTGTGTAGCACTTTGGTTCCATTGTGGTGCCACTTGCAGATTTGGTTTTATACTTGAAATGTTATTGCCTTGCAGCCCTGATGCAACTACTTTTTGATGTTGGGACTACAGAAAGCATGTTTTATTTTGATTTACGTTTAGTTAGCTTTGGGTTAGATCGTGTGGGTATAATGCCAATTTTCAGCTGTACCCTGACAAAACCAATCAAATGATGTTGTAACGTGGGCATGTACATATTTCTTGTGGCGTTTTAAAAATGACTACATGTCTGCTGTGCGATGTAGCTGTGTTGGCACGCTACGGACTGGATGGAGGAAAGAAGGAGAACTTCGGGCTAGACTCCAACCGGCTTATGGATTTTGGAGACAACAGGCCGTTCAGAGACCCAAAACTCAACAAGATGTGGGAGAAGGTGAGTGCAGTGGTGGATGGTGAGCAGTGGGTTTTGTAGAATTTCCACCACTGCTGCAATACATCCACCAGGTAAACTAGCTTCATCGTTGCACCTCATAAGTGACGTCGGCTTGAGCATGTTCTATCACTTCTCCTTGACTGCCGTTCCGGTATTATTCTTGACCGTCTCTCTTGGCCGCCGTGTGCCCTGCCCAAGCCCAATCACTTCGGAGCAATTGTAGATGCCATTAACGTACGTATGTTCTCTAATCCATGTGTTCCTCTGTCTGTCTCTGTAATTCCAAGCATGCTTCTCCGCATGATCATTTTCAGTTTTTATTTCATAGGTGCGTTAGTAATCGCGTTTATGAGTCGTCATGGCAGAAGCATCTAGAGAACAGATGATGTAGCACAGCTGTCTTCATAGTGAACATCTCATGAGTGGAATGTGGTCCACAGAATGTGATTAGTGCATCGGTGAATATGGCAGGAAAATTATGCAAATTTACTTAAATATACTTTGGAAACGCTACATTTAAAGTGTTGCGTATTCACCGTCACGTAATTATAAACCGTCATTATTACCAAAAAAATAAATACATTAGAAGGTTGGTTGCTTTATGCCCTGAGCGTGACCCACAGGTGGCATCTGTTGGGGCATGTCGATCACGTCTCCAGTTTGGTTGCGAAAGCCAACGTGTTGTTACATTGTTTAACGCCGCAGATGAATGCGAAATGTGAGCAAACTCTTTAATTGAGGATGCAAATTACCGTTGAAAACTTTTTCACATAATCTTACACACTTGTACATAAACGCAACGCATCGCGTTTATGTACTGTGTCCACTAGGCACGTGCATCTGGGAGGTTTGAAAATCCTGGCGACTTGGAGCGCTTGGAGCGAGATTTCCACGTCCACGACGACCGAATACAAGAGTTCGAGGCGATGATGATCCAGTCTACGGGTACATACACAGGCAGTGCGGCGTGACAAGGACAGCACGCTCGACACTTCATCGCTGATGCATGAACGCCTTGCAAAACCGATGATTACAATCTTGCGATGTGAACCGATCCCATCGGTCTGTCTTATCACTGGATGTGTTATTATTTTTGGACGCATCCATTCCTTGGTTGTGTTAGTATTTTTGGTCGCCGTCCATCATTTCGTGTTAGCAGCTTGTCCTGCCCAGGCCCACTCACCTTTATTAATAGTTTGCTTGATGTCAATTTACATGGTTTAGTTGATGACCTGCAATAACCTTATCTTCTCCATGTGAACACAGGATGAAAAGTTAGTGCTGTATTTTTAGAGAGGTTATTTGTGTTGCTGAGCGAGGCAGCGCTGCCAAATCTGGCATCCCGTCTGCAGCCGCACCTATCTGAGATTTAGCTGCACCGGAGTAGATGTACTGTACGCTGGGTGAAGTGGGGATGCCTGTAAATTATTGCCTAAATAAATATGGAAATAAATAAGAAGACAATATGGCTCCCAAATCTGTATCGGGTGGAGGCAGGTTTCCAACACTTATTTTTGTTCATGGCCTAACCCAGAAAAAGAGATTTACTATGGATTATTGGTCGCTTTAACCCCCAACCAGGATTTTAACTTACAACCTTCCGATTGCGAGGCGCTCGCGGTCATGCTGAGCCACCCGGTCCAGTCGCGGCACTAATGCGTGCCGTGCTTTCAGGACACAACATGAACGCAGTGGATGGAGCAGGAATCCCGGATAAGCAGCTGAAGGAAGAAAAAAGTAAACTGCACGACTCGTTGCAGCGTCTGCGAGAGCTGATGAGCGTGGGATACGTGGACGACGGTAACACGCGGCACTCGCTGGAGGAACACCTTGGCCAATGCTTTTTCATGAGTTACAACCAAGCCGACAATTTTCATCCATGTATCCCTCCACATATACATTTATTTTTTACTCATCCCATCAGCCACACGGCCTTCTGGAGATGCACAGCAGCGTTGGGTCAACCACATATACAGGACCAGTTTCGACATTCATAGTCTCGTGCTGGTAAACTGCCAGATGTGATGGGCGAGGACCTTCACGCACGCAGCTCCGAGTTCAACGCAAACCCGATATTATACGATATACGTACCACAGAGTCGCGGTGACGTGATCTTCCCGGCGCCGTCTCCCCCCGTAGCCCCATAGCTCCTGGCCAATTTTTCCCCCTTTTTGCGTTTTTTTTTGGTGTTACACCTAGCATCCGTCCGTGGTTTTGTCTGGAGTTTGTATTACAATGCTGAATGTGGAGAGGTGACATGTGTAGGCAATATATTTGCATACTCAATTATAAATGCCCTCTGCTCGTCTTGCAATAATTGGATTTGATCGGGTGGCTCAGCTGTAGAGCGAGTGGCTCGCTATTGGACGGTTGCAAGTTTCTTGGCCCATCATCCCTCTGGGGTCATTAAAGTATCACTTTGTTGGAAACTCACCAGGGGTTGCCCTATAGATCGTTCTATAGGTCGTACTGACCTCGCCATAGGAGCGGGGAATCTCCTGCACTGGTTTGAGACTGAACGGGAGCTGGATATCGTAAACACCTGGCGATGGGCAATCTTACTTTACACTCTTTTTGTTAAAAACAGCGTTTTGTTCATAACTATTCATTACGAGAGTGCTGTGTATCTCAAAACACATTAATGGAGGTGTTGAGGTTGCAAATTACAGCTGGCAAATCGGGATCAGCTGGCACAGAACTGGGTTAATCGTGACGCATTGCGCTAATAATGTGTGTACGTTGCTATATGTTGTGTGTTTGCACAGAGTTCACTGAGCCGGTTGCAATGGAACTGTGGGAAATGGCCAAACGAGCAAATCTGTCTGAGAAAGAGCTGGAAGATGTGAAGGTGCGTGGCTCAAGTTCAATAATGGCACGAATAGAACATGGCTAAAACAGTCACAGAGTAAATGACACGCGTCTCTCCACACATATGCGCACACCTTCCCGTGCTTGTGTCTAGATGTTTAATGAATGACCGTCTTTCTGAACCTATGTCATAGCGGGTGGTTTGCGTTGGTTAATTAACGTTATACTCTATTAGCAACCACTCCACGGTAGACTTTGGTCACCTAATGTGTCACGAAGCTATGATTTCATTTGTTTTACCGTGTAATATTAGGTTCAAATTGTGGTTGTGTTAAAATCTACGTTGCTTGACATGTGTACATGCTTGTGTATGATCTTGCTTGTGTCCGAGTGTAAACGTTATTCCTTCAATCCGCAGGAGGAGCTGCTGACTCTGGAGCGAGTCTCTGAGAAGCACACCCATTTCCGCGAGCAGCTGCAGGTGTCTCACGACAAACTCCAACACGCCAAAGCGACGTATGACGACGTTCCCTTTGACAAAACACAGGAGCATAAGCATGGAAACAAAAAACTAGTGCAGGACATGGATCGGCTTGGAGAAACACAACGCAGACACAACGAGTTGACGGACAAGACACGCTCGCTAGCGTACAAGGTGAGAATCTGTCGTGCTGACAGTTAGCATACCAATGGTGGGGAATGTCCATAGAGATGATGGTGAGACCACGCGGAGTGAGCGTAACTTGGGTCGCAGTGCGTGTGGCGCGGTGTGGTTCCAGGTCAAGGTGGGGAGCGGTCGCTCAGTGGTTAGTGTGCTGGGCTACAAACCAGGTGACCCAAATTCGAATCCTGCTCACGGCCAATGCCAAGGACGATTTTCTTAACCGGTCATGGCCCTCCCCTCAGCCGACTCAAACTAGTACCTAGTGCGGTGTGTGATCATTACCACTAGGAAGACAAAGGCGGCCGGGCGTGGTGCTGGTCACCCACCTCCTCGTGTGCCGTTTAGACCTTCATAGGTGCTCGCTAATGGCACTTGACCGTACAGTCTTTTTTAGGCTATACGGGGTGTCTTTGTCTTCCCAGGTGAAGAAGCTGCACCAGGATCTCTCCAACCGCCTCTCGCGGCCGCTCTCCCGACAACACAATGAGCTCTGAGGAACACGCACGGTACCCGCGTGCTCCGTTCATCCAATGTACGTACGTGATCGTCGTGATAGTGTTCCACTTCGTGATTCACATTGCACAGCAGTGACTAGTATTTTGATAATTAATAATAGTAATAGCGTTTAATATAGCGTCTTTCACCCGAGGGTCACAAAGCGCTGCCTGTCTCTTAACATCACTTGATTTTACGAGTGTCCTCAATGCATAATTATTTTTATTGATTGCAGTAAACGTGTTCACTGCGCAAACACGTTTGATTAACGTCTTTGTGCAAATCACCATGATATTGGCGTTGACGATGTTGGAATAGCATTGCGTTGTTAAGCACCGATGTCGTGCCGTGTTAAGTGGCTGTTGTCGCTATGCGTGTTCATTCCGATGCATTCCAGCTCTAGGGAGCTTGCTGTTGGTATGGGCTTTGAGCAAATAATGTCCCGGGTGGCCGTGGCAGCACACGGGGCGTGGAGCCCTGTGGCCACTTGAGAGTCTGTCCGGGTGGAGGACGTGCTAAAGTGCATGAGCTTGCGCGGCTCCCCGAGACGGGTGTGGGCACGCACGGGATGTAGGCTCAGTCGAGCGGCGCTTGGATCAATCCCCCGAGCCCAGCCGTAGTGGATGGTGGATAGCAGTCATAAAGAAGAAAGCTACAATCTTGGTGGTATTGTTAATGGTCGTATCATTTACAAGACATATGTATCAGTGAAACACGTGTCAACGTATATATTTTTAAATTGTACTGAGCAGAATGCATGACGTTCATGATTATTTTGTACAAAATAAAGCATCGAAAGTGATTTTCTGCTCAAATGAGCCAAGAAGTAAGTGGCTGTCATCTGTTTCAAGCCTTGAGCCAATGAGGGACATTCCACATTTCTATGATAGATAGTTAGATGTTTATTATTACAGCAGAAAAATACCCAATGAACTTGCAAGGATGTATACTTATGCAATCATCAGGCTGAGTGTGTCCATAGGACAGCCACTGTCTTTCTAATATCGTTGACCTTTATTGGCTGGAAAGTTGACAGGCTGGGTGAACCCCCAACCAGGGTTTGAACTTACACCTCCAGATTTTCCCTTTTTTCTTCCGCCGAGTCACCTGGCCCGTTGTTGATCCACTGCTGGATGAAGGCCTCCCCAGCCATCACGGTCATGACATTATCATACTTCCCCACGCTGGTCATTGCGGGTTGGTGACGAGGTCACCCAGGACCGGATCAGGTTTAATCTGTCCCTGATGATGATGTGAATCAAGCGTGGGTTATCGGGTTCATAGCGCAGTGCGTTCACTGCTGTGCAACCATTCCTCCACCATGATCACACTCAGCCTGATCGTTGCGTAAGAATACATCCTTGGTGTTGGTACCGACAGCTGTGTTTATTAAGGTATGCACGGTGGCTGATGCAATCCGAGACGCGCGTTGGCAGCGCCGTCAAGGAAACAGGATGCAAATTGGGGTCAAGTTCCCAAGACGGGTTCCTATAAATCAATACATTCACAAAGCACCGCCAACACACTCACATTTATGCAGGTTATGTAGAAGTGCAACATAATCACAAATTATTACATTAATGCCGAGTTACCAAATGTATTAATTATCTGTAATTTCGCCTCGCGCATCCCCTTGCAGTCTCCACATTGTCTATTGTTGGGTGGATTATGTGGTTATAAGCAACACAATCTCTTATCAGTCTAGAATGGCACATATATTACATGCCCCGTAGTGCTCGTGAGGTAATAACCACGTGAATTATCACCGGACAGATAAGATACGGCTGTGCATGCCCAACCTTGGGGCACTGGAGTGTGCGACACTGGTGTGTATGTGTGTATGGCACTAGTGTGTGTGGCACTGATGTCTGAGTGTAGTACTGGTGTGTGTGTGGCACTGGTGTGTGTGAATGGTACTGGCAGTAACTGGAAGATATCTACCTACTTAAAACAAATGACATGTTCTTCTAAATATTAATTCACTGCTGAGTGCAAGTCTCCCCACACTGTCACTTCTGGGATTTGTTCTGCCATACCTTCCCACGCTTGTTATTGCTGCTTTAGCCAGGAGTCGCACACTGATGTTCGCCATAAAACAGGAGTCAGACTCGTGGCACCAGGTTAACGCAGGGTGCTAACCACGGGGAGTTCTTGCCATTCTAGACCACTGGAATGCAATATGGGTACCTTGTCCTGCTCACTGTACCTTAAACAAATGTCAACAATTCAGCTGTAACTTTGTGTAAAATGAGATGTAACAGGACACGCTGGAGGGATTATATCCTTCGGCTGGCCGGTGAACGTCTGGGAATGCCCCAGGAAGAGCTGGAATCTGTTGCTGAGGAAAGGGATGTCTGGTCCACTCTTGGACTGCTGCCACCGCGACCCTCACCAGGACAAGCGGTTTAGAAAATGGATGGATGGATGTAACATTCAGAACTGCCTTGGCAGCGGTGTGTGCACAACCGCACGCTGCCAAGTTAATCTGCTGTCAAGTTAAGCAGGAGGAGAACGAAGAGTGGAGCCGCGAACAACGGAGAACGGTGTGGACCGAGGCGCCGCCTGCCTGGGCCTGTGGCCTTCAAGAGACCCTTGCGGGGGTCAGCAGGGGACAGGGGAAAATGCAGGAGGGCCTGGTGGGGATTCGGAGGGACGTCGGGGAGTTCCATAGGGAACTTGGGGGTGTGAAGCAGCAGCTTGGGGACGTGAGGCAGGACGCACAAGCACTGGAGCGTAAAGCCCGTGCGATGGAGGTGTCACGCGGATCAGCCCCGCGAGGCTCTCTGACCTGTTTTTCCTGCAATTCCCCAGGTCACCTGCGGCGTGATTGCCCACAAGCAGCAGGCGTTAAACCCTAACGCACGCTGGTGAAGGGGCCCACCAGTGGCCCATTCCCACAGAGCCCGACACAGAACCGCAGGATGACACAGGAGCGAGTGTCGCAGCAGGTGCCAACAAAGGCGGAGACGCCTGGGGATGGCTCCAGATGGTCGTGGCAGGCATCACGGCGTCGGCAGCGGTGGTGAAGGGCTTGGTCGGAGGGCGACCAATGAAGATCCTGCTTGACACGAGGGCGGTGGCCTCGATAGTGAGCGCAGCACACTGTCAACAGGTGGGAATTCCTCCGCACCACCTACAGGTGCCGGATCTGGATGAACAAAGTACGTGTCTCTCAAAGCCTTGGAGACTGAAACAAGTCAAAACCCACAGCTGAAGGTACTTGTCAAGGCCGGTCTTAAGTGATTCTGGGGCCCCTGACAAAATTACATTATGCCGCCCCCCACCTCCCCGAAACGATAACAACCCAGTGCCATCACCATATGTGGGTATTCAATGCCCCCCCCTCCCGTGGGGACCCCCTGCTTGCCCCCTAGTTAAGGGCACGGGTGGTCGTGGTGCAGTGATGCACTGAGACCATTGCAGGGGGAGCGTCCTGAACTCGAGGCAGCTAGAGACCCTCCTAAAAGGTAATTGGCCTACTCTTCCACACTAGTCAGATGTCTTGGAATATGTACAAGCCCATATCTTAGTATGAAATGTAAAGCGCTTTATTAAACAACTTTAGCCGCAATGTCCCTCGAGATGGAATAATGTGTTGTTTGCAAGGGTTGGTGACCAGGGTGGCCAGTCACGCACAGCGTGCCGTCGCGCACACATGCACGTTATAGAGCGTTGTGGTGATGGTAGAGAGCGTTGTGTCTGATGGTATAGGGTGTTGTGTGTGATGGTATAGAGCCTTGCTTAGTAGACAATGTCTGTGGTTTACGTAACGGGCTCCCTTGCTCCAGGCGTGGAGTGTGGTGTAGCGTGGCACGTTGAGGCAGCAGTGTTTTCCTGGCACGGCCACAAACGCGCATTCTTGGCGCCTCCGCCGCTTGCCACGCATTGCGCAGGAGCTCTGCCAGGCAAAGCATTTTTTGTCAAGACCCGTAAAAACTGACAAACCCAGCGCTTTACGAAGCACATTATGAGTTGTGTAAAGAGCATTGTCAACTCGCAGCCGAAGTCAAATGAGTCTATCCACAGAACCACCGTTCAATGTAAAAACAGTGTTTTTCTGAGCCGTTTCATCGGTTTAGTTTGGCCCCGAATTGTTGAAATCGAACTCAACGCAGTGGTCGAGAGGCTACGCACCACTGGTTCGCCGAATCCACGCTGGATCTTGCAGACAGGAAGACAGCCTGGAGTGCGTCCAGCTATCGCCGTATCCGCTTGTGCAGACACCGGCTCAGTTAAAACCATGAACTGGCACAAATCGGCCTAGTAGACGAATTAAAATAAAACCAGTGAGATACATTCCCATATTTAGTAAAGATTAAGGGCCGTGGGTGGTTTTAAGATTGATGGTTTAATGGCACAGTTATATAAGTGGAGAGCAGTTATTTATCAAAGCACTGTCTATGGTTACATCTGTGAAAATGAGCTCTCGCGACTTGCCAAACAGAGCGCCGAGTGTGGCGTGTAGAAACCAGATGCTGCTCTGGCAAGTACGCACATGTGTGATCGTGCATGCAATCAGCCCCTACAAAAACATGTTGGGTTTCTCCATTAACTTTAAACATTGGACTTTGTTTAACTTGAACATATTAGTCGACCTTGGGACAGGGGAAGTATTTTGGGGACAAGCAAATGAACGTTATTGATGTACTGATGTAGGTTTTCACAGCTCGATGCATAATTGCTTTCCAAAGCTGTTCTTTTTGGATCGCCGTGTCGAGCGCTACCCCTCTCTCCTTCGCAACGTTTCGCCTCCCACATTGGAGGCATCCTCAGGCGTACTGAGACTCAGTGAAAGATGAGTGTGGTGTGCTATATGTTGCCTCATGTCAATGGCACTTCACTGCCTTGCCAGTTCACTGCCTTGCCCGCGTTGATGTCCAAGTGACAGCCCGATGACAGGAGACCACTGCTCGCGAAGACACGGGTTACAAAATCAGACATCCAGACAACAAATGGACAAGGATTAAAAGGGCTGTTGTGAGTAAAACACAACAAAATAACTTCTAACAGCTCTTTGCAATCAATGCCTGCTCTTCTTGGCCTTAAGACAGTGCCGCCATTCTCCAGGCACAGGAGCAGGTCTCGCGTACACAGCCATGCCTTCTGAAGCTCTCAGGAAATCACAAACATCTAAGTAGAAACCACATGCGCTCGAGAGGCTTTAACAGGGGACAGTGTTCGACACAGCATGTACGCTCCTGCACGCGATAGACGACACACTAACGCACAACATGTTTGGATAATAATAAATACCGATGAACGAAATAAACATTTAAAAACACAACAAACATTTACTCCACTCTCACACATAGCAGCAATACAACACCTCGCTTCAGCATGCAAAGGTTACGATCAGCTAAAGTGAAACAGCAAAACAAGTTAAAGTTTATAAAATCCAGCCGAGACGGGATTGAAAGGTAACTCGTGGGTGCTGGCAATGAGCGAGCACGTGCTGGGACACGCGCTAAAGCCCCGTGTGAAGCGAGGAGAGGCATCCACCCCCCCACCCCATCCTTTAACCCGAAAAACCGTCTAGCTCGGGATTACCTCCCAAGACCCATCTGTCTACCTAAAGCTTCACGTGGCCCACAGCTACATTGCTAATTATCACCCGATTTTTAATCTCACATTTTTAACCAACGTCTTAGAGACAGATTTAATTCCAGTTTATGGCTTTCCTTCAAAGCCACGAGTTCTGATAAACCGCCTAATCTGTTTCGGACAGTAACGCGGTGTCTGTTTTGTTGTACGTTTGTTATGCACGTGTCACCTCACACCCTTGTAGATGAGACGAGATGTTCCGTCTCAAGGGATGTTCCAGGTGAAATATTTAATTATATCAATTATTTGTTTTTCACGTCCCCTCGTCCTCAACTTGTCTTTCGTCGTTAAGGCTCCATATACTAAAATATTGAGATAATTTAAGTATGCCTTCCAACAAGAACGCCATTTTATTTTTGCGCATGGAAAAATGTCCGGCAGCTAAATGTCAATGTCGAGGTCTGCTGGCCACGACGAGAAAGAGGGCTTCAGGAGAGAGGTGTCGCAGTTTTAATGTTGCTCCTTCTTTTAAGAAGCGAAGAATGCAGGGGGTTCACAATGGTTCTCTATCTCTGGGTTTACTATGTGCTTCATAGTTGGGGTTCCATGGCCACAGTGGTTTGTGTTTAATGCATCTCTGTGGTCTCTGTATCTATGTGTGTTATGTGTGTGACTTCATCTGTATCTCTGAATTGGATACATAGAGACTCTATGAGCCTGTATGGGTCTCCATGTATCTCTGGGTCTCTGTGGGTTTACTATGGGCTTCATAGTTCGGGTTCCATGGCCGCAGTCACACTACTGTAGCTTGTCTTCATTTTTTTATTGATAAAGGAAATGTCAACATCATCCTGTTAATGTTCCGATGTTATGGTTTCGAGGCAGAAGGTCAAAGCCAGGAGGTGCGATGTTTGGGAGTTCGAATGAGGTGTTTATTCTGGACGTCCATGATGTTTCACTGTGTTTGCCAGCAGCAGCAACAGCAGGAGTGTTCTTCCGGATCTGGGTGAGATTCTGGCAATGGGTGAGATTCCGGATTAGGATGAAAGTCTAGGATGGTGACAGCAGCGCGATCCCAGCAGGGGAATCGGGACTTGAGTCGGTGCCAATATGCATTGTTGAGATCTCGGCTGATGGGCAGGTTATTGTCGCTGGCAAGAAATCGTGTAACCTCCCTTGAGGTTTGCATGTCACCGGGGATAGAGATGTCCTCAGCAAGTTCACATAATTGACAAGTTGTGCTGCAACATGGCCAAAGATGACCACTCTAGTTACAGACGAAACAAGTATAGTTAATGTGAAATATCTGAGACGGTCACAGAACGCAGATGACTCTAAGCAACGCATTCACCTTCCTAGAGGAGGGAAATGAACTGCGCGTGGTGGCATTGAGCTGTGCTATAACGAGCACTGTGACGGAGTGTGCGAGTGGAGGGAGCGGTTTAACAGCCGAAAGAACAAATCACTCGTTGTACCGTATCGTTACATTGAGCACATAATATGTCATGCATTGATAAAGTATTGATAAAGTGACCAAAGATAATCTCTTAGTGCGGTGGCTGCACCTAAGATGCCATGTAATGCATAGTCATCTGAGCGTGACTTGCCACTAACTGCCGCTTGTTCAACAACCCGGCTGATTAATCAATTTATAGTGTTTAACTCTGATGCAATCCTTCACTCGAAGCGAATGTAATTTTTGCTGAATCAGCATGAGGTTTAAAGTCCTAAAGGGAGCGTCCAATTCTAGATCCATCTAACGTGATTTTTATATTTTATTCGCGTGTTTGTTGTGTCGCAGGAATCGCGCAAAGTGCTTGCAAGCACACTGGATATTTTCTGGTGTAATAATGCACATTTACACGATTCTGTCTGCGACAGTTCATTATCAGCCATGATCAATCCACTGCTGTATGAAGACCTCCTGAAGTCAAACCATCCAGCGCCTGAACTGGTTTCATCGCTCCATCTTCTTGGTTGCCATCCTCTCAGACGTGGTCCATTCATTGGCTGCTCCTCCGTTATTTTTCTTGTGGGCGAATTCACACTTTACCCCACCAATAAGCAGAACAACACGAACTCTGTACTAAAGCCTCTCATTCGATTCGATTCTTCAAAGCGTGATGGTTATATGACAGATTCCCATTGCAACAAGTTCTTCTTTAGTTGCAGACAGCCCTTCAAAATTTAGAGATATATTAGTCAGTGCTGGCCTTAAAGGCGGGCATTGGCCTCTCTTATTGCTCCAGAATGAGGGGCTTCTGGCATCTGTTGAGCTTCTGGACATCGTTGTCTTTCAGCTCGGCTTTGTCCTGTAGTGAGCCACCGTGCCCCACCAGGGGACGTGGGTGGAGGTAGTGGAGGATGACGCCACGGGGATGAGTCTCACCCCTGAGGATGCCCAGGATCGAGATCGGAGGAGTGAGGCTCTGTGTGTAGTGTTTATTGTATGTAATGTGTATAATGTTTGTAGTCTATAGTGTAGTGTAGAGATCGGTGGAGAAAGGGGATCTGGGGGCCAACCCACGACAATGACCGTTTAAACAGGTTGTGTCACCAGTTTGCTAGAAACGTCGAGAGCAATAAACACGATAGTTTCACCTGTTTACCTGAGTGGTGTAACGGTCTCTGGACTTGTAATCCAGATGTCATCGGTTTTGGAATCCTCCCACTGCCTTTGCCTGGCGACAACCCACGCGGACACGGGGAGAACACGCAAAACACCACACAGAAAGGCTCCCGAGCCGGGATTCGCACCCCGGAATTATTGCTGAGGCGGCAGCACTACTCACCGCGTCAACATACCGCCCGTCCAGTAACTACGGTTTTAACAAATAATGTTTACATAGTGACGGGTATTGATGAAAACCCCTTTAGCGGCTGTGCTTTGCATGCAGAGCGGATTATGGTATGTCAGAAGCAGCAGCATTCTTCATCAATGACGGACGTCAGACAAAAGAAGACCTCCATCTCAAGCAGCGCAACCAGTCAATTATAATCTCCTGGCAGCTATGCTAACCGGTTTAGTGACAACACTGGCCTTGTTGATGAGAAAATCAGAGTTGGTTTGTTATTTGTGTTAGTGTGGCACTGCCAATATAGCAGCAAATGACTTAACTCGAAGGCTTTTATGACCAATGTTATCCATAGTGAAGCTCTGTTTATGAGTTTAGGTCATGTGAAAAAAGTGTAAGTGTAGTGCACCTGTCGATATGTTGGAGAAAACGAGCGACCACACACAGCACTTACCTTCAAAGATGGTACCGACGTTTTGCTGAGATTTCCACTCAGCAAATAACTTGTTTGGTGACAGAGCTTTTCTAACATTTTCTCTAAAACGAATTGACCGTCGTCTTTCAATAGTCCTTGAATCACACGTATAGGTTTAGCTTTACGACCTCAATGTGAGCTGTTAAAAAATCATTCAATGTATGGTTAATGGTTAGCGTGTGCTTGCCTACCGGTGGAATGCGGTGCCGACCTGACCGGTTGTAGTTTGCAGTGTACTCTGAAGGGCGTAAGAAGGCCGTGTTACCGCAATGAAGAGAAAAGCGCATTCCCATACATGTCTCGCCACATACATGTTGAGGTGTTGTCGTACACATCTCATTGTCCACAGACCTGGTTTCCTCCCACAGTCCAAATACATTGCTGCTGCTGTATAGGTTAATTGGCCTGCGGACTAAATCGCCCCCCGGTGCCCTGTGGTGGACTGGCGTCCCATCATTGGTATAGCCCTGCTTTGCGCCCCTGTGTCTGCCAGGATAGGCTCCGGCTCACCACGACCCTCTACAGGATGACGCGGTTTCTGACAATGCGTGGATGGATAATACAGTTTTCATTGAATCAAGACCCACATCTGAGAGAGGTTTCTGGCAGCTCACCACCATTGGTTTAACAAGCCCGACTGCTGATGAGACGCTGTCAAAACAAGTCCAGTTTGTGTTAAATCATCATTTATGCATTGTGTTAAATCAATGCTGCTGAAATTATGCACTCCCTGATGGCCGTGTGATTTATAGGCTGTGCAGAAAACGCGTCTGGTTTGTTTATGAAGGAGGTGAAAACTCCGCATATGATTATCATGATTATTTTGTTATGTAGTGTGACCGTATATACATTAATATTAATCCCACAGCTATGGGTTGCCTCACTGTTAGCATCTAAAATTCCAACTCTGTTCATATCTGCTGATCTGTATCCAAGCCTATAACTGTCGAGTTAAACACGTGTAATCCACGTCAAGGTAAGAGTGCACGGTGAAAGCTGCGTTAATGTAATAATAATAATTTCAATTTATATAGCGCCTTTCACCCGAGGGTCACAAAGCGCTGCACAGGGGCCGCGAAGA
>JAZEWU010000002.1:25819446-25829612 GCA_036362915.1 Geotria australis
CGCAGGCACCCACAATGTAGGTGCTCAGTGCGCCGACCTGCACCACCAGCCCCTGCAGCTCACAAACCCACTCTCGCCGACTGTTATCTCGCTCATTCCAGCTTCTCGGACGGCGCGGGCCGACAGCAACCTGGCTTTCTTCATAATCTTGAGCCACGCGTTTCCGATGCTCATGTCCACGCTCCACCTTTAGAGAGCGCGCTGACAAGCTGGGACTACAGGAGTCCCAAGACCCTAAACAGAGGCAAAGACAAAGACAGAACCACAGAGATCCCCCGTATAGCCTTAATAGACTGTAGTGTCAAGTGCAGTTAGCGAGCACCTATGAAGGTCGACACGGCACACGAAGGGGTGGGTGGCCAGCACCACGCCCGGCCGCCTTTGTCTCCTTAGTGGAAATGTTTACATACCGCACTAGGTGCAGTACTCATTTGAGGCTGAGTCGACCTAGGGGAGGCCCATGGCCGGTTCAGAAAAATCGTCACTGGTGTTGGCCGTGAGCGGGATTCGAACTCGGGTTGCCACGATTGTAGCCCAGCGTGCTAACCACTCGGCTACCTCTCCCCACACACAGTCATACACACACCCACTGAACACAGTCACACACCCCACAGGATACCCCACATGATACCAGCCAGGTCACGGTGGCGCGCCCCCCTATGCGGCAGATAGAGGCGCTGCGCTATAAACAGACTGTCTCGAATGTCCTAAGTGCCACGCCACACGCAGCAGTACATTCCAGTGCCGGCTATGAGCACTGTTCCAAGCAGTACTACTGATGAGACACTGCATGGTGAAACGAATCCAGAGTTTGCTGAGACGATGCTTACAGACTTGAGCCACGGCTTGAAATTCAGTGTTGCTCTGGCGGGACGGGTCCAAGCAACCAGTGGTGACTTTCCCGCGCAATATCAAACTCGTTTTTTTTTATCGGTCGTTAATAGATGTTTATTACAGCAGAAAAAAAGACCCAATGAGCTTGCAAGCTCTTTACAGGATTCCTGCGACACAACAAACACGCGACTTGACAAAAAAAACTAAAAAAATTTATGAAAATCACAAGTTATCACGTTAAAGGGTGCTGAACGGAGTTAACCCCCAGCAGGGAATGTTTTCTTTAAGTGGCGAGTTGACGCGTGTGAGCCTCACCCAACATCGCCGACAGGATATGTGACATTTCACGCTGCTGCCCGCGTCACGGTCTCAATTTGGGTCGATTTGTTTAAATAATTACTTGGTGACGTTAACCCGATCGCCTTGCCCACCCCCGCACCCCCGGCATATAGCAACGGTTGCGTCAGCCGGCGTTCTTAAGCAGCTCGGGTTGCCGGCAAACGCATACTTTACGGACAGGCAGCCGCATCCCTCGCTCTCATCGCACACTTTACCTGCCGCCACAACTACTGGGCTGCACTACTCGCCTCTCCCTCGACACAACGGCTTTTACAGCTCGTCGCTACAAACCCCGACTCGCTCTTTCCACCCATCTTGCTACCTTGTAGCGACTTCCCGCTGCTATCCCCGTACCGGTCTACCCGGCCCGCTCTGTCCCCCTAGCTTTACCGACCGGACGACCGCGCGGCTAGCAGTGTGAGGCTGCCCAGAAGATGGAGACCAGGGAAACGAAGCGATCGTGTTTGGCGCGACTGAGGGCGTTGGTGCGCGGGAACCTGCTGGTTCTGCTCACGGTCACCGGGGTCCTGGTCGGCGTCGGCCTCGGCATGGCGGTGCGCAACGCGGATCTGAGCGGGGCGGCCAAGATATACTTCTCGTTTCCCGGGGAGCTGCTCATCCGCATGCTCAAGATGATCATCATCCCGCTGGTGGTGTGCAGCCTCGTGTCGGGCGCCGCCAGCCTCGACCCTCGCTCGCTCGGCCGCCTGGGAGGCCTCGCCATCCTGTTCTTCCTCGTCACCACCCTCATCGCCTCCTCAGTGGGGGTCGCCTTCGCCTTCATGCTGAAGCCCGGCGCGGGCGGCGTGAAGCCCGTGGTGCGGTACGGCCAGGCCGCCCTCCCGCAGGCCAAGGAGGCGGTGGACTCGTTCCTCGACCTGGCAAGGTAAATAAAGGGTGGCGTGAGCGAGTGGTGGGGTTACAACCACCACGTGTTGTGAGAGGGAGGAAGTGCGGATTCCCGCCACAGCGGCGCCGGCTCTCGCGCATTCCTCCTCACGCAGTCACACTACGCACAGTCACTGTAGTCACTCACTATCACCCGCGCGTCACACAGTCACTCTCACCCACACACAGTCACTCTCACCCACACACAGTCATTCATTCTCACCCACACACAGTCACTCACGGTCTCACCATCACACACAGTCACACTCACACACAAAGACAAACAAAGATCCCCTATATAGCCTTAACAGACTGTAGGGACAAGTGCTGTTAGCGAGCACCTATGAAGGTCGACACGGCACACGAGGGGGTGGGTGACCAGCACCACGCCCGGCCGCCTTTGTCTCCCTAGTGGCGATGTTTACACACCGCACTAGGTACTCATTTGAGGCTGAGTCGACCTAGGGGAGGCCCAGGACTGGTTTCAGAAAATCGTCACTGGTGTTGGCCGTGAGCGGGATTCGAACTCGGGTCGCCAGATTCGTAGCCCAGTGCGCTAACCACTGGGCTACCGCTCCCCACACACAAAGACAAAGACAAACTCATCCACACACAGTCACTCTCACCCACACACAGTCACTCTCACCCACACAGTCACTCTCACCCACACACAGTCACTCTCACCCACACACAGTCATTCACTCTCAACCACACACAGTCACTCACCCACTCGCCACACACACACAAACGATCACATACAGTATTTTAATATGTGAAGCATACACATTTACTGCCAAACGTTCATCCCGTACTCACAGACACACCAATCCCCGTACACTATACCCTTTACACACTTAGTGCGGTGAGGAGCCGGCGCACACAGGATGTGACCGGAACCGCGTCCAGCCGGCTCCCCGACGCTGGTGTTTCATACGCACTGCACCACATACTCATTTGAGGCGGAGTCGACCTAGGAGCGACCCAGGACTGGATCAGATCTTCTTCTTTGCGATTCTTCGAAGCGCGATGTTAAATTACAGTTTCCCATTTTCTTACACAGATAAACCGTCAGTAGTGTTGGCTGGTGTCGGAGTAGTGTTGCTGCTAGCCGGTACACTCGCACACTTTCACACACACAAACACGGCAAACCCTTAATAGCCCTTAAACAAACATTTTTTTATCCATAAATTGTAACTGGAGCCACGCAGTTTGCTAATCGAACATTTGACCACCAGCATTGCAGTAGTTGTGTGTGGATGTTGCAATCGGTTTGGCTGCCGTCAATACAACGTCAAAATCTGAAGAGAGAAAACTTTTTTTTTGGGTCAAAATTGGTGAGATAACCATCACTTTATTTAATCCCAGGACTTATAGACAACCCTGTGGTTCAATACTGAAGCAAACCCAACCGTAGATGAGGCGCTGTCACACGGTTTGGAGTTTTCTTGTGTTGAAAAAAATGTTGAAAGCACGACAGATATGTGAATAATCATTATTGTCTGCTGATTGATATTAATGGTTACCGCTGCTGGGTAGTGATCACACTTCAATCCGGCATCCAGGCGCTGGGATAGCAGGTGGAGTAATTAGTGATGAC
This sequence comes from Geotria australis, assembly GCA_036362915.1. Classification (NCBI taxonomy): domain Eukaryota; kingdom Metazoa; phylum Chordata; class Hyperoartia; order Petromyzontiformes; family Geotriidae; genus Geotria; species Geotria australis. The sequence continues at coordinate 25,823,106 of JAZEWU010000002.1, forward strand.
TTGGTGTGCAAAGTAGGGCGTAGTCCCTCAGTGTAGTAGATCCCGTTATGGCTTGTGTGGGGTGGGGACGTGACGCACAGGCTGCCAGATCTGGCTGGATCAGTCGAGCCTTCATCAATAGTCCAGGACGCCAGCGCTGAGGCTGACTCAGCCTATCGACGTTTCATCAAGTCACGATGGCTGTGCGCACTGAAGCATTGCTCAATGTTTAAGTTTGCAACTGGGCATTTTGAACGTGGGGAATGCAGATACTGTAGTGAACGGAGGACTGGTGTAAATATGCACAGATTCGCTCCTAAAGTCTTCTCGTGACAGAGCTCTACATTTGCATATCCATCCATGAACGTATTGCCATAGATAAAAATATAATGACGATCCGTTCATTGTTTCAGCTGAGACACATTGGACCTAAAGTAATTTCCAATGCTCGCATAGTAGGAGGTATGCGTGAGTAGCTCTTCATTTGTGATTCTATTAGCTTCATATTGCTAGCAATTAAACAAAAACACACACATATTCGTGACACCTAAATATCAATTTGAAACGTGGGAACCACCCAAGAAACACCCCCATATTCGCAAGCGCTTGTGCAGTATACAGGATTGTGCATAAGCAGCTTAGTCTCTTAATAAAGCCTTGGATATTTACACTGGATTGTAATAATCCTAAAGATAGTCTGGTGTGGATTGACCTACAAGATGGGATTAATTTAGCGGGGTGGTGCAGTGGTAATATCCGCGCCTCCTCATAAAACAACCCGATGCCTGAGGCGCTTCGAGTCCCACCTCGGGTGCCTTTCTGTGCGGAGTTTGTGTATTCTCCACTTTTTCTGCGTGAGTTTCTTCCGGATTCTCCAGTTATTAATTAATTGGCCGATAACATGATATACTGGACGTGGTTTCTGGTAAATGTTCGTGCCGGCTAACCGCGTGGCTAACTTTCCCCTCTGCGGTTTCCTCATGCATCTTAATCGTTCCATCTATATTCGAACGAATGCCTTTGACATTGAACGAATATGGATGGCGCGTTATAAATTGTAATCTTACATTATTAATATTAAGTTGCTAGGATTCCATTGCAATACAATAACACATCTCCCTCACATTCAGTCGCTCTATATACATTTTCCGTCACCCACACGGCCTTTTGGGAGTGCATAATTTTAGCCGCAAATTCTGGACCAGTTTTGACTTTGTCTCATCAGCAGTTAGTCTCGCTCAAACCAATGTTGGTGATTATAGACAAATATCCTCTCTTTAAGCTATAGTTCAGTGTAAAGTACGTAGCATAAAACAACATACCACCTTTATGCAAGTATTGTCATGGGAATTTCAATGTACCAATGGATTCAATGCGTTCAGGCCAAACTCTGATGATGAGACTCAGTACGGTACAGAATGTATTTTCCAGCAGTACATTGTATCCACAATTTCCATCTTCCCCGTAAACATAAAATAATTTCCTCTTCCCCATGACCACACCTCGTGAATGTATGCGTCTATTGTCTGCGTCTTCAGTTGCACTGACATGGAGACAAATATTTGATGAAAAACATTTTCACCACAAGGCCCACTTGGGTATTTTATTCACGCACCACTAGGTAACACTCGTGGCCCACTGATGGGTCACGACCCACCGGACGATAATGGCGGGCATAGAGCTGGCTTGTTTAACAAACCTATATAGCACAGCTGTGGAACTCCGTGTGCCTTGCCGTGAATATCGTGGAGTCCATCCATCCAATTTCTAAACCGCTTGCCCTGGAGTGCGAATATTAAACGATGAACAGGCAGGGAGTCGATTCCAAGCAAATAGTTTTTGGTTTTTGTTGACCATGGGCTTCAGAGGGGTCATAAATTGCTATAAGTCCAGTTTTGTGCATTGCCAGAAATCTGGCTTCAACTGAAATAACCTTGAGCCTCTTACAAGCCACTATTTATAAAGGTTGCAAAGAGATCAAGCCAGCTAGCTTGTAAACGAAAACTTTGTGTAAAAAGTATTTAACCAAAACAAGTAATTGAAACAAGCTAAATGGTTGTGAAAGAAATGTTTTTCAGCGGTGGAATGTTGACACATCACCAATGTTACGTAAATGTCTTTGGCAGCTTGGCTACATTGCCCATGCGAACTGCGTATTGGGTGCGGTGTGTTCCTTCTGCGTGACGTCAGAAGCATTTGTTTCGAAATTTATTTATTTACACAAATTGTTTGGCGTTTGAGATTCAGGGGTTTCCAGGTTCACCTGGCCGGTGAACATCAGCGTCGGCACACGCGCCACCACTCGTTAAGAGTCAACAGTCCCGGGGGTTACGTTCTTGAAAACTGCCGCAAATAGAGGAGCACAGTAATCCGGAAGAACCTCAAAGTAGAGTCGCTGCTGCTTCGGCAGGAGCCATTTGAGGTGGTTCGGGCATCTTGTAAGGATGCCCCCTGGGAGGCTCCCCTGAGAAGTCTACCAGGTACGGCCCACTGGGCGGAGACCTAGAGGCCGACCCAGGACACGCTGGAGGGATTATAATCCTTTGGCTGGTCTCGGAACGCCTGGGAATCCCCCAGGAAGAGCTGGAATCTGTTGCTGAGGAAAGGGATGTCTGGTCCACCCTCCTTAAATAGGGATAGATATGTATGGTTCCCGACGCACAAACACGACCACATTTCGGCACCGAGCGGGCAGAGTGACCTGCCACGTGCATCCTCTCACAAGTTACGCATGATTTACAACTGCGGTCTTTATCTTTGTGCAGTATTGATGTGGGGTTTCATAATTAGGAGACAACCTGATAGCTTTTGTCTTTGTTTTTCATGATTCTAAATCGTTGCTTTTTCTTTTGACAGAAACATATTTCCTTCGAATCTGGTCTCTGCAGCATTCCAGTCGGTAAGAATTATGCAAAATAAGAGTTTGTGAACTGTTTCCATTAACGGTGTCGTGACTGCGTCATCAGTGATGATAGCATAACTTGTGAGTTTTGTAGATTAATAAATTACTGCTTTCAAAGTAAATAATTGGTTTTCAATTTAAATGTCTTGTGTTTTTCAGTACGCAACAACATACGTGACTATTGAAAGTGTTAAGAATATCACCACGGTGAACGGAACGATGGAAATAACCATGAAAGAGAAGGTGAGTGACAAAATTCCACGTAGTACAAGGTCTTCAGTCGTTGTACTATTACTGATGCAGTTCTCGTACAACTCTCTTAACACAACCGTTTTTGAAAAAAATTCGACTTATGTTTGTGTGTGTGTGCACCAAATCATATCGGTTGGTATTCTGCCAAACACAGAATTTAGAAAGCATGCCAAATTAGCACTGTCCTATCCTATCTGAGTAATTTTAGTGAGGTGTCTGTCGGTGTTGTTCTTTTCAATTCATTGTGTTTTGCTTCTTCTTCTTTGCGATTCTTCGAAGCACGATGGATCAGCCTCTGGACATCGTTGTCTTTCAGCTCGGCCTCGAAGTGTTTGGTAGAATTCGCAGGCAATACCAAGTATTACCTGACAGGGATCGCGACGTGAACGCTTCTACCTTGACCCCCATTGTGTTTTGCTAGTTTAATGTGACGATAGATACTGAAGACAGTTGTTCAGTGTTGATAATTTTTTAAACGTGTTTTATTATTTGCAGTTGCCTGTGGGTTCTGACGCGGATGGAATGAACATTCTGGGTCTCGTGACGTTCGCGATTTTTTTCGGGATCGCTCTGCGCAAGCTGGGCCCCGAGGGAGAAGCGCTGATCGGCTTCTTTAACAGCTTCAACGAGGCCACGATGGTGTTGGTGTCCTGGATCATGTGGTACGTGAGCCATGCTCTGTGACCCACGTTCTGCCTCCAGTGTTCCTCATGTCCTGTTGTCATACATTCATCATGTATTCTATTATGTACTGTGCATCAATAGCTTTGATAGGTGTAAATAATGAGAACCCATTGCAATAGACAGATCAGTGGAGGCCATAAAACAAATATGTTTAACAACATAAGGCCAAGCTCTGCATAAGACTGAGAGCTTTGGTGCGTGCATTGCACACCTTCTTGTGTTAAAACTAATTGTAGGGTTGTTAAGCGGTAATACATTTCACTAGCATGTTGCTGACCGTCTCGCTGCTTGTACAAACCGCGTCGCCGTGTGGTTCTGAGCCCTGGTCGGAATAGTGCCCAGGTTTTGGGTGTTGGACGAGCTGAAGGGAGCGGGGTTTGTGAGAATGAAGCAGTTGGCAGATAAAAGAGGTGTGGCTCTCTGCTGCGTATATCACGAGAACTGCAGTCAATAGCCCTGAGCCAGTGGTGGATATTCCTCATTCCTACGGACAGACTCATTCAGTCTGTAGGACTTTTGACTTTTATACAAAGTTATATTCATTTTTTCTACCTTGTAAGTGTAATGGGCTGTCAACACCAAACCTGGGTTTTAACTTTTTCAGCCTTTTGGTTACAAGCCGAGACACTGGGGCGGTGGCTGAAGTGCACAACAGTTCTGTCTGCGTTCACTCCCCCTCAGGTACGCACCTCTGGGTATAATGTTCCTGGTGGCGAGCAAGATTGTGGAGATGGAAGATTTGTTCCAGCTCCTCACCGGCCTGGGGAAGTATATCCTGTGCTGCATTCTGGGCCACGCGGTGCATGGCGGCATCATCCTGCCGCTCATCTACTTTGCGTGCACGCGGCAGAACCCGTACCGCTTCCTGCTGGGCATCATCACGCCGCTCACAACCGCGTTCGGCACTGCCTCCAGGTACGCGTGGCGCCGTGTCTCACGTCTGCTATGCTTCTTTTCCAGATCCACAACAGTTATTGTGTCACGACAGATTATGTGACTGGATTATAGAATCATTAGAATCACGCAGAGACTCATAGATTAAAACTATTATTTAGCTATTTATTATTTATTGTTGTGTATTTAGTTTTGCATCAAACTAACCCGTGTCTCACAGAGAGAGAGTCCTTGCCGATACACATCTGGTAGCCCTCCGAGATTGGCCAAAGCAAGTCGAACTCTGCTCCTGATGAGACACCAAATATCAAAGCCAGTCCAGTTCTCTTGCATTGAACCAATACGGCTGTGATGTTCCACCGCCAATTGTATGTGCCTAACAATACCGATGGATTGTGCAGAAACATACTTCTCTGGTTTATGTGGAGAGACTGGTGCGTACATGAGGCACATTGCATATTTTTCGTGATGATGATGATCACATTGGATTCTGCTGACCTGATGAATCGGAAGACCGCATGGCAAACAGTGTATAGTACTGTAGGTGGCTGCCGGGCATTTGTAAGACCCTTCGATAGGGTTGCCACCTGTGCAGTTCTGACCCGGCAGGACAGGGATTGGCGGGTGGCAGGAATCAATCTGTAGTGAACGTTGGTACCGATGTTGTGTTAAACTCTATTGCACAGCGCTGATAACATAACCTAGACTCGCTGAGAAATACGTGACTCGTGTGTTGATTGTGGGATTGACGCACTTATTTAACTTGGCCATTCCGACGTGACCCTGCTTTCACGGATATTGAATTCGTGCAATCGGTTTTATCAACAGTGTCATGTCGTCTTGCACCGAGTGCTGCGTCATTGCCACATCCTGGAAGACGCCTTGTCTCAGTGTGGAAGTGTTTGCTCAGTAAACCTGTGTGCGAGACAAAGCTATATGTTTAAGCCCCTAAGCAAAGATCAAGAATTGGACTAACATGAGCACAGGTGCTGTTGCTGGGTGACGTGAGCCAGGCTGAATGGGGCAAATGGGAATTGTTCTGAAACCCCACAGTAGATACTGGCTGCAATACACACCTGGCCTGGCGTAGGTGCCGTGGTGACGTAACCGCCACTTAGTGGCGAACGGCGATTGTGGTCGTTGTTGTTGACCGTCCGCTGTGTTGTTTCTTCCCCCGTTGTTCCCGTTAGCTCGGCCACGTTGCCGCTGATGATCAAGTGCATCGAGGAGAACAACGGGGTGGACAAGAAGATCAGCCGCTTCATCCTCCCGATCGGCGCCACGGTCAACATGGACGGCGCGGCGCTGTTCCAGTGCGTGGCCACCGTCTTCATCGCGTACATGAACAACATGCCGCTCGACGCCGGACAGATCTTCACCGTCCTGTGAGTCCGTGTGCTGAGGAGGTGTCTTTGTGTGGTGAGGACGAACCAACCGTTGCAGTCAATCTTTATCTATCCACTGCTGGATGAAGGCATTTCCATGCTGTTGTCATCCAGTCGTTCTCCGTGTAACGGGAGGTGTGCTGCGTGTGCGTCGTTCTCCGTGTAACACGAGGTGTGTTGTTGTCTCGCCGACAGCGTGACGGCGACGGCGTCGAGTGTGGGAGCGGCGGGGATCCCGGCGGGCGGCGTGCTCACCCTCGCCATCATCCTGGAGGCTGTGAGCCTGCCCACCAACGACATCTCCCTCATCCTGGCGGTCGACTGGCTCGTGTGAGTCCTCCATTCACACTCCCACTCACGACGTTTCGCGGCCCACACGCCGCCCGCGGCAGCTTGCTCCGACCCCCAATA
>JAZEWU010000002.1:25856248-25869429 GCA_036362915.1 Geotria australis
GACGTGGTGACGTCACCGCCACTTAGTGGCGAAAGACGGTTGTTTGTTTGTGGATAGGGTTACCTGTCCGGCAGATGGTGCACAAACGGAGATAATTCAGCTCTATTGTTACTCTTTCCAGGAGCGGTCATCCAATGAAAATCACTCCAAGAGCAAGGCGTAGAATAATCCAGGTCACAAAGAGCCCCAGGGTGACGTGTAAGGCTCTGCAGGCCTCTCTTGCATTAGCTAATGTCAGTCAGTGTTCATGAGTCCATCATCAGGAAAACACTGAAGAAGAATGGTGTGCATGGCAGCATAGCAAGCAAGAAACCACTGCTCTCCAAAAAGAACATTGCTGTCCATCTCAAGTTTGCCAAAGACCACCTGGATGATCCAGAAGGCTATTAGAAGAATATTCTGTGGGCAGATGAGTCAAAAGTTGAACTTTTTGGCTTAAATGAGAATCGTTATCCATAGTGAAGCTCTGTTTAAGAGTTTAGGTCATGTGAAAAAAGGTGTGTAAGTGTAGTGCACCCGTCGATATGTTGGGGAAAACGAGCGAGCACACACAGCACTTACCTTCAAAGATGGTACCGACGTTTCGCTGAGACTTCCACTCAGCTTTATCCTTCCACTCAGCTTCATCCTTTCTAAACCCTGATGAAGCTCAGTGGAAGTCTCAGCGAAACGTAAATATATGATCACGTTTTTTGTCAAATGTATACATAAATACAGAACATTCTCAAGGGTTCACAAACTTTTTCTCACCACTGTATTCTGATGCGGCACGTGGCACAAGAGGTAGAACCAACACAACTTTGAAAGAGACTTTTCCACGAAATGGATGCCCACATCTTGCTTTACCTAGCTCACAAAAACACTTGGCTCACACTGCACACATACAATTTTATCCATGCATGTCAGCTGACGTTAAATCAAGGGTGGCCACACAACATTTACCCACCACTCAAACCCATTTGTGTTGATGATCAGGTGAACCAGACAGTTGCACTGGATCCTTGGTCCTTTTAATCACAAATGGCGAGGAAATGGCTTTGAATATTTCACACGCTAGCCCATGGCTAAATGATAATACTAGTTATAATGTACAATGCACGGTGATATTCTTTCAAAGTCAAAGCGAGAAATGATGATTCAGGGAAACTGCAGAGAGGTGGGAAGGGGCCACGTGGTTAGCCAGTGCCAATATTTGTCAGAGATTGCGTCATATTTAGAGGGTGGGCTAGATATAGCTGACATTTATATTTACATATGATTGAAATGTGTGTTATTTTTGAACCACACTATATTGTGTTATTATCGGCTAATTAATTGAGTTATTTTTAGTTGTGGGAGAAAACCGGAGAACCCAAAGGAAACCGCGCCTCCGAATCAACGAGTGCAGCGCGCCCGGAGAAAATGCGCGAGTTACAAAAGTAGATTATTATTATTAAACCAACACAGGACAGGGGGATAACACAGAAACTACGTACAGAAAGGCGCCTAATGTGGGCAATGAACCGCCTTGGGCAGAACCTTCTTTCCGTGCGGAGGCGTGGATGAAGGTGGTGTAAATACATGATGAGCCGAGGGGCTGTGGCGATCGGTCAGGTGGGGCCCCCTCAACATTAGATTGGATTGCAGTCGCCCCTAGGCTATATCATGGCATCACTTGTCTAATCGCATCATTGCGCTCATGGTCTCAAACTGTTTACGCTTTAAATAATAATGCTTGTCTCGAACATTTAACGTCGTTATGCATATGCTTGGTTTAAATAATCAATAGAAGTACATATGATAAGTAATATATGAAATTACTGTACAGCAGTGCTATACTTACCTGAAATAAAGTTATATTAAAGGGTTCAGTACCTTCGGATCGGAAAACTGTGGTGGTGGTCCCCATCGTTAAGAAAGAGAACCAAAGAGTGTGTTCCAACTACAGAGGGACCAAACCCCTTAGCATCCCAGGTAAAGCCTATGCCAGGGGTCTGGAAAGGAGATTTTGTCCGTTAGTAAAACCTCAGATCCAAGAGTAACAATGCGGTTTCCGTCCTGGCCGTGGAACCATGGACCAGCTTTTTGTCCTCTCACAGATAATTGAGGGTTCATGGGAATTTGATAATCCATTCTACATTTGTTTTGTCGATCTGGAGAAAGCCTATGACCGTGTGCCCCGAGAATTACTGTGGGAGGTGCTGCGGGAGTATGGGGTGCCGGTGTCTGTTTAGAGAGCAATCTGGTTTCTCTATTCCAGGAGCGAGAGCTGTGTCCGTATACTTGGCGTGAAGTCGAATTCGTTCAATGTGGCCGTTGGACTCCGCCAAGGATGCATCTTGCCGCCACCCCTGTTCGTGATTTTCATGGACAGGATCTCAAGGTGCAGCTGAGGTATGGAGAGTGTCGAGTTTGGGAGCGTGGAGGTGACATCGCTGCTGTTTGCAGATGACGTTGTTCTCGCCTCATCCGATTGTGACCTTCGACGCACACTCGAGCGTTTCGCGGCTGAGTGTGAAGCAGTTGGGATGAGAGTCAGCACCTCCAAATCTGTGGTCATGGTCCTTTCCCGGAAAAGAGTGGGTTGCCCTCTTCAGATGAGGGGAGAGCAGTTGCCCCTAGTGGAGGAGTTTAAATATCTTGGGGTCTTGTTCACGAGTGCTGGTAAGCCAGGACGTAAGGTTGGCCAGCGGATTACAGCAGCGTCTGCAGTGATACAAGCACTGTAAGGGTCTGTGGTAGTGAAGCAGGAGCTTGGTCCTTGGACGAAGTTTTCGGTTTACAGGTCAATCTATGTCCCTATCCTCACCTATGGTCATGAGCTTTGAGTAACGACCAAAAGAATGAGATCGCAGATACAAGCGGCAGAAATTAGGTGTCTCCACAGGGTTGCTGGATTCACTCTCTGTGACAAGGTGAGGAGCACAGAAATCAGTGGAGGGATTCAAAAAATCGTCTCTGGTGTCCGTGAGTGGGAATGAAACTTGGGTGGCTGGGTTTATAGGGCAGCGTGTTAACCGCTACACTACAACAACAACAACAACCGTCTTTCGCCACTAAGTGGCGGTGACGTCACCACGTCGCCTGTGCCAGGCCACATGCACCCCGAGGCCACGTGAAGTGTCGAAGGCTCGTCGACAGGAGGTCACAGGACTGACCCAGGTGTCATGGGCTGCCTGACTGAGATGACCGGCAGATGTCCACACACCCAGAGTCACATAACAACCGCCATTGACCACTAAGTGGTGGTGACGCCCCCATCACGTTTGTGCCAGGCCAGGTGAACCTTGAGACCAAGTGAAGTATTGAAGACTCACTGACAGGTCGTCGTGGGACAGACCCAGATGTCATGGGCTGCCTGACTGAGATGACTGGCTGAGGCACCACCTGTGCTCCCTACTGTGCCAACTGGCCGAGTTTTAGCCGCCCGACGCTCTGCTCACTGTTGTGAGTGTTCCTACTCTACCCTCTGTTGTTGTTGGAGGGCGACTGTCTCCAACTGCTCATGAGCGTCCTTCACGAACCTCCTCCACAGAGGTCGATCTTGACACCGCTGGTGCCAGTCATTGGCGAGTCCAATTATCTCCACGTCCTTCTGCACCACATCATCCATCCATCCATTTTATAAACCCCTTGTCTCGCCCAAGGCAGGAATCGAATCGCCTCAGGCACTGCACAGACACCCTGGTGACACTGCACAGACACCCTGCCGCCCAGGTAAAGGATGTGCTGATTTCACGATGGCCAAAGTTCAAGAGGTATCCTGAGGTAATAACGAAGCATCTTTGCTTTTGTTTCTCTTTCTCTTGTTTCCTCCTTGCTCTGCTTTGTTATCTGTCCAGCATCACAAAAAGAACATAACATAGATTTGCACATACATGAATATTAGGCAACACGGTGGCTATGCAGCGATAACATCCGCGTCTCACGGAATGAAGGTCCTGTCCAAGACTGTTCGATTCCCACCTTTGGCGCCTTTCTGTGCCAAGTTTGTGTATTTTCCTCCTGTTCTGCATGGGTTTCCTCTGGGTTACCCAGTTTCCGCCCATGACTAAAAGCAGACTCATTAGTTGGCCCATAACATCGTAACATTGGGGACAGAGTGTCTGCCTCGCGCCTCTGACTCATTCTGGCTTTAAACTAATACCTTCAACATTGAACGAATATTGTGCAGCCAAGCGTGCAGAGGTTTTGTGACGCCCGGGGCCTGGGAGGAGGAGGCGGCACGTGTGGGGATCATCGGGAACGGGCGGCATCTGTACCTCACCATTGCGGGACAAGCTAATCTACTTTACAGAACGGTATATGCTACGGATTTTAAATGTCACAGTTTTGACTTCTGCGGTGCTTCTGGAATATAACCCCCGTGAATAACCAAGGCTTTCTGTAAGCGTATTCTTACCCGAGGGGGTGAATTCTGCAAGTTGAATAATCGTTCTGAAGGACAGAAACAATCAGATCATTAATTTCAAACTTCCACTCTGCTCGGCACAACCGCTAAGAAGTTGCGATCGGTTGTTTTCATAAACAATTGGCATTACAACTCTACGCAGTCATTACACACTCCATTGAACATAAGGTAGAAATCACAATGTATAACTCCGCATGGCCGCACAATACTTGTTCAATGTCAAAGGTATTCGTTTGAAGACAGAACGACTCATAGGCGGCGTGAAGAAACCGCAGAGAAGCGGGAGGAAGGCAGCCATGCGGTTATCGGCTGCCAAGCAGGTCCTGCCTGAGGCAGAGTACGTGTGTTCTCCCCTGTTCTGCACTGCAGATAACCATACAGAGGTGGGGGGAGGAGGCAGTCACGCAGTCAGCCGGTGCCAACCCACCAGCTGCTGCGTCCCTATAAATAACGATGTTATCGGACAGTGAATGAATATGACCTCTTTTGGTACAGTTTCACGAACGGATATCCGTTTGAACTGTAGATGATGGATTTGCTTGAACCTTAGTTAAAGAAAATATGTAAAAATAATACTCACTCTCTACTGCTCGTACGTCTTTGTTTGCGCCTGTTAAAAAAAGAAGAATTAAGATACGTCGACACCGACAAAAGACAACGGTGGATTCTTAATCTAAGGTTAAGAGGCTTAATATGATCTGCTTGTGACTGTATAGAAAACGAGCTTGAAGTGTGTATATAAAATTGTAATATAAATTTACAATGTACAACTGTGCCGCTTGGGTGCATAGTATTGACTCAACGTCAAAGGTATTTGCTCGAAGAAAGAACGACTCAAGAGGCAGTGAGGAAACCACAGCGAGGCAGGGAGGGGGGAAGGCAGTCACATTGTTAGCCAGCGCCAACAATTGCCAGACACTGTGTCCTATATATTATGATGGTATCAGTCAATTTTTGAGTCTTTTTTTTAGTTATGAAAGGAAGCCGGAGAGCCTGGTGGAAACCCATGCAGAACAGGGGGAGAACACAAACTCCACAGAGAACGGTGCCCTAGGCAGGAATATAACCGCCTCGGACAGGGCCTTCTCTCTGAGAAGGCGTGGATGTTAGTGCTGCATAGCCTCCCTGCCACCAAATGTAGATTCACAGCTCGATGTTTTACCTCCAACGTGGGAGGCAAAACGTCGCAAAGAAGAGATGAGGAACGCGCATGAAGAGCAATTCTCACAAAGTCAATTGGATTAGTCACACTAGTGTATATATTTAAGTTTCTAATAGTGTAAATTAAATGTCTTGGAGTGCATATTCTCTGCTTATGGGTGGCAGGGTGTCATTAAATTCAATTCTACCAGTCATCTCAGCAAGCCCATGGCACCTGGTCCGTCCCGTGACCTACTATCAGCTGAGAGCCTTAGACACTTCATGTGATAGCCTCGAAGTGAACCTGGCCTGGCACAGGCACCGTGGTGACATCACCGCCACTTAGTGGCAGACGGCGGCTGTTGTTGTGCTCTAAAAAGACGGGACAATAATGGTTACCTTACGCACACGATGACAGCCACAATGACCACGATCACAGCGGTCCCTGCAACAGCCCCAATAATTATGCCGAAGCCCAGTGGAGCTTGTGACAAGGTCGTCTGTGGAGCTTCGGTCGACATCACTGTGGGAACAGCTGCAATCCCCTCGCAGAGAACGCAGGCACACGCGGACACACCGAGAGAAGCTCTGCAGAGCTGCTATTTGGGGGTCGCCGTGTCGAGCATTCCTCTGTCCTTTGTGACGTTTCGCCTGATGATGCCTCCAATGTGGGAGGAAGCACAGATGTTACCACTGCACAGCCATCCCGAATTGTTATTGAAATTATTACGTTGAGCAGTATTAGGGAGGCAGACTGTAAATCAGTGGCCTCCAATCTATTTAAACACAAGATCACTTTTAGAATCGCAACACAAGATCGACTCTACTTTACCAAATCCCCCCAAAGCAATGTACGCTATGCATAACACTCACCTATTCTTAGCGCGATACCTGTGCTCCACGGTCGCAACAGGTGTTAAATACAACCCCCGTACAGAATCTCGGCTTTTCCCACTTTCTCTATGTATGTTTTTAAATGTTAAGATCGAATGTTCAAAACTTTGGGATAGACCTGTCAATTGCTATCGACTGGTTGGAGACCACTGGTGTAAAGCGCTTACTTGTTCATCATATCTCTGTCGGGAATGAGGTCCGGGGTTTTGTAAACAAACTGCTCACTGAACTTGCTTAGCATGAAGGCATGTTGTATAGTAAGCCTACACTATCTCAAGGGCATATTTATGTTTATGGAAATATGTCAATGTTAAAAAAACAAATGAACTCACGACCAGATCTCAGCAATGGAACCCGTATGCACGGATTGGGGAGATGCCGTTTGGCCGAGCGACGAGTCATTCTCTCGTTGAATGAATATAATAATAATAATAAGATCAATTTATATATCTTCGACATTGAATGAATATGTGCGCATTATAAATGTAAAATTATTATTATTATTGTACAGCTAATTCCACAGTAGTTTCATAATTGATTACCTATCTATACAAGAATGCTTCTTTAATGCTTGGTGCTCTGTTAAAATAAATCTATTGTATCTAAAATTTAAGTAAATTGTTGCAAGAGTCATTAGGAGGACTCTTTCAATAATTGATGAGGAGCTAATCATTGATTTTTGCTTAGGGCCCCATAAGCAGTCAGACCACCCCTGCCCATTTATAACGCGGGGATTGCAGCGCGTTGTGACCCTCGGGTGAAAGGCGCTATATAAATTGAATTATTATTATAATTGGCCCTTACGGTGGCCTGTGGCCACCGAGGCCAGGTTTGTTTCTGACAAGCACCGCTAGATGGTGATGATGCGATCAGCTCCGAGCCGAGAGAACAGCCCACAGCTGATTGACCAGACCCTCTGTAGATTTGTCACGTGACACCCCGACTGTCACATTATATATAGATCAGGGGTTCTCAGGGGGTCAAGGTAGAAGCGTTCACGTCGCGATCCCTGTCAGGTAATACTTGGTATTGCCTGCGAATTCTACCAAACACTTCGAGGCCGAGCTGAAAGACAACGATGTCCGGAGGCTGGCCGTCGTGCTTCGAGGAATCGCAAAGAAGAAGAGGGGTTCTCAACCTTTTGGCCCACGTGTCTCTGGTCCCCATGGACCACTACGTGGCGCTCGTGGCCCACTGAGCCACCGGTTTAGAATGACGACTTTGGACTTCAACGTTAAATCCTGGCATAGACGTAAATGTTAAAGTCTTCCATAGACGAGGGGTTCTCAACATTTTGCACCTCAAGGCCCACTTGGGTGTGGTCTCCACGGACCACTACGTGGCGCTCGCGGCTCCCTGATGGGTTTAGAATGTCTGATAGCCGTTACCTGGGCGATGCTAGCGGTTACCTGGGCGATGATAGCGGTTACCTGGGCGATGGTAGCGGTTACCTGGGCGGTGCGACACGTGGAGCTGCAGGGAGGAGCGGCCCTCGTCGTACATTGGCAGCAGCAGCACGTCACAGCTGTAGGATCCGGCCTCCGTCATTTGGACGTCGGCAATGGTGATGGAGGCGTCGCACCACTGTGTGTTGCCCCGCCACTCGGCCTTCGTGTTGTAGCGGCGGATTGTGCCGTCATTCACCAGGATCTGACAGACCGTGAGAAGTGAACATCGTTACGGTTCAACAATTATTCATTCATTCATTGTCAGAAACCGCTTAATCCTGTACAGGGTCGCGGTGAGCCGGAGCCCATCCCGGCAGACATAGGGTGCAAGGCAGGGCTATACCCAGGAGGAGATGCCAGTCCATCACAGGGCACTGGGGACAATTTTGTCCGCAGGCCAATTAACCTCTGCAGTAGCATGTCTTCAAAAATAATTGTATTTATAATGATCTATTGATGTAGGTTTGTCACAGCTCGATGTGTGACGAGAATTGCTGTCCCTAGCTGTTATTTCGAGAAAGCCGTGTCCCAGAGTGTTCCTTCTCTCTCACAGAACACATCCATAATGCACCGCAGATATATAGCACAACACGTTTCAGGTAAAACCTTTCCCAAACACATGATGATGCTTCCAGCGTGGGAGGTAAAACATCGCGAAGGAGAGAAGAAACACGGAATAGCTTACATTGTTTTTGGGGCGGGGGGCGGGGGTTTGGTAAAGTATAATGTTTTAAGGGTAGAGCTTGTGTTGCGATTCTAAAAATATTGTGTTTAAATAGGTTCGAGACCACTGCTTTATACAGTCTGCCTCCCCAATACTGCTCAACATAATAATTTCAACACACATATTCGGGGTGGTGGCTGTGCAGTGGTAACATCTGCGCTTCCTGCTACGTTGGAGGCATTATCAGGCGAAACGTCGCAAAGGATGGAGGAATGCTCCACACGGCTATCCTGAAAACACAGCTATAGAGAGCAATTCTCATTAAAATTGATGTCTATTATCGCAACGTGATCGTGATAATCAACTGTATGTGGGTGAAACTCATCTCACCTTCTTGCTGTCGTATCCTTCAACTCTCCACCACTCGACCACTGTGTCTTTAACGTTGGCTGTGTTGCATGTGTAAGAGCAGCTTAGCAAAGCGGTGTCGCCAGCTATGACGGTCACTTCCTTGGGTGTCATCACACCTAATGTCTGTACGCCTAGAAACACTACGGCATCAAACAAAGATGCTCTCAAACACACGCGCAAACACACACGCACACACACCAACCACACACACGTACACACCATCAACCAAGCCGCTCTCACACGTATACAGACAAATACTTACACACACACAGATAAACATCCCCGTATAGCCTTAACAGACCGGAGGGTCAAGAGCTGAGAACACGTACACACATAGACAACACCACCACAACATCCGCCATTCGCCACTTTCTGGTGATGTCACCATGGTGCTTGTGCCAGGCCAGGTGCACTTTGAGACTCGTTGACAGGTCACGGGACAGACCTAGGTGCCATGAACTGCGTGCCCCTCGCACGGATGGGTGCGAGGGGCTGGTAATCCCCTTTACCTTCAATCAAATTACCATTAAACTACGTATAGAAAATCAACCCACTTGATGAACAGGTCTAAAGGAAGGGCATCAGGCCGTAGCATTCTGCTGTAAGTGACGGCCATCTTAAGGGACGCTGGCAGATTTTTGCCGCTCTTAAGATTGCCTGTTTCACGACCTTTCAGTGTATTCGAAGCAGCCTTAATAATTATTTTTTTGTTCTTTTGGTTTTTATTAGTTGTTTTTTTCTGTTGTTGTGATCGCGGCCCTTGTGCAGTGCTTTGTGACCCTCGGGTGAAAGGCGCTCTATAAAATGATATTATTATTATTAATACCTACACCGTCGGGGTCAACCGGCCAACCCGGGTCAACTTGGACACTGGCCGTTTACTCCGGCAACAGCATTATCAGTGCACCACACTCAAGCCTATATTGCTTTGAATAAATATATACCTGAGAGTATATATTACTTACGGTACAATAGATGAATAATTCGCTTCATAACCAGCTTTTGGAAGGTTTCTCCAATACAGCATTTCGATCAAGCCAGGCCACTTTTCGTTTCTC
Organism: Geotria australis; assembly: GCA_036362915.1. Classification (NCBI taxonomy): domain Eukaryota; kingdom Metazoa; phylum Chordata; class Hyperoartia; order Petromyzontiformes; family Geotriidae; genus Geotria; species Geotria australis. The sequence goes on from JAZEWU010000002.1 coordinate 25,866,254, forward strand.
CCCAAACCAGGTCCGATTTGAGTTTCCACTGGGGAGGCACAAATAATAATTACATGAAGGCTTTTGTGACAAATATCCATAATGAAGGTAGCAGCAATCACCAGGTCATCAGCATACACACACAAAGACAAAGATCCCCTATATAGCCTTAACAGACTGTAGGGACAAGTGCTGTTAGCGAGCACCTATGGAGGTCGACACGGCACACGAGGGGGTGGGTGACCAGCACCACGCCCGGCCGCCTTTGTCTCCCTAGTGGCGATGTTTACACACCGCACTAGGTACTCATTTGAGGCTGAGTCGACCTAGGGGAGGCCCAGGACCGGTTTCAGAAAATCGTCACTGGTGTTGGCCGTGAGCGGGATTCGAACTCGGGTCGCCAGATTCGTAGCCCAGTGCGCTAACCACTGGCCTACCGCTCCCCACTCACACACAGTCACATACCCACACACACACACATCCGTGAAATCCACAATACGAGCCTGGGCCACAGCAAGCCGCCTCGCCCAGTTTCTATCCCCGCTCACCCAGTCTGTATCTCCCCACACAACGCGGATGCCGGGCGCCGCTCATACTCGGTCTTGTATCGTGCCGCGACAGCTAAACAAGCGAAAGCGAAGAGTCGACTGTAGTTGCCGTTGGAAAACAACTTAACAGCGAACGCTCAACATTCTACAAACATACACACCCTGATGTATAGGTCACGTTTAAGCAAAATAAGACTACTGCTCTGACACCCGACCGCAAATGTTACTACACTCACAATCCCGATAGAGCGGCTCTTGAAAACTATTCAAATCACACATCGACCTGTAGCGATACGGAAGCAGAACGCTCGACGCGGCTATCCCGGAAGAGCAGCTCCTGAGAGCGATTATATGGCACCACTGCCAACGCAGCTTCAGAAACACTGGATAATTTGTTGAGACTCAGTCACACGCACACTGTTGTCCCGTCACAGAATAGTCGCTTAAAACTGGTTTAAAGGCCCACATTTGACTCACCGGCTCAGAATGGAGTCGCAATGCCGCGACGTGGTGGAATGTCACAGGACGGACTACCTTGATAGTGACCCCCACACACGTCCCGCCCCCCGCCCCAGGTACCGCGGAGATGACATTTCCTTGACTGTGTTACTGGGCTCGCTAAACAAAGATACCTTCACAGTCAATACCAACGACATTACGAGTGTACTTTGAGCTGTTGGTATGCCTGGAACTGGGGGCGGCAAAGGTCCATTGTAAATGTATATTGTCGTGTATACAAAGAGAGGGTAAGGTAAAGGTGAGCTACGCTTTGTTGTGCAGTGGCTAGAGAATGTCGTGTTTCTGGTTTTACTGTATTCGTTTAAAAAAATGCGTTTAGTAAAGATGGGATCACGACAGATATAAAGGACCTTTTATCTGAGGAAATCGGAGTAGGTGGGTGAGTGGTGGGTACATGCACCTGCATGCTTTTAGACTGTCGTAGGAAACTCGAGTGTGTTTGACAGTGGTTGAGTATGAGGGTGGGCGGGTCAGTGGAGAGCGGTAAGTCAGTGGTTAGTGCGCTGGGCTACAAACCTGGCGGCCCGAATTCGACTCCCGCTCACGACCAACAACAGTGACGATTGTCTGAACCGGTCCTGGACCTCCCCTAGGTCGACTCAGCCTCAAATGAGTACTTAATGTGTGTAAACATCGCTACTAGGGAAACAAAGGCGGCTGGGCGTGGTGCTAGTCACCCACCCCGTTGTGTGCCGTGTCGACCTTCATAGGTGCTCGGTAACAGCACTTGACCCTACAGTGTGTTAAGGCTATACGGTGGAATCTTCGTCTTTTGTGGGTAGGTCAGTGAGTTGGTGAGTGGGTGGGTAGGTACGTGGGTGGGTGAGTGAGTGGTGGGTAGATCGGTGGGCACGGTGGCGCAGTCTTCTTCTTTGCAATTCTTCGAAGCACGATGGTCAGCCTCTGGACATCGTTGTCTTTCAGCTCGGCCTCGAAGTGTTTGGTAGAATTCGCAGGCAATACCAAGTATTACCTGACAGGGATCGCGACGTGAACGCTTCTACCTTGACCACCGGTGGCGCAGTGAGTAGCGTCGTCTTCTCAAAACAAGGTCGCCAATGCCATTACCGGCTCGACTGCCCTTTTCTGGATAATTCGCATGTTCTCCCCCTATCCTCGTGGGGTTTTTCCGGTTATTCCGGTTTCTTCACACCGTCCAAGGACGTGCTGGTTTAGGTTAATTGTTCGGACTAAATTGGCCCCGGTGCCCTGATATGTCGTAACTTGCTTACCCCTCCCCGCTGGACAACTGTTAAATATAGCTGCATAGATATATTTTCTTCCAGCTTCATTGCTTCTTGTATGTGAAGAGAGCCGGAGACGGCGATTGGCTGATTGATAACGAGATTTGGTGGCGTCACGTGGCGGTCTCCTCCCACCTTCTCCACCCCCATTCTTTCTCCGGCACGTGGTTCATCTGTAAGTGACAATTGTTTGGTGGCGTGGCGGGATGCCCATTGTTGGGGAGGTGGGGGGTGTAAATTATCTAAATTGGTTGAGCAGGTGGATTTCATGCGTAGCCTCCCCACCCCCCCCCAGGAACCTCCCTTTATAAGGCGAGGTTCACAGCACCCGAGGTTCACAGCGCCTCGCTGTGCTTGTGGTGGAGTGTGTGGTGGGGATGGTGAGAGTGGGAGGACGGGGAGCGGTGATGGATGATGGTGGACGGGTAATGGTGGACGCCGGGTGGTCATCGACGCTTCACCAGCTCGTCGCCAGAGTCGTCCTTTAAAAGGTAAGTTGATTTATATTCGTAGCTTTAACTTCCATGTGCTTCTTGCTACAGTAGGGGAACCCAGATACGATCCGAGTTTCATTCCCGCTCGCGGACACCTCCAGTGGAGATTATCTGAACCGGTTCTGGGCTTTCCCCTAGGTCGATTCGACCTAGGTGTTCCCAGGCCAGCTGAAGGATATAATCCCTCCAGCGTGTCCTGGGTCGGCCTCTAGGTCTCCGCCCAGTGGGCCGCGCCAGGAATACCTCCCGAGGTAGCCTTCCGGGGGGCATCCTTACCAGATGCCCGAACCACCTCAACTGGCCGCCACATAGGTGTTCACCCACTCTCGCACACGAGAGGGCACCACCAGCAATTGACCAAGCTCTGCAGTCATGTATATTATTAAGATGTT
>JAZEWU010000002.1:25896807-25908731 GCA_036362915.1 Geotria australis
AAAGTCGAAGGTATTATTTCGAAGAGAGAACGGCTCAGAGGCGTCGAGAGGAAACCGCAGAGAGGCGGAGGAGGCAGCCGGGCGGTTTGCCGGCGCCAACATATTTCCACACACTGCTTCCTATACATTATGATGTTATCGGCCAATTAATTAATGACTGTGGTTTTTTTTGTTGTAGGAAGAAACCGGAGAACCCGGAGGAAACCCACGCAAAACAAAGTGAAAACACACAAATCCCCCACACAGAAAGGCGCCCGAGGCCGGAATCGAACCGCCTCGGGCAAGACTTTCTTTCTGCGGCTATTGGCGATTATGACGGTGATTACGGTGGTGATGATGTTGTCAGTGACGATGGCGATGTTGATGAAGATGTTGATCGTGATGATGTCAATGGTGACAGTGACGACGATGTCGAAATTCGCGACGGTGACGATGGTGCCAGTGACGACGGCGATGACGTCGACGGTGACGCTGACAAACATGTCGATCGTGACGACGGCAACAACAACAACAACGCTGACGACACCGCACACGATTACGCTCGACGATGGTCAACGCGAAGACAAGGATCGCGATCGCGACGACCGTTAACGCGACGATGATAACGGCGACGGTGGGGGCCGCACCGCACAGGGCCCCGCGCACGAGCCGCCGCAGGTTGGGCCGCTCCGGGTAGTAGATGTAGCGGCATCCGAACACGCTGTGCTTCGTGTTGTGGTCTCCGAAGAAGCGCAGCTCGCGGTAGCGCTCGCCGCAGCGGTAGCAGAAGTTGGTCTCGCACTGCGAGCAGATCATGTGGTTGCAGCCCTCCGTCTTCTGGATGTGCACCTGGAGGGCGACACAGCGATGCAGACACACACAGTCGTAGAGGGAGAGGAGAGACAGAGAGTGATGGTGGTGGTGATGGTGGTGGTCGTGGTGGTGGTCGTGGTGGTGGTGGTGATCGTGGTGGTACGGTTGGTAGAGATGCTCATCGTGGTGGCGATGGCGGTGGCAGTGGTGGTGGTGATGGTGGTGGTAGCGGTGGGAGCGGTGGTGGCGGTGGTAGAGGTGGTGGCGACATTCATGGCAGTGGTGGTGGCGATGGTGGTGGAAGCGACGTTCATGGTGCTGGTAGTGATGGTGGTGGTGGAGTTGGTAGTGATATTCATGGTGGTGGTGGTGGCGGTGGTGATGGCGGCGGTGGTGGTGGCGGCGGTGGTGGTGGCAGGGCACACGCACCTTGCAACGGGGACACTTCTGTGCGTTGCGCTGCCCCTGCACGTTCACCTGACCGGCCCAGCGCTGCAGCAGCTTGTCGCCTCCGCGGTAATCCTTGCAGCTCACGCCCTCGTGCCAGGGCGCGTGGCACGCAAAGCACCACAGCACGTGGCACTTGGGGCACTGAACCTGGCCAGCGAAGGGGGGCGGCGGGCGGGCAGGGGATCGTCATGACACATGAGACAAAATCCTGAATGTCCATCCGTCCATTCTCTAAACCGCTTGTCCTGGTTAGGGTCGCGGCGGCAGCGGTCCAAGGAGAGTAGACCAGACATCCCTTTCCAGAGGCGGTTCGATTCCAGCGTCTGGCGGCCTTCTTTCCGTGAGATAGAGAGATAGATGTTTGTTATCACAGCAAAAATATACCCAGTGGGCTTGCGAGCTCTTCACGGGATTCCTGTGACGCAACAAACATGCGAATTGACAAAAATAAATAAAAAGTAACAAATTAACCAAAAAAAAAAAAGACAATTACACGCAGTATTGTACATAATTGAGGCGGGTATATTACCGCCGCACAGACACCCCGCAGTTTGAAAACCAACACCAACAACAACCGCCACCCGCCCACCAAGCGGCGGTGACGTCACCACGGCACGTGTCCCAGGCCATCTGTCTAAAGTAAAAAAAATCCCCTAAAGAGCTATTGGGTATTTTTCAGCTGTAATAATAAACACCTATCTATCTATCTATCGATCAGGTGCACCTTGAAAACCGCCTCACGGGGCGCCTCACCTTGGTGGGCTGCCGCTCCTTGCGCTTCTTGCTGGCGCGCTTCGTCGACTTGCCGCGGGGGGCCGGTGGCGGCGGCGGCGCCGGGGGGGGGGCGCCCCCCTCCCCCGCTTCCTCGGAGGGCGCCGCGGCGGGTGGAGGCAACGGCCCCCCGTTGGGCGTGAGCAGGTGCCCGCAGCCCGGGCACGGCCGGGTGCGGGAGCCGCCCCGGCCGAGCGCCAGCAGGTAGCAGAGGCGGGCGGCGTGCTCGGCCGACAGGTGCGTGAGCACGACGCGCTCGCCCAGCGCGCCCGCACACTCCGGGGTCGGGCAGCGAACCCGCGCGCGGCCCTGCTGCACCTGCACACGCGGCACACGCGAAGGCCCCCGCACGCGGAATGAGCGGGTCGCGGCAGGTACGGCGGAGGTTCCCCCCCGGCATCGCTCCCCGAGTCTCGCTGCTACGGCCGAGGAGATGCTCTCGCAAGGACACTGTATGCACCTGGCTGGCCCCGGAGGGCAAATCCGCAAACACAAACATCCCCCCCCCCTCGTATAAGCCTTAACAGACTGTAGGGGGCAAGTGCCGTTAGCGAGTCGCAGCTATGAAGGTCGACGCGTCACACGAGCGGGTGGGTGATCGGAACCACGCCCGTCCGCCTGAGGCTGAGTTGACCTAGGGCAGCTACCAAGAGCGGTTCGGAAAATCGTCACTGGTGTTGGCCGTGAGCGGGAATGGAAGTCGGGTTCGCCGAGGGAGGAGTGAGGATGGCGAGCGAGGAGGGGGAGCGAGGAGGAGAGAGACCGGTGGTGTTTGCTCACTCCGCACGGCAGGGTGCCGGCTCTGTTCCGCTCTTTGTACCTCGGCCTCCTCCGACATTAATAATAACAACGCAGACTTGTAACACCGCGCCACCGCCACTCACTCGGCGACCCGGGTGTTCCCTTTATCTGGAATCACCCACCCGCTCCCGCCCCGCTCCTTCCGCGACCTCTGAACGACACGGTCACGGGGTGACGCCGATCACTACCCACAACCCCGGCGGCTGCCTTCGCTTCTGCGTGATGGATAAAAACACAGAGTTTGTCGGCAGACATGACCGTGTGTGCAGTCAACTGGGGTGGACGGGTTTTTACGGTTCTTATTTATATCCGAGTGCGGCCCGTAAACACGACCGCTATCGATAAAAACGACATAAACGCCGCCTCTTCTCACGACGCCGGTTCACACGGCGGGGGGGACGCCGCACGTCTCTCGCCGAATCACGCGGGGACCGTGGGTTTAACTCGAACTATTGATGCGGCTCAATGCTGTCGTGCCAGGATGTTGGCTCTCATCCTACCTGCGCCTTCACGGGAACAATTTTTCCTTCCTCTGGCTTGGACCGTTGGTGCGGGTCAGTGGTGCCGTGCCGAGATGTTGGCGGTCTCTCTCTCTCCCTTCCGATCTGCGTCTGCTCGGGTACATCTGTTCCCTCCTTGCTTGTTGTAGATTTTTTTTTATTTCCTGTTGTCTTTATGTCCTATGTCCTATAATTTATCGCTATTGCTTGACACTCAGTTAATCTGTCTTGATGTTGTTGACAAGCCGTTCTCTCCGTGCTTTGTGACCCTTGGATGAAAGGCGCTCTATAAATGCTATTATTATTATAACTACGAGCGTGGGTGCCGCCGCCTGGCTGACTCCCCCCCCCTCCGCGGTTTCCTCGCCACGCCTCCGTATCCGCGTCTCGTCCACGACCACGCGTGGAATTTGCGCGACGGGTTTAGACATTGCATCGTTATTAGTCCCGAGGATGATTTGTCCGTCGTTCTGCTCTTAACGCGAGGGGCGGCAAGGGCGTGTCGGGGCCCCGCGGCTGTGGCCCGCGCCTCCCACAGGTTGGCCACAAGCGACATTTTCCGAATGGGCTTTCCTGCGAGTCTACGGCGCCACGCAGAGCGAGGTTTCCTCTCTAAGCGGGAGGTTCCGGCTCTGTCTGCGGCCGCCGGCGCCGCCAAGCCTCGCCGCGCTCACGGCGGTCCTGCCACGTCTCGCAGTGGCGAGCGATGATGTTGCCGATGCCGTGTGTAATCCCAAATACGAAGATTACAGGGAGTTTTCCAGTACAGTGGTCCCGCACTTTACAAAATCAATACGTTCCAGAACCCCTATCGTAATGTGAAACCATTTTTAAGTGAGACCGATAATACAGTGCATTGTTTTTTACTTGTTCAGACAAAGGAGAAGTAGGATCTTAGACGTAAACAGTAAAACGCGCTGCTATTGGCTGAGAAGCTACCCAAGCAGCACGCGTTTACATCGCCGATTGGCCGCATTGCCGATTGGCCGCCGCGCCACCCACGCTCATGCGCAGCCATATCATAACACGTATAGTAAAGTGACATTTCATCGTAATGTCATACTAATGTTCTTATAGAGAGTATATCGTAAAGTGATTTAATCGTATTGTGAAGCAATGGTAAGCGAGGGACCACTGTATTGGGGTGTTTGACCAATACATTGCGTGTGTTTAGCTATAGGGGTGAACCGGACGACCCAGAGGAAACTCTTGCAGGAAAGGGGGTGATCATACCAACTCCACACAGAAAGGAATCGAACCTGGGTCCTTGTTGCTATGAGACCCAAATGTTACCAGTGGGTGCCCTGGGGATGCGTGACTGGGTCAGGCACGCACCCCCCCCCACACACATCCTGCTCACAGATGTACCTCGTCTCACCCGCATCACCTGAATTACCTGCTCCCCCACCTTCACTGTACACAGGCTCCGTGTGCATCGCAATCATCCCTATCACAATCACTAACATCGATTATCACCATGACAATGACCATCATCAATCATCACGTCTATCAATAGACCGGCCGCCCCCACGCCTTAGAGTGCATCCGCCGTTCGAGATGGAGCTTCCAACATCGGAGACGAAACGTCGCGAGGGAGCGATGGAGATCGCTCGATACGGCTATCTCGAAAGAACAACTCTGCAGAGCAGCCATCATAAGTGAGGTTTCTCCGCAGGGTTGCTGGGCTCACTTTCCGTGACAGGGTTAGGAGCACAGCAATCTGGGAGAGCCTCAGAGTCGAGTCGCCGCTCCTTCAGATTGAGAGGAGCCAGTTGAGGTGGTTCGGGCATCTGGTAAGGATGCCCCCTGGGAGGCTACCCCGGGAAATCTACCAGGCACGGTCGACTGGGCGGAGACCTAGAAGCCGACCCAGGACACGCTGGAGGGATTATATCTCTCGGCTGGCCGAAGACCGCCTGGAAATCCCTCAGGAAGAGCCGGGATCTGTTGCTGAGGAAAGGGATGTCTGGTCCTCCCTCCTCAAACTGCTGCCGCTGCGACCCTCGCCAGGACAAGCGGATTAGAAAATGTACGGATGGAATCATTCATCCAGCAGTGAACAGACCGTGACCGATGGTGGCTATGAGAGACACAAACCAAGCGCATTTTTGTTGTGTCGCAGGAGTCCCGTAAAGAGCTTGCAAACTGGCTATATTTCTGCTGTAATAATAAACATCTATCTATATCATCTATTAATCCGGCCAGGCTCTACCGCAGCAGCCTGCATGGGGCTGCACGGTGAGCCTGTGCTATGTTATTAGAGGTCACACGGCAGCTATGACGGAGGTTCCCCCGGCCTCGCTGAGCAGGCTCCTCCGAGTCGCGACACCCAGGGGCCGCTGCTACTGCCGAGGAGACACCTCCCGCAGAGACGCTCTCTACACCTGGCCAGCCCCGGAGGGCAAATCCACAAAGCCAAACATCCCCCTTAAAGCCGTAACAGACTGTAGGGGCAAGTGCTGTTAGCGAGGAGCAACTAGGAAGGTCGACACGGCACACAAGCAGGTGGGTGAGCGGCACCACGCCCGGCCGCCTTTGTCTCCCCGGTGGCAATGTTTACAAACCGCACCAGGTGCTCATTTGAGGCTGAGACGACCTAGAGGAGGCCCAGGACCGGTTCAGAAAATTGTCACTGGTGTTGGCCGTGAGCGGGATTCGAACTCGGGTGGCCGGGTTTGTAGGCCAGCGCGCTAACCACTGAGCCACCGCTCACGCATAAACAAGCAACCGCCGTCCGCCACTAAATGACGTCATCACGGCGCCCGTGCCAGGCTAGGTGCATGAGGTAACAACACTAGCGATCTGAAACCATGAGGCAATCCAGGCGTTTCGCTGAGTGGCGTTCGGCATACAGACAATTCTACAATAGATTCACAATTGCCTAGTCATGTATGCAATAATTATTGTTTACTACTTGGGGCTCTTTTATACAAAATCTAATGAAAATAGATTTGAAGATTGATTACTTGGCCGCGTGTCTAAAGGCACGCGAGTCCAAAAAAACACATGCCTGGGTTATTGTCCTGACTAAATTGCCCCCGGTGCTCTGAGATGTTGCTAACTTGCTGAACCTGTCCCCCACTGGACAGCTGTTAAAAATAACTACGTAGGTCAACGGCTCCTTCCAGCTTATGTAAAAACTGACTCACTGATCTAAGATTGAAATTGTTTAACCGTATTTGTATGTAATTATTTTGAAAATTCTGTGCACTGCTGCGTGTAAATGGTTATTTGTTTGTTTTATGTTTGGTTAATTTGTTATTTTTATTTGTATATTTATTCTTGTCAATTCGCGTGTTTGTTGTGTCGCAGGAATCCCGTGAAGCGCTTGCAAGCTCAGTGGGTATTTTTCTGCCGTAATAAAAAACATCTATTTATCCATTATTGCAACCTTCATTGGGGATGATTCAGAGCTTTTTAATCAGTGTGTGGGAGGCGGGGCTGAATGTCCTTGCCGATGACTGATACCAGCGGTGTCAAGATCGACCTCTGTGGAGGAAGTTCGTGAAGGACGCTACTGGGCAGTTGGAGGAAGTCGCCCTCCAACAACAGAGGGCAAAGGAGCGACGCTCACAACAACGAGCCGAGCGCCGGGCGGATAAAACTCAGCAATCTGGCACGGTGGGAAGCACAGGTGGTGCCCCAGCCAGTCATCTCAGTCAGTCAACCCATGACACCTGGGTTTGTCCCGTGACTTCCTGTCAGCGAGCCTTAGACACTCTGCGTGGCCTCACGGTGCACCACCTGGCCTGGCACAGGCGCCGTGGTGACGTCCCCGCCACTCAGTGGCCAACGGCGGTTGTTGTTGTTAAGGAGTGAATGGGGGGGAGGTGGGTGTACAAGCGAGTGGGTGTATGGCTGGGTGAGTGAATGGCTGGGTGAGTGGCTGGATCTGTAGGTGATAGTGTGGGTGGGAGGGATGATCATTGCATTTATCGAGGGGCCCCATCATGAGTGCCCCTGGCGGTGGGGAGTAGAGACCCCCCCCCGTACAGTGTGTGGCACCAGGCGCGTCGCAGCCGCGGGTGTTGCAGGAAAAAGTGGGGGGGATGGAATCATGTTTCTGTGAAAGTGCGGGTGTCGCAACACCCGCGGCTGCGACGTGTCTGTGTGGCACCCACCTGCGTGGTGCAGTACGCCCGCATGCACTCCCCGCACACGGGCTCGGCGCAGCAGCCCAGGGGGTCGCACACGGCCGGGACGAGGCAGACGCGGCACGGCGCGAACACCAGCGGCTCGGGCAGGTGGTGCGGGGCGCTCTCCCAGCCGTGCGGCGCCCACCCGCACTCGCCTCCTCCACCGTCCCCACCATCGCCATCATCATCATCATCGTCGTCGTCTGCGTCGTCGTCTGCGTCGTCACCGTCGCTGTCTGCCAACTCCACGGAGTGCCAGTGGCCGGCAGACGCGGTCAGGTCTCCCCGCTCGGCGCGTCTCTCCGCCACTGCCACCCTCGCGTCGCCCCCCCTCATCTCGCCCGTCGTCTCCCCCCTAATCTCCCCCGTCGTCGTCTCTCCCGGAGAGTCCCCGCCGGAGTGGAGGTCACCCATGGAGCTGGCGGAGCCGTATCCGGTCTCAAGGCTGAGCGCGGACAGGTGGGCGCCTCCGTGCGGCTCGGAGCGCATCGCCTCCTCGCGCCTCACCTCCACTTCACACGTGACCACCTCGGCTGCGCGCGGCGCCGCACTGTCAGCCAAGTTGCCGCGGCGCAGTTTGTTGACACGGGAACGCGTCGCGCCACAACCGCCGTCAACATCGTTCCCATCATCATCATCGTCACCACCATCATCATCATCATCCCCGTCCTGCTCGTCACGATCGTCGCCGGGTCCCGTCACGTCCCCCCGCGCCGACCTCCACGCATCGGCCTCGGTGGCGATGGTTGAGATGACGCAGCGCCGCCGCCTCGCTCGCTCCTCTTCCTCGTCGCCTTCGTCGTCATCGTCGTCTTCGTCCACCTCGTCCCCGCGGCTTCGCCTCGTCTTGCCGGAGGCTCGCCGCGACTCCTCCATGCCTCCCCGAGCGGCACGGGGGTGGCCGGGACAGCGGGCTGACGAGGAGGAAGCGGCGGCTGGATGGACGCGCGGCGGTTGTGATGATGATGATGGTGGTGACGCTCGCTTAGCTAATCTGTTAGCCGCAAGAGCTGTACAGTCCACTGCAGTAATGGTACAGTCCACTACGGGACTCGAATCCTTCTAAGTTGTGTGAGGCCGCGGCGGAGCGTGTGGAGGGGGGAACGACTCGGCGTGAGTCGAATTGAACGCGGCCACCGTCACTCCTAGCCTCGCCAATTAACCATCCATTAAGCATCCGTCAACGAGCCGGACATGAACGAACCATCATCGACGAGGGGCGGCCGTGTTAACCGTCTGTCGTCGGGGCTGGAGGCGACGCGGCGTCACATTGAACCCAGACAAATAATAAATAAAGCCAATTATAAATATAAACAAGCTTTCCGAGCCCGCGTGTCGGTCGGTGGTGACGATGACGGGTGGTGATGATTGTGATGATGGAGCGAGTCGCCTTATCCGGGTTGAGAGAGCAGCGCCCACTTCCTGCGCGCTCAGCGACGGATGTGACGAGTCGCCGGGCACCCGCCGAGCCGTCCCTCCCATAGACTCGCACAGGCACCCATAGACTGACACAGAGACCCATTGCCTGACACACAGACCCATAGACTCGCACAGAGACCCATAAGACTGACGCAGTGATCCATAGATTTAATACCGTAACTGCGCACCGTTTTGACACGTGGTCCCATCTCGACGCTAACTTCACATCGCCCTGTGTTGAACCCAGGTGACCCACGGCTTAACCCCTTACCTATGTGGGGTGGGTATACACTATCGTTATTTACGTTTTGTAAAACATTGTACAGAGCTCAGGTCAGAAACCTGGCGGGGCTGGGAAACGGCGGCGTCATGTGGCCGTGTTAATTGATACAAATTAGTTTAATTACGGATAATGTGCTCATTATGTTCACGGTGAGATGATTGCGCCCACTCGCTAACACCGATAGTCATGTAAGCTGCAACCGCACTGCACGGCGGTACGGTGGAGTAGCGGTGAGTAGTGCTGCCGCCTGACAGCAAGAAGACCTCGGTTCGAATCCCGGCTCAGGTGCCTTTCTGTGTGGAGTTTGGATGTGTCCGCGTTGTTTTTTTTGCCGGGCACTCCAGTTTCCTCCCACAGTCCGAAGACATGCTGCTGCATAGGTAGATTGGTCTGCTGACTAAATTGCCCCCGGTGCCCTGTGATAGACTGGCGTCCCATCCTGGGTATAGCCCTGCTTTGTGCCCTGTGTATGCCGGTACTGAGAATGAATGAATATATGACGTTACGGGTAATGGCCAACATGTGCGATGAAGGGTGATCGCCTGAAACGTCGCATATTAATGTTTCGTTTGAAGACGTCGCAGTGTAGGGTCAAGTTCTGTTAGCGAGTTGAGCCTATAAAGGCCGGCGTTGCACGCAAGACAGTGAGTGGGTGGCCAACACCACGCCCGGCCGCGTTTGTCTCCCTAGTGGCAATGTTTACATACCGCACCAGATACTCATTTGAGGCTGAGTCGACCCAGGGGAAGCCCAGGAGCGGTTCAGATAAATCGTCACTGGTCTGGGCAGTGGGCAGGATTCCAACTCGGGTCGCCAGGTTTGTAGCCCAGCGCGCTAACCCACCGAGCTATCGTGAGCTACCGTGAGGCGGGAGTCGAACTCGGGTGGCCAGGTTTGCAACCCAGCCGCCGGGCTACAAAGACGCACACACCCTACACGCGAGTGTGTGGATGCGCGTGTATTGCGGGAGCGACTCCCCGTGCCAGGCTAGGTGCGCCTTGAGCAGCAGGACCCGGCCGCTCGGCGCGTGCCCTTGGCGGCGCCGCGCCCCGCGCGCGGTTATAAACGGCGCCAGAAAGCGGACACCGCGCCTATTTTGGGCCGACGGGCCCACGGGGCCACACGGCGGCCACACCGAAGCCATCTTCCTTCCGAGACAAACAGACTTTCCTGCGGCCCTCGCCAGACACTCCCAGAGCCGAGGAGACCACACACGGAGCACAGGCAGGGTCGAGAGCAGGGATAGTAGCCCCTCCCCTTCGCTCGGGCGTGAAGAGGTGTGAAGAGGTGGCAGCTGCGCGTCTCGTTTAGTCGAGGAGCAATCTTTGTGATGGGAGACTCCGGCGGAGACGTCCACGATGAAGGTACGGGACCGAATCACGGCGAACTCTCCCCCTCCTCCTCTCTGTGTTCCCTCTCGCTAGAGACCCAACTCGTATTTAAAGTGCGTGAGACTCAGCCGCGTATTAATATTAATTCAACCGAAGATTCGGTGTACCGATGTATGTTTGTCACGGCTTCATGTATGAGAATCGCTCTCCATAGCTGTTCTTTCTGGATAGCCGTGTCGAGCGTTCCTCTTCTCTCCTTCCCGACGTTTCGCCTCCCACGTTGGAGGCATCGTCATGCGTTTCTGGATATTCATAACACTGGTGCCTTAAAATTAGAAATATATAATAGGCGACGGGTAATTTAATCCACAGGCCAATAAACCTATGCAGCATCATGTCTTTGGACTGTGGGAGGAAACCCGAGTGCCGGGCGAAAACCCACGCGGACACGGGGAGAACATGCAAACGCCACACAGAAAGGCACCCGAGCCGAGATTCGAACCCGGGGACCCTCTTGCTGTGAGGTGGCAGCGCTGCTCACCGCGCCACCGTGCCGCACCAGTAGTATGATGTTATCGGCTATTTTTGACACAAACCGAGTCTGCACTCATCGCCGGACGAATCTGACCCCTGTGCCGCTCCAACTGAACCTCTCTGCGCCCCGCGGCCGCATCGCCAGTGGACCGAGTAACTTGCCACCCACCCCCCGGTGGAGCGTCACGTTGGAGCCACCACAGGCTGGGCGCTCCCGGGAGAAGACGCGCGGACGTCCTGGCGACCCCGTGACCCCGCGCTGTGCAGGCAGCAGCGAGGGTCGGCGGATCACGCGCCTGTTTGTTGTGTCAATGCAGGAATCCCGCAACGAGCTTGCAAGCTCACTGGGGTTTTTCTGCTGTAATAATAAACGTCTGTCTATCGAGATGCTGTGGAACTCGCTTCCCGTTGGCCGTTGAAAAGGAGTGTGTATGTATGCGGGTGTTTGTGTCTCGGTGCCTCTACGGCTCTGTGTGTCTCTGCACGTCTCTACGTGTGTCCGTGTATCTACGTGTGTTTATGTTTGTATCTTTGTGTGTCTCCGTGCGCGTCTCAGCCCCGCCTGCCGAGGACTCGCCCGAGCTGAGCGAGGCCTCCCCGGCCGCCGCCGCCGCCTCTTCCGCCAAGCCTCCAGTGGCCCTGGCCACGTGGTTCGTGCTGGGCTCCCTGCTCGTGCTGTGGCTCGCCGCCTCCGTCGTGGCTCTGGGATGGGTCACGTCTCACTCCCTCATCGGTGGGTTTCCTCCGCGAGCTGCCAGGCAACACCCGCTCAGGGTCGAGAACGGCCTACGGTTAGCGGCGCGCAGCAGAGTGACCACCGCCGGTGCCCCAGCATCTAAGCCCCGAGCGTGCGTGGAGGAAGCGGCGAGGCAAGCCCCTCTGAAACTTCACAATATACCGTGACAGG
>JAZEWU010000002.1:25917627-25927986 GCA_036362915.1 Geotria australis
GCACCTCTTGCGGGGCTGCGGCGTCGCAGTGGAAACGAGCCTCGCGCCAAGAAACGCTCGGTTCGATTCCCGACTCGGGCGTGGTTCTCTGTGGATTTTGTGGGTTCGACTGTGTCTTATTTATTTATTCGGTCAATTATGTGCAATGTCGTGTGTAAATGGTAGTTTTTTTTGGGTTTTTATTGGTTTAAAGAGATTGCAAGCTCACTGGCTATTTTTCTGCTGTACTAATAAACATCAACTGTCTATGGTACTAACAACTGTTTGGGAGAGTACCTGTTCAAGTGAGTAGCTGGTGCGGTGTGTGAACATCGCCACTAGGGAGAAAAAGGCGGCCGGGCGTGATGCTGGTCACCCACCTTCTCGTGTGCCTTGTCGACCTTCATATGTGCTCGCTAACGGCATTTGAGCCTACAGTCTGTTAAGGATATACGGGGGATCTTTGTGTTTGTGTGTGATCAGGCATTCCTCTGTGAATTTTATCTCCAGGTTGTACATGGCGCGCGGAGGAGGAAAGGCCCACAGCCAATTAGCGGCGCGAGGCTCCGCCTGCTCCGCGATCAGCATCTCCCCTATTCCGCGGCTCCCCGGCTCCCTGGCTCCCCGGCTCCCCTGTTCCCTGGCTCCCCGGCTCCGCGTCTCCCCGGCTCCGCATTCTGTGTCGGGAGGTGCGGCAGACCGATGGACCACCCCCTCCCTCCCCCCTCGCGTCACCCCGTCCGCGTCTCGCCAGAAATGAGTCTTGACATTTTTAAAAAATCATTTGTGTATAATTTATTTCTTTATGTTAATGCGATACAACTGGACGCACGCGTCAACAACGCTCCTTACAAGACATGTGGCAGTCGCCGACGTTTCGGGCAAGAGCCCTCCTTTAAGGCGCAGGGTTGGCAGCGTTGTTGGCAGCATTGTTGGCAAGGGCCACGGGTGCTTGTGGTCATTGTGAATGGGCACCACTGCCCATGCATCAGGAGTAATAAATAATAATAATTTTACATTTATAACGCGCACATATTCATTTAATGTCGAAGGTATTCATCGACGAGAGAACGACTCAGAGGCGCGAGGAAAGCGCCGAGAGGCGGAGGAGGCAGCTAGGCGGTTTGCCGACGCCATATTGCCACACACTGCTTCCTTTATATTATTATGTTATCGGCCAAATAATTAATGAGTGTTTTTTTTTACTTGTGGGAGGAAACCGGAGAACCCGGAGGAAACCCACGCAGAACAGGGGGAGAACACACAAACTCCACACAGAAACGCGCCCGAGCCGAGATTCGAACCCAGGACCTTCTTGCTGTGAGGCGCAGACGTTACCGCTGCGTCACAAAGTAACACATGTACCGATTTGTGACCCTCGGGTGAAAGGCGCTCTATAAAATGCTATCATTATTACCGTGTGTATGTTCATGAGGAATACATGTATGTACTGATGTAGGTTTTCACGGCTAGATTCATGATGGTTGCTATTCAGGGCTGTTCTTGCGGGATAGCCGTGTCACTGAGCGCTCTCTCTCTCTCTGTGGAGCTGAGTGGACTCGCCGATGACTGGTACCTAGCGGTGTCAAGATCGACCTCTGTGGAGGAGGTTCGTGAAGGACGCTACTGGGCAGTTGGAAGCAGTCGCCTTACAACAACAACATAGGGCGAAGGAGGGACGCTCACAACAGCGAGCCGAGCGCCGGGCTGATAAAACTCAGCAATCTGGCACCGGTGGTTCCCCAGCCAGTCATCTCAGTCAGGTAGCCAATGGCACCGGGGTCTGTCCATGGATGGTTATCGATCACAGACGGTTAATGAAAGCGAAGGTGATCTCGCGATGGTGACGATGATGATCTCGTTATGATGTTGATCGCGTCTGAGTGGCGTGTTGATGTTAAATGTCACCATGTCACCATCACGATGCGTGGGTCTCTGTTAGAATGCCTTGAGGAGGGGGAGCAGGAGGGGGAGGAGGGTGGGAAGAAGGAGGGAGGGAGGTAACAATTCGGCGCCGCGTCCACATACATCTCCACATCCCAACCCTCATCCGGCAGGGTGGTGCAGTGGTAACATCCGCGCCTCACAGAAAGAATTGTCTTGCCCGAGGCGGTTCGATTCCCTGGTTCTCCGGTTTCCTCCCACAGCTTAAAAAACAACCACACATTAATTTGTTGGCCGATAACATCATAACATATAGGAAGCGGTGTTTGGCAATATGGCGCCGGCAAACCGCCTGGCTGCCTCCTCCGCCTCTCTGCGCTTTCCTCGTTCTCTCGTCGTTTGAATATCTTCGACATCGAATGAATATGTGCGCCGCGTTATAAATGTAAAATTATTATAATAAATTATTATTAGCCACAAATGTGCATTCAGTCAGACCCATGTCCGCTGACCGACTCACGTGTCTGCGAGACCTTTCCTGTCCTCTCCATCACCCGACTCTCGGCTTAGGGCCATCTGACCGCGTCGACGCACGAGTTGACCCGCCCGGGCACGTGGCACGCGGGCCGCGCCTCGTCACGTGTGACTCCGGTGACATTTCCGCTCGTGGCCCGTGGGGCCCGGACATCATCGCGGCCCCACGTCGGCCCCGGGAACGCGCGATGACATTTTAACGAGAAGGAATTGTAAAGTGCCGCAGCGGCGTGATCCGTTCAGAATCCATTTTAATAATTGCTTTACTTGAATTATCAGCGCTAGAAGAAGGCGGGGGGGGGCGGGGGGGGGGTGAGACATACAAATCCTCAAGCCGTTCGTCGGAGCCTCTTTCTGTCTGTCTCGTGTGCCCCATTGGTGAAATCCCACGGAGTCCTATTCTTCCGCTCCCCTGCTCCCTTCTCCCCTTCCCCTGTTCTGCGTGGGTTTTCTAAAAAAAAAACCCAACGATTTAAATAACGAATTTCCCCATAACATGGTGATGTCTAGGACACAGTGTCTGGCAAATGTTGGTGCCGGCCGGCTGCGTGGCTGTCTTTCCCCCCTGCCCGCCTATCTGTGGCACCAACATTTGCCAGACACTGCGTGCTATACATTATATTATCGGCCAATGTATTATTTAGGGGGTTTTTTTATCGTGGGGAAAAAAAGCGGGGAACCCGGACTAAACCCACGCAGAACAGGCGAAGAGAACAGACAAACTCCACGCAGAAAGGCGGCCGAGGTGGGAATCGAACCGCCTCGTGCAGGACTTTCCTTCTGTGAGGCGTAAATGTTACCACTTTGCTCGCAATGACAATGCGATGGGTTTGAGACCTAGCCCCGTGAGAGGAGCGCGACGCAGTGGGAGGGAACACAGGGGTGCCCCCCTCCCCTGGTCCCCCCCCGACCCCCCCCCCGTCCCCGCTGCCCCGTGTACCCAATTAGGATTTCAAGAAAATTATGAGGAAATGACGGCGTCATGACCAAGAGACGGCGGCTCATGCGCTCACCTAGCCGCCCGCCCGCTCACTCAACCACTCACTAACCCACCAACCCACCCACTCACTCACTAACCCACTCACCCACTTATTCACCCAGCCAACTCAAAGACAACGATCCCCCGTATATCCGTAAGAGACTGTAGGGTCAAGTGCCGTTAGCGAGCTCCTATGAAGGTCGACACGGCACACGGTGTGGAGAGCGGACACAGTGAGCCAACCGCCGGGTTAGAGCAGTGGGGCCGTGACACTCTCCCGTGGCACCCTCCCGAGACACTCTCCCGAGACACTCACACGCACTGCGCGTCACGATGGAAGAGAATGCCAAATGAAGGAAGACATCGAATTTTATCGATGATTAAAAACACATCTACATGCAGAGTGTATTCGTTCCAAACGATCACCTGGAGAATGGTGACTAACCGCAAACTAAATAAATATATGCAGCGAACATTAACGCGTGCCTTTGCTTATCAAATGTTGCGGAACATCGCGGATGTGATCGCAAGTTAATGAAGCTGTGCTCGTGGTGCCTAGTCTGGTACGAGTCACGAGTCCTCTGGGTGATGAACGAACGCGTGGGGGGATTCCCGGTAACACGACGCGGGGACCCGGCGTGCGGGGGGCCCGCGTGGGGGGGGGGCTTAGGGAAGCGGAGAGAGGGGGGCCCTGTGGCAACACCGCCGCTTTGATGCCCCCCCCACCCACGGCTTCTCTTCCCGACGCCCCACGCGAACGCAGCTCCCTTTGAATCCAACTTTGGCAATTAGCGCGGCGTCAGCAATTAGCGTGGCGTCAGCAAAACAACTCCAAACCGGGGGGAGGGGGGGCGTAGTGAAATATCTTATCAAGTTGCGCGCCTCGGGCGCACACCTCCGGAGGCGGGTTATTCAACTAACGACGGAGCCAGTCTCTCGCTTCCCCCCCGAGCGCCGGTGCTTCCAATCAGGGGGCCGCCACCGGAGGCGTTGTCGCTCATCAGCATCATCATCGTCGTGGTCGTCACGACTCGGGTTTCCTCGGGGAGCCGAGGCGCACCTGGCGCCTCTCCCGCGGGGCGCGCGGGGGGGAAGAGCGTCGCTCGCACGCCGCCCGGACGCGGCGCGTCACGCTGGCGCCGTCTGCTCGCGCCGGTTGTGCTTGTTTGTGGTTGTTGTTATTGTTGTGGTTGTTATTGTTGTGATTACAGGCCCAGCCAAGTAGGTCCGGAGGGGGAGTTCACTCGGTTCACCGTCGGTCGTACCAGGGACGATAAATCAGCGACTGCTCTCAGTTTGGCGACACGGGGGCGCAGTGAGTAGCGCTGCCGCCTCGCTGCCAGGAACCCGGGTTCGGATCCCGACTCGGGTGACTTTCTGTCTGGTGTTTGCGCGTAATCCCCGTGTAGGGGTTCCTCCCACAGTCCAAAGACATACTGCTGCACAGGTTAATTGACCTGCGGATTAAATTGCTCCCGGTGCCCTGTGATGGACCGGCGTCCTATCCTGGGTATTTGCCCTTACATGCGCCATGTGTCTGTCGGGATAGGCTCCGGCTCACCGCGACCTTGTCCAGGATTACGCGGTTTCTGACAATGGATGGATGCTCTCTGATTGTCGAATGGGTAGGAATGTGGAATTGTCACGACTGGCTCGGGGCACAGCCTCAAAATCACGATTCCCCATCGTGATGCTAACCCATGAGCCGCACGGCCTTCTGAGAGTGCGTGAGTTTCTGGGTCTCTTTGTGAGGCGATGAGTCTGTGACTGGGTCTTTGTGAGTCCGTGGGTCTCTGTGCAACTCCCCGGTGGCGGGGGCTGACACCACGGCACTGATTCGAATCCAGGCCTGAGCGGTGTCAGCTTGGCGCCCTGACCCCCCGAGTCACGGCGAGACCCGCACCGCCAGGTGTTCTCATTTGACGTGTAAATGAGGAGCGGGGGTCAATTGCGGAGCCGCGAACAGTTGCTCGTTTGGGATTCCGCGCGGTGTTTAACGAATGCAAATCCGATGACTGGTGCCACTCTGCCGCGGCGACCTGGCATTTGTGTTGCTGGCTTCGGGGGGGGGGTTGGGCGACGCGGGGCCCGCAGAGTCTCCGACACCCGCGGAGCGCGCGGCCTGTAGCGGGGAGCGGGGAGCGGAGATAGCGGAAAGGGGAACGTGGCCACCCTGGGTAAGGCTCATCGGCCGAAACGTCGGCGATTTTCTACCGAGTACCGTACACATTCTATTTGAAGGCGACAGCGTGATTTTCCGAATGCGCCGAGTATTTTTATGGCCTGTCGGTCGCTCGGTGAGCGGCCCGCATCCACAGCGTCTCTCGCGGGATTGATGCGCGAGTCGAATGTCTCATAGGTCACCGATAGCCGGCAAAGAGCGGGGTGGGGAGGGGGTGGGAGTGTGGGCCCGGGTCTCGGCCGTAGGCCCGGGCCGGGGCCCCACGACCGGGTCTCGGCCCGGGGCCACATCGATCCCGGAGCGCGGTTCCGTCGTCGCCGGAAACGCAATAAGTCCGCCGATTGCTTCATTCGAGAACGCGAGACGAAATGTCACAAATGTAAAAGGTCGCGGCGCCTTCGGGATTGATTTCATTATTGTACTCATGTCGGGTTTTTCACGGCTCCGTGTTGCGAGGATTGCTCTCCATAGCTGCTGTTTTGGAATAGAGGTGTGGAAGTGTTCCTTCTTCCTTCGCTATGTTTCACCTACCTCGTTGGAAGCATCCATCAGGCGTTTCAGAAGCGTTTCACAGCAAGAAACTCCTGGATTTTATTCCCGGCTCGGGTCCCTTTCTGTGTGGCGTTTGCATGTTTTCCCCGCGTCCGCGTGTGTTTTCGCCGGGTACTCCGGTTTCCTCCCACAGTCCAGAGGCACGCCGCCTAGATTAATTGTCCTGACTAAACTTCCCCGCCGGTGCGCTGAGGTGTTGTAATTCGCTTACTCCTCCCCGCTGGACAAATGTCAAAAAGGGATACACAGCTGAACGGTTCCCTTCTCTGAGTCGCCGGCCTTGTGCGAGCGCACAGCTTGTGGCCTGACGTGATGAGCGGCAGGCGAGTTGTCCCCTTATTTAGTTTTGTTAATCACATTCGTAATATTGTTAATTATCTCGTCCCACAAGGACGCCCGGTGATTATGCTTGGTCGTGAAGGTCAGCACTGCTAAAATAATTACCGTCATCGTCACAGTCGCCATCACGAGAGACCGGCGCTCCTCCACGGGCCATCACCTGCTCACGCGGGTCACGCATCTAGATTCCGCTCACAGACGCGCGCGCGGCTCAGCGACAGCGCGGCGCCTCCTCTCATGAATATTCCCGCGTGTTCTGCGTGCCGCCTCACGGCAAGAAGCCTCCGGGTTCGGATCCCGACTCGGGTGCCTTTCTTGCGTGGGGTTTGCACGTTCTCAACCTCGTGTCCGCGTAGGTTTTCGCCGGGCACTCCGGTTTTATCTCACAGTCCAAAGATATGCTGCTGCGTAGGTTAATTGGCCTGCTGACTAAATTGCCCCCCCCCCCCGGTGCCATGCGATGGACTGGCGTCCTATCCTCGGTATAGCTTTCGGTATAGCTCTGCCGGGATAGGCTCCGGCTCACCGCGACTTTGTACGGGATTAAGCGGTTTCTGACAATGGATGGATGGATGGAGTGTAACTTGAGCCTGATGGGACCGGCTGGCTCACCGCGCCTCCTGCCTCAGTAACAGCAGCAGCGCGGGTGGCCCCCCGGGAGCGGGGCTCCCCGAGAGCGGAGCCGCGCGGCGAGCCTCCCGACGGGCCTCGTTATCCCGCCCGCCGCCGTCACTCACACACGCCGGCCTTGTTGAGTGTAAATAATAAACAGATAAACGCTCAGCGACCGTTCGCCTCCCGCGTTAACCCGATGATGCCCGCAACGCGGGAGGCGAGACGTCGCGACGGGCAGAGAGGGAGCGCTCAGTGGCACGGATATAGACTCTATGCGTAGACTGTATGTGTAGACTATAGACTGTAAAAAAACACCCAAAAAATGTTGCTGATTTTCCGTTCTCTGTCGTTGTTAGCGTGCCGTTCTCTCCGCAGCCCTGTGCCGCGCTTTGTGACCCTCGGGTGAAAGGCGCTCTATATTATGTTTTTATTATTATTATGTGTCGCCTATAGACTGTATGTATGGACTGTAGAGAGGGAGAGCGCTCGAGTGACACGGCTATCCAGAAAGAACAGTTTTGAAAAGCAATGATTATGCATGGAGCCGTGACGAACCTGCACCAGTGACAAGACGTTTATTAGTCGTGAGTGAACAGAAGCGACACGAGGACCGGGACGATCGCCGAGTGTCGCCGCGTGACCGAGGTCGCGTCTCAAGCGCGTCGCCTTCAATCATCGACGGTGTTTTGTCATCGCACTAAAGGCCGCCGCTTCAATCACCGCAACGTTCACACGGAATCATCGATTCCTACATCGAATCGAGACCCTGAATCGCGGGGATGGGTGGCAGTGGGAGGGGGGGAGTGGTAAACAATGAAAAACATTCGTAAATTTAACACGAAAGCTTTCATGACCAATCTTCTTCTTCTTTGCGATTCTTCGAAGCACGATGGTCGTCAGCCTCTGGACATCGTTGTCTTTCAGCTCGGCCTCGAAGTGTTTGGTAGAATTCGCAGGCAATACCAAGTATTACCTGACAGGGATCGCGACGTGAACGCTTCTACCTTGACCAATGTCATCCATAGTATTGTATGAGTTTAGGCCACGTGAAGGGTATGTAAGTGTCGTGTAACCGTCGATATGTTGGAGAGAGAGCGAGCACACAATACTTACCAAGAAGTTCCGACGTTTCGGTGGCACTTGCACCCACCGTCATCAGGGGCCAAAAAAAAAAGTCGGAACTTATTGGTAAGTATTGAGTGCTCGCTCGCTCTCCGACATATCGACGGTTACACGACACTTACATACCCTTCACGTGGCCTAAACTCAGAAAAATACTACGGAAAAACAATCGTGCATACGCATGGCCCTGTGACACGCTCTGCGTCACGTCCATCCATCCATCCGTTGTCAGAAACCGCTTGAGCCTGCGCAGGGTCGCGGTGAGCCGGAGCATATCCCGGCAGACACAGGGCGCAAGGCGGGGATATACCCATGATGGGACGCCAGTCCATCACAGGGGCAATTTAGCACCAGAATCGCTCTGGGCAAATCTGTGCGCTTTTGTTTGACTTTGGGAGGAAACCGCACAACCCGAAGCAAACCCATGTTAAGCAGGGAGCAGGGGGGGCGGGGGGACGTAGACATTTCATACATAGATGCGGCCGAGTAGGGTATCGAACTCGGGAAACTTCTTGCTACGAACCACGAGTGGTTACCACTGCACAATATGTTAAATCTAGATTACGTGACGCAAGCACGACGCTGGTTGTGTTCCTCCGGCGCTGAGCATCGAGACTCAAACCCCGGGTTCTCCGCCGCTACATTGGGGTCCTCGCGGCCACGAGCGCTCTCAAGCACGAGGCGACCCGGGCAACACACGGGGCCCTACACCAGGATGGGGGCACCATGGCCGGCCGTTCGACATACAGACAATTCCGCAATAATGTAGAAAATACGAGGTTTTACCCTTTCCGGCAATGAGAAAACAGTGTTAAGATCTTGAAACACTCAGTGGATTCCGCAATAGTTTCACAATCGATTAGTCATGTGTACACACGAATGCATATTTACTGCTTGGTTCATTCAGTATTTTTTTTAATTTTATGCTGGAAGGAACCGTTGGTTCATCCATTCATTCATTGTCAGAAACCCGCTTAATCCTGTACAGGGTCGCGGTGAGCCGGAGCCTATCCCGGCAGACACAGGGCGCAAGGCAGGGCTATACCCACGATGGGACGCCAGTCCATCACAGGGAACCGGGGACAATTTAGTCCGCAGGCTAATTAACCTATGCAGCAGCATGTTTTTGGACTGTGGGAGGTAACCGGAGTGCCCGGCGAAAACCCACGCGGACACGGGGAAAACATGCAAACTCTACGCAAAAATGCACCCGAGCCGGGATTCGAACCCGGGGACCTTCTTGCTGTGAGGCGGCAGCGCTACTCACCGAGCCACCGCGCCGCCCGCCAGGAACCGTTGGTGCTCTCTTAAAATAAATCTATTAGATCTAAGATCCACATTGAAGCGCGTTATTGCAACACTCGTTGGAATAATTCAGTGCTTTTTAATGAGTGGGCAGGGGGAGGGGGGCGGGGGCGCTGCGTCGCGGGGGAGACACGAGACCATCTGACAGCAAAGTCCCCCATCTCGACCGATGCGTGTTCGTCACGGCTCGATTTCGCGATCAGAATTGCTCTCCATAGCTGCTCTTTCGGGATAGCCGTGTCGCGCGTTCCTCCTCTCTCCTTCGCGACGTTTCGCCTCCCATGTTGGAGGAGAGTGGGTGATCCGGGGTGAGAGAGGGCGACTCAGAGAGCGAGATGACGATGCCTCCAACGTGGGAGGCGAAACTTTTCCTTCCGTTCGCCGCGCGCTACCATAGCCTCTGGTGGTTGTTGTTGTGGATGTTGGTGTTTATGTTGTTGATGTTGATCATTTTGTTTGCGTTGTCCTCGGCTCTGAGTGGGCTGCAAGGCCCGCGCTGGGTTTTACACTCCAGACATCTGGGAAAAGAGATGCGGCCACACGGCGACGTGAGCCGCGCAACGCCTCACGGGGAGAAAGAGCGCCATTCAGGGAGCGAGAGACAGAGACAGGGCGACTCGGGGAGAGACAGAGAGAGAGAGGGCGACTCGGAGAGACATTCAGAGACTCAGGGAAAGATAGAGGGGAGACTGGAAGAGAAATAGAGAGGGTGACTCAGGTAGAGAGAGGGGGGTGGGAACTCAGCCAACACCGGGGTCTGAGAGAAACGGCATTTCGATCCTCCTTCGGATTGAGAGGTGCCAGTTGAGGTGGTTGGGGCATCTGGTAAGGATGCCCCCTGGGAGGCTCGCCCGTGAAGTCTACCAGG
>JAZEWU010000002.1:25941087-25956865 GCA_036362915.1 Geotria australis
GCGGTGACGCGCGCGACAGCACGTGGGCCCGCGTGTCGGCCACGTGGCCCCAGGGCTGCCCCCGCTAGCGGCGGCTCGGCGGGGACGCGCAACAGTGGGCCCGCGGGGTTCTCCTCCCCGGCGCTCCGCCTCGTGGCGCCTCCTGTTTGGTCGACGCGGTTACGCTCGGTTGACGTGGTGACGCTCCGCTCGGTCTGGACGCCGCGGGCGACGGGGAGAGGCTCATCCCACTGCCGCCGGCGAGCGGGGAACCACCGCACGCGTACGAGGGAATCCCTCGCGGAGGACGACACCGAGGCAACTCGGCCTCCTTCGGGCCCCGCGGCCGGTCGCAACTCACGCCGTCGACGCGGGTCGGAGGGAAACGCCGACGGGGCACAATCACGCTGGCCGAGCGCAGGGCGCGGCAGGCCACGACGCCCCGGCGGCCAGCGACAAACGGCACCGTTGAAGCCGCTTAAATCGCGTAATGAGAGTAAGCGCGTTTCTCGAATCGAGCACGGTTTCTGAGAACTCGCGGGGAGAGACGCCGGGAGGGAATTCCACAGTCGGTTAAAATTAATAAACGTGGCCCTCGGACGGCGTTCCCACCGCCGCGTTCATCTCGCCGCCGCGTTCATCTCGCCGCCGCGGTCGAACAAAAGCCGTAAATCGCTCCCCTCTCTGCCCGCGCGGACTTCTCTCTCTCTCCAACTCCCCACGCTTCGAGTTTTATATTTAACGGGGCGCTGATGAGCTTTCGATCGCCCGCCGCGGAATAAAAAAAAAACAAGCCCCCCGTGGAGCAAGGAGCTGCGCGGGCGCGGCGAGACCTGCCAAAGGATTGTTGACGGAGCGCCAGCCACGCGTCTGGCTCCGCTCGCCGCCCGGAGACGCCCCAGGCTGCCGCGTAATCCGCGCGGGCTGCCTCCGCCGCGCCGGACCGCGCTGGCACCGCCACCGTCGCCGTCGCCGCCGCCAGCTTGTGGCCGCGGGCGCGCACACCGGTACATCGACGGGAGGATCAATGGGAGGATCGATCTGGGAGGGAGCCGAGAGACGGAGCCTTCGGCTGGCAGAGGAGCCACGTGCAGTGCGAGCGGAATCCAGGCGCGAGGAACCTCGGCTCCCGCGACCGGGCGTTGCGTCGCGTCGCGAATTAGCGTCCGGGGGGCGTGGGGGGCTATGTGTGTGTGTGTTGTGAGGGTGTGTGGGGTTCCGTGCTCGTCGCGGGGCAGTGGGGTTGTGTGTTGAAAATCGCAACCGGGAAGCGGGCGCCGTGTGTGGAACACAATGCCGCTTGCAAGGCGGTGGAACGGTGACGGCGACCCCGCGACCCTGCGACCCGGTGGAGGACCACGGATCCGGGCGACGTCATCGCTGCTCAAGTCGGTGAGACGACGACGATGGCAGCACCTGGCGCTCGTGTCGCGGGCTTCGATGGTGGTGGTGGTGCTATCACGGTGGTGGCGTTATAACTATGATGGTGCTATAACGGTGGTGATGGTGCTATCGCGGTGGTGGTGTTTTCCCGGTGGTGGTGCTATAGCGGTGGCGCTAGTGCTATAGTGACACCGGTGTCGCGCACGGAGCGCGGTGACGTTAACCAGCTCCGCGCGCGCCGGTGACGTTGGGGGCGGGGGGGGGCAGGTCCCCCACTTGCTTCGGAGCACGTGTCAACAATTTGTCTGCGGCGAGGGTGCCGTGCGGGGAATGCGCCCCCGCTGCGGTGTCTGCCGGTTTCTTCCCACAACCAAAAAAAATATAGCACGCAGTGTGTGGCAAAATGTCGGCGCCGGCAAGGCAAACCGCCTGGCTGCCTCCTCAGCCTCTCTGCGATTTTTCCTCGCTACAGCGTTTGGAGTCGTTCTCTCTTCGAATTAATACCTTCGACAATCAACGAACGCACGTGCGTTCGTGGAATTGGCCAAACGTCCCAATGCGGCTGCCCCCCCCCCCTCACAACAAAGTGTTGAGACTCGACGAGGCTTCGCCCTGTAAACAAGGTTCTAGCTTGGTGAGGGGATCGACCGGGAGGCATCGCGGCAAATGCCGGCGCGACGCTCGCGATGCCGCCCGTCGCGGGGCCACGGGCAGCTTTCGCGAGACTCGTCTCGCAGTGACTTCCTCACCCGACATCGCCACTCTCTCTCCCCCTCACTCCCTGTCCCCCTCTCCGCGGCCGTCACAGCCGTGCCGGCGCCCACCAACATGCAGGTGAGCGTGATGTCGGAGAGCAGCGTCAAGGTGTCGTGGAAACCGGCACGCGGGCGCTTCAAGGGCTACCGCCTCATCGTGCTGCCCAGCTCCGGTCGGTACTCCCGTCGCCCGCCCTCTCCGCCTCTCACCCTCTCGCCCTCCCTTTCACCCGCTCTCTCTCTGCCCTTCGACCTCATCGGATCGCGGTGGCCAGTGTCGATTCCGCAGGCTATGGTGGATTTTTCCGCTCCCGGTTTGTCCGATCACGCTCGTGCAAACAGATTTTCTATGATTTACGTAAATTATTTTCCTCTGGGTTCTTCGGTTTCCTCACGTAGAGTTTGGAGTTTGCACGTGGGTTCTCGCTGGGCACTCTGGTTTTCTCCCACAGTCCAAAGACATGCTGCTGCTGCTGCATCGGTTAATTTGCCTGCGGACTAAATTCTCTACGTTGCCCTGTGACGGACTGGCGTCCCATCCTGAGTATAGCCCTGCCTCGCGCCCAGTGTCCGCGACCCCGTACAGGATTATTAAGGGGCAGAGGGGTAGAGCCATGGCTGGTTCGGGCGCGTGCGGAGGAGCGGAGACGGAGACCCACCGCTCTTCAGCGGGGAAGGAATTCTTCACGGAGACGAGACGCGAGCCGGAAATGGGCGCGTGGTCCCGCTCCCCGCTCTCCGCTCCACCGCTCTTGGCTCTTGGCTCGGGGAAGGGAAGGGAAAATAAACTCGAATAATTATAATAATAATACACGGGCGGCATTACAGAACGCGCCACGACGGGTCTGTTGTGGGGGTGGGGGGATGCGTGGTGCGGATCGGCTCCGTGCCCCCCCCCAACCCCCCCCCCGCCCCATAATCACGGCGTCTCGTAGTGTATCCGCCGTGCGCCCAGCGGAGCAACGCCGAGTTAGCGTGGGGAGCGGGCCTCCTCGTCCTCTCTCTCGCCCTCTCGCTGCAAATTTTTTTTTTCGAATCGATGCTTTGAAGCGTGATGGTTACATGACAGTTTCCCATTGCAACAAGTTCTTCTTTAGTTGCAGACAGCCCTTCGACATTTAGAGATATAATAGTCAGTGCTGGCCTTAAAAACGGACATTGGCCTCTCTTCTTGCTCCAGACTGAGGGGCTTCTGGCATCTGTTGAGCTCCTGGACATCGTTGTCTTTCAGCTCGGCTTCGAAGTTTTTGGTAGAATTTGCAGGTAATACCAAGTATTACTTGACAGGGATCGCGACGTGAATGCTTCTACATTGATCCCCTCTCTCCTCTCATAACGCCTGATGACGCCTGCATCATAGCACCAACAATAAAAGCCTGATGATTGCTTCCAGCGTGGGAGGCGGGGGTGGGGGCAATTTAGTCCGCAGGCCAAAAATTTCAAACGCAAATCAAGGTTCGTGATCGCAGCTCGGCAGAAATGTTCATTGTAATTAGTAGCGGCGTGCGGCGCGGGTTCAACTGAGAGATGCCGTGACGATCGCTGGCGTTTCCAGCGCCCGCCACTCACGCGCGGACGGCGGTTGTCGCCAGCCTGGGAACAACTGGCGTCCGCGAACCGGGTGAAAGGGAACCGATTTGTGCAGAGATCTGGCGCCGGGCGTTGTGCGTGAGCATGTGCCAGCAGTGAGCCAAGTGCCAAGCCAGATGTGCCGCTGAGCACCACACGTGGCCGGGTGTGCGTGCCAGTACGCCTCACGTTCTGCTGCTGTTGCGGCTGCAGGGGTGGTCTTAGTGATTCTGAGGCTCCGGGCAAAATTCAATGATAACCGTCCCTCCCCCGCACACACACTGATTACAGAGCACTGAATCCTCCCATTGAAAGTGGGGAGCGGCGGCTCAGTGGTTAGCACGCTGGGCTGCAAACCTGGCGACCCAAGTTCGAATCCTGCTCACGGCCACCACCAGTGACGATTTCGTGATCTAGTCCAGGGCCTCCCCTAGGTCGACACAGTCTTAAATGAGTACCCGGTGCGGTGTGTAAACATCGTCACTCGTGATACAAAGTCGTCCGGGCGCTGGGCTCTTCACCCACCTCCTCATGTGCCGCATCGACCTTCGCAGGCGCTGCTCGCTAACGGCACTTGACCCTAACCGTCGTTGTTGTTGCTGCTGCGTGTGCCGCTGCCACCGCCGGCGGCAGGCGAGGGCTCCCCGCAGGAGCTGACGCTGCCGCGCGACGCCACCAGCGCGGTGGTGCACGACCTGGAGGCCGGCGCCGAGTACATGCTCAGCGTGGCCGCGTACGGGCCGCACGGGGACAGCACGCCGCTCGTCAAGCAGATCGTCAGTGAGTCCGCGGCCCACGCACGCACGTGTCTGTGTGTGTGTGTTTAGCGTGTGTCCATATGTGTGTCTAGTGGACATGACACCTGGGTCTGTCCTGTGACCACCTGTCGGCGAGCCTTCGACACTTCACGTGGCCTCAAGGTGCATATGGCCTGGCACAGGCGCCGTGGTAACGTCACCGCTACTTAGTGGCGAATGGTGGTTGTTGTTGTTAGTGGACCTCCCTGGAGGAACATCTGCGCCGATTGGAAACCTTCCGGCTCGCCTGCCTATGATCCATCCTGGGTTTAACCAGGCTGGATGGTGTGAGAGGAGCTCACAAACATTAGAAAGATCTGCACAAAGTCCCGTTTGTGAGCTAACTCCAGCAGGCGAGGCTGAGGTGGCTCGGTCATGTAGCCCACATGCCTAGCCATCGCATGCCCAGCCAGCGCATGCCCAAGCAGATGCTGTTTGGCTGGATAGAGGGGGCTAAATGGGGTGCGGCAAATGAGTACCTAGTGCGGTGTGTAAACGTTGCCACTAGGGAGACAAAGGCGGACGAGCATGGCGCTAGTCACCCACCCACTCGTGTGCCGTGCCGACCTTCATGGGTGCTACTCGCTAACGGCACTTGCTCGCACAGCCCGTCAGAGGCTATACGGGGGATCTTTGTCTTTTCGTGAGTGTGAGACTCCCTCCCTCACATGCCGAGGGCCCCCTCCCGTGGGTCGGAGGCTGTTTGTTCTGGCTCAGCGGCCAAGGCCGGGCGGCCTCCCCTCAAACCGCCGGGGATGGAGGGGAGGCCGCGGGGGCCGCGGGGGCCGCGTGGCCCGCCTCTCTCCGCGCCGCCCCGTGTCGTCTCTCTCCGTGTCTTGTGGACAACTGTGCGTGTCTATGAACTCGGGTCACCCGGCTTGTGGCCCAGCGCGCTAACCACTGAGCTACCGCTCCTCGGGTGAAAGGCGCTATATAAATTGAATTATTATTATTATTATTATCACCGCCACCATCGTCACCACTCCCTGCGTGCTATTGATGGGGAGGCGAGCCCAGAATTTCCCTGGGACTCACGGCTTCCCACAACCTTGTCGCCACGTTCCCACGGCCCCTTCGCTATCTTTTTCAGAAGCGGAGCCGCTCCGCGTAGTTTGTCATCGTCCCGCGTAGAGCACCGTCCGCCCCTCGTGCTGACCGGAGCCAGACCCGCCCACCCGCACCTCCTGTAGTCCACAGAGGTCCAGGCAATACCGGTTCGGCTCCTGACAGAAGCCTGGCAGCCTCTCTCTCTCTCTATGCACTCTTCCCTGGCGAGGATCTGGATATTCCACACGGCGAGCCACAGTCGTTTATTGTTGTCCCTGGAGGAACCCGAGGAGGGGAGGCGGGTCGAGCCTCCTAGCTGCGCCAAACCGGCGCTCGGCCAGGAGACGGCACGGTTGCCGGTCCCCTCGCCGATCCGGGGACGAGCTGGCGGCTCCGGGATGAGCTCGGTTATTCTCCGCGGTTCTGTGGTCGGCAATCGGCGGCGGGGTTGGGGGTGGTGTCGGTAGCCGAGACGGTGAGTTGCTCGGAGCACAGCGCCATGGGTTTGCGTCCCCGCGTTACGAGCGCGACGCACGGATCCACAGTCCGCGGTCCGTCGTCACGCTCCGCGCGACGAGAGGGAGCGGGCGGTCGGTGCGGCAGCTGCGTGAGACTAACATCTCCCCTCACCCCCTTCCGTGTTTGTTGTGTCAATTCAGGAATCCCGTACAGAGCTAGCAAGCGCTCACTGCATATTTTTCAGCTGTAATAGTAAACGTCTATCTCTCTCGCCCCCCCTCCCTTCCCTCCCTCACCCCCTCCCCTCACTCACCCCCTTTGCTCCCTCCATCGCCCCCCCTCGCCCACCCTCCCTCCCACCCTCCCGCTCCCAGTTGAAACAACATCGGCCGCTCTGGCCGCGGCGCCGAAAATTCAGAAGAAACAAAAGGAAGAGAGCAGCACCGCGCACATCAGAGGTACGTGTGTGTGTGCGCGGGTGCACCACACACGCACATACACACGTGCACCCACAAAGACAAAGATCCCCAGTATAGCCTTAACAGAATGTAGGATCAAGTGCCATTAGCGAGCGCCTACGAAAGTCGTCACGGCACACGAGGAGATGGGTGACCGGCATCACGCCCGGCCGCCTTTGTCTCCTGAGTGGCAATGTTTGCACACCGCACTAGGTTCTCAGTTGAGGCTGAGTCAACCTCGGGGAGGCCCAGGTCCGGTTCAGAAAATCATCACTGGTATTGGCCGTGAGCGGGATTAGAACTCGGGTCTCCGGGTTTGTAGTCCAGCGCGCTAACGACAGAGCCACCGCTCCCCACATAAACACTCTGACGTGAACATGCTCGCCCCATCCATCCATTGTCAGAGACCACTTAATCCTGAACAGGGTCGCGGTGAGTCGGGGCCTATCCCGGCAGACACAGGGTACAAGACAAGGCTATAACCAGGATGGAACGCCAGTCCATCACAGGGCACCGGGGTCAATTTAGTCCGCAGGCCTATTAACCTATGCAGCAGCGTGTCTTTGGACTGTGCGATGGAAACCGGAGTGCCCGGCGAAAACCCACGCGGACACGAGGAGAACATGCAAACTCCACACAGGAAGGCCCCTGAGCCGCACACTTGTGTATTATTCCGCTGTGCGCGTTTTGTGCACGTGTACCTGTATACAAGCACGCGTAGCTGGTACACACAGGTGTCACGTACACACACAGAGTGGTAACATACGGTGGTTGTGACATGAGCGCTAAAGCAGGGAGGGAGGGGGAGCAAGGGGGTTGGAGGGGGAGCGAGGGAGGGAGGGGGAGGAAGAGGAGGAAAAAGCCGACAAACCGGAGCTCCCTCTCGAGAATTCCCTCGTCTGGCCGCGCTGCTGTGGCTGCGTCTGCGAGGTGGTTTAAGGTTGAGCAAGATGCGAGCAGGGAGGGAATGGGGAGAGGGGGGCGTGTGGGGAGAGCGCGGGTGGGAGATGGGGAGTGTGCCGGGTTCGCGCTTGTGGACGGAGGGGTCGGCCGGGTTCTCCCCCTCGGGGTGAGCCGGGACAGACCGCGGCGACGCGTCTCCCCCCATCTCTCCCCGTGCCTCCCCGTCTCTCCATCTCCCCCTTCCATCTCCCCATGTCCCCCCATTCTCTGTGTTTCTTCCCCTGTCTCCCCGTGGCCCATCTCCCCCCCCCCGCGTCCGCCAGGCTGCCCGCCAGACGTCCCGCTGGAGCTGGCGCTGGTGTTGGACGGCGCGACGGGCGTCAGCCGCGCCTCGTTCCAGCGCGCCAAGGCCTTCGTGTCGGCGCTGCTGTCGGCGCTGACCGTGGGCCCGGAGCGCGCGCGCGTGGCGCTGGTGCAGTACGCGGGCGACGCGCGCCTCGAGTTCCCGCTGCGGCGCCACCGCAGCAAGGCCGAGATCTACAAGGCGCTGCGGGCGGTCACGCTCAAGGGCGGCGGCTCCACCAACACCGGTGAGCCGCTCGCCTAGCCACCACACTGCCACGGCAGGGCGGCGCAGCGGTGACGTCTTTGCCTCGCGGAAATCAGGTCTTTCCCGAGGTGGGAATGAAACTGCCTCGGGCAAGATCTTCTTTCGGTGATTTTTCAGCATTTGGATGATTTGGCCAATACAGTTTGTATGTTCGCCCCCCTCCCTTCCCCCGTTCTGCGTGGGTTTCCTCCGGGTTCTGCGATTTCCTCCCACTACTAAAACAACACTCATTAATTAATGATGGTTGCTCTTCAGAGCTGTTCTTTCGGGACAGCCGTGTCACCGAGCGATCTCTCCCTCTCTCCCTTGCGAACGTTTCGGCACCCACTCTGACGCCGTCGCTAATCTGTGCTGTTGCCGCCGGCCGTGGTGCAGGCGAGGCGCTGCGGTTCACGCTGGAGTCGGTGTTCGGGGCGGAGTCGGGCGATGGCGCCGGGCGCCGCGTGCCGCGGATCGCCGTGCTGCTCACCGACGGCCCGGCGGACGACGCCGCCGGCGTCGCCGAGCACGCGCAGGAGCTTCGCGACGCCGGCGTCGAGATCTTCGCCGTCGGTACGAGCGCTCGCCCGCTCGCTCACCCGCTCGCCCGCTCGCTCGCTTGGTCAAACTGTAACCGATCGCGCACTCACTCACCCACTCACCTGCACGGCCGCTCACTCAACCACGACACCCCTCACTAAACCTACTAACAGCTCGTCCACTCACTCACGCACTCGCCCGCTTACTCAACCTCTAACCGCTCGCCCACTCACTAACCCACTCACCCGCTCGCCCGCTCACTCAACCACTAACCCGCTCGTCGACTCACTCGCCCACTCAACCACTAACCCACTCGTCCACTCACTCACCCACTCACTCAACCACTAACCCGCTCGTCCACTCACTCACCCACTCGTCCACTAACCCACTCGTCCACTCACTTACCCACTCAACCACTAACCCGCTCGTCCACTCACTCACCCACGCAACCGTGGAATTGCCCAAACGTCTCAATGCGGCCGCCCCCTCACAACAAAGCGGCGAGGCTTCCCCGGTGAGCAAGGCTAGACCGTGACGGGTAAGGGCTTCGACCGGAAGGCACGCTGGTAATATCGGCGCGATGCTCACGACGCTGCCCGGCGTTGCTCTATAACGATGCCGTCGGGCCGCTTGTGTTCTGGCCGGCGCCTCCCGCAGGCGTGGGGCAGGCCAACAGCAACGAGCTGCGCCTGGTGGCGTCGCCGCCGCTCGCCACGCACGTCTTCACCGCGCGCGGCTTCGAGCAGCTGGAGGCCATGCAGGGCGCCGTCGTTGCTCAGATGTGTGCCGCCATGGAGGCCCAGCAGGCCCGCATCGAGGAGGCCAGCCGTGAGTCGCCGCTGCTTCTACCGGGCCCACCGTCGCGGGCGAGACCCGTAGAGACCCGTAGAAACACACAGAGACCCATAGAAACACACAGAGACACACAGAGACTCTAGCCATCTAGCGGTACTTGTCAGAAACAAATGTGGCCTTGGTAGCCGGAGGCCGCCGTAAAGGCCAGTTACAATAAGTTGGTCCCTCGCTTCACGATGGCCTCACAATACGGTGAAATCAATTTACGATATACGCTCTATAAAAGATGAAGGTTAGTATGACATTACAATAAAATTTCACACTACGATACGTGTTCCGGAACGGATTGATATTGTAAAGCGAGGTTACCTCCGTATTATAACCACCAACCCCAGACGCAACGTCATGGTTTTTTTTTTGGTTTGTTATTTTTGTTGTTTTTAAAAATGTTGTCAATTCCCGTGTTTGTTGTCGTGTCAATGCAGGAATCCTGGTAAAGAGCATGCAAGCTCACTGGTTAGGTTTTCTGCTGAAATAATAATAAACATCTATTCGCCCATCATCCCTCCCTCCCCCAACCCCCGCAGAGATCTTACCTCCGCAGAACCTGCGCACGTTAGAGCGAACGGGCGACTCGATCCGCCTGGGCTGGGACGCGGTGCCAGGCGGCGGCGGCGTCTCCAGCTACCGCGTCTTCTACCAGCCCGTGGGCGACGATGACGACGGCGCGTCGCGGCGGGAGGCGACCGCGCCGGGCGGCGCCACGCAGGTGCTGCTGTCGCGGCTGCAGCCCGACACCGAGTACCAGGTCAGCATCTACGCCGTGGCGGGCCAGCGCTCCAGCGAGCCGCTCGTCGTCACCGAGAGCACCACGGAGGACCACGGCGCAGGTGGGTGGCGCCGGGCTCGCTCGCCCGCCCGCCCGCCCGCCCGCGTACCCCCTCGCCTTTGCGCCGATCCTGCCGATCGCGGGCTTGGCGGTCCGGGCTTGGCGATCGCGGTGTCGCCGGCGGAATCGGAGACGCGCGCGTTATTGGGCGGCGTCGATACCCCGCGTCGTAACGCGTCGGGTGCCGCCGCTCGTGTGCAGACGCCGGGTCCCAGGCTGCCCGGGTCAAACCTGCGGAGACGGTGACCCGGGTGGTGGTGGTGGAGCGGTGGCTCAGCGGTTAGCGCGCTGGGCTACAAACCTGGCGACCCGAGTTTGAATCCCGCTCACGGCCAACACCAGTGACGAGTTTGTGAACCGATCCTGGACCTCGCCTAGGTCGACGCAGCCTCAAATGAGTACCTAGTGCGGTGCGTAAATATTGCCACTCGGGAGACAAGGGCGGTCGAGCGTGGTGCTGGTCACCCACCTCCTATTGTGCCGTTTCGACCTTCATAGGTGCTTGCTAACGGCACTTGACCCGACAGTCGTTTAAGGCTATACGGGGGATCTTTGTGTTTGTCTTTGGGGGGCATGGGGCGCGGGGTGGGGGGTGCGTGGTGCTGTACAAGCCATGATAGATGTTTATTATTACAGCAGAAAATACCCAGTGAGCCTGCCAAACAACACTGGCTCTTATCTATCTCTAACATGGTCTCCTATCTCTAACACGCGCCCCTGTCTATAACACGGCCTCCTATCCCTAACACGGGCTCCTATCTCTAACACGGCTGGCTGCCCCCCCAGGTGAGCTGACGCCGCCGCGGGACGTGGCGCTGTCGGAGGTGTCGGCGCGCGGCCTCCGCGTCACCTGGTCGCCGGCGCGCTCCACCGTGCAGGGTTACCGCGTCGAGTACCGCGGCCTGGACGCGGACGGCGGCGACGACGCCGACGGTGAGGACGGGCGGGATCGTCGTCGCCTCACGCTCCGTCGTTCCGCTCCCGCTTCCGACATTCTTTGCATCGAGTCGCTCCCTCTTTCTTTCTTTCTCCGTCGCGCCTTCCTCCACCTCGTCAACGTTCGCTACACGCTCGGCGTCTCGTCCCGTGTCCTGCTCCGCCCGCTGGTGCTCGTGTTGCCGACCGTGGCGTCTGTGGCGATGATGATGGTGACATGGTGACGATGGTGATATGGTAACGACGACGATGGTGACTATGACGACGGTGAGGATGACGACAGTTGTGACAGTGGCGATGGTGATGGTGATGATGAGGATCGTGACGGCCCTCCCCGTCCGTGGCGGCGCCGCGCAGGCCGGGAGGAGGCTCCGGCCCTGCAGGAGGCCGAGGTGGACGCGGCGGTGACGACGGTGGCGCTGGGCGACCTGCGGCCGGAGACGCGCTACCGCGTGAGCGTCGTGGCCGTGTACGACGAGGGCGAGGCCGTGTCGCGGCCCGTCGAGGAGACGACGCTGGACGGTACGGGCGCTCGCGGCGATGGGCGGCCACGTATATTGTAAAGTGATTTCATCGTATTGTCAAAAAGAAGTGTCATTAACCCGCCTCCACCGGACCCGGCCAATTTGTAACAATTCCTTACTACTTCAGCACACCGGTATGTCGGAAAGAAAACCCACAGCATTTAGAATGCAATACGCCGTTTCGCTGATAGTTGCAATCCGCTTCATGGGGTACCTCGAGCGAAGGCTCTCGTCATCATGACAGCCTTCACATGCACTAGCTGCCAACGGCACTCACCCCGACAGCGTGTTTAATGGTTACAGGGTTTACCATTGTAAAATCAAACGCTAGTCCAGTGGTTCGCAAAGTGTGCGCCGCGGCGTTCCTGGGCGCCACAGCTAACTCACCGGGACGCCGCGGAATATTCAAAATGTTCGATATATGCCATATGTTTTCCGACTTTGGGCGCCGTGGAAAAAATCCTTATACACTGAGGGCGCCGTGAACCGAGAAAGTTTGGGAACCACTGCGCTAGTCATATTCGACAGAGGTTCGAGAAAACCACGGCCGGAGAGACCGGACAGGGTCGGGGGTCTGGGCGGCGTCGCGCCAGCTCGCGGGCCGCCGGGCCGGCGCGAGCGTCCGCCCGCGTTCGACCGGGCGGTGACCCCCCGTCCGCGTGCGCAGAGCGCGGCTCGCCCACGGAGCTGGAGGTGGAGGAGCGGGCGTCCGACAGCCTCGTCGTGCGCTGGATCCCGTCGCCGGGCCGCGTGCTCTCCTACCGCGTGCGCTACTCGCCGCTGGCGGGCGGCGCCGGGGTGGCGGGCGGCACGGGCGGGGAGCTGGAGGTGGGCGGCGAGCTGGCCGGCGCCCGGCTCGAGGGCCTGGCGCCCGGCACGCGCTACCGCGTCACCGTCATCGCGGAGTACGCGGCCGGGCTCAGCGACCCGCTCGTCGGCGACGTGGAGACGCTGGGCGGTGAGGCGGCGTGGTCGTCGTTGTCGCCTTCGCCGTCATCGTCACGATTGTTCAAATTCAATCCAACTTTATTGTCAATTCTGCCATATGTACAGGAC
Source organism: Geotria australis (assembly GCA_036362915.1). NCBI lineage: Eukaryota > Metazoa > Chordata > Hyperoartia > Petromyzontiformes > Geotriidae > Geotria > Geotria australis. The sequence continues at coordinate 25,953,767 of JAZEWU010000002.1, forward strand.
ATATAGAGGATCGAAATGCCGTTTCTCTCAGAGCCCGGTGTTGGCATCGGCATTGTCACCATCGTCATCGCCACCAAACATAATCACGTCACCAACCATCGTCATAGTCACCATTGTGAGACGAGAGGCAGGAGAGAGCGTGGAGGGGAGTAGTGTGAGATGAGAAGGGGTGGGTGGCCATGGCGAACCCGCTGTGACCCCCCGTCCCCCCCCCACACAGAGACGGGTGGCGTGAGCGACCTGCGGCTGCTGGAGGCCACGTGGGGCGGCCTGCGCCTCGCCTGGAGCCCGGCGCCGGGCCCCGTCGCCCGCTACAGCCTGCGCTACTCGGCGCGGCCGGGCGGCACGGAGGCCGCGGAGGGAGAGGAGGCCGGCAGCGGCCTGTGGGAGGACGAGCCCGGCGAGCGGCACGCCGTTCTGCAGCCGGAGGCCGCCGGTGCCTGGATACGGGGCCTGCGGCCCGAAACGACGTACACGGTCTCCGTCATGGCAGAGTACGCGTCGGGCGAGGGCCGGGCGGCCTCGCTGGAGGCCACCACGCTGCCGGGTCAGTTTGTGTCTGAGCCGGAAGGAAGCGTTGAGCTGCGTAGCTCTTTTTAATAATAATAATTTTAAATTCATAACGCTTGGCACATAATCGTTTAATGTCGAAGGTATTTATTTGAAAAGAGAACGACTCGGAGGCGTAATGAAAGCGCAGAGAGGTGGGGGAGGCAGCTAGGCGGTTTTTCCGGCCCCAACATATTTGCCACACACTGCTTCCTGTATATTATGATGTCATCGGCCAACTAATTAACGAGTGTGTTTTCACAACCGAACGTCCGCCTCGAGAATCGTCCGTCTCGGAGTGACCCGCCTGTCCGCGGGCGTGTCGCCCGCAGAGATGGGCCCCGTGACGCGCCTCGAGGCCTCGGACGTGGGGGCCGTATCAGCCGCGGTGTCGTGGGCGCCCGCGCCGGGCCGCGTCACGGCCTACAGCGTGGAGTACCGCTCGGCGGCCGGCGACGAGCACGGAACGGCGGACGCGCCGGCCGGGGCGGCCTCCCGCAAGCTGGAGGGCCTCACGCCCGGCACGGCCTACCGGGCCGTCGTCACGGCCGTGTACGCCGACGGCGCAGGCCCGCCAGCCGCCGTCAACTTCACGACCGACGGTGAGCGTCGGCGTTGTGAGCCGGGCGGGGAAACCAGGCGCTGGCGACGCCGCTTTGTCGTTTGCGCTACCCGGTAGCTGCGTGGAAAACGTGAATTCGTTCATTATCAAAAAAGAGGGGACGCCAGTGGGTACTTCTCCTTTGCTTGAAAAACGTGTGCGCTGCTCTTATTGCACTTAAGGCGTTATTGGTCTCATTTTACGACGGTTTCACGTTACGCTACGTGTTCTGGGAACGGATTAATATCATTGACAGACTCCTACCAACCAAAAGCTTCACCCACCGCACTCGCACACACAACACAGCGGCCCACTCCAGCCGCTATTTCAACAAAACGACAAAGACACAAACAGACAGCAAGACACACTTGCCTACTGTCACGCGTGCAAACTCCACACAGAAAGGCACCCGAGCTGGGATTCGCCCCGGTTACCGCGCGCGTAGAACGTCACGAGCAACAGATGGATCGAAATTAAATCCAACAAAAATAATCGTGCCCATTTTGTAGGGAAATACCGATTGAACGCCAAGTTTTGATGTTGGTTGCTCTGCAGAGCTGTTCTTTCGGGATAGCCGTGTCATCGAGCGCTCTCCCACATTAGAAGCATCATGAGGCGTGGGAGGCTAAACGTCGCGAGGGAGAGAGGGAGAGCGCTCAGTGACACGGCTATCCCGAAAGAACATCTCTGAAGAGCAACCATCATGAATCGAGCCATACAAGTTTTGTTGCCTCAATTTGGACTGCGATCCATGACGGCCAGGGCGTGACTCCTTGACTTGGTTATGGGTTCCACAATTCATTACCGGTTCTCCGCTTGTGGGAGCCCAGCGGGGGGCCAGGTTCACGGGAGGCGCTGGCGTCGGCCCTACGGGCTGCCACGAACGCGCAGCAGCCTCGCTCGAAACGGCGGCAAAAAAAATTAACGAAATATCCCAGAGCGCGCACATTCTTCGTGTAGCGATAAAGCGCGTTTTGTTCCGGCCCGGCACTCGGAGCGCGTTCCTCGCCGCTCCGCGGAGACTGAAACCCGAGCGGCGGTCGCGTCACGCGAGACGCGCCGTTTAGCGCGTGTTGACGTTGAGACGGCCGTGAAGATTTGCCGACCGGCGGCGTAAATCACGCAGCGAGTGTGACGCCCAAACCTACGCGGGCGCTCTCTCCCGCTCTCTCTTATACTCTTTATACTCTCTCCCCACTCGCTCACTCTCGTTTTTTTTCCCTTGTGTGTCCTTTTATATTTTATAACAGAAATGGACGTGCGTTGTACTGCAGAGTTATGAGTTCGTTTTGTTTCGAATGGTCAGGAGAACAGTGTTTAGCAGTTTCACTCTCAGTCTCACTGTCTTTCCCTCGCTCTCTCACGGTGTCTCTCTCCGTCCCTCTCTCCGTCGTGCGGTGCGATAGTGCCGCGAGCGTTTTCCGCCGCTGCCCGGAATGCGCGGCGCCTCTCATCGCGCCGCTTGACACAGAGGACGGCGGGGTGCGTGGGTGTGTGTGTGTGTGTGTGGTCACAGGACCGACCCATGACACCTGGGTCTGTCCTGTGACCTCCTGTCGACGAGCCTTCGACACTTCACGTGGCCTCAAGGTGCATATGGCCTGGCACAGGCGACGTGGTGACGTCACCGCCACTTAGTGGCGAAAGACGGTTGTTATGTTATGTGTGTGGGGAGCAGTAGCTCAGTGGTTAGCGTGCTGGGATATAAACCTGGCGACCCGAGTTCGAATCCCGCTCACGGCCAACGCCAGCAACGAGTTTTCGAAACGGTCATCCTTTCTGTGAGGCGCAGATGTTACCATTGGGCTGAGTCAGCTCCCTCAACCAGAATGAGAACTCGTATCATCGCGACTGGAGAACTCGCCGCCGCCCCTCGCGGTTCCCGGCGGCCGCGCCGGCCTCACTGTCACCGCCTCCGTCTCTTCGTCGGCCCGCAGACCCGCCGGACG
>JAZEWU010000002.1:26014029-26025874 GCA_036362915.1 Geotria australis
AGTCAGCCACACGGTCAGCCGGCGCCAAAACGACAGACACTGCGTTCTATACATTACAATGTTATCGGCCAATTAATAAGTGTCTTTTTAGGATTTGGGAAAAAAAACTCGGAGAACCCGGAGGAAACCACACAATACAGAGGAGGAGGAGGACACACAGCCATTTACGTATACATCCGAAAGCACCGTCTCCGGCGCACACAACTCTACGCATGCATCGTGATGTTTACTGACGGATCGGTGCTTGGCTATGTGCCGCCGATTTACTAGGTGGCTCTCTATGTGACTCTACGAGTCTGTTAGAGAGCGCTGACAGCGAAGGAACTGTCAGCGCGTTCGAACGTCTCACTGGGCCTCTGCGCGTCTGCGGGTCATAACACGAGTTTATGGTTCTCTGTTAAAGTTTACGGCTCTAATACGCGAGTCTGTGGGTCCGTGCGCGGGTCTGTTTACGCGAGTCTCTTTGCAAGCGGTGCCTGCGTTCTCAATCGATCCACCTAACACGCGTCACCACCCGTGATTCGAAAACCCGGAGTGGCGCTTGTTGTTTTTGGTCCCGTCCAGCCGGATCCCACGAGCGCAGGCCAAAGACGCCGCGACGGACGGACGCGCGTAACCGGCCGGTGACGGGGTCACGGGAGGTCACAGCGAGGAGACCACAACGGCGGGAGGAGGAGGAGGTCGACAGGGAACCGAAAGCCGGAACGGAAATAAAAACACGTTATTGCTTTAAAAAGAGACAGCGTTGAAGCCGGTTGCCCCGCGCGGCTCCGGCACTCGAGGTCGCGCGGAGCAAACGTGAGCGACGCACAGCGGAACAAACACATATAAACCCATCACGGGGTCGGGAGGAGCGGGAGGGGAGGTCGCAAAAGGTGCAAAATTTGTAATTGCCCGGTTTATAAACGATCGTATTTGATTTTATTATAAATTACACGACTATAATAATTCCGCTCTGTATAGTACACATTGTCCCGTTACCGTTTCATACATTTGCCTCGGTTGCATGTTTCAGTATTTCATTTCTGTACAATAATACATTAAATATTCTGTGCCTTTACATTCAGACATTCATTAGTACATTGCATTACCAATTCACCGCCTCGCCAATGCCATTGCCAGTGCCACGCCGGCGCCAGCCGCGAGCTGACGGCGACGGGTCATCGTCGACCGCCGCCGCGGCCGGGCGAGTGGAGAGTCCGTCCTGCCGCCAACCGTAAGCCAAGCATCGTCTCGCCCTTGGCCCACTGGTTCCGGCCTAGCGTGGATGGGACGGGCACTCCGAACGTTTCGTTGTGTACTGCCCCGCTCGCGGACAAGCGGGGTCACGGCGTACCGGCTTCTTTCCAGCACAGAGCTTGTGATCTAGAACACAGAGCTTGTGATCTACAGCACGGAGCTCGTGATCTAGAACATGGAGCTTGTGAGCTAGAGCACGGAGCTCTGTCGACCGTGGCGGGAGGGCCACGGGGTAATCGGCAGGGCCTCCACTAAGCAGTCTCGCGGATGAGCGGTCGTCGGGGCCGAGAGTTCGTGTTTTGGACCCGCGTCCGCGCCTGAGCCGGGGCCCCTCAGCCACGCGTGCCCGCCGGGCGCCGCCGCGAGTCGGTGGCGCGACCGCCACGGCCGGTCACGAGGCCGGTCACACGGGGTTCGCTCGAGACCACATCCCGGGGAATTTGCTGCAGCAGAGGTGGAAACGTGCGGCGGGCGACGCGGGGCGGCCCGGGCGCCGCGCGGTCGAAAGGGAAAAACAAATAAATAACGGTCGTAATACGCACGCACGGACAGACTTGGATATATACACGCACACGTTATGTAAAGTTCACGAACGAATTGGGACAAGCCTACGCGTAACATTCCGGGTTCGTCCACCGGTCTAGCGAGGTGGGGAGGAGGCCGCGACACTGCGGTGCCCACGTCCCCGGAACCGCGGAGCGCGGGGTGTCGCCGCCGCCGCCGCAGCGTTTGCTCGCCTCAAACGCGGCAGTCGAATTGCGATAAGTGCAGCAGTTCATCTCGTTACGAACGGTTTGTCAAATCGATCGGGCTGATGGGAAATCATAGCACGCCGCGCCAGAAATGGCCAATCGAGAAACGATCGCGGCTCAAGCGGCCGATGCGACCACCGGCTTCCTCGCTGCCAACGCTCACTACCAGCCCGCTGCCACATCCCAGCAGTAGAGTCGACACGCGACCTCCGTGACCTGCCCTGACAGCCTCCCAGCATCCGCTCTCACATCTTTACTTCTCCTTGGAATTGTTGAGGTGTTTTGGGCTCTGGCCCGTCTTCACAGTATATGTTCTGTGGAGACGGACCATTGCGAAAAACATCGCCCACGACGTGTGTTCGCTTTAAGGCAGTGTTATCGATGCGTCTGAGTTTGTAGGTTTTTCACGGCTCGATTCATGACGGTTGCTCTTCAGAGCTGCTCTTGTCGGGATAGCCGTATCGAGCGATATCCCTCTGTCCCTCGCAACGTTTTACCTTCCACGTTGGAAGCATCCAACGTCGCGAGGGAAAAATGGAGATCGCTCGACACGGCTATCCAGATAAGAGCAGCTCTGAAGAGCAACCGGCATCTGAGTTTTTTCATTTGTTTATAATCCAGACATCGCCAGTTGGACTCCATCCGGCGGCATGGTTAGGTTAAAACAACGCTGCTAAGTTTCTCAGATTCCTTCAGCTCCGTCCACCGGGCAGACCGAACGGCCGCGGCGCTGTCAGGCCATCGGCAGGTCGTGCGTGGCGCGGCGAAACGCGGGCCATTGCTCAGCTTTTGAAACGCGTTTGGTCACCGTGGAGGAGGCGGCCCGGCACCGTCTCGAGTTCGCTTGAGCAGAGGGGGGCATCAGTCAAGCAGGGCAGCGCATGAGCGATCGCACGGCCCCCGCGTTTGGTTTGGCCTCTCGACGGCCGCGGTTCAATCGGCAGCGTTCAGACCGAGCCCCGCCGCTCGCTCACGGGCACGGGCCGCAATTCGCACCGGGAAGACTTTTTTTCCATTCCACACAATCCTCCTTTGCCGTCACGGCGAGGTGTGACACGTGGACGGGGAGACATGCGGACACGTGCAGGCTACACTGGGGGACAACGAGACAGGCCCGCGGGAGACGCGCGCGAACGGCACACGGACTGACGGGATGCGGCGCGTCGACACGCCCACACGCCGCGGCCAACGCGCCTCGCGACAGCCGGCGGAGCGTTTCAAACGCGGCAGCGGTTTGACACGGACCGCGACGACAGAAAGACGGACGCGATTACAACAAAAAAATCGCTCGTTTCTTGCTTCTCTCCGAGAGACGGCGACGTGTACGTTGTTTAAAGGGCCACGCGACCTCACGGCCGGTGACCTCTCGGTTATCCGCGCCAACTGTTAGTGCAGCGTCCACGGCGCCCCCGTATCGCACGCGGCGACCGCGCAGAAGGGACCCGCGACTCGACTCGCTCGCCGTCCGACTGTACGGGAATCGCTCGTTGGCCGGCTGGAGAGCCCGCAACGTCGTCACGGCGTCTTGCGAGGTTTGTAATTTAAACAGCGCTTTAGTATTGGGCCTCGTTGGCAGTGTCGCCGCGCCTTGTCAACGCAGTTTTCTCACATCGACTCCTGTCGCACTCGCGTTTGATCGTTTGTTGCTCGAGGAAAACAGCCTCCGCTTAGTCTCGGGGTTTTCTGCGTCGCGTCGTGTTTGGCTAATTGCTTTTTGAGAGTTTTGACGCGCGGCGGCAGGAAACCACCGCGCCCGCGCACACGAGACGACGCTCAACGACCGTGCCGCGGACGGCCTGCCGGGACAGCCGCTCGCCGCGCTGCTTCCACCGCGCAGCACCCGCGCCGCGTACGGGGCTCGAACCCATTCGTCATTGACGGGCGCGCTGCCAACTGAATCCGATCATAAAGCGCTTCGCCTGTAATGTATCCTGTCCCAGCCGCGTCGCTGTTTTACATTTGCCATCGTAAAAGTGTCCGCGAGCACGTTGCGAGTGTGGGGGGGTCAGGCGTGTCGAACGCGTGTCTGCGCACGAGGGCACGGCGATGTCACTCCCGTCACAGCCGCTCAGTCCCGTGCGCCGTGCGGCAATCCCTTCGTCCTGCCAATACAAAAACTAGAACTGTGAAAAGAGGATAGGAGCTGACAAGGGGCTGCGCAGAGCCGCGAGCAGGGGATCGTGAGAGAATTGAGCTCGTTGGTCGGGCCCGTGACGGGCACCGGTTGGACGTTATTAAGGGAACGGCATGTGCTATAGGCCTGGGTCGGGTTAGGGGTTGGTCGAGTGGTCAGGGCTAATTGGTTAGCGTGCTCAGGGCTAGGGGGTTATAGTACGGAGTAGGGGTCACAGTTAGGAGCTCGTTGGCCAGTGTGCTCAGGGTTAGGGGTAGCGTTTGGGGCTGATCGTTAGTGGTTTGGGAAGGCGTTTGGATGGGGCGTGATCATGGTCAGAGGTGGTATCTGGTTAGCCAGTGTCTTTAGGGTTGGGAGGAGGTCTAGAGTTTGGTTGACTGGAATTGTTGGCATCAGGGCAGGGCTATGTGCTGTGTGTAGTTGGCTTTTTAGCATCAAGAGTTGGGCTAATTTGCGCCCTGTGTCTGTCCGGATAGGCTCCGGCTCACCACAACACTGTACAGGATTAAGCGGTTTCTGACAATGAATGAATGAGTTGGGGTAACGTATTTTAGGGGAGTGCGGTTTGTCTCCAGGATTCGTGACGGGGTGAAGGACTTGTGCGTTCCCTACTCCTTACGTTTGCCAGGATTTTTGTTTCATTTTTGCGCGCTTCTCGCTTTTGGCATTCTCAGCCTCACCACCACCACGAAAATACAATGATCCCCGTGTAGCCTTAACAGACTGTATGGTCAAGTGCCGTTAGCGAGTAGCACCTATGAAGGTCAACACGGCACATGGAGAGGTGCGTGATTAGCACCACGCCCGGCCGCCGTTGTCTCCCTAGTGGCAATGTTTACACACCACACTAGTTACTAATTTGAGGCTGAATCGTCAGAGGGGAGGCCCAGGACCGGTTCAGAAAATCGTCACTGGTGTCGGCCGTGCGCGGGATTCGATCTCGGGTCATTGCCAGGTTTGTAGCCCAGCGCACTACCACCACCACCACCACCACGACCACCACCACCAGCATCATCATCACAATCGCCGCCCCAAGAGACACAGCAAGAGCCGCCGTCATCGGAGACGTCTCGACGAGAGCGATGACGAAGCGAGGGGCGACTCGCGAACACACGGCAGCGCGCGCTCGTGACGCAAGCACGCGCGCCTCACGCGGAGTCGGGGCGGCGAGCGTCGAAGAGGACTGACGTGGGTTTGTCACGGCTCGGTGCACGAGCATTGCTCTCCGCGGGATCTGTACGTGCGAGCGAGCGAGTCAGAGAGTGAATACTGGTGCAGACACGTGAACACGTGAACACGTGCGCGAGTGAACTAACGTGCGTGGGCGCAGCTGACGGAGGAACACGGATCTGCGTGTGTGTTTGCGTCTGAGCGACGACGGCGCCGCTGCGTGTGCGTGGAGGGCAATGCGCGCGCGCGTTCCCCAAACCATTAGAAATGGGATTAAAAACCGGAATTACCAATTGATTAGATTGATGCGAGATTGCGAGACCCGCCCTTGCGAGGTGTATCAGGATAACAGGGCAGGGACGCCGACGTCTGGGCTCCAGGGAAGGTCTTGCGGGAAGCTCCCCCATTTGCCGCCGACTCCTATTCATTAGGAAACGTATCCTCCAGAAAGTGCTTCTTCCCCACTCCGACGAGCAACGGGCCGACAAGAGGAGACGGATGATCTCCCGCCGCTCGCCGTGAGTGACCTCCGTTAACGTCCGCGGGCGCCGATGCCCCGGGGGCGGCCGGCGCGATGGTTTCCAAAGTGTTTTCCCGGCTTGTCTCCACGCGCGGCCAATCAGACTAAACAAACCGACGCGAGAAAACCCCAAACATCCCACCTTACGTACGCGTCACTCGCAGCTCGGCTGAGATAAGCGACGCGTTTAAATTTCGCGTGCAAGCTTTGCGTCTCGTGTAATTCCTTCTCGCGACGGGACGGGTTATTGCACGTTGTCGTCAGTCCGGACAAAACAACGGATAAAAATAAAATCCTCGAGGCGTGTCGCGACAAAACGAAACAGCCCGCACGTGCGAAGCGAACAAATGCGGGCGAAGCGACGAGACCGAGGGATGCTGGCCGTCAGCTACGTTAGTGCTGGAATCATTCTCTTAAACCCCCCCCGAGAGGTTTTCCCTCTCAGCACCGGCGCCATAACGGTGCGGGACTCGGACAGAGTCGCAGGGAGGTCGTGGCGTCACGCGTTTCCGAGGATCGAGCCGGTAATCGGGCGCACAATCTGCGGCATCGCGTGCGTTATTGGAAGGCACGCGTGCCGCCCTCCCTTCGGAAAACACCGCGCTCAGTCTTGCTTTGGGGATAATCCCTCGGAATCGGCTCACCACGCGCGGGATTTGTACGTTTAATTAACGTGGGAGATTCGGACACATTCATAAAATGCAATTTTGCCGTCGCCGTAATTGCTCGTTGCCGTTTCGTCCCTTTGGCGCCGCCAGCTGACCGAATGTCATTACCCGGTCGCCCGGCTGAACTGCAACCTGGTCGCCCGCCGGACAACGCCCGTATTCCGTCCGCGTCCCTGAATTGAAATGAACGGACGAAAAAAAAAAATTCGAAACGAAAGAACGACTACGAACGAGGGCGCCGTCCGCTGCGCGATTCCCGGGGAGCGTCGCTCGCGACCAGCCTGCGCGCCCCGCGGGACCGCAACCGCGCGGTACGCCGCCACGCGCACCCCCTCCGCGGCCCGGTTTGCCGAATCCCGCGGGCGGGAGGCGGCGGGGGCCATCACATGCTCGTCTCGCACACCGTGGCCAGCGCGTCCCCCTCCCCGGGCCCGTCTCCGTCGGGCGCCAGCAGCAGCGCCTTGTGGTCGAGCGGGGCCGATGCAGCGCGCACGTGGTTCTGTCCGTGCACCGGCGCCGCCTCCACGTGGTTGGCCTCCCCCTGGGAGGCCGCGCGGGCCTCCGGGACCGCGCCGCCGCCGTCGTCGTGGAAGAATGACGTGGCCGGCATCGCCGTACCGCCGGCGCCGCCGTCGTCCTCTTCTCTCGTCGGCGGCGACACGCCTTCGCTGCCGGGCTGTTCGGCCACCGCCGCCGCCTCGCTCGATAACCCGCCCGGTCGCGCGGCGCCGAGGGACGACCCGGACAGACCCTTCGCGACGGTGGCCGTCGCCGGCGGCTGCGTGCTCAGCTCCGCCAGGCTGCTCCAGCCCTTGCCGCTCCACGGCGTGGCCGCCGGGTGCGCGGGCCGGCTCCTGCCGCTGCCGTGGGCCTCCCTCTGCGCGCCGCCGAAGGAGGCCTTGTGGTGCTGCTGGCGCGGGCCGTGCGCGTCGCTTGCGTGCCAGCTGTAGCGCGCGGCCCCCGCCGGCGGGGCGGCCCGGGCCGCGCCGGCCCTGCCGCACTCGCTGATGATAGGCAGCGGCGAGGGCCGCGGCTCGCCGCCCGCCTCCGACAGGCCGGACGCGAAGCTGGGCGCCCGCTCGCTGTCCAGGAAGTCGGAGGTGCAGCTCGTGAAGCTGTCGATGCTCGAGAAGCTGCGCATCTCGGGCTGCCGCTCGCCGCCGCCGCCGCCGCGCGCGCAGCCCGGCGGCCCGGGAAAGCGCGGGCCCGCCGCGGCGGGGTCGGCGGGCGGCGGGCCCGCGCGGCCCTCCGCCGACGCCGGGGGCCGCCTGCCTGAGCCCGCGAACGGGGCCGACAGGTCGACGTGCGGCCGCGACTTGGCCATCTCGTCGAACATCTCCTCGAGACGCTCCACGCTCAGCCGCTGCGAGTCTCCCGCGACGGGATTGGAGGCCGGGTGGACCGCGGCCGCCGCGGCCTCCGTGCTCCCGGCCGCCACCGCAGCCGCCGCCGCCGCCGCCCGCTTGTCGCGCGGGCTGGGCGGCTCGGCGCTCGTCTTGAGGTCGAGCGATTTGACAGAGCCGGTCTCGACGAGGGAGCTGACGGAGCGGCGTCCCCACTTAAAGCGGCTCGGCGACCGCTGCTGCTGCTGCAGTGCCTCGGCTTCCTTCTCCTTGTGCACCTCGATGGTGGAGCCGTGCCGTTGGGACATGTCGGAGAGCTCCAGGCCGCGGGCGCACGCCTCCTTCGAGTTCATCGACACGATGCTGCCGTTGCGCTTGGCGCGCTCCAGCGCCTCGCGCCGCTTCACCGCCTTCTCCTGGCGCTTCTGCTCCTTATAGAACTCGCTGAAGTTGTTCACGATGATGGGGATGGGCAGCGCGATCACGAGCACGCCCGCGATGCAGCACAGGCCGCCCACGATCTTGCCCAGCAGCGTCTGCGGGTAGATGTCGCCGTAGCCCACGGTGGTCATCGTGATGGTGGCCCACCAGAAGGAGGCCGGGATGCTCTTGAACTTGGTGTCGTGCTCGTCCTTCTCGGCGAAGAACACGAGGCTGGAGAAGATCATGATGCCCATGGCCAGGAAGAGGATGAGCAGGCCCAGCTCGTTGTAGCTGCGGCGCAGCGTGAAGCCCAGCGACTGCAGGCCCGTGGAGTGGCGCGCCAGCTTCAGGATCCTCAGAATCCTCATGATGCGGAAGATCTGCACGACGCGCCGCACGTTCTGGAACTGCAGCACGCTCTTGTTTGACTCGGTGAGGAAGATGGTGATGTAGTACGGCAGGATGGCCAGCAGGTCGATCACGTTCAAGGCACCCTGCGGCAGACGGCAACACCGGGATTCAATCGATAGCAATAATAATAATGTTTAATTCGTGATGTGTGGCACGTATTCATTCAATGTCGAAGGTATTCGTTTGAAGAGAGGCCGAGGAGGCAGCCAGGCGGCATTGTCGGCACCAACATATTGCCACACACTGCTTCCTATATATTCAATTCAATTTCGAGAAAAAACATGATTATTGCTCTTCTCAAACCGGGCAAAGATCCAGCGTATGCAAAGAACTTTCGCCCGATCTCTCTGCTATGCCAACCATATAAGCTGTTTGAGCGCCTGATCCTAAACAGGCTTGCCCCTGTTGCTGAACCAGCCATGATCCCCCAACAAGCCGGATTCTGGCCTGGCAACTCCACAACAATCCGACTTCTAAATCTCACTCAGCACATTGAGGATGGGTTTCAGAAAGGACTGATAACAGGAGCCGTCTTTGTTGATCTGTCTGCTGCATATGACAGTGTGAACCACCGCCTCCTCCTGGAAAAGATCTTGGAGTTGAAAAAAGACCTGGCGCTTACAGACCTCATTGAAGCCCTCCTAAAAGATAGGTGCTTCTTTGTTGTCTTGAACATCGGAATGGCTTACCCCAAGGTAGTGTGTTGGCTCCCCTACTATATAACATCTACACTAACGACCAGCAAATTGACCAGAATACTGAACGGTTCATCTATGCCGACGACCTCTGTGTAACATCCCAAGGGAGTACGTTTGAAGCAGTAGAAGCAAATCTCACCTCAGCCCTAGATGAGCTACTCCTCTACTACGAGTGCAACCACCTACATGCCAACCCAGAGAAGACTCAAGTCTGCTCTTTCCACCTCAGGAATCGTGAAGCCAACCGACCTCTTAACATCAAATGGTCTGGAACACCACTTGAGCATCGTACCCACCCTGTCTACCTTGGAGTAACCCTGGACCGCACTCTCTACATTAAGGAGCACGTCAAAAATACCAAATTGAAAGTCGGTTCCCGAAACAACATCCTACGAAAACTGGTCAACTCCAAATGGGGAGCCACAGCACACACATTAAGATCTACTGCTCTGGCCTTGTGCTATTCCTCTGCGGAGTATGCATGTCCTGTCTGGGAGAGATCAACCCATGCCAAGAAACTTGACCCGGCATTGAATCCCTCAGGAAGAGCTGGAATCTGTTGCTGAGGAAAGGGACGTCTGGTCCACCCTCCTTGGACTGCTGCCGCCGCGACCCTCACCAGGACAAGGGGTTGAGAGAATGGGCGGATGGAAGTTCCAGTCGAGGAAATACCGCGACACACACAGGACCTGTACAGGTTATGCCCTTGTAATGAGCCAGATCATTAAACGAGCGTTAATTGATTGTTTATATTTGGCACATATCCCAGAGGGGAGCCGCGAGAGGGAGAGTGGAAATAGGTGGAAGTGTTTCATTGTGAGAATTCGCAATAACAATTACCAACACGTTACAAACAGAGAAGATCCTCATCATTGTTTTAGTCGTAATAACAAAAAACGCTTAATCCTGTACAGGGTTGCGGTGAGCCAAAGCCTATCCCGGCAAACACAGTGTGCACGGCAGGGCTATACCCCAGATGGGACGCGAGTCCATCACAGGACACTGGGGGCAATTTAGTCCACAGGCCGATTAACCTACGCAGCAGCAGCAGCGCGTCTTTGAACCGTGGGAGGAAACCGGAGTGCCCGCCGAAAACCTACGCGGACACGGGGGAGAACACGCAAACACCACACAGAGAAAGGCACCCGAGCCGATATTCGAACCCGGGGATCCTCACAACGTAAACCCGGGCGTGCCGCGCCGACCGCAGCACCGACCGGCCGCCCGGCCCTCGAGAGCCTCACCTTGAAAAACTTCCACTTGTTGGGCGAGGAGAGGAAGCGCAGCATGTACTCGGTGGTGAACCAGGCGATGCACACGGCTTCCACGTGCGCCAGGCTCGGGTTGTCCGTGAAGTGTCCGTACTCGTCCTTGTGCTGCAGCTCGGGCAGCGTGTTGAGCGACAGCGCGATCGTCGACAGCACGATGAACAGGATGGAGATGATGGCGAGCATCTGCGCGCGCACGCACGCACCCACGCGCGCACCCACGCACGCACGCACGCGAGAACGCAAGCTCGAACACAAAGATCCTCCCGCGTAGACTTTAACGGACCGGAGGGTCGAGCGCTGTTGGCGAGAAGCCACCGATAAAGGTCGACGCGGCACGCGGGGGGGCGGGGGGCGGGGGTGGCCGGCACCACGCCCGGCCGCGCTCGTTTCTCTAGTGGCAATGTTTACAATCCGCGCCAGCTACTCGGTAGAGGCCGAGTTGACCTAGGGGAGGCAACAGACCGGTTAAAAAAATCCTCACTGGTGTTGGCCGTGAGCGGTATTTGAACCCGCTGGTTTTGTAGCGCCGCGCGCTAACCGCTGCCCTATCGCTCCCTCGCCCGTGCGTACGTACACACATATACGTATGTGCGCGCACTCGCATGCACTAGGGGCACGTGTACACACACACGGGCACGAGCACTCGAGGTGGAGTGATTCCTGTTCAAACGAGCATTGCACCATTGAACCAGTGCTCGTATCGTGTTTACAGCCCTGTACAAGGGACGGTGAGCCGGAGCCTATCCCGGCAGACACAAGGTGTAAGGCAGGGCTATACCCAGCATGGAACGCCAGTCCATCACAGGGCACCGGGGGAAATTTAGTCCGCAGGCCAATTAACCTATGCAGCAGCAACGTGTCTTTGAACTGTGGGAGGAAACCGGAGTTCTCGGCGAAAACCCACAGGGACACGGGGAGAACACAGAAAGGCACCCGAACCGGGATTCGAACCCTGGATCTTCTTGCTGTGAGGCTGCAGCGCTGCCCGCCGCGCCGCCGTGCCGCGCTACAGTCCTAAGTCAGTGGTGGAAATTCCCCATCCCTCGGTAGGGTAAGAATAGAGGAGACCCGTTGTTGATCTTCCGCACAAAGTGGTATTCACTTTATTGACCCAGCAGGGAGGGATTTTAGGGCTGAATCAACACTCAACTGAGATTTGAATTCCCAACCTTCCAAACCGTGAGCTACTCACTCTCCCGCCGAGCCACGCGGTCAG
>JAZEWU010000002.1:26046051-26065567 GCA_036362915.1 Geotria australis
GTATTTTTACATTTAGAACGCGCACATATTCATTCAATGTCCAAGATATTCACTTGACGAGAGAAGGACTCAGAGGCGCGAGGAAAAGCGCAGAGAGGCGGAGGAAGCAGCCAGGCGGTTTTGCCGGCGCCATAGTGCTACACTGCTATGTTGCAGAGCGAACCCACAAATGTTGTAGCGGCGGGTTCACAACACTTATATTGTTTACGTGACACAACCCATAAAATAGCTATACCATGGATAACATTGGTCACGAAAGCCTTCGTGTTAAAATTACTCCTTGAAGTAATCTCAATCATCACACGGATCCTGTCCTTAATCCCGGCACAAGCCATAACTCTCATCCTCACACACATCTTAACATAAGTCGTGACCTTAATTCTAACCCGAACCCAAACCCCGGCCGCAGCCACGGCTGTACCACGCACGCGACACGATTTACTGTCCCTGAGACAGTCGTAGGTTTATACTGATGTAGATTTTCACAGCTCGTTTCATGATGGTTGCTCTTTAGAGCTGTTCTTTCGGGATAGCCGCGTCACTGAGCCATCTCCCTCTCCCCATGCGGCGTCAATATCGTAATGGAGGCTTCCCACGTGAAGCGCATAAACACAGGGAGCAAGGCAGGGATATACCCAGGATGGGACGCCAGTCCAGCACAGGGCACCGAGGGCAGTTTAGCCCGCAGGCCAAGTAACCTATGCAGCAGCATGTCTTTGGACTGTGGGAGGAAACAGGAGTGCCCAGTGAAAAACCACGCGGCCACGGGGAGGACACGCCAACTCCACGCAGAACGGCACCCGAGCCGGGATTCGAACCCGCGACCTTCTTGCTGTAAGATGGCAGCGCTACTCACCGCTACGCCACCGTGCCACCCACGCGTAAACACGCTACGTGTAATTGCTACCCGCCGTATTAAAGACAGACGGAGAGAAAAGCACGTGAAAATACCGCCTTCATCTGCGCGTAATCATCCGCAGCAGATGGTAAACCCCAAAACCGTGATTACTCGGCTCAAATCTCGCCAGACCGGAAGAGACTTAAAAGGTGGCGGGGCTGGTCCGGAGCGGGCGACGGCTGGAGCCTGGATCGCCATGCCGGGCGCCCGGTACACACTTTGTCTCCGGCAGGGCAGTGTGCCATGTCCGTGCGTGTGTGAAATAAGAATGTCTGGCGGCGTCGCGTTTGACTTGCGAAATAGACTGCGTCACGAGCGCCGCTCGGACTGTACGCGAGCGGCGTGCGCTGTCGTTTAAGCGGCCTGCTGACGAATCGCATATGTACGGCACGTACAGCGCCGGATTCGTGCGTTGCCGAAAAACGTCACCTGGGTTTTTCACAGTTTTTGATGAACGAAACTCGAGTGTGTTTTGAGAATCGCTTTGCATAGCTGGTTTTTTTTCGGGATAGCCGTTTCTGCATCCAGATACGCCCGATGATGCCTCCAACGTGAGAGGTGAAACGTTGCGAAGGAGAGAGGGGGAGCCATCGACACGGCGCTGTCCACGGTGCTTACTGTTAAGGTGCAAGGTAGGAGCTGTCCGTGGTGCTGAATATTAAAAGTGCCAAACAGCATGGGTGATACCCCCAATGTGGGAGGCGAAACGTCGCGAGGGAGAGATGGAGATCGCTCGACACGGGTATCCCGAAAGGACAGCTCCGAAGAGCAACCATCACGTCAAATGGCCAGCAACAAACAGCGCTGTCAAAGTTTCAATAAATAGAGGAATAAGATACTTCTTGAATTGGACAGCAGGGTGGCGCAGCGGAGGCTGCTGTTCCTCGAAGAAAGAATGGTCTTCCCCGAAGGCGGTTCCATTCCCGCCTTGGGCATCTTTCTGTGTGGAGTTTGTTTGTTCCCCCCCTGTTCTGTGTGGGTTTCCTCCGGGTTCTCTGGTTTCCTCTCACAACTTAAAACAGACACTCATTAATTCGTTGACCTTTTTGCAAAGGGTTTAGTTCGCAAGAAGCCACAGATGCTTGTGGCAAAAATGCAAACAAAATGCTTTGATAATAATAATAATAGCATTTATATAGCGCCTTTCACCCGAGGGTCACAAAGCGCTGCACAAAGCTGCGGAGAGAACGACATGTCAGTGTCCTTAAAACTGATTGGCCCACACCAGATACATGTTTCTAATTAGCCTAGTCTCAGGGTTTAGCCAAGTGTTGTCAAAAGGCAAGCAGTTTTGGCCGATGCAAATATCAATGCATTAGAAGCTCGGGCCTAGCTGTTTTTGCCGAAAAAATTGCCAGAAAAGGTTGAAGCTTCTATATTGTTTACATTGTCAGTACATTGGCAAAAAAAGTGCCTATGGATGGAGGAGTCAAGTGTTGGAGTTGATGGGAAGAGTCGCCATCGTGGTAGCGATGGAAGGATGAGGAGGCATCTGACTGCTGGTGAGGAGGCTAGTGAGCGAGCTCATCAGTGAGTGCTCCATCATCAATCAACCCGACTGTTTAACGTGCGGTGACAATTTGCAAATGCACGGGGCTGCCGATTGGAAATCGATATGTGAGCGTAAGCGCCGTAGGAAACGTCTCGATACATAAGAGACGTTTGCCCAGGACCGGTTCGGAAAATAATACTTACTGGATTGATTCCAGAATCAGTCCCCGAATCGACTACCGAATCGATCCCCCCTTTAATACATGTCGACACTGCACGGTGACGCGATTATAGGTGCCACTCATCGCACGTGAGCGCCCACCAACTACGTGGGAGGCAACACGCCGAGAGAGAGAGCACTCAGTGACACGGCTATCCCGAAAGAACGGCCGTGAAAACCCACATCGATACGATATAAGCTACCGTCATTCACGTAATTTGACGCGATTTCAGACGTCGTTCTGGACCGTCCTCTTCCACGGAATGTCTTTCCTGAGCGCCGCTCCGTGAGGGATCCGAACCCGACCACGCGGCTCCCAATCACGACCACGGCGGCAGAAACATAAACGTTACCGACGCTCGTTACCGCGTCGCCCGGGCACGGAGCGCCGCGGGCACACCTTCACAAGTCCCCTGCCGACGATCGCTCTATAAATACGCGGGCAGGAAAGGCGCATTAGCGGCCGCGTGTGCCAGCTCACGCACGCCACACTCCATTTCTGCCTCGCGACCGCAAAGTGAAAACGTAAAACCCCCTGGTAACGATTCCTCCGCGGGTTGATCGCGGGGCTAATGGCGAGGATCCGCTTTCCTGGCGCATGTGACGAGTGGCGAGGTGCCTCGAGGTGTCTGTTTAAAGGGACGGCAGGGTGGCGCAGTGCTAGCATCTGCGACCTCACAGAAAGAACGTCTTGCCCCGAGGCGGTTCAATCCCTGCCTCAAGCGCCTTTCTGCGTGGAGTTTGTGTGTTCTCTCCCCCTCTTCTGCGTGGGTGTACTCCGGGTTCTCCGGTTTCCTCCACAACTTAAAAAAAACACTCGTTAATTGGCCGATAACATCATAGTACATAGGACGCAGTGTGTTGCAAAATGTTGGCGCCGGCAAACCTGGCTGCCTCCTCCGCCTCTCTGCGGTTTTCTCGCGCCTCTGAGTTATTCTCTCCTCGAATTAAGACCTTCGACATTGAATGGATATGTGCGATTTATAATTAGTATTCATTATAATGGTAATAATAATAATATATTTATAACGTGCTCATATTCTCCGGGCGCGTTGCGCCCATTGATTCAGAAGCATGGTGACTGACGATCCAGCACTCACCGGCTCTGGTATCTTTCTGTGTGGAGACCTAGAGGCCGACCCAGGACACCTTGGAGGGATTATATTTCTCGAATGGCTTTAGTACGTCTGGGAATCCCTCAGGAAGAGCTGTAATCTGCTGCTGAGGAAAGGGATGTCTGGCCCACTCTCCTTGGACTGCTGCCGCCGCGACCCTCACCACGTTTAGAAAACGTGCGGACGGATGTACGGAGCCGAGCGCGGAGAACGACACACTGTCGGCGCCGTCGGCGAAATCGAGTAACGACATCATCAGCGACACGGCGGTGGCCTGCGACCCCGCCGCAGCTTCTTGACCTCTGCGCGTCGCCGACCGCGAGGTAAAAAATGAAATTGTAATCGCTTTGATCTCCGCGCCTGTAGCCGAATTCACGTCCGAGGTTTTAGGCGCGCGGCTGGGTGGGTGGGGGGTGGGGGTTTGATTTGTTTGGTTGAGCGCCGGCTCCGAGATGCAAATCCAGGCAGGAGAACAGATCACAGAGACGCGGCGGGAGATCACACGTGAAGGTCACCGGGGCCGGGGCCGCCAGCGGCCGGGCGGCATCACACGTGCCGCCTGTTTGCCGGCGCGGTCCGACGAGTCGTGTATTTTTAGCCGCCCGTTGCGGCGATTTCATTCATGATGCTTGCTCTTCACAGCTGTTCTTTCGGGATAGCCGTGTCGAGCAAGCTCTATATCTCCCTCGCAACGTTTCGCCTGCCATGCCTGATGATGCTTCCAACGTGGGAGCTTCCAACGTGGAAGGCGAAACGTTGCGAGGGAGATATAGAGCTCGCTCGACACGGCTAGAGATGGAGATCGCTCAGTGACACGGCTATCCCGAAAGAACAGCTCAGAAGAGCAACCGTCATGAATCGAGGGGTGAAAACCTACATCAGATTTCATTAATTGTCAGAAACTGCTTAATCCTGTACAGGGTTGCGGTGAGCCAGAGCCTAGCCCGGTGGACACAGGGTGCAAGGCAGGGCTATACTCAGGATGGAACGCCAACTTCACTGTCTTAATGAGTGGCGTAACATTTTTGTCAATTTGATTTTATTCAATATATCCCGCATTTAGCAACTCCAAATTGTTAACCTTCTTTTCTGATGGAGCTGCAGCTCTACGTTTGCAGATGCATCCGAGTTCGACGCGAAGCTAAACAATACACAACGATAAATAACCACGAGCGGCCTTTTGGGGGAATACAGACAACGAAATCATTCGAAAATATAACCAGGTCGTTTACTGTCTCGGGCACAGAACAACAGAAACAACCAAACGAAGAGGATGTGTTCCCATTTTCACTTCCTATAAATCGAGTGATTTAATATTGGGGCAAATGTTCAAATACTTAAACAAATGACAGTGTAATTCTCCGTGCTAATTAGCGCTAACCGTATGACCGCTGAATTAGTCACTGTCGTTGAATGAAAACAAATGCCGTAAAAAAAATAATAATTCAGAAACGAATTTATTCGAAACTTTCTTCCAAAGTCAAAGTATGAGAGCAATACACTGGAGGGGGCAGCCGGCTGCATCTAAATGAGGCCGCGTGTCCATCCGAGATAACACGTTTACAGCTTCACAGAGACAAAGATCCCCCATATAGCCTTCACAGACTGTATGGTTAAGTGCCGTTAGCGAGTAGCACCGATGAAGGTCGACGCGGCGCACGAGGCGGTGAGTGTCCAGCACCACGTCCGGCCGCCTTTGTCTCCCTAGCGGCGATGTTTACACACCACACTAGGTACTCATTTGAGGCTGAGTCAACCTAGGGCAGGCGCAGGAACGGTTCAGAAAATCGTCACTGGTGATGACCCTGAGCGGGAATTGAACTCAGGTCATAGCCAGGCTTGTAGCCCAGCGTGCTAACCACTGAGGCACCGCTCCCCAGCTTCCAAGGTGGCACCTTCACATGCGCCGCCGCCCCCGCTAGAGACGGCCGCCTGCGCATATCCCCATGTCCTGACTGTGGGCACGTTGTTGCCAGTATACAGATGATGCAAAACAAAAACGAGGTTTGACCTTTTATGGCACGAAATACAGGCGTTACGAGCTTTCATTCACTCGTTCGTTGTCAGAAACAGTATAATCCTGTACAGGGTTGCGTTGAGCCGGAGCCTATCCCGGCAGACACAGGGCAAAAGGTAGGGTTATGCCCATGCTGGGACGCGAGTCCATCACAGGACACCGGGGGCAATTTAGTCTGCAGGCCGATTAACCTATGCAGCAGCATGTGTTTGGGCTGTCGGAGGAAACCGGAGTGCCCGGCGAAAAACCCACGCGGACACGGGGAGAACGTGCAAACTCCACACCAGAAAGGCACCCGAGCCAGGATTCGAACCCCGGGCCTTCTTGCTGTCAGGCAGCAACGCCACCTACTCTGCCATTCCCTGCGAATGAATTTTTAGCTTTGGCCTAGATCTGTATGCTCCAGCAATGACCATGAACCGTGTGAGTGTGTTTCCCCGAGCGAGCCGCCACCTATTTATACCGCGCGGTGTGTGCGCCGGACAAAGTTTCCGTGGCAGGTGTGTGTGTGGCAGGTGTGTGTCCCTCGCTCGCAATCCGAGCTGCCTCCTTCCGCCCGGGAGAAGGTGCGGGAGGCCTCTAAAATAATAATAATAATAATTAATAATAATAATTTAAAATGTATAACGCTGCGTGTCACGTATTCAATGTCGAAGGTATTCATTCGACGACAGAACGACTCAGAGGCGCGAGGAAAGCGCAGAGAGGCGGAGGAGGCGGCCAGGCGGTTTGCTGGCGCCAACATATTGCCACACAACGCTTCCTATATATTATGATGTTATCGGACAACTAATTACTGAGTGGTTTTTTAAAGTTGTGGAAGGAAACCGGAGAACCCGGAGGAAAGCCACGCAGAACAGGGGGAGAAAACACACAAGCTCCACACGGAAAGGCGCTCGATGCGGGAATCAAGCCAACGTGGAAGGCGAAACGTCGCGAGGGAGAGAGGGAGATCGCTCAGTGACACGGCTATCCCAAAAGGACAGCTCTGAAGAGCAACCATCATGAATCGAGCCGTGAAAACCTACATCAGTAAATGTTACATTCATAAAAACGAAATGTCTGTGACAGACCATTTGGGAACGAGGCGTACTGTCCGCTTCGTAGAAATTCCACAACGACACTAATGTTATGGAGGCGGGGGTCTAATGACCCCGTGACCCCCTCTGGCAGCGGCTCGGAGCGCGCCGAGCGCCCGTCTCCTCCGCCGCTCGGTCTCCTCGTGCATCACCGTGGCACATTGGTACAGTACTCCGTGTCAATATTATCCCTCGAGTTCTATTAATAGAAACCTCCTCCGTTGTCGGAGCCACCGCCTCGCTCCGTCTCACAGCCGCTCGTCACGGCACCGACCGCAAATTGTCAAATTGCCACGTGTAAAAAAAAAATTCACCGTTTTGCCGTGTTTAAATAGTTGTCTAGAGCCGTCATTTGCAACCGGTGGGTCGCGACGCATCGATGGGCCCCGAGCGCCACATAGTGACCCGTGGAGACCAGGCCCGAGTGGGCCAAGTGGGCATTGAGGTGCAAAAGGTTGGGAAGCCCTGTCATAGACCATGTTTATATCACACTGTGTGTGTGTGTATGCCAGAGTGTATATCACACTGCGTGTGTGAGAGGTAGCTCAGTGGTTAGCGCGCTGGGCTAAAAACCTCATGACCCGAGTTCGAATGTCGCTCATGGCCAACACCAGTGACGATTTTCTGAACCCGTGGTCTGGGGCAGGGGCCAGAGACGGATGGCACGCAAGAAAGTCCAATTAAACTATAAAAACTATGCTTGGCTGCTGTGTCATTCTCTAAATTATTCCGACCAACGAAAGCTCTAGGTCCGAAAAAAAAAACCCCGATTCAATTGGTTTATTTACTACGTTACGTTTATCGGGGCCTGCCTATCCTGATTCGCGAGACAGCTCGGGATGCGCGCCACTTGTCACGAGTGTTTTACACTCAAGCAGAGAACTCGGCAAGGGAAAGCAAGGATTACACTCTAAACGGTAAGATATGCCTTTGAATGTATGTATCAATGACGTTAATAAAATGTACGTCGGACTATTAATGACGTTAAAAAGTCTAAGTGGCAGCACGCGGGTCGGTAACTAAGAGTGATAAGTTCACTCTTGGCACGCCACTTCTGAAAGGTTGCCAACCCCTGGTCTGGAGCAATCAAAATACCATTTATATATTTTCTACTGAGAAATGAGAACAAATGTACCACGCTGTGGCTTTGGTGGCCATACGGTTTGCACGTACATAAGTGGCAACCAGTACTTTCTTTAACGAAAATTCCACTCGAATTGATTACCTGTTTCTGACTTTATGAAATGGGCAAGCGATTAGTTGGCGGCAGGGTGGCACATCTGCGCCTCACAGAAGGAAACTCCTGCCCGAGGTGGTTCGACTCCCACCTGGGGCGCCAATCCGTGCGGAGTTTGTGTGGTCTCCCCCTGTTCTGCGTGGGTTTCCTCCTGGTTCTCCGGTATCCTTCCATAACAAAAAAAACACTAATTTATTAATAAATTGGCCAATATTACCGTAATATTTAGGGACACAGTGTCTGGCGGGTTGGCGTCGGCTGACCGCCTGGCTGACTCCTACCTCCTCTCTGCAGTCTCCTCGCTACGCCCTCGTATCCGTGTCTTGTTTATGACCAGCTGTGAAATTTGCGCGAAGCGTCATGTGTTACGGTTTATCGCTATTGCTTCACTCTCGGTTATTTGGTCTCCCCGTTGTTAACATGCCGTTCTCTCCACAGCTCGGATAAAAAAACAAACCCAAAACAATAATAATTTGTTGCTGATTACCGTTCTCTGTAGTTGATGATTTGTAGTTCTCTCCGCAGCCCTGTACAGCGCTTTGTGACCCTCGGGTGAAAGGCGCTCAATAAATGCTATTATTATAAATTGTACTATTATTATAATTAAAAACAACCGCCGTCAAAACCGGCATTCGAACAGCAATTCCCAGTCAACATTCTCTGCCCTCTCCAACGAAGAGCTGATTGAGTGGGACCTGTTTCACGCTGCCGAAAGGGCGCTTGCACCGGGTTGCGGGTGTGAAATGGCAACCCAGCTTCTGACCACCCGCGCCTTTGCGTGCCGTGCTGGCCTTCATAGGTGCTCGCTCCCAGCACTTGACCCTACAGTCTGTCAGGACTATACTGGGGATCTTTGTCTATATCCACCCATTTTGAAATAAATATGTTGGGATCAGTTTCTAAACGTATTTGTCGAACAACTGCTCAGGTTGCTTTCAATCTAGTTTTAGTTTTTCAAACCGTGCATTTACTCCTATGCGTGTCCCTACAAATGTAATAATAATAATAGCATTTATATAGCGCCTTTCACCCGAGGGTCACAAAGCGCTGCACAAGGCTGTGGAGAGAACAACATGTCAACAACGACAGAGAACGGAAAATCAGCATAAGCCTGACCTTAACCCTAATCCCAACCTTAACTTAGAAATTTTTACACTTAGCCCCAAGCGTTGATCCTAGACCCTGATTCCAAATCCTAATCCAAACCATAAACACTAACCCTAACTCCTAACCATAACCCTAGGCCCCCTTTCCTCCAACTTTACATTCATGCATCCATTGTAAAAAACCGCTTCATCCTGTACATGGTTGCGGTGAGCCGTTAGCCTATCCCGGCAGACACAGGGCGCAAAGCAGGGCTATACCCAGGATAGGACGCCAGGCCATCACGGGGGCAATTTAGTCCGCAGGCCAATTAACCTATGCAGCAGCATGACTTTGGACTGCGGGAGGAAACCGGAGTGCCCGGCGAAATCCGAGGCAGACATGGTGAAAACGTGCAAACTCCACACAGAGAGGCCCCCGAGCCGGGATTCAAACTCGGGTCCTGCTTGCTGTGAGGCGGCTGCGCTACTCACCGATTGGAAATACGAAACAAAAGTTCACCCCGTGTAAAAGTACCGGCTGCCATCATCTCGTTCAATGGATGTGAACGACCGTCACTACCGCAGACGTGTCAAGCACCCTGGATTTTCTGGAGCGAGTGTTATTGGACGGGGAGTGTGCTCTGCTTCACATTCTTTCTGTGAGTCGCGGATGTTACCTCTGCGCCACCTTGCCGCTCAAACTATGGTCAAAGGCCGCCCCACCCAGCACCAGTACCTTGTTGAGTTCCCCATCCAGCAGTGGATTGACAAAGCGGCCCCATCACTGCCGTCCTGTTTCCACCTGTGTTGCCGGATGGCCGTGCTAAGCAATTAATGTCCAGATTAGTCCCGTGAGCTGATAATGAGATTCTGGCGCGGACTTTACCCTGCGTGCGTGCGTGCGTTAACGGCGACTTGAGCAGCTGTTGCTGAGCACGCCGTGCCGTTCCATGACACCGCCTGACGTCACCGCCCTGTGTGTCTGCGTCTCGGTGACACAGGGGACCAGCGGCGCGGTGGCCGAAGCCCTGCGTCGTGAAACCGGCGACCTGAGTTCGACGTGAGGACAAGGCTAACATCGATGCCGTTGACGGTTGCTCTTCAGAGCTGTTCTTTCGGGGTGGCCGCGTCGCTGAGCGTTCCCGCTCTCTCCCTCGCGACGTTTCGACTACCACGTTGGAAGCCTCATCGGGCGCCTGAATATGCCTGCATGGCTCCAGCGACGTGGGAGGCGAAACGTCGCTATCCTGAAAGAACAGCTCTGAAGAGCAACCATTATGAATCGAGCCCTGAAAACCTACATCCATCCATCCATTTTCAGAAACCGCTTAATCCTGTACAGGGTCGCGGTGAGCCGGTGCCTATCCCAGCAGACACAGGGCGCAAGGCAGGGGTATACCGAGGATGGGACGCCAGTCCATCGCAGAGCACCTGGGGCAATTTACTCAGTAGGCCAATTTACCTGGTGGGAGGAAGCTGGAATGCCCGGCGAAAACCCACGCGGACACGGGGAGAACATGCAAACTCCACACAGAAAGGCACCCGAGCCGAGATTTGAACCCGGGACCTTTTTGCTGTGAGGCGGCAGCAATACCCACTGCGCCACCGTGCCGCCCAAAAACTACATTAGAAATATTTTATTTCAGTAAAAGGTTCCGTTACTAAGTGCTTCACTTAGTGGGGGAGGAAACCGGCCAACCCGTGGGAAACCCAGCACGCACACGGGGGCAGAACACTCAATGCACCGCTGCACAGATCCACTCTCGATCCCACTTAATAATAACAATAATAATTTTACATTTATAACGCGCAATATTCATTCACTGTCGAAGGTACTCGTTCGACGAGAGAATGACTCAGAAGCGCGAGGAAAGCACAGAGAGGCGGAGGAGGCAGCCAGTGCGGGTTGCCGGCGCCATATTGCCACAAACTGCTCCCTATATATTAGGATGTTATCGGTCAATTAATTGTTTTAAGTTGTGGGAGGAAACCGGAGAGGCCGGAGGAAACCCACGCGGACACGGGGAGAACATGCAAACTCCACACAGAAAGGCGCCCACTTGCTATCCTGGTCGAGTGTTGGCCACTTGGCGGCAGCCCAGGATGCATCACCGCGCCCAACGCGAATATACCGATCATCGTAAACCAGCCGTTCTTAACCGGTGGGTCCCGACCTATCAGTGGACCGCGAGTGCCACCTAACGGTCCGTGGTGACCAGACCCATGGTTGACCAAGCGGGCCTTGAGGTGCAAAAGGTTGAGAACCCCTTCAAAAACCGAGGTGGTGGGGTGTGGTGGCAGGGGCTAGGTGGGGGGTCTGGGGCGAGAGCGGGGCGCGGCTTGGGCAAAGGGGGGCCGGTGGGGGCGAGGAGGGGGGGAGGGCTGGTGGGCGACGGGGCGGCCGGAGTGTGAAGGTTACCTCGGTTCGGCGTGTTTCCGCGGGGGCCGGCGGAGCGGCGCTTGAGTGGGCCAGGGCTGAGCGTGTGCTTGTGGCTTCTCATCCGTCCATTAACAAGCTCGTAAGCTCCTAATCCTATCAGCGTAATCCCGGCCGAGCCTCCGTCTAAATGTATTGCTTACTGTCCGTCACGGGCGCCACCGCATTGGCACGGGCGCCACCCGGTCGTCAGCCCCGCTTCCTCCCCCCGCCTCAACTCGCCCCCTCGTCCGGCTCCGTGCTCATCCCGCCCTCCACTATTCTGCCACCACCCTGGGGCAACTTCCTCACCGGCTCACCCCCTTGCCTCAACTTGCCTCATTCTCCACTCATATAAGCTACCTATGATTTGTGTTTGTTTTTCCCCCATGGCAATGTGTAACTGTGTTATTGTAATATATATATAAGGCTTTAACTTTTCTGGCAATGAGAGACGTGTTAAGATCTTAAAACACCAAATGGACACCTTTTTGCAAAGGTTCGTGATTTAATTTGATCAATTACGCGCAATGCTGTGTGTAAATGGATATTGATTTTTGTTTGGTTCATTTGTTATGTTTTTTCTTTTTATTTAATTTTGTCAATTCGCGTGTTTGTTGTTGTGTCAATGCAGGAATCCCGTAAAGAGCTTGCAAGCTCACTGGGTATGTTTTTGCTGTAATAATAAACATCTATCATTCTTGGCCACTCGTCCGTTTGCTGGCTCACCCACTCAACCACCCTTCTCTTCCGACCGTCCCTCGTTCAACAATAATATAGTAATAATACAATTTTATATAGCGCCTTTCACCCGAGGGTCCCAAAGCGCTGCAGGGCGCAAGGCAGGGCTGTACCCAGGATGGGGGCAATTTAGTCCGCAGGCCAATTAACCCATGCAGCAGCATGTCTGTGGACTGTGGGAGGAAACCGGAGTGCCCGGAAAAAACACACGCCGACACGGGGAGAACATGCAAACTCGACACAGAAAGGTACCCGAGCCAGGATTCAAACCCGGGGCCTTCTTGCTGGGAGGCGGCAGCGCTGCTCACCCCGCCACCGTGCCGCCCCCACTACTCTGTCGCTCGTCCAAACATCCGCCTGACCACTCGCCAGCGTTATCCTCTTGTCAACTCCTCGCTGTAAGCTTAACGGGATTAAGAGGAAACTGGAGGGACCTCTATCGCACCGTGGCGATAGCCGTGTCGAGCGATGCGTCTCTCTCCCTCGCGACGTTTCGCCTCCCGCGTCGCAGAAACGCCTGAGGATGCTTCTAACGCGGGAGGCGAAACGTCGCGAGGGAGAGAGAAGGAACACTCGATATGGCTATCTCGAAACAGCAGGTCTGGAGAGCGGTGCTCAATAAGTCAGCATCGGCACATCGCGGTGACCCTAGCACAGGGGTGTCCAAACTACGGCCCGCGGGCCAACTGCGGCCCGCCATCCATTTTTAATTGGCACCTATCAAAGTCTAAAAATATAATGGTCTATGGCCCACACATAATATTTGCGCTTAACTGTATTGTGAGTGGCAAAAATATTATTATAATATTGCGTTTCTGTGACAGCCCGAATTCAACATCTCACGTAAAAAAACGCACAAAGCCTCTCTCTCTGTCTCGGAAATGCGACCGCGAAACGATCTGCAAACGTTCCGCTGTGTAACGGCGGTTCCCCCGGAGCGCCGCTAGCGTCTCGCCGCGGTTTCCAACACCTCGTACATTAATAATAATACTTTATTTTTTTAGAACGACGCAGAGGCGCGAGGAAAGCTCAGAGAGGCGCAGGAGGCAGCCAGGCGGTTTTATTCTGGAGGCAACATATTGCCACACACTGCTTCCTGTATATTATGATGTTATCGGCCAACTACTGTAATTAATGAGTGTGTTTTTTAAGCTGTGGAAGCAAACCAGAGAACCCAGAGGAAACCCATGCAGAACAAGGGGGAGGCGGGGGGGGATACTACACAAACTCCACACAGAAAGGCGCCCAAGCGCGGATATCGAACCGCCTCGAGCAAGCCCACTCTCTCTGTGAGGCGCAGATGTTGCCATTGCGAACTTTCACAGCTAGGACGCGGCAACGGCTGGCAGTTACGACAGAGGCAGCCGGGCGCCAGTGATCGGCGAAGGCGAGCACGGGGTTTGTTTGGAAAATTCCGGTGACGCGGCGGCGAGCGTCTCCGCGCCTCGCCGTGCCTCCCTCTCGTCAAACCGGGTGACGTCGCCCGCTATTCCAGCGACGCTCGCACGCGATTATAAATACACGCGGAGACACGCCGGGTGTTCCACCGCCGCCGCCGCCGCCCCGGAGCAAAAAAAAAGACAGACTTATCCCGGGAGGACGCGTGTCTGACGATATTGCGAGACGGCAGAATGACGACGCGCAAATTATATTTCTCGCGCGGTGTGGTTTGTTTATGGAACTCATTCGTTCGTTCGTTCGTTGTCAGAAACCGCTTCGTCCTGCACAGGGTACACTAGCGGTCCACGGCGGTACACAAAGTGGTACACTGGTACACAGTGGGTAGACAAGTGGTCCACACGCACATACCTTAAAGGGCCATTGCCAGAAACGTTTCCGATTAATTCATTGTCAGAAACCGCCTAATCCTGGACAGGGTCGCGGTGGGCCGGAGCCTATCCCGGCAAACACAGGGCGCAAGGCAGGGCTATACCCAGGATCGGAAGCCAGTCCATCACAGTGCACCGGAGGCAATTTAGGTCAGCAGACCAATTAACCTATGCAGCAGCAACATGTCTTTGGACTGTGGGAGGAAACAGGAGTGCGAGGCGAAAACCCTCGCGGACATGGGGAGAGAACACGCAAACTCCACACAGAAAGGCACCCGAGCCGGGATTCGAACCCGGGATCCTTCTTGCTGTGAAGCGCCAGAGCTACTTGCCGCTATGCCGCCAGGCCGCCCTTGTTACGCAACTGATTTTTTTTATTTATCTTTCACGTCCCAGTAAAACTGACGGATGTCCCAGGACGGGAGCCACTTTGTCAAAGAGAGGACGATCCTGGGAAAAACCAGGACGGGTGGCAACAGATCGCGATCTGACAGGGCGGCAGGGTGGCGCAGTGGTAACATCTGAGCCTCACAGCAAGAAGTACCCGGGTTCTAATCTCAGCTCGGGCGCCTTTCTGTGTGGAGTTTGTGTGTTCTACCCCTGTTCTGCGTGGGTTTCCTCCGGGTTCTCCGGTTTCCTCCCACAACTTAAAAAAATACCACTCGTTAATTAATTGGCCGATAACTCAATAACACATAGGACGCAGTGTGCGGCAAAATGTTGGCGCCGGTAAAAACACTCGGCTGCCTCCTCCCCCTCTCCGCGGTTTCCTCGCAACGCCTCCGAGTCGTTCTCTCTTCGATCGAATCCCTTCGACATTGAATGAACCCCGCGCCACGCGTTATAAATAGAGTTCATTGTTATTATTACCGTCTTGAACGGTCTGTTCCCCGCGCGGCGCAGATGTCACGAGCGCGCCCGCCGCCCGGCGACCGCCCACCCTCTCCGTCGCCGAAACGCGAGGAGGGGACGTCGGGTGGACCTCGCGGTCACGCCGGAATTAGCGACGTGAAAATGCGTCCGTACTATTTCGCGCCGCGCCTCTTAACGCGGCCGCGGCGGCAAACGTCGCCAGCCGCTGTAAATTCGTCGTCGTCGCCGCGGGATTTACACGCGACTCGGGATTATGTTGCCGTAAATCGGCACGGACGTCTGGGATTAATTATCCCACGGCGAGCGGCGGTGAGCTGGCAGGGGCTGAAGGGACCGGCGACCGGCAGGGGTCGGTCGCCATGCCATGTCACGCTTACATCCTCCCAGCCACCAGAACGGAGACGCGGGGACACGGAAACACGGAGAGGTGCAATACTTCTGCATCGTCGATCATAAACGGCCAGCGATGCTTCCAACGTGGGAGGCGAAACGTCGCGACGTGGAGAGAGAGGAGCGCTCGACACAACGATCACTAAGACCGCCGCTGCCGGCCCATCGCGACCCTGGCTGGCACTTGTCGCGGACTCGGCGACAACGTCGAGATACCAAACGTCCCGAGCGTTGACTCGGGCCCGTCTCTGGGCAGTGCGGGTCCCTGACGAGTGCGGGTCGCTGGTCAGTGTGGGTCACGTCCAGGCGTGTCGCAGCCGCGGGTGCCTCAGGAAAAAGTGGGGGGGGATGGAATCATGTTTCTGTGAAAGTGCGGGTGTCGCAACACGCGCGGCTGCGACGTGCCTGGTCACGTCTCTGATCAGTGCGGGTCACGTCTCTGGGCAGTGCGGGTCTCTGACGAGTGCGGGTCGCTGGGCAGTGCGGGTCACGTCTCTGATCAGTGTGGTGCCGGGCGCGGGGAAGGCGGCCGCGTTACGTAAAGCGGGGAGCGGGCAGTGCGCGGCCCGTGCGTCGCGGATAATCCGCACGGCAGCAGATAAACCCGGAATCCGCGAGGCGACTCCGCCTCGCCACACGCAGACACGCGCGGGTTGAGTGGGCGCACACGCACAAGACCAAGATCCCCCCGTATAGCATTAACAGACTGTAGGGGCAAGTGCCGTTAGCGAGTAGCACCTATAAAGGTCGAAGCGGCACACGAGGGAGGTGGGTAACCAACACCACGCCCGCCCGCCTTTGTCTCCCTAGCGACAATGTTTACACACAGCACTGGGTATACTCATTTGAGGCTGTGTCGATGAAAATGTGCAAGCTGATTGTATGTTTGCCCTACAATCGTGGGACTTCTGGGTGAAATGTAACGGTGACATGTCACCTGTCACAGGGAGAGGCATGGCACAGACCACTTGGGAGACTTGGCAACACCCACAACCTCTGTCCGCTTATCAGATTTTGCCAAATTCGCGCAGACTTGATTCGATTCATCCCCCAACCTCACTCCCACCGTCCTACAATTCCACTCCCGCATCTCCTCTGTCGCCCGCCTCGCGTCTCCCAACCCTCCTCTCCACTGTCTCCTCATCCTCCTCCTCCTCCTTGTCTGAAGATCCTCTTCTGACGCCTGGTTTTCCTCCGTCCTGCCTTCCCCTCCGTTCTCCTCCCTTCTGTATACCGAGACTCCACTCGTCAACCCGTGTGGATCCATGGTATAGCTCTTGTTATGGGTGAGGTCACGTTAAGATAAGTGTCGTAAACCCGCCTCCACCCATGCATCCATCCACTGTCAGAAACAGCTTAATCCTGTACAGGGTCGCGGTGAGTAGGATCCTATCCCGGCAGATACAGGGCGCGAGGCAGGGCTATACTGTACCCAGGATGGCCCGACACAGCCAATTATTAAAGTTTGTCACGTGAACAAAATGTGCCAATTATTTATTACTTCAGCACACCGGTATGTTGGAGAGAGAACCCACGACATTTACAATGAAGGTACGACGTTTCGCTGATGGTTGCAATCAGAGACTCATAGAGATACATAGAGACTATTTAGAGATACGTTTACAGTGAAGGCACGACGTTTCGCTCATAGCTGCAATCAGCTTCATCGGGAACAAAGGTTCTGGATAACGTTGGTCACGAACGCCTTCGTGTTAAACCGCCATCGGTGCTCTCGTCAGCCTCGACACACCGGCCACCTTTCATACTTTGAATCGCAAGATTTTGATGAAACGGCAAGAATCTGATTTCGCAATCCCTGTAGAAAACCCACGCAGAACAGTGGGGGAGAGAACACACAAACTACCACACAGAAAAGCGCCCGGGGCAGGAATCAAACCGTCTCAGGCAGGACCTTCTTTCTGCGAGGCGCAGATGCCGCCCACTTCAAAACTAACGATTCGATTTCCGGCAACCGTGGGCTCAAAAAACTAACGGCGCAACAACACTCTGTTCCGTCGTGTAACGCCGACGGTTCACGCTCACGAACAGATGTGGGCCAAATCCCTCGTTTTCAAAAAACCACACGTGTTTACTCGCCGCCGCGTAACACGCTGCGTATTGTCGTCGGTGTCTGAGTCGCGTGCAGTGAGAAGAGACGCGGTGTGTGGCGGGGAGGGGAGGGGGGGGATCCCTGCGTCTCGCGCCCCTCACACGGAGGTGGCGGGTGACGCGACCGCGAGGCTCGGTGTGGATTTACGCCGATCCCCGGTGATCCGCGCTCCGGCGACGATGCCGGGGATGATCCCGGTCGAAGCCAGGTCGCGGCCTCCGCCCGGCCCGGCCTCCCGCCGGCTCGGCCAAGGTCGCCGGCATCCGCCGTTGTGCGCGTGCGGCCACTTTAATATGAATAATAACAAGAATTTTAATAATTTTACATTTATAACGCGCACATATTAATTCACTGTCGAAGGTACTCATTCGACGAGAGAACGACTTGGAGGCGCGAGGAAAGCGCAGAGAGGCGGAGGAGGCAGCAAGGCGGTTTTGCCGACGCCATATTGCCACACACGGCTTCCTATATATTACGATGTTATCGGCTAAATATTTAATGAGTGGTTTTTTTTAAGTTGTGGAAGGAAACCGGAGAACCCGGAGGAAACCCACGCAGAACAGGGGAAGAACACACAAACTCCACACAGAAAGGGGCCCGAACCGAGATTCGAACCTGGGGCGCTTCTTGCTGTGAGGTGCAAATGTTACCACTGCTGGGAATGTCTTGGATTCTCCCGGGAGGAGCTGCAGTCTGTCTCTCAGACACGCTGGCGGGACTGTGTCTCTCTAGACCGGGTACACATGGGAATCCCCCAGGTAGGAGCTGGAGTCTGTCTCTATGGAGCGGGAGATCCGCTCCGCCCGACTCAGAA
Source organism: Geotria australis (assembly GCA_036362915.1). Taxonomy (NCBI): domain Eukaryota; kingdom Metazoa; phylum Chordata; class Hyperoartia; order Petromyzontiformes; family Geotriidae; genus Geotria; species Geotria australis. The sequence continues at coordinate 26,064,367 of JAZEWU010000002.1, forward strand.
TGCTGCCACCGCGACCCCCGCCAGGGAAAATCCGCAAATTGAAAATGGACGGATGGATGTTTTATATTTCCCCCCACAGTGCTTTTCAATTCGTGCTCTCATCGTCATGTCACGGCACGAAGAGATGAATGTTCTCACAGCGAGCGGCGCATCGCTGTCAGAGAACAGCCCGCATCTCGGGCGTACCTCGATAGACCTCTGAATCGACGTTCGGAGAACGGCGTACAGATGCCACGCACAGTGTCCGTCACGCGGCGATCAAACCGATTTCCTGTACTCTCACAGAGCCCAATTAGGCAACGCGTAAAACATAACGTGATGGAGTTATTATTGCTGCCATCTCGAGTGTTGTTGTGCCGCAGGAATCCTGTAAAGAGCTGGGAATCTCACTGGGTATTTTCAGCTGTAATAATAAACATCAGGGTGGCAGGGTGGCGCGGTGAGCAGCGCTGCCGCCTCAAAGCAAGAAGGCCCCGGGCTTGAATCTCGGCTCGGGTGCCTATCTGTGTTCAGCTTGCATGTTCTCCCCGTGTCCGCGTGGGTTTTTGCCGGGCACTCTGGTTTCCTCCCACAGTCCCAAGACATGCTACTTCACAGATTAATCGGCCTGCGTCCCATCTTGGGTATAGCCCTGCCTTGCGCCCTGTGTTTGCCGGGATAGGCTCCGGCTCACCGCGACCCTGTACAGGATTAAACGGTTTCTCACGATGTATGTATGGATGAGCCCGCGCCGAGCACTGCTCGCAGTAGCGCCGCTTCACTCGCCCGACAACACCGTGAGACGGCGAGCGCTGGCTCCCACCGCAGACAGACTTCGCTCACACGAGGCTGTGACGCGACCGAGAGTCTAACCAGGGACAGGCCACGTGCGCGGCGCTGGTCGTTCTGGACAGAGACCCGAATCACCCGCAGACTAAACCCGAGGCGCCTAGCTCGCCCATCACTGTTCCTCGCACTCACGGCGTGAGGCGCGACCCTAGACGCGTTTCACCCAACCGGTCACCCGACTGGTCACCCGACAGAGCGCGAGTGATGCACACCCGCGTGTCAGAGCTCACGCACACCCACGGACGACTATCACGACAATGCTGGCGCGCGACAATCGTGCGCGGCGCTTGACTGGCTCGGCAACCGCAGAGGCATTGCTTTTGCATCACCTCAGTCACCCACCTTGTCAGTCACCCACTTCCTTGTCACCCAT
>JAZEWU010000002.1:26103057-26117578 GCA_036362915.1 Geotria australis
GAATCGCAAAGAAGAAGAAGACAGGTTTCCTCCCGGAATTCAAAGCACATGCTGCTGCTGCATAGGTTAATCGTCCTGCGGACAAAATTGCCCCCGGTGTCCTGTGATGGACTGGCGTTCCATCTCCGGCATAGCCCTGCCTTGCGCCCCCGTGTCTGCCGGGATCGGCTCTGGCTCACCGCGACCCTGTACAGGATTAAGCGGTTTCTGACAATGGATGGATAGGGGTGAACACGGGGCCGCACGGTTGAGTCATTACGAGCGGATGATGTAAGCGGAGACCACAGGAGGAATGTCGGTAGAGAAGTGAAAGACAGGCGACGCCGCTGGCAGAGTGTCTCCCAATTCTTACAACATCGCAGTAAGGTATTCTTCTTCTTTGCGATTCTTCGAAGCACGATGGTCAGTCAGCCTCTGGACATTATTGTCTTTCAGCTCGGCCTCGAAGTGTTTGGTAGAATTCGCAGGCAATACCAAGTACTACCTGACAGGGATCGCGACGTGAACGCTTCTACCTTGACCCCCAGTAAGGTATTACCACGAGCATACAAGTTTCGCGCACAAGACAAGAGCGCACCGCAAGTACCCTCTGTGTCGGCCAGTCGCTCTAAAAACAAACAAACAAGTATTGTTTACACATCCCATCAGCAGCCTTCTGTGAGTGCGTAATTTCAGCCGCGCTGCTTCAAGCCAAGCACAAACAAGACACAAAAAACCACAAACAAACCACAAGCAAAACACAAACAGAACGCCGCATCGATTCCCTACACTCAGATTTCCACATCAGCAGAGCTGGACTGACACAGCCCGGCACGGGCCACAAACGACTGACAACATTTACACGTCACGAGCTCTGACATCGGTCAGTTATTTCTGGCCCACCCTAGAGTGACCGCTGGCCAGCCCTGACCTCTACCCCGAGTGAGCCGAGATATAAGATACCTGACGGGGGCCCTCGCGCGCCAACTGCCCGTACGGCAGCTGCCAGCGCCGCGTGGGGGAGGCAGCCGGCTCCGAGGACGAAGAGAAGGAGGAAGGGACGCGAGGTTAACCGTGAAGCCGCCATGCGCTGCTGCTGATGGCGAAACTGTGGGAACTCGGGGGCCTTTCTGTGTGGGATCCACCCCCCCCCGCCCCTTGGTCTCATAAATATTAACAAGGCGGGCGGGTAATTATAAACCTCTCACATGAATATTAACGAGGAAGACAGGATGACATGGGAGTATATACATATTCATTAGGCAGGCGTGGCTTATGGAAACCAGTTCATGGATATTAACGAGGCGGGCGGGGTGGTTCAGCTCCCCGCGTCACGTGGGCCGAGGTGAGGGGTCGCAATAGGAGACCCCACGCGGCCCCGGGCGCCGCTCATCACATTCTCTACAGCGGATCGGCGCCTCCGGCCGCGTCCCCGCGCGCGATTGGTCGTCGCCGCTCGCGAGCCCGGCTCCCATTGGCCAACCGCGCCCGAGGCTCCCGACGGCAGCCAACGGGAGCGCCGCGCCGCGCGTGCGCGCTGTGAAATGTAAAAGCGGCCTGCCGCTTTGCCGCCATCGCTCCCCGAGGCTCGTCTCGTCTCCTCATCACCTCGTCTCGTCAGGCGCGCCGCGTCTCCCCGCTTCTTCCTCCTCAGCCGTCGGCTGCCGTCTCCAACCCTCCTCTCCTTCTACCTGCTGTGGCCCTCGCCGCCCCTCGCCTCCTGCCCGCGCGGAGCCCACAAAGGCCCCGGTCTGCTGCCTTCGAGCCGAGCGGCGGCGGCGGCGGCGGCACGATGTCCGACCCGGTGAGGGGGGCTGTGAGCGGCGCCGCGTCCCCGGGTCTCCCCCGGCGCGTCTCGCCCGCAGGGACCCCAGCTGCCGCGTGCCGCCGGCTAGACACCTGCGAGCGGACCAGGGGATCGTGGGGGTGTTGGCGATTGTGCGGGGTGTTGGGCATTGTGGGGGGGTGTAGGGATCGTGGGGATTGTAAGGCTGTAGGGATTCAGGCGGTGTATGGGATTGTTGGCGTGTTGGGATCGTGGGGGAGTTGGTATTGTGGGGCTGTAGGGGATGTAAGGGGTGTAGGGGATTGATGGCGTGTTAAGATCGCGTGTGTGTGTAGGACTGTAGGGGATGATTGCACCTCAATGCCCACGGACCGCTATGTGGCGCTCTCGGCCCACTGGTGGCCTCTAGGCTTAAGAATGGTGGCTCTAGAATCTAGATGCTGTTAGCTGCAGAGAGGGTCTAAATGTGTATGGGGGGGGGGTTATGGCTTTAGACATCCACGTTCAGTAGGGCTCGAATGGCCTACGAAGTATAGGATTCCAGGTTGTTTTAGAGGATTGTTGGGGATGTAGGTGGCTTAGGGGTTCTCTAGGTTTAGGGGATGATTTTGGTTTAGGGGTGCAGAGGATTTAGAAGCCCGGGGTGTTCGGAAGGTCTTGGGGTTCGAATCCCGGCTCGGGGGCCTTTCTGTGTGGAGATTGCATGCTCTCCCCGTGTCAACGTAGGTTTTCGCCGGGCACGCCGGTTTCATCGCACAGTCCAAAGACACGCTGCTGCTGCATAGGTCAATTGGCTTGCGAACTAAATTGCCCCCGGTGCCCTGTGATGGACTGGCGTACCATCTCGGGAATAACCCTGCCTTGCGGCTTGTGTCTGTCGGGATAGGCTCCAGCTCACCGCAACCCGGAACAGCAGTTGTTCCCAAACTTTCTCGGTTCACGGCGCCCTTAGTGTATCACAATTTTTTCCACGGCGCCCCTGTGAGTTAGCTGCGGCGGCCTGGAGAGCCGCGGCGCACACTTTGGGAACCACTGCCGTACAGGATTAAGCGGTTTCTGACAATGGATGGATGGATGGATAGTTCTGGCCGTTAGAGGGTTGCGGTGATTCTAGGTATTGGGGGGTATCGAGTTTTCGGGGATAAACCGCTCCTGGGTTGCAGGCGCTCATGTTTCAGCGGCTGTACAGTTCAGGGGGAGTCTTGGAGTCCGGGGCGGGGGGGTCTTGAGGTAACCAGGGTCCTACACTGGTTTAGATATGTAACGCTTCTCTGAGTTCCGCAGAGTCTTAAGGTTCTACGGACCTCGGAGTCTGAAGAAGCTGGATGTAGGGAATCCAGTTGTCTATCGTGGTAGGATCTCACCGCGCGATGTATTTGAATTAGTGATGGACTGGCGTCCCATCCTCGGTGTGGCCCTGCCGGAATGGGCTCCGGCTCGCCGCGACCCTGTACAGGATTAAGCGGTTTCTGACAATGATGGATGGATGTGTTAGAATTGCCCGAGAGAGTTGCTCTTTTGGGATAGCAGTGTCGAGCGTCCCTCCTCTGTTTCGCGACGTTTCATCAAGAACAGAAAGTTAAACCGGTCAAAAGCCTGACGATGCCTCCAACGTGGGAGGCGAAACGTCACGAAAGAGAGGAGGAACGCTCGACACGGCTATCCCGAAAGAGCAGCTCTTAACGGGGATCTACCTACTCTGCTTATAATTTATTCCGATCACAGTGTTTAACTGTTTTACCCACTTTGTATTAAAAAAACATTTGTTTGGTCACTTATGTATTGTGCAATGCTATGTGTAAATGTTTACTTTATGTTTTTGTGGTTCGTTGTGTTAAGATTTATTTTATTTATATTTGTCAATTCGCTTGCAAAGCTCACTGCTGTAATAATAAATATATATCTTACCACTGACTCCCATCTCTAACACTGACTCCCATCTGACACTGTGACTCCCATCTCTAACACTGGCTGCTATCTCTACAAACCTGGCGACCCGAGTTCGAATCCCGCTCACGACCAACACCAGTGACGATATTTTGAACCGGCCCTTGGCCTCCCCTGGGTCGACTCGGCCTCAAATGAGTACCTAGTGCGATGTGTAAACATTGCCACTAGGGAGACAAAGGCGGCCGGGGGTGGTGGTGATCACCTACCTCCTCGTGTGCCGTGTCGACCTTCATAGGTGCTCGCAAAGGGCACTTGACCCTACAGTCTGTTAAGGCTACACGGGGGATCTTTGTCTTTGCATGTGCGTGCACACGGGTGTCTGCAATGTATTCGAGCGCTTGTTTGTGTTGTTCTGTGTCCGTGTTTGGCTGTCTGTGCGTCCGTGTGTGCATGCGAATGTAGTGCATATTGAATGCGGTGTGTTCCATTATGAATGTTTAGTGTTGTATTTTGAATGATGTTTCCATGTTTATGGATTGAATTTTCAATGTGGTGTGTCGGTGTGGGGGGCGGCGGTGGTGTAGTATTCGGCGCGCTGCGATACGAACCTGGGGACTCGAGTTTGATTCCCGCCCGCGGCCAAAAACTAGTGACGATTTTTTGATCGGTGCTTGGCCTCCCCTAGGTCGACTCTGCCTCAAATGAGTACCTGGTACAGTGTGTAAACCTAGCTACTAGGGAGATAAATGCGGCCGGGCGTGGTTCTGGCCACCCACCCCCTCGTGTGCCGTGTGTGCCTATAGGTGCTTGCTAGCAGAGTATTTTAAGGCTATACGGGTGGTCTTTGTTTTGTGGCAAATCAAATGTTGGCTGTGTGTGCCGTGTCGACCTTCATAGGTGCTCGCTAACAGCACTTGTCCCTACAGTCTGTTAAGGCTATATAGGGGATCTTTGTCTTTGTCTTTGTCCATATCTGTTAGTGTCTATATCCGCGGGTGTATGTGTGTGTGCCCGTGTGCGTCTATACTGTTTGTGCTTCAGTGTGTTGGTCTGTGTGTGTGTGTACGTATGTATATTTGTTCATGTCGAAGGCTCGTCGACCTTTTGTCGACGAGCCTTCGACACTTCACGTGACCTCAAGGTGCATATGGCCTGGCACAGGCGACGTGGTGACTTAGTCGCGAAAGGCGGTTGTTTTGTGTGTGTGCGTTTGTATGCCCGTGTTTGCATATATACATGGGCAGCGGTCGCTCTGTGGTCAGCGAACTGGGCTACAAACCTTGCGACCCGAGTTCGAATCCCGCTCACGGCTAAGACCAGTGGCGATTTTCTGAACGGGTCCTGGGCCTCCCCCAGGTCGACTCGGCCCCAAATGAGTACCTAGTGCGGTGTGTAAATATTTCCACTAGGGAGACGAAGGTGGTCAGGCGTGGTACTGGCCACCCATCCCTTCGTGTGCCGTATCGGCCTTCATAGGTGCTCGCTTACGGCACCTGCCCCTACAGTCCGTTTCGGCTGTATGCTGAGGTAGGAACGAATTGGCACGTTTTGGTCACGTGACAACCCTTTACTGGTTGGCTGTGTCGGGTGGAGGCGGGTTTGCGACACTTACTTTTTACATGACCTAACTCGTAAAAAGAGCTATACTACGGATAACATTGGTCACGAAAGCCTTCGAGTTAAATTTCTATGGGGGATCTTTGCATATACACATATACATGTGTGTATCCGTGTGTGTGTCTAACCTTGTCGACCTCCATAGGTGCTTCCTAACGGCACTTGACCCTACAGTCCGTTAAGGCTATATGGGGTATCTTTGTTGTCTTTGCTGTCTAACCTTGAGTATCCGTGTGTGTGTCTGTCTCTGTGCACGTGTGTCTACCTGCGTCTGTATGTATCCGTGTGCCTGTCTAACCGTGTGTGTCTCCGCGTCTGTCTGTGTGTCTCTTCTCGTGGTGGCGCTGGCAGAGAGCAAAGGGGCAGCAGCAGCAGGTTCTGAACGGTGAGTGACTGGGCTGGAACGGGACGGCCGGATGAGCCGGGACAGTTCAATTCTAATCGTCCGTCATCGCCAATTAGCCATTGTCAGCATCGCAAGGATCAGTTTGCAGCGGCAGCAGTCACGGCGTCGTTACCATTGTCTTACGAGCAGCTCACGATCGGAAGGCTGCGAGTTCAAACCCTGCTTGGGGAGGGACGGTGACTTAGCCCATCAATCCCTCCCTTCTGTGTCGATCAAATGACAATTGACTTGATATTGATGTGCGGAGGAGGTTTGTGAAGGACGCTACTGGGCAGTTGGATGCAGTCGTTTTCCAACTACAACAGAGGGCGGAGGAGCGATGCTTACAATAGCGAGCCAAGGGGCGGGCGGCTAAAACTCAGCAATCTAGCACGGTAGGGAGGACTGATGGTGCCCCGGCCAGTCATCTCAGTCAGTCAGGCCGTGGCACCTGGGTCTGTCCCACGACCTGTCAGCGGGCCTTCGACACTCTACGTGGCCTCAAGGTGCACCTGACTTGGCACAGGCGCCGTGGTGACGTCACCGCCACTTAGTGGCGAACGGCGGTTGTTGTAGATCAAATGAGTGCCACGTTGGGGGGAAGGCAACAGCGGTGGTCCGATGGATGGACTCTCGCCTCCGCAATGTGAATGTGAGCAGCAATTCCTCAATACTCATTTGATCAGAGAGCTCACTCTAACATTTGCGCGATCGTCTTAACGGCGCCGGCAAAACCACCTGGCCGCATTCCTCCGCCTCTGCGCTTTCCTCGCGCCGCTGAGTCGTTCTCTCTTCGAACGAATACCTTTGACATTGAATGAATACGTGTGTGTTATAAATGTAAAATTATTATTATAAAAGCAACACTACGGATAACATTGGTCACGAAAGCCTTGGTGTCGGACTATTTCATCTGTTTGGGCCACGTCGGGCGGAGCGTTCTTAACGACACATTCGGCTCAATCATTACGCAACCTGATCCAACACCACCTCCACCGCGCGCCAGCGTGATTGTCCGACTCGCTCACCAGCCGCTCTCTCCTCCTCCTCTAGGTATTCAAAACGTCGCCAATCACCGGAAGGATGGGAACAGCCACGGCGATTTTGAGACTTACCTGAGCAATCAGACAGAGCAGGTGAGTTGGGGGTGGGGAAGTCAAGTGGTTGTGCGCTGCGTCAACTTGCCCTCGTCGTAGAAACGTGGAGTTTCCGCACACGCTCACGCGAGCAGGATATCGCTCTGACTTGACGCCGGACCAGCAGTTGCTTCTGTCAGCCAGTAAGGTTGAGAATCGATAGTTTGCTTTTGTCAATGACTGTTGACGTAATTGATTTTGGATCCCGAGAGTCGTGCAATCGATAGCCGAGTCCTGTTCGGGTTTTCAAACGGTCAATAATTTGCTCTGCACTCGTCCTGCACCAGGCCTGGTGCACTTTGAAGCATGGAAGGCTCTCGGCTGCCACGGGTTCACTCGTTTGACTGGCAGATGCGCCACCTGCGCTCTCCACCGTGCCAACTCGCTGCGTTTTATCCCCGCCTGTTGTTGTGAGCGTCGCTCCGCCACCCTCCGTTGCTGCTGTAGGGCGACCACCTCCCAACTGCCTGGCAGCGACCTTCATGACCCTCCTCCTGACAGAGCCAGTAGCCTCACCGGGTCTAAAGGAAAATACAAACGCTAAATTATATAAATAGGCCCGCCGGCTTGATGTAACAGAAGCCCCTGTGGGCGGAACCTGTGACGCGATGAATTTCCTCCGAATTGTCGCTTGTCCCAAGTTCTCATAATAATCACCTTGCTCATTTCCAGAAGCGTGTTACACTGATATATCGCAGCTTTGCTCCAGCTGTTCCTGATTGTTTGACGTGTGCCTTTGGGCCTGTGCTCAGCAACTTTGTTAGGAATACAGAGAGACCCATAGACTTGCTTAGAGACTCGTAGATCCACACAGAGATAATAATAATAATAGCATTTATAGAGCGCCTTTCACCCGAGGGTCACAAAGCGCAGACTTCTTCAGCGACCAACACACCCACACTGCCACCCTCAGACCCACACCATGACCCACACACCCACACTGTCACCCACACTACGACCCACATATGACCTACACACCCATGCTGCAACCCACACACCCATACTGCGATCCACACTGCTACCCACAAACCCAAACCGCGACCCACCCTCAGACCCACACCGAGCCTCACTTCGTGCTGCCCTCTAACCGGGCCCCGCGTGCCCCCCCCCCACCGCGTGCCGCCCCCACAGAGCAGCAGCTATGCGGCCGCGTCCGAGGCCTATGTGCCTGCCTACTACGGCCCCTCGGTGGCCTACTCGTCCTACTCCCTGGGCTCGGAGCCGGCCTGGTCGACGGCCGGCGCCGACCCGGCCGCGCCGTACATCGCGCACCACTACGGCCCGCCGGGGGGGCTCGCCAACGGCGACGCGCCGCTCTCGCACCACCACCACCACGTGTCGGCGCACGGACACCCGCACGCCCACTTCATCCCCGACCCGGGCTACCTTGGCGGCACCGCCGCGGCCGCCGCCGCCGCGCCGGCCGCCGCCTACATGAGCCAGCGGCAGCAGCAGCACGCCTTCGGCTTCTTCCCCGCCGGGCCCGAGTTCGCCGCCTGGCTCAGGCCGTCGGGCGGCGGCGGCGCGGGGGCCGCGGGCGGGCAGGCTGGGCTGCGCGGCTCGCCCGCGTCGTCGCCCATCTCGGTGGCGTACGGCAGCGGCTACGCGTTCCCGCCCAGCTCGCTCGGCGGCGCCGCCGTCGTCGACCCGCAGACGGGCTCGTTCGCCGGCGGCGTGAGCCGGGCCCCGGGACACGTGGGGCCCGCGGCCGTGTCGGGCGGAGGAGGAGGCGGCGGCGGGGGAGGGGGGGCGGCGGGGGGCAGTCCCGGGGGCGTGGCCGGAGGCGTGGTCGTCCTGCAGCAGGGAGTGGGTGGCCTCCGCATCGGCCAGGATTCGCGCGAGCAGCCCGCGGCCGGAAAGCCCGGCCCGGCGGTCGTCGCGCCGCCGCCACCGCAGCCCTCGACCGGCCAGGATCTGGCGGCGCAGGCGGCGAGCAACGCGGCGGCGAGCGCGGCGGCGGCGGCGCCGCAGGCCAAGCCGGCGACCGCGTCGTGGGCGGCCATCGCCAGCAAGCCGGCCCGGCAGCAGCTGGCGCCGAGGTCGGCCAAGGGCGGCGGCGGGGGCGGAGGCGGCGGCGGCGCGGGGAAGATGGCCGGCGGGACCTCGGTGCCGCCGCCGCCCATCAAGCACAACATGGACATCGGCACGTGGGACGGCAAGGGCCCCGTCAGCAAGGCCACGCCGCCTCCGCCGGCGGCGCCGCCGCCGCCGCAGTTCGTCGCGCAACCCGACGGCGCCCTGGCCCTGGGGAGGCCGCAGGGCGACGCCGGGCAGGAGCAGGCCCAGGCCTCGGCCTCCGTGGCCGTCGACACCATTCAGGTGTCCGCGCAGATGTCTCACTGTATGTCGCCGCCGCCGCAACAGCAACAGCAGTCGCTGCAGACCTTGCAACAACAACAACAGCAGCAGCAACAGCAACAGCAGCTGCAGTCGTACATGATGCAGCAGCAGCAGAACTTTCAGCAGCAAAGCCATTATCATCACCACCAGCAGCAGCAGCAGCATGAACAGCAGACTCTGCAGAACGGTTATTACGCGATGATGCAGCGCCAGCCAAACATCAACCCGGCTATGCAGCCGCCGCAGGTGCAAGCGACGTTTCAAGAGCATCATCAGCAACAGCAGCAGCAGCAGCATCATCATCATCATCAGCAGCAGCAGCCGCAGCAGCATCATCAGCAGCCACACCAGCAGCAGCAGCAATCTGATCGCTGGGTGGCCTCACGCAGCTGTGGGCCCGCAATGCTGACTCAGAACGGCAGCCAGTCCACTCCCATCTCCTCCTTGCCGCAGACGCGGCACCAGCTCAACCAACAGCAGCAGCAGCAGCAGGCTCCTCCGCGACAGAGCATACAGCAGCAACAGGTGGCTGCGGCGCCGTCGTTTTCCGGCGAGGCTAGCGGCGGCGGCGGCGGAGGCGGCGGCGGCGACCCGTCGCCGGCACCACTGCCGCCGCTGCTCGAGAAGCTGCAGTCGCACAACGGCTACAACCCGAGCGACTTCGACTGCGGGCCGCGCGACCTGCGCGCCTTCATCATCAAGAGCTACTCGGAGGACGACGTGCACCGCTCCGTCAAGTACTCCATCTGGTGCAGCACAGAGCACGGCAACCGGCGGCTGGACGGCGCCTACCGCGCCATGCAGGGCAAGGGCCCCGTCTACCTGCTGTTCAGCGTCAACGGCAGCGGCCACTTCTGCGGCGTGGCGCAGATGACCTCGCACGTGGACTACCAGACGTGCGCCGGCGTCTGGTCGCAAGACAAGTGGAAGGGCAAGTTCGAGGTAACGCGCCGGGAGATCGGAGTTGCGCGGCGGTCGCTCGCTTGGCGATGTTAATCCGTTGCAGAGCACGTGTTCGTCGTGTGAAACCGTCGTAAAGCGAGACTGGTAGTACCTTTGTACAGTAAGAACGGCACGCGCGTTATTTCAAACAGAGGAGATGTAAATACTGAAATGTAATCGCTAAAAAGCACAGCTATTGGCTGAGAAGCCGATAGCTGCCCCGCTCAGTTCTTTTGACGGTTGCTCTTCAGAGCTGTTCTTTTGTGATAGCCAGGTCACTGAGTGCTCTCCCTCGCGACCTTTCCACCTCCCATGTTGGAAGCATCCCGACGTGTTTATGGCTGAGGCGTTTAAATGCCCGAGGATGCTTCCAACGTGGGAGAGAGGGAGAGCGCTCAGTGACACGGCTATCCCGAAAGAACAGCTCTGAAGAGCAAACGTCACGAATCGAGCCGCGTTTTGCTTTCGTACTTGACGTCTCCCTCTCCGCTCCCGTCTCACCCACTCGCGTCTCTCCCCCGCGGTGTCGCCCGTCCACCCGCCCGCCCGCCTGCCCGGCCGGCCGCGGCCGCCCCCCAGGTACAGTGGATCTTCGTGAAGGACGTCCCGAACTCGCAGCTGCGCCACATCCGCCTGGAGAACAACGAGAACAAGCCGGTGACCAACTCGCGCGACACGCAGGAGGTGCCGCTCGACAAGGCGCGCCAGGTGCTGCGCGTCATCGCCGCCTTCCGCCACACCACGTCCATCTTCGACGACTTCGCCCACTACGAGCGCCGGCAGGAGGAGGAGGAGGGCCTCAGGAGAGACAAGGTGCGGGCCGCGGCCACCGCCTCCAACGCGGTCTCCGGCGCGGCCGGCGCGGCCGGAGCGGGAGGAGCGGCGGCGGGGCCGGCGAGGCGCCGCCCGCCGCGGACCGCGCGCCCGCGCACGGACGGCCGCTAGAGCGATGGAGCGACGGCGCTTGGCGGGGCCCGGTGGGCCCGGCGGCACGCGCGGTTAGTACCCGCACACAGCCCAGAGCGGCGCGATAGCACGTGTGCCTACGGTTTATATGGGAGGTTATCCGGAAGATGGTTGAGTTTCATTCATCCTGCTCGATGTCATCTGCCAATTAACGAGTGTTTTTTTTTTATTTGTGGGAAGAAAGCAGACAAACCTGGAAGACACTCACGTGGAACACGGAGAGAAGGCACAAACTCTACACAAAGCGTGCCTGAGGCGGGAATCAAACCCAGGCGCTTCCTGCAGCGGGGCACGATTGTTAGCCCTGCCGCCCACATCGAGTATTAACGCTTCCTCTCTCCCTCTCTCGCCGCCGCCAACGCTGTTGCTGTAGAGGCGGCGCAAGCGCAGCGAGTGACATGGAGGCTGACCGGAGCCGGGGGGGGCGGCGGGGGGGNNNCAGCTCCTCCCCACCACCGCCACCACCGCCCCAACCGTCACCGCGATGCAAGAGGATTCCCCGTCTCTCGCCACGTCACCGTGCGGTTACAGACGCTCCCCGGCGGCGGTTACCTTCGGCGCCGCGCGTGTCTTCGCTTCCATTTATTTTCGTCCCTTCGCCGTGTCCCCCCCTCTCCCACCGCTCGCACAAACACAAAGATCCCCCGTATAGCCTTAACAGACTGTAGGGTCAAGTGCCGTTAGCGAGCACCCGTGTAGGTCTACACAGCACGCGAGTGGGTGTGGGCGACCGGCACCACGCCCGGCCGCCTCTGTCTCCCCAGTGGCAACGTTTACACACCGCACTAAGTGCTCATTTCAGGCCGAGTCGACCTAGGGGAGGCCCCAGGACCGGTTCAGAAAATCGTCACTGGTGTTGACCGTGAGCCGGATTCGAACTCGGGCCACAGCCGGGTTTGTAGCCCGGCGTTGCGCTGACTAACCACTGAGCCACCGTGTGGGTTGCGTGGCGCCGAGCGGGCGGGCGAGCGGGTGGAGAGCGGAGGACACCGGCGCCATTTGACGTTTGCGTCGCCCGTTTGTGTAACTTATATGGCGCAGCGGGCGGCGGCGGCGATGGTGGCGCCACTGTTTCCGTTTTTGCCGTTTTGACTTTTATTTTATACCTGGGAAGTTCCTGTTTTTCGTTTTTTTGTCTCGCAAGTTAATCCCCCCACGTCTCCGCTGTAACCGACTGTAATGTCATATTTACGCATCTCTGTATTTTATTTCGCTTGGGGACGCAGGGCGGGGTTGGGGGGGTGGGCGAGAGGGAGGCGTGGGGGGGGTGGGTGGTGATTGGGTGATGGGCTGAGAGGAGGTGAGAAGAGGTGAGAGGGAAGTGCACGAGTTCTCTGAAGACGGACGTGGGGGGGGGGAGGATCTGTCTGAAACTTGCACGCAGCCGGTTGGTAACGATGATTATGATGACGAGGAGGGCGACGCCGGTTGACTTGCGTCGCGATGACCGTGACGGTAGGCGAACGTCGCAATTTTTAACGAAAACAGAAGCGATTGAGTCGTCCGCGTCACCGGTTACCGTAGTAACAACTACGCCGATAGGAAGCAGGAATCCGACAGGGCGGTCCGGGCTGACCGACGCCAGGCCCAGCGCGCCGGCCACACTGCCCACTTGTGAAACCGCGCTCCCAACGATCCCTGCAAGCACTTGTTATCCGCCAGTGGGGCGGCTAGACGGGTAACCAGCTAGACGGCTGGCTGGCTGGCTGAATGACTGGCCGGATAGACGGCTAGATGACTGGCAGGCTAGACGGCCAGGCTATGGCTCGGCTATGGTTAGAGCGGCTCACCCTCTCCATACGTCACCCATCCACCGTGACCCCCCCCCCTCCCCAAACTAACCACGAGCCCCCCCTCAAAACGAAGTGTTGAGCAATGTCACAATTTCCCAGCAAATGAAGTGTTTAATTAGCCCCCTTCCCCTCCCCCACTACCACCACGTTTGAGGTATTTGCAGTACTGTACTGGATATTGCCTGTAATAAATGTACTGTACTTAGACCGAGTGTGGCTGCCGCGTCGTGGGGCTCCACCCGTCTCGCTGTCGCCACCTGTCCGAGGATTTGCTCTTCGTAGCCGCTCTTTGGTGATGTTTATTATTTCAGCAGTAAAACACCCAGTGAGCTTGCAAGCTCTTTACAGGATTCCTGCATTGATAGCCACTGGGATGTAAATACTAAAAAGCGCTGCTATTGGCTGAGAAGCTACCCAAGCGGCATGCGTTCGTATCGCCGATTGGCTGCCGCACCACCCGCGCTCACGCGCAGCCGTATCGTAAAGTGATTTCATCGAAATGTGAGGCCATCGTAAAGCGAGGGACCAATGTACTTGCTTCAGTTTCTGAGAATGCAGCGCCCTCTGTCGTCAGCCAAGTACACAGACACGAACACCACCTGCACAGAGGTCTCTCCACAGACGATTGTTAACGTATTGATAACGTATTGTTTACATACCCCATCAGTCACGCGGCCTCCGCCTCCTGCATTGGTTCAACACAAGCAAATCCCTGGTGCGGTTTTGACCGTGGGTGAAAGTCGGGTTCGCTGCAAGCCAGTGTTGGGGAAAGGGGCTGGATCGTCTCGTGTTTATAGTAACGGAGCCTGTCTTGGCTGTGGCTCTTGAGTCGGTTGCACAAACGCAATGCACAACACACGTATACTTTTGAGGGCGGCACGGTGCCTTTCTGTGTGGAGTTTGCATGTTCTCCCCGTGTCCGCGTGGGTTTTCGCCGGGCACTCCGGTTTTCTCCCACAGTCCAAAGACATGCTGTTGCTTCGCTTAATTGGCCTGCGGACTAAAATTGCGCCCGGTTCCCTGTGACGGTCTAGCGAAGGGAGCGCTCCCATTAGGGGTGCCCTTTCAACGCATAGTGAGAAGATGTGATGATGGTTACATCGCGTGCAAATCGCTCCGAGAAGCCGCCCGGCGGAAAGGTCAGCGCCCCTGTGGCAAAAGAACAACATCACTCATCGCCTTGAGCCCGTGGGGGGGGGGGGAGGTCGTGAATGAATGGCCGAGTGCCTCTCACTCGCCAGCTCGCGCTCTATACTCTGCAACTACAACCGCCGTTGATTATTGAGAAAAATGCTGCTCACACCTAGTGGCTACAGCCCGGCAGAGAAAGTTGTGGAAACTCCCATTCACATTGCTGAGGCAAGAGTCCATCCATCGGACAACCGCTGTTGCCTTCCCCCCCCCCCAACGTGGCACTCATTTGATTAACTACAACAACAACCGCCGTTCGCCACTAAGTGGCGGTGACGTGACCACGGCGGCCGTGCCAGGCCAGGTGCACCTTGAGGCCACGCAGAGTGTCGAAGCCTCTCTGTGACAGGAGGGTCACGGGCTGACTGAGATGACTGGTCCGGGGCACCAGCTGTGGTGCTTACCGTGCCAACTCGCTGAAGTTTTAAGCATGCCCGGCGCCCACGCTAGTCGCACACACAAAGATCAAAGATCCCCCGTTATAGCCTTACCAGAC
>JAZEWU010000002.1:26117710-26135809 GCA_036362915.1 Geotria australis
CACGTTAAGGAATTCTTGGAACCAGCGGCTGAGAAACATCCCGTCCCCACACACAACCTCCGTGAAGCACTCCACACTGGTCGCATGACGGCTGTTAGCGAGCACGTATTTCGATCCTCTATATGTCCTGTACATATGGCAGAAATTACTAATAAAGTTGAATGTATATTTCAATTGAATTGAAATAGCGAGGCAGTCGAGACACGCCCGGTGGTGGTGTAGCCAGAACCAAGCCGCGGCCGCCTTTGTCTCCCCCCCCCGTCCGTGCTGATGTTGACACCCATTGCGGAGTCGACCTGCTGGAGGTCCTGCCGGAGCGAGTTCGGGCACCGCTCGCCACTGACGGTGGCCGCGCTGCGAGTCGACGGTAAGTCGCGTGGCATCGTGGTTCTGCGCGCCGCGACTCCAAAGACAGATCCCCCCGTATAGCCTTAACAGGCTGTAAGGGCAAGTGCTGTTAGCGAGCATCTCTGCAGGTCGACGCGGCACACGAGGAAGTGGGCGACCAGCACCGCGCCCGACCGCCTTTGTCTCTGTAATGATAATGTTTACACACCGCACCAGATACTCATTTGAGGCTGAGTCGACCTAGGGGAGGGCCAGGACCGGTTCAGAAAATCGATCCTGGTGTTGGCCGTAGCCCAGCGCGCTAACCACTGAGCTACCGCTACTCCACCGCTACACACACACACGCTGCTGTAGAGAAGGGGGTATGAGACAGATAATAATAATAGCATTTATAGAGCGCCTTTCATAAAAGCGCTGCACAGGGCTGCGGAGAGAACGGCATGTATTAAATCGCGAACACTTTAACCATCTCAGTTCCGCCGAGGACATAGTCGTGACAACGCCCAATGGAGATAGATGTTTATTATTACAGCACGCTCTTTGCGGGATTCCTGCGTTAACACAACAAACACGCGAACTGACAACATTCATTCATTGTCAGAAACCGCATCATCCTGTACAGGGTGGCGGTGAGCCGGAGCCTATCCCGACAGACACAGGGCGCAAGGCAGGGCTATACCCAAGATGTGACGCCAGTCCATGACAGGGCACCGGGGGCACTTTAGTCAGCAGACCAAGTAACCTATGCAGCAGTGTGTCTCTGGACTGTGGGAGTGCCCGGAAAAAACCCACGCGGACACGGGGAGAACCGGGCGCAAGGCAGCGCTATACCCAGGATAGGACGCCAGTCCATCACACACCACTGCTCTATAGACTGGCGACCCAATAAGCCTCAAACACAGTGCGACGGAGAGGCGCTAGGAGAGATGAGCGCCGGCTCATCCAGCAGTGGATGGAGCCCGGCTCGCGCCGTCGCCGCCTCTACACCGGGGGAGGAGGAGGGGAGCGAGCATTCTCGCTAGCGTGCCGTCCTCACCGCACAGCTACCGTATTCTCCCGAGCAGGCGGCGCACTGGCAACCAACCTCCCCTGGGCTCAAACGCCAAAGCCGGGGCTGCGTCTTATAATCCGGTAAGTGGCGTTTTCGTTCGTGTGTGAATGTGCGGGCAGCCTCCTTGTCAGCGAGCCTTCGACACTTCGCGTGGCCTCAAGGTGCACCTAGCCTGGCACGGGCACCGCGGGGACGGCACCGCTACTTGGTGGCGAACGGCGGTTGTTGTTTACGTCGGGAGCGAGCGGTGGCGCAGCGGTTAGTGCACTCCGCTCCACGAAGCTGGGCGACCCGAGTTAGAGTTCCGACGCTCGGCCAAACATCAGTGGGAAATATCAGAACGTAGTGCTGGTGGGGCCTCCCCTCTGGCGTAAATAAGTCCCAGGGCGCAGGGTCGTTAATAAACAAAAGTAGGGTTACAGCAATTCGCATGTTTGTTGTGTCGCAGGAGTCCCGTAAAGAGCCTGCAAGCTCACTGAGTATGTTTATGCTG
This sequence comes from Geotria australis, assembly GCA_036362915.1. NCBI lineage: Eukaryota > Metazoa > Chordata > Hyperoartia > Petromyzontiformes > Geotriidae > Geotria > Geotria australis. The sequence goes on from JAZEWU010000002.1 coordinate 26,119,603, forward strand.
TGATAATCAACATCTATCTATCACCGACTCACAACAAACCGACTGAGCAGGGCTCCGCGCCTCCTAATCAACGGGTGCAACGCGCCCGGAGAAAATGCGTGCGTTACAAACGTAGATTATTATTATTAAAGGCGGGCAGGCGTGCTGTTGTCCATCCACCCCTCGTGTACCGGTGTCGACCTTCATAGGTGCTACTCGCGAGCAACACTTGCCCCTCCAGCTGTGTAGGCTGTATCGGGGATCTTTGCCTTTGTAACGACCATACTACGTAACTTTATTCCTGTCTCTCCCTCTAGAGGAGGGAAGGGGTGGGGTGGAGTTCCTCTGACTTTTATCGGAGTCTTATAGTCCCGAGAATACGGTAGGTGTGTTGTCTGATCGCAGACCTCTCCTCGCGGCTGAGAAACCGGAGTAACGTGTTTGGAGAACGCCTCGGCAACTGCTGCACCACCGCTCCTTCACGTGCCGCGCCAACGGGACACGGTGTCCACAAAGACAGAGCTCCCCCGTATAGCCTTAGCGAACAGTAGGTTCAAGTGCTGTTAGCGAGTAGCACCTATGAAGGCCGGCACGGCACACGATAAGGTGGCTGGCCAGCACCACGCCCGGACGCCTTTGGTACCAGTCATAGGCAAGTCTTATCAGCTCCACATGCATATCTTCTGTAGCCCGCGCTGCGCCCATTTAGCCCCCCTCTATCCGACCAAAACACACACACATCCCACACACCCAGCACACACACAGCGTGTGTGTAATAATAGTACCGTGTGAGAGAGAGAGCGGACAAGCGACCTTCTCCAACACGTAACTTCAAGTAAACGCGTGCGTCTGTGTGTGAGTGTGCAATCGGTCGACTCAGCCTCAAATTAGTACCTAGTGCTGTGTGTAAACATCGCCACTAGAGAGACAAAGGCGGCCGGGCGTGGTGCCGGCCACCCACCACCTCATGTACCATGTCGACTTTGATAGCTCCTTGCTAGCAGCACTTGCCCCATCCACCTGTCAAATTCTACACGGGGGACCTTTGTCTGTGTCGACTGACTGTCGTCTATTAACAGGTTCCTGCCCGTAGTCTACTCTCCCAGCACGGGGGGAACACAGCTATGTTCTCAATGCTGAGCCTACCTAGGGGAGAGACGGACCAAGTCAGCGCCCAGCAACAGCAGCAGCAGCAGCTCGCCTCTTCCCCGGGTCGCCAACTGCTGCTTCGTGGGGTGAGTGACGGGGGGTGAGGGACGGCGGTGAGTTGTATTAACCTTATATTATTGAAATTTCCGTGGTTTAGTGGTAAATAGATTGATGTTGGAGGGGTTTCTAGCCCCTCGCACCCGTCCAGAGCCCCCTTCGCCGCTGCTATGGCTCTGATGACAGCCACCACAGCGTTAGGTATATACATCTATGTGTATATATTCATTCATTCGTTGTCAGATACCGCTCAATATTATACAGCGTTGTGGTGAGCCGGAGCCTATCCCGGCAGACATCGGGCGCAAGGCAGGGCTATACCCAGGATGGGACGCCAGTCCATCACAGGGCACCGGGTGCAACCTAATCCGCATGCCAATTAACCTGTGCAGCAGCATGTATTTGGACTGTGGGAGGAAACCGGCCCCATTCCGCCTTAGTAAGCCTCTCGGTTCACCCGGCGATTGTAACGCAGGGCCCGTGTGTCATCTACGACTGGGGCCACGACATCGTGAACCTTGGCCTCTTTCAATACCTTACACCGTGCAACAACAATAACAACAACCGCCTTTCGCCACTAAGTGGCGGTGACGTCACCACGTCGCCTGTGCCAGGCCATATGCACCTTGAGGCCACGTGAAATGTCGAAGGCTCGTCGACGCCGTGCACCGTGCACCCCTGACTTCACAAGCACATTTTTCCCCGATTGTTGCAACTGTCAGCGAAACGTCGTACCTTCATTGTGAATGTCGTGGGTTCGCTCTCAAACATACCGGTGTGCTGAAGTAGTAACGAATTGGCACGTTTTGTTCACGTGACAACCCTTTACTAATTGGCTGTGTCGGATGGAGGTGTGTTTACGACACTTACTTTTACGTGACCTAACTCATAAAAAGAGCTATACTATGGATAACATTCTTCCCGAGGCTGCAACCTCGATAATGCATGCACGTTTGCGTGCCGCGTACTTTTCCGATGCACTACTTCGTAATCAAACTCTTGACATTTTTCGAACCATCCGTTACTACCCCTCTGTATGTCACCAGTGTAATGTTTGTACACCCCGTCATTACATGTCCTCGCCGTCCATAGTCCAGGTAATTTATTTCACGTACGTGTAAAATATTTATCGGCTCGCTGGTCTCGTCAAAAAACTGCAATTAACAAGCACCTGGGGGAGGCAGCTATCGCATCTGCCTCACCGAGGGGGGCGTGTCTTGAGCCCGCGTGATTGACGCTCGCTCTGCCTCCACGTTGTGTTGAATGAGTATAAACAGTGGAACTGCATTCGCCTATAAAACGTGAATCGAATACGTAACTTACCTGTATGCGTGTGTTGTAAAGAACGCTGATGTGAAATACGAAACATACGGTCGCCTAACCCAGTCGTCATTGTGCAACCTGCCAATTGAACGGTGAATTTAAGCTACCTCTGTGTAAATCTGGCTCTGATACTCGCCAGTGCCTCCCCAGCCATTGACCTCACCGCACGTCACTGGCCCTCAACCCCCTCTTATACCTAAATAAATAAATAACCAGGTATATTTAGGCATCCTTAATGCCCCGGATATACAGGGCGGATTTGCGGCTCTCCCCACGCAGACGGAGGCACGCAGACACGCGCGGACACAGACACACAGAGACACGCGGAGACTCGTAGACACGCAGGGACTGACACAAAGACACGGAGACTGACACAAAGACACAGAGACACACGCGGAGACAGATACGACGACACCGATCCACGGAGACGCGTGGCATGCGGACGAGTCGCTTCCCACGGTGCGTGGTATTTATTCTGAGTGCGCGTCTCTGTGTCTTTACGTCTATGTGTGTATATATCTGTGTGTCATCGCCATTAGTGAGACAAAGGCGGCCGGGCGTGGTGCTGGCCACGTACAGCCCACGTTTGCCATATCGGCCTTCATAGGTGCTCGGTAACGGCACTTGACCCTACAGTCTGTTAAGGCTATACGGGGGATCTTTGTCTTGTCTTGTAATCTGCGGGTGGGGAGCGGTAGTGTAGTTGTCAGCGCGCTGCGCTATGAACCCCGCGACCCGGGTTCGATCTCCCCGCTCACGGCAACCACCAGTGACGATTTTCTAAACCGGTCCTGGACGTCCCCTAGGTTGACACGATACCTGGTGCCGGCACCACGCCCGACACCAGGTATCGTGTGCCGTGTCAGCCTTCATAGGTGCTCGCTAGTAGCACTTGCCCCAGCAGCCTTTAGAGGCTATGCGGGGGACCTTTGTCTATGCTTTGTGAATTCTCCGCCCAGATTACCAGTCAAATACAATGTACGGATGTAGGTTTTCACGGCTCGATTCATGATGGTTGCGCCTCGGAGATGTTCTTTCCGGATAGCCTTGGCACTGAGCGCTCTCACTCTTTCGCTCAACAGTCTATACGTACAGTCTATAGCCCTGTCGAACGATCTTCCTCTCTCCCTCGCGAGGTTTCGCCTCCCACGTTGGAAGCATCCTCAGGCGTTTGTACAGAGGGAGAGCGCTCAGTGACACGGCTACAGACTGTATGTATAGACTATGTGTATATACTGTAGAGAGAGGGAGATCGCTCGACGCGGCTATCCCGAAAGAACAGCTCTGAAGAGCAACCATCAGTCAAATAAAAAGCTCACGACATTCGCCAATCGCGTGGCCCTCTAACAGCGAGGCGACGTTTCGGGCAATGGCCCTTTGTGATGCTGCGTTGTCAATTTCACCAAGGCAGTGTCAGACATGTATCGTTAATAGGTGCTCGCTAACCGCACTTGACCCTACAGTCTGTTGAGGCTATACGGGGGATCTTTGTCCGTTGTGTACACCTACTGTACGTTGTGTACACTCCCCTGCTGGATGAGGGCATCCCCACGCCGGGGTCGTGGCCGTTATTTGACCGTGAGACAAAACGTATGGTCAGACAAGGTAGAGATGGTGAGGAAAGCGGTCGTGAGTGGTGGGAGGGATGGTGATTGGGAGTGAGTGATGGAAGTGGTGGTGAGCGGTGGTGAGTGGTGGCGCACGGTGGTGAGTGGTGGTAATTGCTGAGTGAGCGGTAGTGAGTGATGGGGATTGGTGAGTGAGTGGTGGTGAGCGGTAGTACACAGTAGTGAGCGGTGGTGAGTGGTGCACGGTGGCGAGTGTAGTTTGTGTGTTCTCCCCCTGCTCTGCGTGGGTTTCCTCAACGTTCCCCCGTTTCCTCCCACAACAAAAAAAACTCATTAATTAATTGGCCGATAACGTCATAATATATACGACTTAGTTTAGTTTCTGGCAAATGTTGGCGCCGGCTAACTGCGTGGCTGCCTTCCCCCCCCACCTTCCCCCCGTCTCTGCGGTTTCCTCGCTGTGTCCCTGAATCGTTCTCTTCAAATGCATTCGACATTGAAGGAATTTGCGCGGTGGCGCTGCGTTACGAATCCCAATTACCCAGATCATATTTGCTTCGTGGGTGGCACGGTGGCGCGGTGAGTAGCACTGCCGCCTCACAGCAAGAAGGATCCCCGGTTCGAATCCCGGCTCGGGTGCCTTTCTATGTGGATTTTGAACGTTCTTCCGGTGTCCGCGTTGGTTTTCACCTGTGCACTCCGGTTTCCGCCCACGGTCCAAAGACACGCTGCCGCACAGGTTAATTGGCCTGCGGACTAAATCACCCCTGGTGCCCTGTGACGGACCGGCGTCCCACCCAGGACATAGCCCTGCCTTGCGCCCTGTGTCTGTCGGGATAGGCTCCGGCGGGGAGCGTTGCACGAGCGATCCACTAACCCGCGTCGCGCTGTCGTAACCTCCCCGCGCGATGTTTTACGCAGTTGACGCGCTCGGGAGGATGAAGACTAACGCCAAGAGACCGCGCGCGGCCAAGGTTTGGAAACCTTCCGACAGCTTCTCCCCGCTCTGACGCCGCCGCGCTCCGATCACCCCGCTCCCACCGCGGCTCTCGTGCCCGGCATGTCTCTCGTGTCCCGCAAAGCCACTTGTTCGGAGGCTTTTCGTGACTATGTCCAGGGTGTCCCATATACTGTGCATGGAAACGTAGCGACGACACGGGGAGCATCAGAGGTCGTCAGAAGCAGGCGTGTCGCAGGCGCGGGTGTTACGGGTGTTGCGACACCCGCACTTTCACAGAAACATGACTCCATCCCCCCCCACTTTTTCCTGCAACACCCGCGGCCGCGACGCGCCTGGTCAGAAGTACTGTACGAGCAGTGGTGCTTTACGATGGTCTCACAATACGATGAAATCACTTTACGATACGTGTTACGCTACGGCTGCGCGTGATCGTGGGTGGCCCGGCAGCCTCGGGCGAGTCCTTATTTCTGTGAGGCGCAGATGTTACCACTGCGCCACCCTGATGCACCCCGCGCGGTTCCACCAACACGGCATGTGTCATCGTCGTCATCATCTTCATTGTCTCAGTCTCTGTTTGGGTGTCTAGCAGCCGGTTGTGTTTTACTTACAAACTGTTGTAAGGGCATGTTCGACTTACGACCAAATCGACTTACGACGGGGTCATCGGAACGTAACCCTGTCGCTAGTCGAGGAGTGACTATATATGTTTTTTTATATATTAATATCGCCGCACGGTGGCGCGGTGAATAGCGCTGCCGCCTCACAGCCAGAAGGTCCCGGGTTTGATTCCCGGATTGGGTGCCTTTCTGTGTAGAGGTTGCTGGTCTCCCCGTGTCCTCGTGGGTTTTCGCCGGGCACTCCAGTTTCTTCCCACATTCCAAAGACATGCTGCTGCATAGGTTAATTGTCCTGCGGGCTAAATTGCCCCCGTTGCCGTGTGATAGACTGGCGTGCCTTCCTGGGTATAGCCCTGCCCTGCGCCCTGTGTGTGCCGGGATAGGCTCCGGCTCACCGCAACCCTGTACAGGATTAAACAGTTTCTGACAATGAATTAATGAGGTAAGAGTCGTTTTAATACATACATTAATGAGCAAAGAAAACAATGTTAACGGGTCCGAATGGGGCTTTACACAAGTGTGTGTGTGGGGAGCGGTAGGTCAGCATTTAGCGCGCTGGGCTACAAACCTGCCGAGCCGAGTTCGAATCCCGCTCACGGCCAACACCAGTGACGGTTTTCTGAACCGGTCCTGAGCCTCCCCTAGGTCGACTCAGCCTCAAATGAGTACCCAGTGAGGTGTGTAAAAATTGCCACTAGGGAGACAAAGGCGACCTGGCGCGGTACTGGTCACCCACCCCCTCGTGTACCGTGTCGACCTTCATAGGTGCTCACTAACGGCACTTGCCCCTACAGTCTGTTAAGGCTATATAGCGGATCTTTGCCTTGTGTGTGTGTGTGTGTACACGTGTCAAACTGTGCGCGTGCATGCGTGTGCGAGACCCGAGTTCGATTCCCACTCATGGCCAACATTGCTGACGACTATTTGTCCCGTTCCGGGTCGCCGCTATGGTCGACTCGGCCTTAAATGAGTACGTGGTGCAGTGTTTAAACATCGGCACTGGAGAGACAAAGGTGGTCGGGCACGTCCCCGTGTCAGCTTTCACAGACGCCAGTCGCTAACGGAACTTGCCCGACCACTCTGTTAAGGCTATGCGGTGGGACTTGTGCCTTTGTCTGTGTCTCCCGTCCATCTGATCTTTCCAAAAATAATCTACGACCCGACACAGACGCTTAAACCGATCAGAGCTCGTGTCTGTGCGCGTGTCTGTGTGCGTGTGAGCGTGCGCGCGTGTGTGTGTGCGGCTCAGTGGTTAGCGCGCTGGGCTACAAACCTGGCGACCCGAGTTCGAATCCCGCTCACGGCCAACACCAGTGGCGAACTTTCTGAACCGGTCCTGCGCCTCCCCTAGATCGACTCAGCCTCAAATGAGTACCTTATGCGGCGTGTAAACATTGCCATTAGGGATGTGGTGCAACGCTTGCACCCTGTTGTCGGATGCCGCTTGTTTGTTGATACACCGCGGCGGTTAACACTCCGCGCCGAGAGAGACTAACTTTCTCTCGGTGCCCTGTGATGAACTGGCGTCCTATCCTGGTATAGCCCTGCCTTGCGCCCTGCGTCTGCCTGGATAAGCTCCGGCCCACCGCGTCTCTGTACAGGACTAAACGGTTTCCGACAACGGACGGATGAATGGCCGAGAGAGAACCCGTCGACGCCCCGAGTTCGATTCCCGCTCTCGTCTCCCCGGCAGACGCAGACGATGAGCTTCGTGGGTCAGCTGGCGGGGCAGGTGCTGGTGACGGTGCGCGACCTCTACAAGGGCCTGAACCCGGCGACGCTCACGGGCTGCATCGACGTGATCGTGGTGCGGCGCGCCGACGGCTCGCTCGTCTGCTCGCCCTTCCACGTGCGCTTCGGCAAGCTCGGCGTGCTCAGCTCCCGCGAGAAAGTGGTGAGCGTTCTCGGTTAACGCGGGGGCCGGAGCGCGGCAACGGGGTTCGATTCCCGGCTCGGCGCGAGCGATCGGTGATTAATCGGCCGATCCCGGGTTCGAATCTCGGCTCGGGCGCCTTTCTGTGTGGAGTTTATGTGTCCACCCCGTGTCCGCGTGGGTTTCCTCAGGGTTCTCCGGTTTTTTCCCACAAGTAAAAATAAAACACTCATTAATGATTTGGCCGATAACATCATAATATATAGGAAGCAGTATGTGGCAATATGGTGCCGGCAGACCGCCTGGCTGCCTCCTCCGCCTCTCTGTGCTTTCCTCGCGTCTTCTCTCGTCGAATGATATCTTCGACATTGAATAAATATAAGCGCGTTATAAATGTACAAATATTATTATTATTATTAGTCTGCATGTCGGGGCGTTGCCGACGACGTCACTAAGCCTCGCCCACCAACCCCCCTGTCGTGCAGGTGGATATCGAGGTGAACGGGTTCCCCGTCGATCTACAGATGAAGCTCGGGGACAACGGGGAGGCGTTCTTTGTGCTGGAGACGGACGAGGTGAGGTTACGCGGGGTCACGGGGTCGTGGGTGAGTGGAGGTGAGGGGTTCACCCCGTGGAGGAGGATCGTGAAGGACGCTACTGGGCAGTCGGAGGCAATCGCCCTCCAGCAACAACGGAGGAGCGACGCTCACAACAGCGAGCCGAGCACCGGGTGGATAAAACTCAGCAATCTGGCACGGCGGGGCGCACAGGTGGTGCATCTGCCAGTCATCTCAATCAGGCAGCCAATGGGAGCTGGGTCTGTCCCGTGACCTGTCAGCGAGCCTCCGACACTCTGCGTGGCCGCGAGGTGCACCTGGCCTGGCACAGGCGCCTTGGTGACGTCGCCGCCACTTAGTGGCGACCGGCGGTTGTTGTTGTTGGGTTCACCCCGGGGTCGCAACCGGATTCGGTGTGTGTCGGCGTGCCAGCGGGAGTTGGTTTGTACCGAGATCTGGTGCCGGAGTCGCAGTGAGCGGCAACACGCTGTGAGAACACACCCCGGGATGACAGAAAGATACGGGTCTGGGTTTGGTCTCTCGTCGACAAGGTAGCAATGCTGCCACTAACCCATTCACCCACCCACCCATTCATCCACCCACTCACCCATTCACACATTTACCTACCCATTCACCCACCCTTTTACCCATTCACCCACCCATTTCTCTACCCATCCACCCACTCCGTCACCCACCCATTTTACCCATCCACTCATTCACTCACCTATTTACCTACTCACCCAACCGCCCACTCACTCCTTCACCCATCCGTCTACCTACCTCCCTACCCACCCCTGCGACCCCCTCCTCTTCTTACCGAGCGGGATTAACGAGGATTTTGTGGAGCGGCGGGAGGAGGAGCAGGTCGCGATGGCTGCGTGCTTCTTCTTCTTTGCGATTCTTCGAAGCGCGATGTTAAATTAGTTTCCCATTTTCTTACACAGCCCCTTGCATTTTCATTGAAGGCTGCGTGCTGATTGGCGGCGTGACGAAGTGGCGATGACGCGACCCTTTGCGTGCCCGCGTCACGTGACGCGCGCACGCGTGTGTGTATGGGGGAGCGGTAGCACCGCCCACAGATGTCGGTTGACCAATGAGAAGTCGAGTCGGCTATTTTTTTAAATCTTAGGCCAGCGCCCACTACGGGTTGATTGACCAATCAGGAGGCGAGGCTGGCTCGTGCCTTTGTTTTGATCACGTGACGCGGGGTGACACGTGGGCAGGAGGTAGACACAAGACACGGGGTCAGACACGGGAGTATGGGATGAGGGAGAGACGGGGAGAGGCATACATGGGGAGACGAATAGAGACACGGACATGGGATGAGACACGGGTAGAGCACACGACACGGAGACATGGGGAGAGACGTGGACACGGGGAGAGACACTGGGAGGGACACGGGGAGGGACACGGGGAGAGACACGGGGTCAAGTGCAACATTTTGGTAGGAGGGGAGAGTTAATGGAGAGTTTGATATTTGAATGGGCGAGAGAGATATGGTGGAGAGAGAGAGTAGAGGGGAGCAGGCGTGGCCCATTAAACGTTCCGTGTTATTTAGTTGTGGGAGGAAACCCACGCAAAACGGGGAGAACACACAAACACACAGCCATCCCTCCACCACAAAGACAAAGATCCCCCTGCAGTCTGTTGCTGGTATACGGGGGAGCTTTGACTTTGTGTGCGAGTGAGAGTGTGTGACTGCGTGGTGCAAGCTGCCAGCACTTGACCCTGCATCCTGTGGAGGCTATACGGGGGATCTTTGTGTTGCAGGGGGAGCTGCCCCCCCACCTCTCCACGTCGCCCATCCCGATGGGGGGCGCCGGGCCGCTGGCTCCGCACGCCACCACGCCACCCTCCTCCTCCACCGACCCCGCACCAAAGGTGGGGGCATTGTAGGTAGATGCAGAGCGGAGCATTGTGGGCGATAAGCGGTGCGTCATGGGTGGAGTGCGGTGCATTGCGGGTGGAGTGCGGCGCATTGCGGGTGGAGCGTGATGCAAGGTGGTGAATTGTGGGTAGGGGTAGAGAGTGCTGCATTGTGGGTGGACTGGTGCGTTGCGGTCGGAGAGTGGTGCAGAGTGCAGCGCGGTGATTTGTGGGTATAGGGTAGACAGCGGTGCATTGTGGATGGCGAGCGGTGCATTGTGGGTGCGCGGCGAGCAGGGCGAGCTTTCCGATGCCGCGGGTAGCGCGGTCCCCACGGAGATGCTGAAGCGGCAGAGGATGAGGAGGAGGCAGGATGAGGTGGAAGGACGGCGCGGAGGAGGAGAGTCCACGGACGAGGAGGAGCGTGACGAGGAGGAGGAGAGGGGTGGCGGACGAGGGGGCGACGCGGGAGACATCTTTGACTTTGAACTCGACGAGGAGGCCCCGTCGTCGGCGAGGACGGTGACGACGACGACGAGGAGGGGGTGAGCTCTCCGCCGGGCCCGACTCGCGCACACCCAGTGGCGTGCAGAGATTTCGTGATGCCCGGGGGCCAACTCCGACTCCTTGATTGTGTGCCCCCAAGACTCAAGTATAGGGCCCTAGTACTGAGAAATGTGAGAAAGGAAGACGTCTTAAATATGTAAAAACAGATTAAATAAACGTTTTATTCAAATTAAATATAACGTGTCGACGGTCGTCGACAGGGCACTGAAAGAGTTAATCGGCATTACGCACACAGTATTTACATGTAACAGGTTCTCTACTCTGGTCTCGCTTATTAAAACACGGATCCACATTCACACCAGCTTGTGGGCCTGTTTAATTTCATTCTTTGATTGGATGCCCCCCTGAAATGGATGCCCGGGGCCATCGCCCCCTCCGCCCCCCTCTCTGCACGCCACTGCACACACCTGCAGACGGCGGCAGGGTGGCGCAGTGGTAACATCCGCGCTTCACAGAGAGAAGGTCCTGCCCCAGCCGGTTGGATTCCCGCCTCGGGCGCCTTTCTGCGTGGGGTTTGTGTGTTCTCTCCCCCTGTTCTGCGTGGGTTTCTTTCCGGGTTCTGTGGTTTCCCCCCAGCACTAAAACACACTCATTCATTAATTGGCCAATAACATCGTAATATATGGGACACAGTGTGTGGCAAAAGTTGGTCCGGAGTAGTCTGCCAGTAGGGGGCGGCCATTCTTGCAGGGCGGTGCCTGTGGTCGTGTTGTGGCTATAGTTGTAGTGTGGTTGTGGTTGTTGCGTTGTGTGGTTGTAGGTGTGTGCCGAGTCCAGGGGAGCACCGCGTGAGAGCCCCCACCTTCATGCCGACGCAGAAGACGCTGTCAGACGGAGAGTGGAGTCCCACGCCCAGGTGCTGGACACGGACACAGGGACACTTGACCACTAGACACGGGGACGGGGAGACACGGGGACACAAGACCACTAGATTACGGGGACAGGGAGACACAGGGATATGGGGACAGGGCAGTGGCGTGCAGAGGTTTGGTGATGCCCGGGGCCAACTCCAACTCCTTGATTGTATGCCCCCAAGACTCAAGTGTAGGGCCTAGTACTGAGAAATGTGAGAAAGGAAGACAACTTTGGGAACTATCATTCATTCATGAAATGAGTTGTAAGGCAGCACTATAACGTGTCGACGGTCGTCGCGTCCCCCCCCTCCTCGCCTCGCAGCCCTTCACGCAGCCCTTCACGCAGCCCTCAGAGCGACTCGGAGCTGAGCGTGGTGCCCTCGGGCGGCGGGCGCCAGCACTCCGCGGTGGAGCAGCACATGCAGTGGGCGTGGGGCGGCTTCCCGCGCGCCGCCCTGGTGAGCGCGCGGCGTCGCTGTGCCAACAGCTCGCTCGCTCGCCGGCGACCTCGACCGCGTTCGGGACACCGCGTCCAGCAGAATAGTTAATCGTAGCAGTGCGTTCGTTCGTCGGCAGAAACCGCTTAAGTCTGTTTGGTTGTCGCGGTGAGCCGGAGCATATCATCCCGGCGGACACGGGGCGCGAGACAGGGCTATACCCAGGAGGGGACGCCAGTCCCATCACAGGGCACCGGAGGGCAATTTAGTCTGCAGGCCAATTAAGCTATGCAGCAGCATGTATTTAGACTGTGGGAGGAAAACAAAACGGTAAATACAAGTTATACCGCGTGGCACATATTCTGTCAAGGCGGCACGGTGGCGCGGTGAGTAGCGCTGCCACCTCACAGCAAGAAGCCCCCGGGTTCGTATCCCGGCTCGGGTGCCTTTCTGTGTGAAGTTTGCACGTTCTCGCCGTGTCCGCCTGGATTTTCGCCGGGCACTCCGGTTTCCTTCCCCCAGTCCAGTGGCATGATGCTGTATAGGTTAACCGGCCTGCTGACTAGTTTGCCCCCGTGCCTTGTGATGGACTGGCGTCCCATTGCGGGTATAGTTCCTGCCTTTCACCCTGTGTCTGCCGGGATAGGCTTCGGCTCCCCGCAACCCTGTATAGTATTAAGCGGGTTCCCCCCACTGCTCCCACCTCTACAGCAAAACCGGCTCACGATGACCGGGGAGCATCGCGATGGTGATACGTCGCGACTCCCGGCCCGCGGCGGGGCCCGGCTAGACTCGACAACCGTGGAATCGTCGTCATCATCATCATCAGCAGCAGCAGCAGCATCATCAGCAGCAATAGCAAACGGAACAATGTCAGCGGCACCGAAATCGCTCGAGTCGGCAGCTCGAGTTAGAACATCGTCATCACCGTCAGCAGTAGAAACATCACCATCGGGTTCATCGTCACCAACAGCTGCCGCAGCCACCGCTCCGGCGACGCAAGCGGACGGCACAGCGGCGGCAGCATCGTCATCGACAGGCGTGTCGAGTGCGGTGCCGGGCGAGTCCCCGTGCGCCGTGCCGGCGATCCTGATCGAGGGTGCCGACGCGACCGCCAAGAGCCCTGCCCTGCGCGGCCCCGTGGAGTCCCCGACACCCCGCGACGCCGCCGGAGCGACCCCCAGGGCCCCCCTCGTGTCGTGGGACTCGGTGTACGAGGATGCGCAGAGCGGCTCCGTGGATGTGGCGGCGACGGTGACAGCCGCTGGGGAGGGTGAGTGTGCTGGGCACCGCTCTGGGCAGGTGGCTGGGTCGATGAGTGGTTGCGTGGGTGGGTAGATGGGTGGCTGGGTGGGTGTGTGGATGGGTGGGTAGATGAGTGGTTGTGTGGGTGGGTGGGTAGATGGGTGGTTGTGTGGTTGGGTGGTCATTTGGTTGGGTTGCTGGGAAATTGTGTATGCCAGTCATCTCAGGCGGGTGGGTTGCGTGACCTGCCAGTAGAGAGCCTTCCAGACTTTGCGTGCACCTAGCTTGGCGCGAGCGTTACGGTGAGGGAACCGCTGCTAGGTGACGAATAGCGGCTGTTGTTATAGGTGTGTGTGTGCATCTGTCTGTGGCGCTGGCCACCCACCCCGTCGTGTGCCCAGCGGGCCTTACAGCATTTGACCTTGCCGTATGTTAAGGCTACACGGGGGATCTTTGTCTTTTTATGAGCAGCAGTGTTGAAGTAGTTAGTGCACCACCGCTACGAACCCTTTCGGCACGTTCGATTCCCGCTGACGATTACGTGAACCTGTCCTGAGTCCCCCTGCGGAGACAAAGGTGGCCGGGCGTGGTGCTGGCCACCCACACCGTCGTGTGCCGTGCCGGCCTTTACAGGTGCCGTTCGCTAACAGAACTTGGCCCTACAGTCTGTTGAGGCTTACACGGGGGACCTTTGTCTGTTGCTGACACTCTAGAGGAGCACAAGCGGGGTGAGGGTGGGGAGCATCAGGGTGTCTCGGGGGTGGCGCTCCCCGCGACCGGCGCCTACGGAGGAAGTTACACCACGAGGTGAGTCCCGTAAAGAGCTTGCAAGCTCACTGGGTATCTGTTCTGCTGTAATAATAAACATCCATCCATCCTTTAATTGGTTGGCCGATAACCTAATATATAGGAAGCAGTGTGTGGCAATGTGGCGCCGGAAAAACCGCCTGGCTGCCTCCTCCACCTCTCTGCGCTTTCCTCGTTCCTCTGCTGTCCTTGTCTCGTCGAATGAATATCCTCGGCATTGAATGACTATGTGTGCGTTATAAATGTAAAATTATTGTTGTTATTATTATTAAACTCCTGGAACGCACAAACTCCACGCGGAAAGGCACCCGAGCCGGGAATTGAGGAGGCGGCGGCGCTCCCTCACCGCCACGCCGCCACGCCGCCCTAACCGTCTCCCCTCTCTGCCCGGGCAGGCCGGCCAGCCTGCCTCTGAGCGGCCCCCCGTGCCGGCCTCCCTACGCGGCCAGCCCCCCCGACAGCGGCACCGACTGCCGCTGGGACTCGCCGCCGTCGCCTTCCACCGCGGAGACGCCGTGGGTGGCTCTGTCGCTGTGCGGCGGGCTGAGCGACGGCGCAGCGCAGCTCACCGAAGGTGCGCCGCTGGATTGTGTGCAGAGCCGGATACTGCCGATCGTCGGAAGCGGAGCGCGCGTTTACTTGAGACGGAACGGTTGTGATGATTGGCTGGTTGGCACGCTTGATGTTGTTCGTTCCCTGCGCGCGCCCCCCTCTCTGCGACGTCTCCCGCGCCCCCCCGCGCGGTCCCCCCCCCACCCCGCCCCCCGCTCCCTCACGTCACGCAGAGCGGTTCCGCGAGTTCGCCGTCTCGTTCGGCGACCTGAGCGAGAACCCGGAGCTGCTCAACGACCCGCAGCTCGTGGTGAAGATCGGCGGCAGGTGAGTGGTCGGCCCTGACACGGCCTCCACACGGCCCCCACACGGCACATGGTGGATCAGGTCGCTCCTGCGAGCGAGACTCCATCCCGGCGTGCGGAGGCCTCGCCCGCGCGGTGGAGAGACGGGCGGCTAGCCCAGCAGGGGGCGCGTCTGCACAGCGTCCCGGGCCCACACACACACCCTCACCAAAAACCCACGCGGACACGGGGCGAACGTGCAAACTTCACACAGAAAGGCACCTGAGCCGGGATTCGAACCGGGGTCCTCCTTGGTGTGAGGCGGCAGCGCTACTTGCTACGCCACCCTGCTGCCCTCCGAGTTTTCCTCCCACGTGTATAAACGCTCATGAAGTGCCCGAGAACACCTTACTATATAGGGGACCGCAGAGCTGGCATGATTGCTGGTATCACCGGCTTCTCCACACCATTGCCTCGTTATCTGTGGTGCCTCCCCCTCGCGCCGCTGAGTCGTCCTCTCTCTCTCTGAGTCGCCCTCTCTCTCCGAGTCATCCTCTCTCTCCGAGTCATCCTCTCTGTCTCTCTCCGAGTCGCTATCTTTCTCTCCTAACCGCCCTCTCTCTGTCTCTATGTGTGTCCGAGTCGCCATCTCTCTCTACGACGGTGGCCACACGTTCAGTTCTAATGAGCCGGTGGTCTGGGTAAGGCTGAGAGCTGTTGTACCCCCCTGTGTGTGTCTGTCGGGCGGCCTGCTTGGCCGCAGCTATTACAACTGGGCCGTGGCGGCGCCCATCGTCATTGCTGTGCACGCCTTCGGGAGGCCGCTACCACAGGTGGGCACACACACACACACACGGGGACTGTTATAATAATAATAATCATAATAATAAACTCTTTATAACGCGCGGCACATATTCATTCAATGTACTGACGTAGGTTTTCACGGCTCGACTCATGACGGCGACCCGAGTTCGAAGCCTGCTTACCAGTGACGATATTCTGAACCGGTCCTGGACTGCCTCCCCTAGGTCGACTCAGCCTCACAATGAGTACCCAGTACGGTGTGTAAACGTTGCCACTAGGGAGACAAAGGCGGCCGGGCGTGGTGCCGGGCACCCGCCCCCTCGTGTGCCGTGCCGGCTTCCATAGGTGCTCCTTGCTAACGGCCGTTGTGCGTGTAGGCGTGCGTGGAGCGGCTGGTGAGCCAGAAGATGTCGCGATCGACCTACCGCTCCTGGTTCAGCTGGGGTCGCCGTGACAACGCAGCACTGGTGAGACTCCCCGTGACCCGCCCCGTGACCTCCCGTGACCCTCCCCGTGACCTCGCCGTGACCTAACCGTGACCTTGTGCAGGACTCACCGGGGAGGGGTGAACCATTGAGCGCCCCCAGCGGCGCCGAGTCGATCCCCAGCACTAACACGGACTCCACCACACAGAGGTGACCACCCCTACACCCCTCCAGCCCTCCACCTTCTACCTCCATCCTCCACCCCTCCACTACCACCGCCAC
>JAZEWU010000002.1:26302784-26314602 GCA_036362915.1 Geotria australis
GCAGCCAAGCGGTTTGCCGGCGCCAACATATTGCCACACACTGCTTCCTATACATTATGATGTTATCGCCCAATTCATAATGAATGGTTTTTTTGTTGTTGCGGGAGGAAACCGGAGAATGCGGAAGAAACCCACGCAGAACAAGGGGAGAACACACAAACTCCACACAGAAAGGCGGCCGAGGCGGGAATGTAACCGCCTCGGGCAAGACCATTCTCTCTGTGAGGCACCACCGTGCCTTCCAGTCCAGAAAAAAATCCCAATCAGCGCACCAAATGTGCGGTGATTGAACCAGTGTTTATTACAAACAGATGTAGCCGGGTCATTCCAGGGTCGTTGCATGATTGAGAATAATATTTTGTCCCCGTCGCAGCACTTCCTAGAAGTCAACGATTGGTAAACAGAACGAATCTAAATATTCACTTCGACACCAGCTCTCTGTGCTTTTCAGAGTGCGCGTGGATGTTTACCCGAGTGGTCTGCATTCCTCAACGCATGTGACATCCAACACGCGAAAAATTACATCACACACATAACCCTGGGCGGCACGGTGGCGCGGTGAGTAGCGCTGCCGCCTCGCAATAAGAAAGATCCGGGTTCGAATCCCGGCTCTGGTGCCTTTCTGTGTGGAGTTTGTATGTTCTCCCCGCTCCCCGTGTCCGCGTGGGTTTTCAACGGGCACTCCGGTTTCCTCCCACAGTCTAAATACATGATGCTGCATAGGTTACTTGGCCTGTGCACTAAATAGCCCCCGGTGCCCTGTGATGGACTGACGTCCCATCCAAGGTATAGTCCTGCCTTGTGCCCTGTGTCTGCCTGGATAGGCACCGGCTCACCGCGACCCTGTAGAGGATTAAGCGGTTTCTGACAATGGGTGGATGGATGGAAATAACCACAACACTTGTCCCGTGCCCAGGAGCACTCGACAGTCACATGATGTGCAGAGTGTTGTGGAGTAATCAGGGGTGAAAGTAACTTAACATTCTTACCGCTAAGGTCGTATCGCAACCCCCCACAACCACCCATTTGTACGGAATGCTTCGGCCACAGGGCGCAAGGCAGGGCTATACCCAGCATAGGACGCCATTTCATCACAGGGCACCGGGGGAAATTTTGTCCACAGGCCAATTAACCTATGCAGTAGCATGTATTTGGACTGTGGGAGAAAACTGGAGTGCCCGGCGAAAACCCACGCGGACACGGGAAAAACATACATTATTTTATTTTTTAAGATTGGTTTCATCAGCTTGGGCTATGTGGAAACAGCGATCATGAATATCTGATCATTTGTTTACAATTACGCATCTGAACATTAGCAGCGACGTTGCAGATGAAAACTGGGGTTGGACCAGAACCGGGATGCGTGATACGGAAAGCATTCGGTCCGTTTTCCAAACCCCCCCACTGCCCACCGCAGAGCTTGGCCGCCCGTCAGTCTCTCCCTTCACTCATGTCGCCTGCCCGCTTTCCTATATATAGGACGGCGCTGAAGCTTGGACCAATCTCGTTGAGGCTCATGTCTGACGCGAGAAACATGTCTGACTGTGTTGCTGGCGGCTCTGAAACTGTTATTGACTCGTTACTATTACTGGTTTAATCTGCGGCCGTAAAAAAAAACCGATCCGATATTACACAGCACTCGTATCAAGCGCTCACCGCCATTATCATCACCGCGTGATGTTACCATCGCGTCCTTCATTCTGCAGCTGAGACCCAGTGTTTAAACTCTGCTCATGCAGTGTCACCACGGCAACTAGCTGGATTTAGATCTTCCCATCCATCCATCCATTGTCCTAACTCATGACCTAACTCATAAAAAGAGCTATACTATGGATAACATTGGTCACGAAAGCCTTCGTGTTAAAATAAATCACTCAAACCTATGCAGGGTTGCGGTGAGCCGGAGCCTGTACCGGCAGATGCAGGGCGCAGGGCAAGACCATACCCAGGATGGGACGCCAGTCCATCACAGGGCACCGCGGGCAATTTAGTCCGCAGGCGAGCCCTCTAGGGGGGGCTAAAGCCTAATCGTCCACGCTGGCCACCTGCCAATCAACGAACTTTGGTGTGCCGGTTTTACTGCAGGCTGGAAGATTGAATCACAACGGCGACCTCCGGATTGCAAATCCAAACCTTCTAACCATTACACCACTGCATCATTCTCCAGCAGCCACGAGCCAACCCAGCCGCCGCCACTGAGCGTTTGGCGTAAAGAAGGGAGGTTAAAACACCGTACCTTGGTAGTTCATCGCAGGGCACGCATCTCGATCTCGAAATGAAGCAGGCTCCTCGCTCTCCCACGAAGCTGTCAAGAATCCAACGCTTGCCACCGAGGCGAAAAAACGGCTTCTTTAAGGACAAACGTCCTTTTTTTGCTGAGCTCTGTGGCCTTTCAGCGTGGCCGTGTGCTCAGCTACTTGTTTTCCAGTGCCGCCTGATGTGGAGGCGTTATATATACGGAACACGGGACACCTCGCTTTCTGGCAATCCGGACGGTGTCGCGTGTCTGGACAGGCCTGTGTATACAGCCGTGTTTATTTTTCCAGCGCGTGGTCCGGGGAATGGACGTGACGCTGTCAGGTCATCTCAGTTTCGCGGCAAGCGGCGCGTTATTTATAGGAGCCCAGCATCGCGTGCCCTCACTGACGCTTGAGATCCGCGCACAAATCCTCAGAGACGCCAACTATAAGCGGAGTCGGAGGAACAACAGTCCGAGGAAAATTGGACAGTGCAGACGGAACTGTGTGTGCCCTGGGTGGTGCTCGGTGTCGGTCTCAAGGAACACACACCGCGCGGAGGAAGCCCATGTGTTGTGGCGATTGACTGTCGTAGCTGTGCCACGAGATGTGTTGTTTTTCTCACGCGTCGCACCGGTGCCGTCAGTTATGTACTGAACCTCAGCAAGTGTTTGACGGACTCTACAGAGCGTGCTTTCAACTGCTTGCCGTGGTTATTGTTTTTAACGCCCTTATTTGGTAACTACCAATTATATCAGAGATGATTTAACAGGGTAGCACTGTGGTTAAAGCATGACGCAGTTGCTGATACGGTATTAATAAAGTAAACAAACAAAAATATCACAACCAACCACAATGGTTGCTCTTCAGAGCTGTTCTTTCGGGATAGCCGTGTCGAGCGATCTCCATCTCTACCTCGGGACGTTTCGTCTCCCACGTTTCAGCATCAAGCGTTATGATTGTATGTGGAAACTGACCGTTTATAAAGGTGACTGACAAAGGGGTTGGGCGAGGGTGATGGGATCCCGTGACCGCCTGTATGGACGGGTTATCAATGCCACAGGTCGCTCTTGCAAATGAGATTCCTATCCGGGTCTCCGAGTTCTCTCATGATTAAACAAAATCATGTGTAACTTGACGGCGGCACGGTAGCGCGGTGAGTAAGCGCTGCCGCCTCACAGCAACAAGGACCCTGGTTCGAATCCCGGCTCGGGTGCCTTTCTCTCTGTGGTTTGCATGTTCACCCGTGTCCGCGTGGGTTTTCGTCGGGCACACCGGGTTTCCTGCCACAGTCCAAAGACATGCTGCTGCACGGGTTAAACGGCCTACTGACTAAATTGCCACGGGTGCCCTGTGATGGGCCTGGCGTCCCATCCTGGGTATAGCCCTGCCTTGCACCCTGTGTCTGCCGGGATAGCCTCCGGCTCACCCGACCACCGCCCCCAATCACAGACAAAAATAGGGACGCGCCGGGCTGCGTTTGTGCAACATTTTTGAATTTTATTTCTCGAGCAATGCGTGAAGGGCGCCGATGTTAAAGGTCAAGGTTCAGCCCCTTGATCGCGTGCGCTGCTGCAGCCACCCGAGGAGGGCCGGGCACTCATCTGTACGCCTCGCACAGTAGCCCTGGCCTAAGACAACCCGCGTAGGCAGCGGGACTCAACTACAACTGCCGTTCGCCGCTAAGTGGCTCTGACGTCACCAGGGCGCCTGTGCCAGGCCAGGTGCACCTTGGAGGGACTCGCACACATAAGCACCATCGATCTGCTGCAGAGGCAAGGCAAACTGTAACTGGAGCCAGGCCAGAGAGCAGCATTAGGCTCAGCCAGGGGATGGCAGTTCGGCAGAGCCGGGATTAACACCGGCCGTGCTGCGGCAGATCATGGGATGACCGCCACGTCGAGGGACAGGCGAGAAGGCCCGAGTAACATTACCTCCAGTTGCAGAAGCTGTTATTAATAGACATGTGTTGCTGGCCGTTGGCTCAATTTAGTTCACGGATTGTCTGTAGATGCGAGGTGCTGCCCACAGTTACAGTACCCAGCCACTGCCTCGGGCTCCTGTGCAGACGTTACAAGTGTCGTTGCTATTACAATCAAGTGAGTGTTAAATAAGGCGCAGTTGGCCAATTTGTCACGTAATCTCAATCATATCTACGAGATTTATACATTCGTAGCATTGATGGTTGGTCTTCAGAGCTGTTCTTTCGTGATAGCCGTGTCGAGCGAGCCCCTCTCCCTCGCGACGTTTCGCCTACCACGTTGGAAGCATCGTCAGGCGTTATGATGCTTGATGATGCGTTATAACGCCTGACGATGCTTCCAAAATGGAAGGCGAAACGTTGCGTGGAAGCGAAGGAGCTCACTCAGTGACACGGCTATCCCGAAAGAACAGGTCTGAAGAGCAACCATCATGAATCAAGCCGTGACAAACATACAACAGTAGATTAGTAGCATTTCCTTAAAATCATCAGATTCACCATCGTCGCTGACATCATAGTTATCGCCATTACGCGCATTTCGGTTTCAGCCATTACAGATCGATGCCGTTATCCGACAACGCTCACTTGCACGCACGCACGCACACTTCTTACTCAATGCTAAAGATTCAAAAACGCATAATTGCTTGCAAAAAACAACTTGTCAAGAGAATACAGTTTCAAGGGAAGCGTTGCAAAGCTCTAACATTTTCATGCAGCGTGATTTATTTTTGTAAATCAGCTTTGCTTGGCGGTAATCATCTGCTGTTGTTATGATAGATTTCTGCTCGTCACGAATTAACAAAGCAGTTTTAGTTCGATCACGTATCAAATTTAAAGCCAGTGTGAAATTTTCACCTCTCGTTCTGGATTGTGTACACACCACACGTACATATGACGGGATCAAATCATCTCCATGATAAAAACCGAGCATCAGTCAGTGCCCATCTCTGTTGTTCATGAGCCAGTGGTATGGCATTCCACGTTATTGTGGCCGGGCAGAGTCACGTTAATGACAGCCACACCGGTGACGTCCCTAAACGAGGTGGCACTCGTGTTGCCAACTCTCGAGGTCCAATGATCGGTCAAGTTCACTCTTTAAGTTGACCCCAACTGAAAATGTAACCGAGTAATCGTGAAAACATTTGCTCTCAGCTAACGTAAGATTTGGGTCGTGACCGGGACATAGCGCATTTCGTGTCCACTTTACAGCGTATGGAGCCGTTTGGTAAATCCTGTGGGGCTGTGATGGCGAGCGCTCAAACCGCTCGGCCACCAAACCTTCCGGGACATCCTGCCTTTAAGATACCACGTGTGTAGTGTGTATGACATTGGTTATCTTTACCCAAAAAATCCAAGAAAATATCTAAATGCATTACGTTTCTATTATCGCAACAGCTTCACCAACAAGACTTTAGTCGGGCTTTGCAACTCTTGCCTTCAAAATATCCCAAGGTTGTTTACAGGCTTCTAGTCAACAGCCTCCTAATTTTAGTCTACATTTTACAAAATTAAATTAAAAAATATCGGAACATGTTGTATAAATAGTTGTGGATGTGCAGTACCGTTTGCTCATTCAGTTTTTTCAAAATTTGTAAAGGAACCATAAACAAGGCACAAGAAATACCGCAGGGCAGTTGTCAATATTCACGACACAAAACGTCTGTTTCGGAGCAATAGGTGTTCAACGACATGGTCTTAAAACGTACCATGAACTTAAGTCAAACACAGAGGGAGGCTTATTAAGACAAAAACAGATCTCCCAGGCTGGGAGTGAAAGGGGTTGCAGCAATGGCAGCGTTGTTTTACAGTTGTACTGACGAAGTCCTCTCGGGAGGCCGTTCCATGACTGCATGGTTAACAGACGAATACAATGGTTGCTCTTCAGAGCTGTTCTTTCGGGGTAGCCATGTCGAGCGATCTCCTTCTCTCCCTTGACACGGCTACCCATAAAAACAGCTGTGAAGAGCAACCTTCATGAATCGAGCCGTGAAAACCTCCGTCAGTACAGACTAATAGGGTCAATTTGCAAATCTTTCTGCCACATTTTTTGCCAGTGTACAGATAATGTAAACAATATACATTTTCTGGCAACATACAAGGATTTACCTTTTCTCATTGCCAGAAAACGTAAAACCTTGTATATTGTTTACATCGGGAGTCGCTCAACCCACGCCTCGCCCTGCTTCGCTCCATAGGCTGACGTTTTGTGTCGAGGGCACCAACTGGCAGCTGCCGAGGGCTTCTCTCCATCACAGATATTTCGTATCCGAGTCTCAAGACTTACGGCGGGGGGGTGGAAAAAGGAAGAACCAAAAAAACCCAGAGCTTCCGGCACTGCACTCCAGACAGCCAACGGCTACCAGTTGCAAGTCGGGACGTTCGCACACTGACGCCGCGACCGCGATTGCACTTACGCCCATTGGCAAGGTTGATACACAAACACGTTTTACGGTTAAATGAAGATTCGGAGGCCCGGTCCGCGCGCGGCGACCGTTACGGGGCAACGTTCGCCGCGGGTTGTGACGTAACGCTGCGCTCCTTGGGAATACACGACGCAAGGAAGGCCCGTGCCGCTCCGTTGCCTGCCCTCGCACGGGCGGTAATCACGCCTGAACGTGACGGCGCGCGAAGCGACACTGCCCTAGGAAGCCGCGTCGTTACGTTGTCACCCGGACGGCGGGCGACGATCGGGGCAAGCCGCCGGTTCAAACGGCCGGTCCCCGTCGGATGAGAAATCGCTCTGTAAACGGGTCGCCCGCGTGCGGACCGGGTTATTATACTGTAACACACTAAATACGCGACGGTGTGGGTTATCTCGCTAAATTAAGGCCCGCGCACACTGCACACCGGCAGCGGCCAATAGACGGGACGGAACAATCCATCGGGCGGGGTTCGCACGGGGAATCGGGGGGGGGGGGGGGGGGCCCACTGCAAAAAGGATCGTCCCAAGTAACGGTGCATTCTCTGCAAGCAAGCTTTAGGAACGCCTGCAAGATCAAGGAGATGGTAACGGTGCTCTACCACCCAGCCGCGCTCCCAGGGCTGACCCCTGGCAATGGACGGGGAGCCTGGGCTCGAACCAGCAAACCCCTCACAGACGCACAGGGCGGACGAGCCACTTTGTGCGAGCTGTGGTGAAGCTCCCGGCCTCTGCCTGGGGCCGCTCTGGTGCTGACCAGGACTGGGGTCAGGCTTAAGCGCCAGATCAATCGTACGTGACCAAACGTGCGGCGATTAATTTACGGTGGCTGGACACGGAGGATCCCGGCTCGGGTGCCTTTCTGTGTGGGGTTTACATGTTCTCCCCGTGTCCGCGTGGGTTTTCGTCGGGCACACCGGGTTTCCTGCCACAGTCCAAAGACATGCTGCTGCAGAAGTTAAGTGGCCTGTTGACTAAATAGCCCCCGGTGCCGTGTGATGGACTGGCGTATTAACCTGGGTATAGCCCTGCCTTGCGACCTGTGTCTGCCGGGATAGGCTCCGACTCACCGCAACCCTGTACAGAGTTAAGCGGTTTCTGACAATGAATGAATGGGCACGGGGGGTTCTGTGCTGAGCTTAACAGGCACTTGCTAACAGCGCTTGCCCCCTTTGGTCTCTCAGGAAAACCAAGAGACCTTTGTGTGTTAAGATGTATGTGCATATGCGTCTGCTGTATGCAAGTATTGGTATTTATGTGCCAGCGTTGAATGAGTATGTGTCGGTGTTGAATGTGCACGTGTGTGTAAGGTGAGTTGGCCTTTCTGGTATGCCAGTAGAGTATGTGTACGTGTGTTGGCATTGTTATCCTGATGACTAACATTTCAGCGGGGAAAACGTTGCTCCCGTCCATCACGGGGCATCGGGGGCAAGTTAGTCAGCAGGCCAATTAACCTATGCAGCAGCATGTCTTTGGACTGTGGGAGGAAACTGGAGTGCTCGACGAAGACCCACGCGGGCACGGGGACAACGTGCAAACTCCACAGAGAAAGGCACCCGAGCCGGGATTCTAAACCAGAACCTTCTTGCTGTGAGGAGGCGGCGGCGCTACTCACCGCTACGCCACCGTGCCGCCCGCAACGATTTAATGCAACTAGTAAATTGGGCCATTCGATCTTCAAGCACGTCTACCTCTCCTTAACCCAGGTTGAGTAATGCACCGCGCGGTTATTGGGACGATGACAGTGACCCTCAGTCGGTAGCGCTCATTCCCCAAAACCTCTCCAAACAGGTCGCATACCCCCCCCGCCCACCTCACCCCCCTTTGCTCTGTGGGGTTTCTAAGCAAGCTGCTAACTTGACGTTTGGGCAAGTTAGAGATCGTTTTGTTCACACTGTTTGATGAGCAGTGGACACGGTGTGATTCGTTCCATCGGTGTGATATTTGTTTTTTAACACCCACAACCCCTCCACTTCCAATGTCTTCTCTCACTCGAATTTTCCCCAAAAGACCTCAACGCGTTGAAGTCAAATTCTAATTTAACAAGACCTTGACGATCCTGCTATGATTCTCCGCACCAATCACCCGATACGTGACACTTTGGAATCCCACAAACACCCGCACGAACCCGGGAGGGAGAAACTTTACCCAGAGTTTAACCAAAGTGGAGTTTCCTGGGGCACTGCGTTTATCTTGCGAGCGATTACGCCATTTGAGAGGCGGCCTAAGCCGAGACAGCATTCGAACCTCGTCAATAAGGCACTGAGTTCCAACCAGCGCTCACTGAACCAATACAGCATCACTGGACAAACGAGAATCGGACGATCGCGAGAGTAATGACGGCAACAGACCGACGCAGATGCGCGGCTAGGACGAGCGTTCGAACGGGGGACCGAGCAACTCAGGAATCGGTGGGCAACTCACCGCGGAGGTTTTCGCAGTCAGAGCCTGCCACTGTGTTTTCGTGTCCTACCGCACGCTGCTCTGCGCAACGTTCCGACGTTTCGCTCCTTGCGCTGGCGAGCCACTTTAGCGTCTTTACGCAGTGTCCGTGATGTCTGACATTTGACCCACCCGGCCGGGAGCTTCTTCAGGAAGCAAAGAAGCTGCCGGCGCGTGGAGCAAAACGGTCGGGCATCGCGCCGAACAACCGCGCGGTAAAATCCGATCGCGCGTCGGGAGAGCTGCAGTTATCTTGTGCTCTTTGCTTCGGCGCTTGCTACAGTGCAGGTCAAATCTGCCGGCTGCCAAATACCGGCGTGCACACAAATACCGGCGTACACCACGTGCTGCTCACGAAGACCCACCGCGGGCAGCAGGCCGCAGTAAACGTATCCCAGCGGCTCGATTCCCCTCGTGGCTTTCTGTGCACTGTGGCCGTCACGTGCCCACAGCGGACCGGCGCGGGCCGTTTCAGATTCAGCGCCGGGAAGCCGGTTGGGCCTGTCGTCCTCAGGGTAGATATGTATTCGAAGATACGGGATGATGGAAAAATATATCTACTTCGTCTTTTCTATGAAGTTAGCCCGATTGCGTCATTTCACAAGACGGCGAATCCATCTGAAACTGCCGTACAGCGGCGCATCGGCCTGTACGGCGAGACTGGTCTGCGGAAGGAGATATCACAGAACTAATTCAGGCGGAATCCCTTCAGGTGAGCTCTAGTCGACACTAGGGCGCAAACGGCGCGACAGAGTGAAATGCTCGTCGCATGGCAGTAAACCGATAGTTGTAAATCTCAGAGCTTGCATTGAACCGAAATTCCATACTGGTTGACCCATCTGAGACCACCAACTCATTAGATTTGAAAACCCGGCTTCATCACGAGTGGTTGCCAGGGATCGAACCTAGGGGCTCGGTGTTATCAGCTCAGCACTGACCTTACAGCCACCTGGCCACATTGAGATAGTGTTTTAATTGCGAGGTAGCCGCGAGAAGGGTAGTAATATGATTGGAATGGATGGTGCCTTAGATCGTTTGTAAGATTTCATCAAAAGCCTTGGCGATTAAACCTATTTCACTGGGTAGCAGTAGGAAACAGCAATGTCCAATAAATTAACAAAGCTCTTCAGAGCTGTTCTTTTGTGATAGCCGTGTCGAGTGATCTTCATCTCTCCCTCACGTTTCGCCTCCCACGATAGAGATCGCTCGACATGGCTATCCCGAAAAAACAGCTTTGAAGAGCAACCATCATGAATCGAGCCGTGAAAACCTACATCAGTAAAAACCCTTAAATAGTAAGCAGCTATCGCCAGCATGTAATTAACAGGTGCTACCTTCCAGCCCATTGGCTTTTTGACAGCATACAGCACTCCAATCTACCGTCTTGCCTGTCTCTCTTCATCCATCAGTGTCATAATACCAACTCCAAACCCTGAATATGTCCACTGGCTTCTCAACGTCTCCGGTGGTGGCTAGGAGAGGGGGTGCTTTTTCCCCCGCGTAGGGGCTTACACAGCCGGGCGTTCTGCATTGATCGTGAACTCCGTGGGATTGCCTTCGAACGCGGTGGCTTTTCGGGGAGGATGTGCGGGTTTGAGAGGATACCATCGGCTGATCTTGCAAGGGTCCGTCGGAATCACAGTAAGAATATTAACTGAGCGGGGCGACTGCTTCCCAGCGTCGGCTTCAACACACGTTTTGTTTCGTCACGTCAGGACCGGATTAAGGAGGCAGGAGTCGAAGCTCCAAGTCACTGTCATGTCCAGCATCAACGTCAATGCTGTGGTTTTCGGGTCAAGTCGGGCCTACTGTCTAAGCGGACTCGCGCAGCCATAATTTAAAATCAAGGGTACGTTCAATTACATTATTTGAAGTTTGGGGTTAATAGCGCGATAAGGTTTAGTCGCCGGCTGCATGAAACAGCTTAAATAAATGATATGCATCCAGTTTGCGATATGAACCAGTGCAGCGAGACAAGAAAAAAAAAACTTACTTTGGCGGAATTATGCCACGGGGCCACAGAATCTGCGGTTAACGTCAAGGCCGCGGGTCAATGTCGTCATTTACGTTAAACGTCACGGGTGGGATTCAGAGAACTATCGTCTGGGCAAAGGTCAGGTGGTCGTGGTCACGGTTCAGGGGTCAGGGGTCAGGGGGCCAAGGTTGTGGCCGGAACCCCGGGCTTGGGGGAGCCACGCCCGCGATCACCGCCACAACCCGGCTACCGTCACCACCGGGGTCGCCGCTGGTGACCGTTGCCGCTGGTGATAGTAGTCGCCGGCGGCGCGGCCGCTAGGCCCGGCACACGACGCCCACGTCCTCGTCGTGGTTGCAGTCGCTGATCTCCCAGCCAGGGAAGGGGCAGATGGCCAGCGTGTGCTCCGTGCCGTTACACTCCAGCGAGTCCATCCAGATGGGGCCGGTTCCTGCGACGCGACACACGAAGACCCCCCCCACCGTTAGCCTTAACGGACTGTAGGGGCAAGTGCCGTCAGCGAGCAGCACCAAAGGCACACGAGGAGGTGGGTGAAAAAGGACCAAGCACAGCTGCCTTTGTCTCACCTAGTGGCGATGTTTACACACCGCACGAGGTACTCATTTGGGGCCAAGTCGACATAGGGGAGGCCCAGGGCTGGTTCAGAAAATCGTCACTCGAGTTGGCGGTGACCGTGAGCGAATTTGAACTCGGGTCACAGGCGTGTTTGTGAGCCCAGCGCGCTAACCACTGAGCCACCGCTC
>JAZEWU010000002.1:26317874-26328106 GCA_036362915.1 Geotria australis
CTCCATTTCTGGCAAGAGATGCGAATCCACTCCGGGCAGCTGCTGCAGTAAAGATGTTGAGTTTTCTTTTTTCGAGAAAAGCACCGACATATGATCATAAATTGTATTTATAACGCGTGGCGTATGTTCATTCAATGTCGAAGGTATTAATAGGAAGAGAGAACGACTCAGAGGCGCGAGGAAACCGCAGAGCGGCGGAGGAGGCAGCCGTTTGCCTAAACATTGGCTTTAGGTAATATTACAAACGCCACTCATTCTATCGTGCGCCAACACTTTGTCACGCGCAATCGTATATTCGGCTAAACGTGCCTTCACCAATTGAACACAGCATTCGGCATTGATTCAGCACCTGCTGCGGCAATGGCGTCACATGAACAGCTTTACTCTCAGTGCGGTTTATGAACTTAGCCTTTTCCGAAAATCACACATTATACATTACTTACCTTATGCAGGAAATCATCAGTTGAAATTCCTCGCGTCAAAACATTTCCACGTGTGAGTAACGTGTGGGACCGGGAGCTCGTAAGCTGCGTGTTACATTCCACAACTACGCGAGCGTGTTAGTCACGTGGCTTCCTCTGCGCGTGTTACTTCGCGAGCGCCGGCGTGTTAGTGATCCACATCAGAAGCCATTGCTGAGCGAGCGTAAGTGGGCATCGAATCATCCCGACGGGATTAATGCACAAACGGACATTTGGGAAGACTTTCACAGACAACAAATCAAATTACCAGCGTCTCAATGCGCAATAAAGTGTCGGACGGCATTCATTTCTCTCAGCTGTTCTGAGCCAGTGGTGGAAATGCCACGTTTCCTATGATGGGCGATCAGCTATTCCAAAAGATGAGCAGTTGGCTTTCCACAAATTATTCATTCATTGATGGTCAGAAACCACTTAATCCTGTACAGGGTTGCTTTGAGCCAGAGCCTATCAAGGCAGACACAGGGCGCAAGGCAGGGTTATACCCAGGATGGGACACCAGTCCATCACAGGGCACTGGGGGCAATTTAGTCCGCAGGCCAATTAACCTATGCAGCAGCATGTCTTTGGACTGTGGGAAAACCCAGGCAGACAAGGGACCTCACAGCAAGAAGGTCCCGGTGTCGAAACCGGCTCTGGTGCCTTTCTGTGTGAAGTTTGCATGTTCTCCCCATACTTCCCAAAGTATGGTACTCATTTTACCACCTGTGCAGCAGTGACGACGTTTGGAATGAGTCAGTTCCTAACCAGAATTCAAACTGACGGCCTGCCAATTGGGAAATCAGATACCCTCACCGTAACTCCACCTGGCCTAGCACCCACGTCGCAGTGCTCCTCCAGCCACGTTCCAACCGCGCTGACCACGCCTGTGTGCTACTCGTCCTACAGTCGTTACACTGTACTAGGATCCCTGTTGGATGTGCATCAGAGATGCCGTCTCCTTACCTGGAGGTCCTGGCATCCCCGGAGGACCTACGGGGCCGCGGAGCCCCATCTGTCCCTGAGGACCCGGGAAGCCCTGGGGTCCTGGAAGAAAAAAAAAATGTTTTTGTACTGATGTAGGAATTTCACAGCTCGATTCATGATGGTTGCTCTTCGGAGCTGTACTTTTTTGCGGGATAGCCGTGTCACTGAGCGCTGTCCCGCTCTCCCTCGCGACGTTTCGCCTCCCCTGTTGGAAGCGTCAATGCCTGATGATCCTTCTAACGTGGGAGGCGAAATGTCACGAGACA
The DNA here is from genome assembly GCA_036362915.1 of Geotria australis. Lineage (NCBI taxonomy): Eukaryota > Metazoa > Chordata > Hyperoartia > Petromyzontiformes > Geotriidae > Geotria > Geotria australis. Next base: position 26,319,586 of record JAZEWU010000002.1, read on the forward strand.
GGGCGATCGCTCGACACGCATATCCCGAAAGAACAGCTCTGAAGAGCAACCATCAATCCACCTACCGACCAACTCACAACTTACCTACAATGGGAATCCCATAGCAGGTGCTGATCTCTGTGCGATCCACCAACCCCCACCTCCAAAACACCAGGTATACAGGCGTAGGTCATGCCGCCAGGTATACAGGCGTAGGTAATGCCGCCCGCCCGGCAAAAGCGAGGGACTTGAACGGAACTCGTAAAGCTCGTAAATCTCCACGGCCGGCCATTTCACCGTGAGAACGCGACAGCTGAATGACGGAAAACATGAACCCGGAGCCTCAAATAATCGGTCACAGGTGCGCTCGACGTTTACGTGCCGGCCATCACGAGGCTCGCCACACGTAGGCGGCGATCGATTGTGAACATCTGCAGCTGTGGCGCGTACGCACGTGCTCAACGAAGGTCAGAAAGTTCCACCCTTATTGCACATCGCCGCCACACCCCAGCCAGCGACCACACAGCCAGTGGATGGAATTATCAGTTCACAATCACCTTGCGACACGGCCCCCCACCAGCCGTGGTTAGACAAGAACATCAAGCGAGCCGGCGGTGGAAATTCCCCGTCCCAATGATGGAGGCGTTGCTGGATTAGCAGCGCGCGTTACAATAACTGCGGCGCTTTACCGCGGAAACTAAAACAGCATTGACGGTTGCTCTCCAGAGTCACGAGTCCGTCGCTCACAGCTCGCTGAGAGCCGCCATCTCTGTTTACACTCGCTCGGCGAATGAGAGCGGCATATTTGTGTGCTCACAGCCAATCAGCGCTCGCCTCCTTCAGCGACACCCGTTTAGTGCTGATTCGCTTAGCGCGCCGTTCTCCAGGAACGCACCGTCAGCGCTCACTGGGGTCTGCTTGTATTAACTCCGACGTACGGAGAGGCGGTTAACACAGAAACACACAGCACACCTCTCTCTCCAGGGTCCCCTTTGAACCCCTGTGGCCCCATCCAGCCGGGGAGCCCCTGGTCGCCCCGTTCGCCCTTGGGCCCTGGGGGTCCTGCAGCCAACACAAGGTGCACACAGGTCCACTCGTTAGCGCCGCAGGATGCTGCCTGCAAGTGTTGTGAGCGCGGTATTCAATTATGAGCCAGTGGATAGATAGATAGATGCTTATTATTATTACAGCAGAAAAATACCCAGTGAGCTTGCAAGCTCTTAACAGGACTCCTACAACACAACAAACATGCAATTTGATGACGATAATTTAAAATAAATAGAAGATACATGTATAACATTTTTAAATCAACCAACAAAAAAAAACATTTACACATAGCATTGCATGCATTTTTCAGTGGAAGGATGGGATTCTGTGCCGATATCATCTATCTGTGTCTGGCGGGATAGGCTCCGGCTCGCCACAACCCTGTACAGGATGAAGCAGTTTCTGACAACGAATGAACGAATGAATCTACCGCGCACAGCGAGGAGGCAAACCTGCACGCAACGCACACACGCAATCCCCCTTGCCCGTCGCCCCTCACCTCTCGCCAGGGTCAAGTTCCTGGCCCCGGCCAGCGCGGCCCCCCAGCGGTCCACGGCGTGCACATCCTCCACGTCGTCGCGCAGCGCCGCCACCTCGCCGCGCGCGTCCCGCACCTCGGCCGTGAGGTTGGCGACGAGCGCGCCCAGCGCCGATGCCTCGACGCGGGCACCCTCGCGGGCCGCCCGGGCGCCCTCCAGCGCCTCGGCCCTCAGCTCGGCGAGCGCCGCGTCGAAGCGCCTGGCGGCGGCGGCGGCGTCGTCGCGCGCCCGGACCAGCCGCTCCTCCGTGGCGCGCGCCACCTGCGCCAGCTGCTGCAGCCGCGCCGCGTGCTCGCCCGAAGTCTCCTCGGCGGCCGCGAGGCGCTGCGACACGAGCGCCACGTCCAGCTGCAGCGCGTGCAGGCCGGACGCCGCCGCGCCGCCCGAGCCGCCGTCACGGACGGCCGAGGTCTGCGCCGCGCGGCTCCCGCCGTCGACGGTGTAGCCCGACGCCAGCGAGACTGCCGAGCGAGAGCGCGCGGGGCGGGTAATAATGATAATAATTATACATTTGTAAGGCGCACATATTAATTCACTGTCGAAGGTACTCATTCGACGAGAGAACGATTCAGAGGCGCGAGGAGGAGGCAGCCAGGTAGTTTGCCGGCGCCATATTGACACACACTGCCTCCGATATATTAGGATGTTACCGGTCAGTTAATGAACGAGTATGTTTTTAAGCGGGAGGCGGTGTGTGGAGAGTGATGGCTCAGCGGTTAGCGCGCTGGGCTACAAAACCTGGCGAGTGTGAATCGCGTTCACGGCCCCCAACAGCAGCTATGGTTTTCTGAACCGGCTCTGGGCGTCCCCTAGGCCGACCGAGTGCGGTGTGTAAACATCGCAACTAGCCACTAACACGACTTGGCCCCACGAGTCTGTTACGGCTACGCGGGGGGGTGTTTGTCTGCGTGCGTGTGTGTGCGTGCTACCGGTGGTGAACCAGAGTGTGAACTGCACGCTGGAGAGGAGGTAGAGCAGCAGCACCGCCCACTTGAGACAGCGCGGGTTCTCCATCCCTGAGCAGCACCGCTGCCTCCTGCCGCCTCCTCCGCCTCCTCCTCCTCCCAGCTTCTGGTGTAGCACCTCATGGGAACCTACACCACACACACACACATACACGTGTCCGTTCAGATACAAAACAAACTACCTTCGTGTGGACGTAACAGACTGCTCGGACAAGTGCCATTAGCGAGAAAACGCGAAGGCTGCCACAACACACGAGGGTGTGGGAAGCCAGCGGCACGCCCCGGCCGCCCTCGTCTCCCTAGTGGCAACGTTTACACATCGTACCAGGTACGAGTTGACCCCAGGTTGACCTTGGGTCGGTTCAGATAATGGCCACTGACGTTAGAGTTGGCCAGGAATGCAACTCGGCTCGCTGGGTTCAAATTGCAGTGCGCTAACCTTAAAATTAACCCACCGCTCCCCGCACACGGGCCTTAATATTAACCTTGACTGCCTCACTTGGTGACCCGAAAAAAATATTTCCACGTCTGGCATAGCACATCAAGAATACCTTTCGCTATGGCTGTTGCTTCTGGTCACGTGCCACCTATTTCAGTCTATCACCGACCCAGGAATTATTCAGTTTAAATCGGGCTCTGCATATACGTTAACAGGGTGGGGCAGTGGTGCGGAGAGTAGCGCTGCCGCCTCACAGCAAGAAGACCCTGGGTTTGAATCCCGGCTCGGGTGCCTTTCTGTGTGGCGTTTGCATGTTGCATGGGTTTTTGCCGGGCGCTCCGGTTTCCTACCACAGTCCAAAGACATGTTGCTCCATAGGTTAATTGGCCTGCAGGCTAAATTACTCCTGCCTTGCACCCTGTGTCTACCGGGATAGACTGCGGCTCACCGCGATCCTGTACAGGATTAAGCGGTTTCTGACAATCGACGGATGGATGGAGAGATGGCAACAGAGGGCAGGAGGCCTTCATCCAGCAGTAGATCGATCGTGGCTGATGGTAACTGGAGTTTGAGGCTACGCACAGTGCGCTCGTGAAGGCAGACGGAACTCGTCTGCGGGAGGGAGCCGTCACCGGACCCCCCAGTGACTGTGGCACATGTGGCCCTGTGTTTGGAGAGCGCGAACAAGCGGTTCATTCACACTGGGGCACATCGCTGGCACTTTGTTTTAACTCTCCCGGGCGCACTTGATGTGCAGCCTGGACGGAGCGGCATAGACTTGCATTGCCAATCGCTCGAACAAAGTCTGTACGTGAATAACCAGCGTTGTTATTATTATTATGGGTGGCACGGCGGCGTGGTGAGTAGCGCTGCCGCCTCACAAGCAAGAAGGACCCGGGTTTGAATACCGGCTCGGGAGCATGTTCTCCCCGTGTCTGTGGGTTTTCGCCGGGCACTCCGGTTTCCTCCGGCGGTCCAAAGACACGTTGCCGCATAGGTTAATTGGCCTGCTGACTAAATGTCCCCGGTGCCCTGTGATGGACTGGCGTCCTATCCTGGGTATAACACTGCCTTGCGCCCTGTGTCTGCCGGGATAGGCTCCACCTCACTGGGACCCTGCACAGGATTAAGCGGTTTCTGACAATGAACGAATGACTAATAATAATAATAATATCATTTTATAGAGCGCCTTTCACCCGAGGGTCACAAAGTGCTACACAACGACAGAAAAAAAACAACTAATAAAAAAAGCAACAAAACATTAAATGAAAGGTCGTGAAACTGAAAACCTGTAATCATCTTAGCCTGCTTACTTCCGTAACGAGTCATCACAGGAGGACTGTCTATAAAGTAACCCTGGCAGCACATACCATTCATGCTCATGGACTCGGTGGCAGAGAGCTTGTCGGAGGAGCAGTCGTGGTCGTCTCGCGAGCGCGGCGAGAAGCGTTCCCACATGGCGACGCGCGTGTTTTCCGCGTGCGCGTTCCTTCCCTTCACGGCAAACGGCGGACACCAACAGACACACGCGTCACTCGGCGTTAGGGTTGGCGGATCACGCCGTCCCACGTGGGTTTTCGCCGGGCTCTACCGGTTTCCTCCCGCAGTCCGAAGACGCGCTGCTGCGTAGGTTAGTTGGCCCGCGGACTAAGTTGCCACCAGTGGCGCAGCGGTAACAGCACACCAATGTGTCGTGGGTTCGCTCTTCAACATACCGGTGTGCTGAAGTAGTAAAGAACTGGCACGTTTTGTTACTATGGCTTATCGAGTGACCTTGGCTGAGCGACCTTCAAGGGTTTGTCTCACACAAGCACTACACTGCAGCCCTTTCAGCTGTGCAGAAGGGCGAGTAATTTTGCCCGTTCATATTAATTACATGAACCTCTTGCATTCGTACAATTTAAACCAATGTTTGAGGAGCACGCATGCAAGTCATTGGTAACCAAGCTGATCAGATCGCAGCTGACACCAGTACCTCTGCACCAAGATTGGTGCAAAAGTCTCTAGAAGGCTGGCCACACTCGGGCAGTCAGCTCTGATATATGGCTTGGTTCCACTGTGTTTAGGGTATAAAGTTTCGCAAGCAGCACTTTCACTAAACAGTCCTCAGTTGCCCTTAACTCGAAAGACTGGGTTATAAACAATTTATGGGACGGCCATAATGTTATTGCTACTTAAACGCAGTGTTGTGTACGTACAGTAGTGTCCTCTAAGCCCTGGTCGGGTGACGACTCAGCCCATCAGCCCTTGTGGGGTTTATGTAACGAGTATTTTACTGATGTAGGTTTTCACGGCTCGGTTTATGATGGCTCCTCTTCAGAGCTGTTCTTTTGGGATAGCCGTGTCGAGCGATCTCCAGCTCTCCCTCGCGACGTTTCGCCTCCCACGTTGGATGCTTCCAACGTAGATGCTTCTAACGTTGGAGGCAAAACGTTGTGAGGGAGCGAGATCGTTCGACACGGCTATCCCGAAAGAACAGCTCTGAAGGGCAACCATCAAAACGAGTATTACTTTGTTTGAAATCAACCGTGGTCAGACCGCCACCACAACAATTCTGAATTTTCACCGCTGGCTCGGGGCTGCCTATGGCGGTAAGCACGACCGCGATGCTCGTTTGAGCTGGGAGATACCTTCACTCGAGTTGGGGTTATTGTACATTTTAGAGACATTGTCAACTATTCCATCCAGACGAGGTCTGGGTTATAATGGGAACAACTGGAGAACTGAGGCCCCGATTAGAAACTGTACATTTCTGCACAACTCAACACGTGTGCTGGTTGGATTTTTTTAAAGATATATTTAATCTCCCAAATATAGTCCGATCTAGCCATGCGGTGCAGCGGTAGAATACTATAGATACATTCGCCACTTGAATGAGGAATTTTCAACCACTGGATCTACGGGCTGTAAACAGGATATCATCACCGCCCCAGGAAGCCACTTTTTTGACTTTTGAATGATATTAGTTAACAACGCTCTCCCTTGGGACGTTTCGCTTCCCACGTTGGAACCATCTGATTGATGAGGCTTCCAACATTGGAGGCAAAACGTCGCGAGAGAGAGACAGATCGCTCAACACGTCTATCCCGAAAGCGCAGCTCTGAAGAGCAATCCACCATGAATCGAGCCGTGAAAACCTACATCAGTACACTAGATAACAACGTTCAGATCATTGTCATGAGGCAAAGAAATGTCGACTCGGGACTCCTGGGTCGAATAGGGTCGCACTCATCCAAATCGGTGGCCCGGGATTGTGAATGCTATATTCATAAGGCAGGGCGAGTCGGTCATACGACAACCACTGCTGATACCCCCACCGAGTGATATTTATTTTTATAAATCCCTGTGGATTTTCGCCGGGCACTCCGGTTTCCTCCCACAGTCCAAAGATGTCGCTGCATAGGTTAATCGGCCTGCTGACTAAATTGCCCCCGGTGCCGTGTGATAGCCTGGCGTGTAACCCGGGGTACAGCCCTGCCTTGCGCCCTGCGTCTGCCGGTATAGGCTCCGGCTCACCGCGACCCTGTACAGGATTAAGCCGTTTCTGACAATGATAACGATGAACGGCCGAGTCGACTCCCGACTTGGGTCAACTCGCAACCTTCCCACTGCCAGTAAAAGGGCTCCGTCTACAGTAGCAGCACCGTGGGCAGCTTGCTCGCTCCTTGAACAGCTGCGACAGGGAGAAAGTGACCCTCCTCCACCGCACCTAACAGCCATCCTGTGCTGTACAATTGAGTTAAGGGCCCCCCATTACTCTACTGTACACGAGGCTGCACCGGGTCATCTTGCCAAGGTTATATCGCATTACAGTGCGTAGTGGTCCCAGATTATCCTCCCCTCGCGAGGGTCACCTGTGTTTGTAAGAGTTGGCAAAAGGTGTGCTACATATTTCACAAACTGTTCTCGAGGATGGCCTCAGGACCGGTTCAGAGGTCACGTTCCACCGACGATCAAGCTCATGCGGCCCGGTTTACAGTGCAATGCAATGTCCACTGCGAGATGCCACACCCCACTACTGTTCTTAAACCTTGTGAGTGTAGGTGCATAGGTAGGTAGTAAAAAATAAAACCATCAATCACGAGTAATGTCCTGATGTAGGTTTTCACGATGGTTGCTCTTCAGAGCTTTTCGAATTCGATCCTTCGAAGCGTGATGGTTATATGACAGTTTCCCATTGCAACAAGTTCTTCTTTAGTTGCAGACAGCCCTTCAACATTTAGAGATGTAATAGTCAGTGCAGGCCTTAAAGAAGGCGGGCATTGGCCTCTCTTCAGAGCTGCTCGTTCGGGACAGCCGTGTCGTGCGATCTCCATCTCTCGCTCTCGCGACGTTTCACCTCCCACGTCGGAAGCATCATCAGGCAAAAGGTCACGAGGGAGTGATGGAGCTCGCTCAGTGACACGGCTATCCCGAAACAGTAGCTCTGGAGAGCAACAATCATGAATCGATCCGTGAAATCCCACATAAAATCCTATGAATGTCAATGTCGAGGTTTGCTCAACACAACGTGAGCCCATCAGGAGACACACGAACACACACAGCCGGTTTAAACTGACGTTATCCAGGTTGGCCGGTTGCGCCACGTATCGCCTTCCTGCACCTCCCACGAATACAAGGAAATGCATTCGGGAGGTCTGCGCATTACCAGGAATCAGTGAGGGCGGCACGGTGGCGCGGTGAGTAGTGCTGCCGCCTTACAACAAGGAGTGCCCGGGTTCGAATCCTGGCTCGGGTGCCTTTCTGTGCGGAGTTTGCATGTTCTCCCCGTGTCCGCGTGGGTTTTCGCCGGGCACTCCAGTTTCCTCACACAGTCCACAGACATGCTGCTGCGGAGGTTGATTGACCTGCGGATTAAATTGCACCCGGTGCCCTCTGATTGACTGGCGTGCCATCCAGAGGACAGCCCAGCCTTGCGCCCTGTGTCTGCCGGGATAGGCTCCCGGCTCACCGCAACCCTGTACAGGATTAAGCGGTTTCTGACTATGAATGAATGAGTAACGAGTGGATTCTGCCGTCGTCATTTTAAGGAATCGATGGAGTCCGCCACCACAACTGCTACAAAAAATACTACACATACTTCCGTGGGGTGGGCCAGAAACAACTGACAGTTCTTTCTACATTAAATATAAATGTGTCGGTCAATCACCGCCCGCAGTCTTACTGCTTTGTCCACTTCTGAACGAGTAGTTACGCCGCGAGGAGGTTCCCACAATTATACACGGTGGGCAAAAAAGTAACTGACATTTATTTGTTTTGATGTAGTAGGTTTTCGCGGCTCGATTCATGATGGTTGCCCTTCAGAGCTGGGTTTTTTCCGGATAGCCGTGTCGAGCGATCTTCCTTCTCTCCCTGGCGACGTTTCGCCTCCCACGCCTGATGATGCCTCCAACGTGGGAGGCGACACAGCCCGAGGGAGATGGTGATCGCTCGACGCGGCTATCCCGAAAAACAGCTCTGAAGAGCAACCGTGATGACATTTATTTTCCACATGAAATATAAACGTCTGTCACTTTTTGTCCCGTCGTGTATAGTTGCAGCGGAACTAGTCG
>JAZEWU010000002.1:26337000-26407861 GCA_036362915.1 Geotria australis
ATTTAAAAGTTATACGGCTATTACTGTACACATTAAAAAAAAGAAATAATTTCCAGACTCATTATAACGTCTAGCCACCCGTGTATAGAAGCGGTATTGAATATTAAAACCAACCTTAAGTTTTATTTCGAGGAGGCATGCATATATGTGCGGTGTGTTTGGTAATCACAAAGAGCACATTCACGAAAGCAGGGCTATACCCCGAAAGCCTAAATAAATATTCGGCCACTCCTAAACTTCAATAATTAATCTCTGCTTACATGCATATTTTATTTCTACATTTACAGCAAGGTGACAGAATTAGGTCACACGTCAGAGGCCGACAGCCTACCTTACCTTCAGAGGCAATAAAACGATTGATGTTTCTTCGTAGCAATCAAGAGTGGTCAGGCTATGAAAAGACTGGTCCCTACCAGGGGATTGTGGAATTTCCACCATCGGTTTAGGGCCACAAAAATATAATTTATGGCTCATTGCTCAACTGTGCAGGATTGACTGACCTCTGACATGACACGGATTCTATGATTGCGGATGAAAATATCTTCAGGCGCTAAATGCCAATACAGGGCGGCACGGCGGCACGGTGGCGCGGTGAGTAGCGCTGCCGCCTTACAGCAAGAATGTCCCGCGTTCGAATTCCGGCTCGGGTGCCTTTCTGTGTGGAGTTTGCATGTTCTCCCCATATCCGCGTGGGTTTTCGTCGAGAACTCCTGTTTCCTCCCACAGTCCAAAGACATGCTGCTACAAAAATAAATTGGCCTGCTGACTACATTTCCCCCGGTGCCCTGTGATGGACTGGCATGCCATTCTAGGTATAGCCCTGCCTTGCGCCCTGTGTCTGCCGGGATAGGCTCCGGCTTTCCGCAACCCTGCGGATGTGGAAACCGACCGCTTATAAAGGTGACCGAGTTGGGGGTGGGGGGTGTGAGATCCCCTGACCGTGTGTATGCGCGGGGTCCCGTGATCCTTGATCATTGTTTGAGGCTCTGGGGTTCCTTTCCATGGGCCCAAACAGGCAGATCGCTGGACACGGCTACCCAAAAGAACACCTCTGAAGAGCAACCATCAATTGCTTGTCTTCTCATAAAGAACTTCTTGTTTTAACGACCCAACTAGGATGATGGTGCTGGGCTGAGACAACAACAACCAGCCACTATCTCCCACGCATCCAGATGTAATAGTGCTCTTCTTTTACGAATTATCCAGAATAGCCTTGCTGACTCGTTATTTTTATGGCTGTCAATATTTTGGAATGCAGTTTATTGGTGCTGGCACGTGTCCAGTGCCTATGCTGCACAACATTAACAGGAGGTGTTGTGTGTGGCAATGCTGACATTTGTGTTAAACATTTAAGCAATGTTTAATTTGATGCGTAATTCGAGCTGCAACACTAATGCTAAGCATTCATCCCGACTTTTTTTGCTTGGTATATAATGAGCATATTCACTTAATATGAGTGGTGATTGAAAAAGCCTGTCGCCTCACGTAGGAAGCAGTGAGTGGCCTGAATGGAACCGTTATTTCGCTACACGGTCCAACTGGAGTAGAGTGCTATTGGTCCATTGCCACCATCCCCTATATTTAGTAACACACCAAGGTGTGCACGGTGAGGAGCGCTGCCGCCTCATAGCTTGTGGGGGCGTTACCGTGCCACCCCCACAAGCAAAATACCTATTAAAAAGCATTTTCCTTGTGTCAATGTGTTTTGAGAACTCCACCGGGTTTCCATTGAGAGACCACTCGACCCACCCGAACAACAGTGTTCATATGCACGAACTGGCCGTTCGAATACAGTTCCGACTTCACAGCCACTACCGGTGGACTTTATTGATACTTATCATCCGTGCTGGTTTGATGTCAACACAGATGAAACATCACCTTACGTGACTGAAAACGTGTTCCCAATTCACCTCGCTGACGCACTTACCTTATCTGAGCCTTTCAATACTTATCATTCCCCATATTCAAACAGGGGCGGCACGGTGGCGCAGTGAGAAGCGCTGCCGCCACACAGAAAAAACGGCCCGGGTTCGAACATACCTTTCTGTGTGGAGTTTGCATGTTCTCCGCGTGTCCGCGTGGGTTTTCGCCGGGCACTCCGGTTTCCTCCCACAGTCCAAAGACATGCTGCTGCATAGGTTAATTGGCCTGCGGAATAAATTGCCCCCGGTGCCCTGTGATTGACTGGCGTCTCATCCTGGGTATAGCCCTGCCGGGATAAGCTCTGGCTCACCGCGACCCTGGACAGGATTAAGCAGTTTCTGACAATGGATGGATACATTGTTTTTCTTGGAGGAGAAAAGCGTATAACCTGGAAAAAACGTACACATACAAAAACATAACACTACAAAGATCTTCACCACAGATAGGTCAGGAAGCCACTTGCTTTACCGCATTCCCCCAAAACCCAACTGACCCCAGCTGGCTCAGAGTCTCGCAACACAGGAGGACAACTGCGTGATCCACCAACCCTCCCTCTGGAGTGATGGATTGCAGAGATGCGTGCCTGCAGAAATCATCACAATCATCCATCCATCCATTGTCAGAAACCGCTTAATCCTGTCGAGGGTCGCGGTGAGCCGGAGCCTATCGCGACAGACATGGGGCGCAAGGCAGGGCTGTACACAGGATGGGACGCCAGTCCATCACAGGGCACCGTGGGCAATTTAGTCAGCACGCCAGTTAACCTATGCAGCAGCATGTCTTTGGACTGTGGCAGGAAACCGGAGTGCCCGGCGAAAACCGAGGCGGCCACGGAGAGAACATGCAAACTCCACACAGAAAGGCGCCCGAGCCGAGATTCGAACCCGGGGGTTCTTGCTGTGAGGCGGCAGCGCTACTCACCGGGCCACCGTGCGGCCCATTATTTTGATCATACTTTATCAAACTAGGCAGAGCTCGTTGAAGGTGGGGGCAAAACAGAGCAACAAAGGATGTTTTTTCTGCCATCTAACCCACAACACCTGCTCCACCTGTTTTTGTGCCTGGTGGTCATCTATCCCAGAAGCATCCCGTCCGACCTTGGAAGCCAAGCCAAGCTTCTGAGGTCGAAGGGCAGCAGGCACATCTCGGGTCATTTCAATTCGTGACGTAAATAAAAAGCTGTGACTCGAAATCTCACTCCGGTTTCCTCCCACAGTCCAAAAACATGCTGCTGCATAGGTTAATTGGCTTGCAGATTAAATTGCCCTCAGTGCCCTGTCATGGACTGGCGTCCCATCCTGGGTATAGCCTTGCCTTGCGCCCTGTGACTGCCGGGATAGGCTCAGGCTCACCGCGACCCTGTACAGGATTTAACGGTTTCCGATAATGGGTGGATGGATGGATGGACTTGGAATCTGATGAAAGCCCCTTTGCGCCAATTCCCATGGCCATCACATGATTAGAGCGTGTAGTGCACACAACCGGGCAATTCAAACATGGCAAGGTCAAGCTGCGCATTACTATTGTCAAATTGACCTTACATGGCACGCTCTGCCAGAGGATATATAGCACTATGACATACAGTAACCCCCATGTCGGGAGTGTCACAGTACATCATCTTCATAATCCATGATCTATCGATTTCTGCATGAGCGCCTCCCTAAGCCGCCTTCCATCCATGTTCACGTGATGTAAACATTCATCTTGAATCCGATTTAATCTTGTGCGAGAGCTGATTTTATCCTCTACACGACGGAAGGCCTCTCTCCTCAACCAAAGTGTTAAATTTTCATCCCAGTTCTCACCGTTGACCGAGTTAATGTTTCTTCACGAAATTAAAATTCTCACCTGGGTAGGATGCTGCATGTTTCTTGCGCTCCCACGCCTCCGTCCCTCCAGACAAATGGGGACCTCAGTCGATCAGCAGTCGGTCGTGTCTGGTGGGGTAAAGTGTCGGTAACTCCCGCAACTTCTCAGATATTTGGCCAGTCTGGAGGAGTAGGCCAACATTCCATCTGAATGGGCATTCGAGCTCTCTCCCTCCATTAGAGGCCGATCTGCTAGCGCCGTCGTGCCCAGGCAATTGCGGGTCTACACCCTTATCTTTACCACACCTTTACCGACTGCAGATCTACACCTTAACGCCTGATGATGCTTCCAACGTGGGAGGCGAAACGTCGCGATTGAGAGATGGAGATCGCTCAGTGACACGGCTATCCCGGAAGAACAGCTCTGAAGAGCAACCATAATAATAATAATAACAACCATCACCTTAATCTTTGTCAATACCAGCTCAGCACAACCGTGACAGGTGTGGGCCATTCCTCGAATTGTGTCCGGCAGGTAGATGCAGGAATGACATGAGGGCTGGAAATTATAAGAACCTGCTAACTGCAAGTGATGTGGGAGTGGGGGTGGGAAGCTTTTGAAGCTCTACATGATTCCTGACTACTCGAAGAATTGGAAATAATGCAGCATGTAACTTACAATTTCCGTGGCGCGGAGTATTCGTTCAATGTCGAGGTGCTCGTTCAAAGGGAGAACGACTCGTAGGCGCGAGGAAACCGGCGGGGAGGGGAAAGGCAGCCACGCGGTTGGCCCGTATATTATGATGTTATCGGAAATGTTTACATGACAACTTTATGATGCCCTTAAAGTGTGTATACATTAATATTGCATTGCACGGTGGCGCGATGTGTAGCGCTGCCGTCTCACAGCAAGAAGTTCCCCGGTTAGAATCTCGGCTCGGGTGCCTTTCTGTGTGGAGTTTGCATGTTCTCCCCATGGCGGCCTCGGTTTTCGCCCGACATTCCGGTTTCCTCCCACCGTCCAAAGACATGCTGCTGCATAGGTTGATTTGCCAGCGTCCTATCCTGGGTATAGCCCTGCCTTGCGCCCTGTTTCTGCCGGGAAAGGCTCCGGCTCACCGCGACCCTGTACAGAATTAAGCGGTTTCTGACAATGAATGATGAATTAAATTAACAGTACAGTTATCTGATTATAATCGCAAAGTAAGTAACAACGTGAAATCACAAGTACCTGATTAGAGTAATGGGTTAGTCCGGTTCGTGGTGGAAGGAATATTGAGTTTGCGTGGTATAATGATGGCATATTAGAGATGAGAAGCAAAACACAGTCGAAGGAGCACAGTGAAATATAAACACGTACGACTATTGGTCACTCGAGGTTTATTAGATTAACAAAGTGTCCTTGCGATAGCCACCACGAGTGAAATAGCGTGAACCAGAGATACAGAGCCCAACATGCAAACACGAAAATCCACAGCCACAAGGGTTGTAGCGTTGAGAAATTGAGTCACGAAGAGCAGCAAATATGAACCTCGCTCTGCATCGTCAAAGAGTAAATGTGATAAATATGGAGGTGGGCAATACAGAGAGAAAATAAGAATTCGATAACTGTTAGATGCTTGGAAATTTTAACGCGTTTGCACGTGTTTTTCAACGAGGGAGAATAATCCTACAAAACTGGCATGTTCACACTTGCGCAAAATCTATTTGAACTTAAATGCCCTGTGTTAACATGCCTCTGAAGGCTGTAAATCAATTTTATTTTGTCTGGTACAATGAATTCGTCCTTGCACAATGATAATGACTGGTGTGAAACCTTGTGATCCTCGCTTCCACGAGGCTTGGTGGTTTTATGGCTTAGTAACCGATATCTGGGGCCACCGCATTCATCCAAATACTAACAAAATCTAATTGGCAATATGCTCGACCACTGCCCCCATATGGCTCTTTTGCTTTGTTGCTGCAGCTGGTTGTGATGTTAGTCTGAACTTTAGCAATACACTTACGAAAAAACAATGCTGTCAGCAAGAATGTCCATATAAACAAGGCCTGTGTAGATTTGAGAAAAAGATTTACATTTCTGCTGTGACATAAACATCGAAATCTAAAGTGTTGTATCATGGCCTCATTTAAATACGTCTGTATGAGCGCTGTTTGATGCAAGTGTGGACAAAACATCATCTGTAAAAAATAATGTCAATAGGTACTGATGTACAGCCTTTCACGACTCGATTTATGATGCTCTCCCCACGTTGGTTCGCCTGATGATGCTTCCAACGTGGGAGGGGAAACGTCACGAGGGAGAGATGGAGATCGCTCGACACAGTTATCCTGAAAGAACAGCTCTGAAGAGCAACCATAATGTCAACAGGTTTTTTTTTACGTGGAAAAGATATGTGGGAACCTTCAGGAACTACTACTGTGTTTGATTTGTATCAATTATATTAACCTTTGAAAATTATATATATCAACTTAAATTAATTCATTTATTTATGAAAAGCCAGTACATTTTTGTTGAATAACAAACGGGCTTAAGTTGGCCAGCGTTCCTAACGTTATTCTCCTGCTTAATGTGAGCAAGTCGTTTGGGTTGCGTCCAACTCACTCCTAGACAACATCAGACACTCTATGGCCTCTATGCTGTGAAGAAGGGCCATTGGCCAGACCGTAACCTATTATATTCCTTTAAGTTTTAAAGCAGCGTTATTGACAAACGTGTTGAGTTTCTTGGTTTGTGCTGGGGCATCTAGGCAAGAATGGGGGACACAGAGAAACCATTATTGGGCCCAGGTTCATGCTGTATGTACCATACTGTGTGTTAACCAATGTATATATGGGGTAGATGCAAACATGTCTCGCAAACGTCTTGCTGTATAAGAGTATAATGATGATGGTCAGCTTATGTCGGTCTGCTTGCAGTCATGCCGCAGCTTAGAGAAGTACACTAATGAGAAAATAAGTGCAAACATTAATGTGTCTCCTTCGAGAGGCAACCCATTTTTTTTACAATTGTCAGGAATGTGCAACCAGCTCTTGCACTGTTTATAATTTACTGATAAGCACTGATGTCCACGATCCAAAGATAGATTTAGTGTAAGAGCCATCAATGCATCTCCAAGCCCAAACAAGAAGAGGCGGGATTTTCGACAAGTGGTACCCACTGTAACAACCATAGAGATATTGTGGGGTGCACAGAGCCCTGACCGGTAATTTAACTTGCACATATCTGACTGCACATCAACCACTCAACAACAACCGCCGTTCACCACCAAGGCCAGGCGCACTTTGAGGCCACGCAGAGTGTCGAAGGATCGTTGACAGGTCACGGGACAGACCCAGGTGTCATGGGCTGACTGACTGGGATGACTGGCTCAGGCACCACTGTGCCATCCATCCTCTGTATGACCTACATTGAGCCAAAAGCACGATTAGGATGCAACAGTTTAAAATATTTCAGCAACCCTGTTAAGGATATCCTTTAACATACCGTATAGCCAACTCTGAAAGCAACAAGTGGGAAACTGATTGCAAATGAAAAGTTCACTGGATTTACATTGTGAAATCAACATTTCTGATGGACATTCTTACAGTGAAATAAATCGCTGTGAATTCTGTAAAACTTATGAATTGCCTGCACAATAAACACACAAAACACCAAGAGTGACAGTGCATGGTCATGCATGAGTGCAAGAGGCAAGATATATGCATAGAGGGAAAGGCTCCTCCGCAGAGGCAATGCTACACACCACTAAATCCACACTCAGCCAGATAGCAATACAAATTCGCAAAGTAAATGAGTCATGGGGTCAGGTCATATCGTAGAACTGCTCACAAAATGTCTTTTTCTGCTCCAAGGTGTATGGAAACATACACAATCCAGTGCTGGATATTAAACATTCCATTTATCAGGGTTGTTCGCTCGAGGACGCCATTATTGACTCCTCACAATGTCAAAATCATCACCAGCCATGGTAAATACATTTATGGATGAAGGCCTCCACAACATTACACCATCTCTCGCGATCCTGAGAGAGATGCCGGCATAATATATGTTTAACATATATAGTACAGTATATCATAAATTACATTGGTAAACCAGCTAATAGTGCTGTGGTCGACTTAATTTAAACACCGCAAGTTTTTGGAGTTGATGCACCGCATAAACATTCTACGTAAATAACCTGATTGCCAAGTAATGAGAACTTAACAGTGGATGTCCTATGCCCCGGCACTGGAATGTTGAATTTCCACCACTGGCAGAGATGAGCACGGCCCAATCATTGCTCAATTGCACAGCGAGACACTTTGACTTTTGTTAAAGTGACCGTTGTGACTTCCATTACTAGTGAATGATTCAGCAGTTTACAAACTGCAAATCACTGCAAAGAATCCCTTTCCTTCCCAAACGCTTTTTGCTAGTGGTTAAATGCTTTCAAGGACTTGACGCCGTTGCCTTGAGTGCGACAATTCATAACAAACGCCGGTCCAAGCGTGGAAAGAATGTCTGTGAACGAACATTGAAGCGTACCACTTCAGCTTAAACCAAGCCATTGGTGAGTTTAGCGATGCTGAGCGGCGGGCGAGACAGGAGGCTAACAGGAGGTTCACTGGGGTGTGCACAGCGCAATACTTTCTTCCCCAAGGCATTTGTCCACTTACAAGTATGATCACGTTAGCAGAAGACTGCCAAGCCACGGCATGAAGTAAAGGTATTTAAATTTTCAAATTAAGTGCAGGGTGCTACTTCACTTTCATTTGTCGCCCTTGGCCAATTATTCCACATTCCTATGGCAGAAGTCAGTATATTCCGAAGACAACCACTGAACAACATCCCACAATTCCATGTTCCTAAGGCAGGTGCCAGTCTATCCGTAGGACAACCACTCACTGCTAATTTGCCAGAAAGTTAATTGACTTATTGCATTGACCCCATTAACACGGGAACCTCGTAATTCTGGGTGTACTGGGCTGGAATATTAAAGTCAAACTTGACTCCGTAAAGATATGGGGCACAAAGCATTCATCCACAAAACAGATAATATTCTGTCAATTTGGAACAGCCGTCAGTTTTGTGTATTGGGGGTCCTTAGACTGACAACATAGCACTAAACCAAGCAGAAGTTTAAGGAAGTGCATCCGCACAAAATACAGAAGCACACAGGTAACATGCTCAGGGCATTTGTGCGAGTGGGTGCTGTGTTGTAAATGTAAACCTAGGCAGCGTATATTCTGACTTGTGCCGCAAGTCTTTATTCGTTAACGGGAAAAGTGAACTCCTCGTGTGACATTGTAATGTATAAACACTGTACCCTCCAGTTCCATAAACCGGTTACCATTGCTTTGGTTGAATTACATAACATGAACATGGGGGAGATCGAGTAGAAAACACTTCGTCCAACTGCTGTTAATGCACCGTGCAGCTGCCCAGCGAGGAATTCGTGTCGCCTCAACACCAACCCCAGCGCCGACACTAACGGTCTGCCCAAACTACTAACCCACAGGCACTGAAAATGTTAATGGACTTATGAAGTTCTTTCACCTCCACACAGTCAGGGTTCCAGGAGCAAATTGTGGGGGTTTTGCATCAGTCTAGGGAGTTGGGCTCATCAAGGTGAATTGGATGCACGTAGCGACACACCGCTCTCAAGCAAGGAACTGTGATGAAACATGTTTATCAACAGTTTTCTCTATAAGGATAATAATGCAAATGCCACAATGCCATAACATGACAGCAGTTTTTGTAATTATTCAAATTTAATCTGAGTTTTGGGATTGCATCTTCTTCTAAGAGTGGTAGACCCAGTGACACCATGTTTAACCCAGGTCTCTCTTGCAAGTAGGTTTTTATTTATTTATTCCACCAGCCCCCTTCCTTACAAAGACACATTACACCCAGATGAGCTGTCATCTGGCACTAAACAATTTTATTTTATTTTTTGAATGATCACTGTCCAGAATTCATTGCAAAAGGCATTTACTATCAATGGACTGTCACCTTGTTTCGAAGTAAACAAATTAATCCATTCATTCTTTCATTAATATTGGGAAAGAACATCTCAACATTGTTTTCCCAATGCCATCAAGAGCAGCCCGCACCTACCTTTATGTTGCCATTATTTTATTCAGGGAGGTTTCGTTTGTCAATGACCCCTTTCAAGCAGCCCTTTTACCAACACAAGCTGACACTTTACCCAGCCATGGAAAATCCACATCAGATGGAAAACATGCATGTGCCCCTATTCGTGTGTTGGGAAAAGTATACCTTTACAAAACATTTTCAGAAAAAAAAAATAGCCAAGCCTGTAGTTAATAAAGATTTGGTTATATTTCCCCAAAGCTGACTGACATTAACTTTCCACCAAGACAAGAATGAGGCCCTGTATGTCCACGATGCATGTGAAGGTGAACGATACTCTGGATACACAGTACAGTATAAGAGCCCCACACCCTGCACATCCATCAGAGTGCACAGAAAATACTTTATTTAATCCAAAATTGGGTTTTACCCTAAGGGCTCAGTGGGACTCGACAAAGCTACTAGTTTAAAGAACATTCATTTGAGACAAGAATACTGATTAATTGTTTACAAATGATGCAGATGATTCATGAGTGCCAATTAAGTGCATATGTAGTGCATGTCTAATGCGTTAGTGTTTTATTCATAGCACATTTGGATTACTAATAATGACGTGTAGTTATAGTATTTTTTAATAACGTTAAAATAATGCCACATCTTGCCCATTACGGAGAAATATTAAATACCTACGCGAGATATCCACTCATATTCCAAAGGTTCCGAGTTCAAAATCTCAGTCGTTGGACTAACCCCTTCGCCTCTTGAGGGCAGAAAAATAGGTAACACATTTTGGAAAGCCAACAGCAGTTGAGAATATGGAATTTGTATCACTAGCTCAAAGCCACCAAACATAATGAGCACTATCCCTCGCTTATTTAAGCAGAGAAACGTGTTGTTATTTCAGATCGGAGATAAACTATTAAACCTATTCACACAGAAGCATGATATGGTCACTTTCCTGCTGGGAGTTTAACTCATTCAAATGTACACTGTTCCTAATGCTTAAACCTACATGAGACTGATGTGCATACATAACTACTCTGGCGGACCTGCAAGGCACTGTGGGTATAATTCCCATGATGCTGTGTGGCTCAAGTACATTTCACCTTCAGCGTGCAGCACCCTCTGTTACACTCTCCACCAACACACACTACTCCAGCACCCAAAACACCAAAGATGAACCCCCCCCCCAACCCCCCGTGTCAGGGCACTACTCAAGATAGCAGCAGGGCCAGGGAGACGGGAAGGCTGGAGCGAGCGGGTGGGCGAGAGCACGAGGGGCGCTCAGCTCAGTTCGTTCGGACACCATGGATGGAGCTGCAGGGCCGGCTGAAGGGGTGACCTGGCAAAAGGCATCAGTCGATGGGGGGCAGATGCTTGTCGATGAACTGCTTGATGTCTCTCATTTCCTGCAAGGGGGTGGGTGGGTCGGAGGGAGGGAGGGAAACACGACAAGCATCAATAAAACACCACTGGCTCAAGGCAGCCAATGGTGATGAACAACAAAAATGATAATTTAATTGATCCAGCAAAGTCTTGCCGAGTCCCAAGACCTTTTCCAGGAGGTTCCTGCAATGAGATGTTTGGCAATTTCCCTGCTGAAATTTTTTACATCTGACATCAGTAAAACCAGTGAAAAACATGCCACGGGCACGATGGTTACAACCTACCCGCTCCATTTCCACTATTGGGACACCTGATAATTGGGAGTCTCTCACATTATACGATCACTTCATGATCTCATGAGCCTTGCCGCCTGAGCGTGGGATTACACGTGTGCACTACCACTTGTGGGATAACATAAAAGCCGGTGTGGTTCAGGGGTCTCACGGTGGCTGTGTCGGAGACGCCGACCTAACACAGCTAAGATCCTGTGTCTGAATCTTTATCAGTCATCCACGATTCAACCAGGTTCGCAAGTGCATCGATTTAACGGGGTTTCAGCCTGGTTACAATTACTGCAACTCAGACATCCATGTACGTCAAAAACGTTTGGGATAAGAGATGTCGCAACGCGCGCAGATACAATCTAAGGCACGGAGTGGGGCTAGAGCGCTTGCTAAATGTCACTGCTCAATTTCAAAATTCCTGGCTCATAACTGCTCATCCCATGCAAACGCTGCTCCCGCTAAATTGTGTGCTGGTCTTACCCAGCTGTGGTGAACAAAGTCACAGCTGCTTCACTGAGCAATAGGATGGCACTCATCTCTATTGCTGCTTTAAGACCACCATTCTCAACCGGTGGGTCACGACCCATCAGTGGGCCGCGAGCGCCGCCTAGTGGTTTGTGGAGACCAGACCCTTGAGGAGCCAAAGGTAGATAATCAAAATCCAAAAACTTGCATTCATACAAATGAACTTACTGCAACCAACGGGCTACACAGTTCTGCTTTATATATAAACAATATTGTAATTGGTCTTATATCAAATAGATGTAAGTGAACACAAAGGTAAGCAAATATTTGTTCACTTCAACTGGTACCATTTGAAGATGTGAATGGGACCTTAGCACAGGACCACAATCACACTTTGGCAAATATTACAAATTAATTGTTGACAATAGATATTACAGGGATTTTAACACAGTACAGTCTTTTTGGAAGACAGTCAAATTCAGCACATGCACACACGCCATAAGCAGTGAGCACATGCCAGATAAGCCTTTAATCTCCACATGTGAAGGTCACATCATAGTCACTGGTTTCCCATTACTGCTGCTGTCTTATTCCACACATATAATGATATATATATGGGAACACATGCATAAACATCTACAGTACGTATAGACAAAACCACCCCAAGTAACAAACTGGTGGAGTCATTGCTGTTAACTCGAACCGATTAAGGCCGGCAGAGCACGCAATGATGAGTTTGGCCAACACTGAGCCTGGTCCTGTTTGTCTCCCTGGTGCCATTGGTTACACACCGCACCAGGTGCTCACTTAAGGCTGAGGCGACCAGCAATCATAGCTGTAACTAGATATCAGACGTAGGTCGCTGGGTTTGTAGTGAAGGCCGCAACCTATCTGTGTGACCACTCACCACTATAGAAAAACACAACACCACATGCATAAAGACAAAGAACCCCCTAAAGCCTTAACAGACTGTAGGGTCAAGTCCAGTTAACGAGCACCTATGAAGGTCGACACGGCACACGTAGAGGTGGGTCACCAGCACCACGCACGACCGCCTTTGTTTCCCTAGTGGCAATGTTCACATATCGCACTAGGTACTCATTTGAGGCTGAGTCGACCGAGGGGAGGCCCAGGACCGGTTCAGAAAATCGTCACTGGTGTTGGTCGTGAGCGGGATTCAAGCTTGGGTCGCCAGGTTTGTAGCCCAGCGCGCTACCCACTGAGCTACCGCTCCGCACACCATACATGTTCACAAAGACACATACAAAAAATTCTAAACACAAAGACTCAAACACACTCACTCTTGCGCACACCTACGTGCAGTGACCCACATTAAAACAACATCCGGCAAAACACAAGTTCGGGTAGTGATTGGAGTGTTTAGGAAATTCAAAAGGGGGATAATGGCTGC
The DNA here is from genome assembly GCA_036362915.1 of Geotria australis. Classification (NCBI taxonomy): domain Eukaryota; kingdom Metazoa; phylum Chordata; class Hyperoartia; order Petromyzontiformes; family Geotriidae; genus Geotria; species Geotria australis. Next base: position 26,350,354 of record JAZEWU010000002.1, read on the forward strand.
ACACAGTGCTGCCTGTATAAACACAGCCTTGCAGAAGGGCCATGGGGAATAACACAGAGGACTGATGGGCGTGGTTCATACACGGTTGACCGAGGCCAGGAAGGGCAATGGGATGTGCGGGGACGGGAACTGTTCTTGCAAGCATCCACTCCCGCAGTCCCCTATCCCACCTCACGTTACAGGACAATCCGTTAGTACAGACACAGCCTGAGCATCTACGAGAACCTTTTGTTTTTAAATACATTCCATCCAACCATCAATTTTCTAAATCGCTTGTCCTGGTGAGGGTCGCGGCGGCAACTCTGCAGGGAGCGCGGACCAGACATCCCTTTCCTCAGCAACAGATTCTGGCTCTTCCTGGGTGGATTCACAGGCGTTCCCAGGCCAGCTGAAGGATATAATCCCTCCAGCGTGTCCTGGGTCGGCCTCTAGGTCTCCACGAAGTGGGCCGCACCTGGTAGACTTACCGGGGGGAGCCTCCCAAGGGGGCATCTTTAACAGATGCCCGAATCACCTCAACCGGCTCCTCTCAATACATTCCAACAAAAGGTTCAAAGCGTTTACGCATGAGCTCTATCCTTCCATCCGTAACGGGCGAGGGGAGATGATACATAGATAGACATATGTTTATTTTTACAGCAGAAAAATACCCAGTGAGCTTGCAAGCTCTTTAGGGGACTCCTGCGACACAACAAACATGCAAATTGCTGACAATAATGAAAATATATACAAGATTCATATATATCCATCCATTTTCCGATTGTCCTGGTGAGGGTCACGGTGTCCTGGTGAGGGTCGCGGTGGCAGCAGATTCATATATAACCAAACTTAACTCATCCAACAAAAAAAATACATTTTCACATAGTATTGCAGACATGTTTCAAATAAAACAGCGCTTTGTGACCCTCGGGTGAAAGGCGCTACATAAAACGCTATTATTATTATTATGATTATAAAACAGTCCAAAATACACAGCGTTACACACATTTTTCAAGTAACAGGTAAGATTAAGCGGGGAGGGCTGCTGCTGCTGCTGCCATCGTCTCACCTCTGGGCAGGAGCTGTGCGGCAGGCCCGGGTAGGTCTTGAAGTCGACGTTGGAGGGGCCCATCATGCTGCGAAGCTGCTGTGACGTGAGGCTGCCGAAGGCCGCGGGCACAAGGGGGTCCTGCTCGCCGTGGCACTGCAGGAACGCCGTCTCCCGGTTTGCCGAATTGGCGGCCGCCTGAGGAAAGCGCAACACACGCACGCACGGCAGCCGCGGTCAGCCTCACCGACACACATACGTCACCCGTGCAAGCGCCGCTCACTCAACGCCCGTGATGCACCGCGAGCCGGCTGATCCATCGTGCAGTGAAAACACGACTAGATTTGGCAGCTCGCGCATCGCTCGCTCGATACTCTACTCAATCGGACGGTTAATAGGGAGTATATGTACTTGTATATGCCAACACCGGGGTCTGAGAGAAACGGAATTTCGATCCTCTATATGTCTTGTACACATGGCAGAATTGACAAAAAAAGTTGAATTGAATTGTGCAGTCCTGTGTTCACCTACTGCTGGAAGAGGGCCTTTTCACGCTGTGTGTGTCGTGGGGGATTACTTGACCAGATTGTGATTGGGGGGGGGTAATCAATATTGGTTCAGGTATAACTCGTCACTCGTGTGAGCCATGGCTGGGAATCAAACTCAGGTCACTGGGTACATCGCACAGCGCACAAATCACTGCGCCACCTGAATCGGCTATAAGGTGGTGCTCATGATGAGGACGGTGAGCGGTTATGACCCGCGCTCATTCGACCGCAAACGTGGAGTCTCGATTTTTTCTATGACAGTCCTAACACTTCCAAACGTGGAGTCTAGATTTTTTCTTTGACAGTCCTAAAACTTCCTTTGTTGAAAGCACAAAACACTGTTGTGTTAAGCCTCGTGAAGCAGCCAAATGGATTCAAGAGAGCTGCTCTCAGTGTTTATAAACACTTTGAATAGTGGTTCAAGAACAAAGACGCTTAAATGTCACTGCATGCCAGGCAAGCATTTGCTTGGCAGTGGAAGAGTTTCCGCAAATGCTCTGCACAGCCATCCGTGAATGGCAAGCAAAAGTGGAAATGAAGGCAAAACAGTGTGTTACATCCCCTGCAGGGTGAGTAAAAGCTGACAAAACCGAAACATGAAAAGCTTCCGCAGAAGTATACGTACATACAAGATGTGATTTGAGTAAGTGGTCAACTCCACCCATCGCCTCGGTTGAGTTAATAAAATACCAAATACGTGGAAAGTTATTAATGGTCATGTTCTAGGGAGACGGTCTCTTACCATGGGGATGTAGAATTTCCACTGCCAGCGGATGGCCAGTGGAGGTGAGCAATGAGACACTTGTATTTATGCATCGACGTTAGCGATGTTCATGCCAAATGTATGGTGCATGGTGTTATTATCCAGGAGAGCCCCAGTGAGTCATGGGACTCAGGAGGGTCTTGCATTGGGTTTCAGTTTGTAAGATGTTATCAGCCATATTACGATTGTACTTATGTAGGTTTTCACGGCTCGATTAATGACGGCTGCTCTTCAGAGCTGTTCTTTCGGGATAGCCGTGGTCGAGCGATCTCCCTCTCTCCTTTGCGACGTTCCGCCTACCATGTTGGAAGGATCATCAGGCTCTGAAGAGCAACCGTCATATTACGATTGTTTATTATACAAGTAGGAGGAAACCTGAGCAGCCAGCACAAAACCCACACGCACAATGTGGCAACACTGAATCCTCGTACAGATTGAAACCGATGGAAAATAATCCACATGTTATAACTGCTGTCTCCTGGCGAGCCAGGGTAGGCCACATCGAAACCTACAGGTGTAGGTGGATTTTATAATCCAGTAGATGTGTGGGTGTCACCAGATCTGTATAACTCTATTGACAAATGGCACAAGATTGGGGTAAGTCTTAATTTCCAGAGAGGCTAATAATCTGCAAAAAAATATGGTACGTGTGTGTGTGTGGGAGAGGGCAGAGAAAGCACGTGGGTGAGACCAGTAGAGAAGCTCACCACTGGGAAGGACTTGTGAAGGGGAAGCCAGCAGCTGAGGGCAACCACGCCGGCAAGCTTCTGCTGCGAAGTCAGCGCCGTGTACAGCGAGAGGGCGCCTCCCTACAAACAAAGACAAAAACAAAGATCCCCCAAGATAGACTTAAAAGACTGTAGGGTCAATTGCTGTTAGCGAGCACCTATGAAGGTCGACACGGCACACGAGGAGGTGGGTGAACAGCAACACGCCGGGCAGCCTTTGTCTCCCTAGTGGCAATGTTTACACACCGTACCAGATGCTCATTTGAGGCTGAAGCCAACTAGGGGAGGCCCAGGACCAGTTCAGAAAATCGTCACTTGTGTTGGCTGTGAGCAGGATTCAAACTCTGTGTAGAGTTTACATGACCTCCCTGTGTCGGTGTGGGTTTTCGCCGGGCACTCCGGTTTCCTCCCACAGTCCAAAGACCTGCTGCTACATAGGCTAATTGGCCTGTTGACTAAATCACCCCCGGTGCCCTGTGATGGTCTGGCATCTCATCCTGGGTATAGCCCTGCCTTGCACCCTGTGTCTGCCGGGATAGCCTTCCGCTAACGGCAACCCTGTACAGGATTAAGCGGTTTCTAACAACGAATGAATGACTGTCGTGACATCACCAGTGAGTGTCTAAAAGTCAGTGTAAAGAATTTTCCTTTTACGTGAAGCTTTAAACTTGTTTCAGAGTCTGAGACACACGGCCTGGTTATGTATCTACAAAGAGGTATTTTGAGGTAGCCTCTTCCTTTAAGAAACCTAAAGCTTTTCTTGCTCGAGACAGAAAAAAACACTCTTCTTATATTAACTGATCTTAATGAGGCTACTTATGGTCATTGAAGCAGCAAACATTCTGCTTTCTCAGACATAACCGTGCTGTAACTTCTAAGTACGTGGCTTGCACGGTAACGCATCAGCGCACAGCAATATCTACATGCAAGGTTTTCACCGTGTTTCTCTTTTGAAGCCTTGTGCGGGTGCCTGATGTCTGGCCAGAAAACAAACCAGCTGACTCGACAATCCCTAAGAAGGCATTTCCTAACTGGCAAGAGATGCATATGATGAAAGAGTTTTTATCTCCCGCTATAGCGAGAGAACATTTCTAAACGCACTCGAACTGAATTAGGAAATACGGGGAATGTGGCTATTGCATAAAACACCTTAAGTGGAATTTTACAGAATTTTGTCAGTCGACGCAGTGCAAGTTAAGGGGGTAAAATGGCTTAGCTTGCTGCATGAGACTGATCGCTGGCCTTAACGCATCATAACAATGCACCCCTGGAATGGATTGTAATGTTACGGTTCTAAAGAAGGTCATGTTATTATTAATAAACAAGAGAAACATAAATATGCATTCAGAAGCATTGAAGTCACTGAGGAGGTTTATAATGACTGCATCGGAGCAACCTTTGAATAAACCAGGTTCTCGAGGAAGCCAAGTTTAATGATCTCAGCCTGGCACTCAATAACTGCACTGTACAGGGTTGGTTAAGAGGGCTGCTTTACTGCAGAAGGAATTCAGTAGTTGTGTCTACTGGGGCCATTCAGTGACATGACATGAGGCCCAGCTGACTGCAGGACTTCCAAAAGCTGATGACGCACCGCCAATCATCGAATTATCAGAATATCACTTGTGAAAAGAATTCCAAAGTTATTTTGCAAGGTTTCAAACAAGTGGAGCTCCTGATGAATAGTATGGATTATGGAATCTATAATGTTTAGGTTATTGAAAAAGTCAGCAGTGAAACCATTCAAATTCATCAGCATCGACAAGCCCAACAAATTGCAGGCAGCAGCCAGGATTCAAAACCAGGACCTCAGCAGCTCCAGCTCAGCATTCCGATCTCCGAGCCACTCTGCTACATCTAGAACAAATACTTGAACATAGATTTTATGGTAAATGGCATACTTTGGTAATAATGATCCAAAGGAGTTAAACATATATTTTACTTATTTCTTTACCTAGCAAAGCCTAAAGGATACTATAAGAGGGTTTGAATAACAATTTTCAACCGATTCCTTGTTAAATGTTTTTCGATATAGGACACAACCAGCGTAGACAGAGAAAACCCACAAATGCGAAATGATATTGCTCACAGCCCTGAAACGAACGTTAGTATGCGGTGTGGCAACATGTGTCGTCGTCTTAGAGGGATTGCTCCACAGCGCCAGGCCAGAGGCGCGATGCGGTCTACCAAACTCCCTGCACTACATACTCAAAACACTCACAATGCGTGTATTTTGAGCCGACCTAGCAAACTGGGCTGCTGTGTTAACACAAAATACATGACAAAGAGGCAAAATTATTATCCGTGGCTGTGGTGATGCTGTGGTTCGAGTGCTCAATTCCCAATGAGACGAAAGAGTTTAAATCCTAATTGGGGTTTGACCCATTCCATCGTCGCCGTCACATCCGTATTTGCTAAAATGAGAACTGGATCTTGGTTAGACTACAGTGCTTGTTAAATCATTAAAAAGCCCCTCCCATGTCAAAGAAATGTAGAATTTCCACTGGTGGATAGGTGTACAGTGAAGATGCACGGTACCCCATGCTCATTCAAAAAGAGTATGGCAGATACTTTGACTTCTTTAAGATTATATTCCCAAATACCATTTGTTTAAATAAGGCAATCTTGGATGTATATGAACTTCATGGAGTCTGATATGTAAGACATGGTCTCTTACACCACCAGGTCTCTGATGTTTAGTTAGGTATACCACTTATTAAGGTAAGACCACACCATACATACACACAAAGACAATAAGCTATTGTTTGACATTATAGGCCAGAGAAAGCATTACTGTTAGCAAGCATCTACAAACCCAGCAGACCAGAGCCTAAGTTGTCTACACTGTGCCGATCTTTTACACCACTCCAGTTACTCATTTAAGGCTGAGTTAACCTGGAAGCCCTGGACAGTCTCAGACAGGCATAGAGATGTTATCCCTTGCTGGAAGTTGAACCCTGACGAGTCTGTTAGTATGGCAGTGTGCTAATCACCGAGCAAATGTGCCAATCACACACACACTCAGAACGTGTATGTTAACAAGCATAGTATTGTGAATGGCCCTGTCAGCTGAATGGTTATTCTGCAAGCCTGCCTTCAGTGACATCTGGTGGCGAAACGTATAAAACCCAGAACTCTGTCTTAACTTTCTAAAAAAGTTATGCCGGCACACTGCGACACCAGCGATTAATTTTAGACAAAGACAGGATGAGAGACAGCCAGGCATGAACTGCAGATGGACGCAGACACCAAACCAAAGCATTGGCAGCCACTCGTGGAAATCCACATTCCTGTGGTATTAATATCCCGAAGCACTCGACGAAGATACGGAAAGTCAGGAGTTAAAATCCCATATGTAGGTCAGTTCATCGGGCGTGTGATGTGGTGGCGTCGGCGGCGTGCCGAACCTGCGAGAATCCCCCGAGGATTATCCTGTTGGTCGGGATGCCGCTCTCCACCTCCAGCTCGATCATCTTCTTCACTGTACGCCGGGCGAGACGGGAACAGGCAACCCCGATAGGCTGGGAGTCACACAACACGTCACGATCGCTGTACGGTAAACCAACCTTGCCTCTGTTAGCTACGCATCATAGATGTGTGCCAATACATCTTGTGTAGATTACAGGCTGACGTTAAATTAAGAGCGTTTTGACGGTTGCTCTTCAGAGCTGTCCTTTCGGGATAGCCGTGTCGAGCGACCTGCCTCGCAACGTTTCGCCTGCCACGTTGGAAGCATCATCAACGCCCGATGAAACGTCGCGAGGGAGAGAGGGAGAGCGCTCGACATGGCTATCCTGAATAAACAGCTCTGAAGAGCAACCATCATGAATCAAGCCGTAAAAACCTACATCAGTAAGAACATTTTGCAAATTAATCACAATGAGTGGTATAATGGTAATCTGTTATGGTTTGTATCCTCACATAAATACGACATCCCTGTTTTTGATATTCACGGTGGTGAACATTAAAAGCGGAACTTACAAATCTTCCTTAATCGCTCATTATCAAAGCATTAACGAGACGCCACTGCAAATAGCACAAGTAATGAAAATCTCATCTTGGAAACATTAAAATTTACTCTGCCATATTCTGCCTCCCAACTGATCCTACCGTCATCAAAAATGTCTAAATTAAACCTAATGGCAAAGGAACTGATGACAGTTGAACGTCAGAAAATAAATTGAATTGCGCAATATGCACCGTGCTTATAAATCATCCTGACGCTGCATTAACTAGAGTGCTCGACTTCCCATCAGAAGGTTATGACTTTGAATCATGCTTGGGGGTCAACCAAATGCATCGTCATTATCTCATTGTATTCAATACAATCACGATTATATTGTGAGAATTTAACGGTGGCTGTCGTATACAAAAACTAACTCCTGCCAAAGGAATGTGGATTTTACACTCCAGGATCAGGTTCACAAAAGGAGATGATCAACACACATCCCTTGCTTTGGTATATAGATACTGTATTGGCTATTGTGGTAATATGTGATCGATTTGTGAAAAATACTAATGTGATTTCTTAAATGTCACTGTTACAGTAAAGCTTTGGGATTTTTGTGTCAGGCAATGTCCTTGTTGTTGCAAATAGCATTAACACACGCCATTTTTTCCCCAGCAGCTACAGTTTTTGATTTGCAATTGTATTTTCCTTCAGATTATACAGCGCTTTGGGACATTTCTTTGTTGTAAAGGTGCTATATGAAATAAATACAAATATTATGACTTTCAAATCTTACTAAATCAGAAGTGGCTGAAACATGGATTCAAATCCAAAATTGTAGAGGTGCTGGCTGAGTGCTGTGACAGTATTAGCCCACTGAGACACCCGCTCATTTCTGTTAATGGAATAAGTGCAGGGTTACCATGTTCTGCTGCTTGCTTGATGCCCTGCTCGTCTTCCCTGGCATCCAGGCTGAGGTCAATGATGTCAAACCTGTAACATGACATTTAGCCATTAGACAGTGTGCCCTCAAAGCTGTTGGATAGCTAATTATCTAAAATGCTATATTGTGCGTTGAGATGTTAACGTTAATTTAAAAGCGAGGATATCAGAGGTGCTGGTTGTGTCACAGATAAAAAAAAGATGTGCCTTCTGAGCCAGTGACCACTACGTAATTAACAACCTATTAAGTGCACAAAACAGATTTAAGTAGGGATCATAAACCAGTCTTATACGCAATATATTTGTCAGATGTCCTTACCCAGTGAGTTTTAAAGTGAAATACATGACATTTTCCACAAACCCCTTCTCCCCCAGGCGAACAACTCAATAACGCTGCTGCGTCGTTGCAGTAAATTACACGGCTTTAGTGGACGTGGTTGGGAGGAGGGAGGGAGGGAGGAGGGATTTCTGTCAGACCAAGAAAAGATATGTTGACATCTGCGCATTATCAGCTAAAGGCTCTTTGTACACTTGTGCCGACTTCATTAAATCTGGTGGGAAAATGGGGGTTGTCTGGCTAGGCTTTGTTCCTGCTGCAGGGGTCAGTTTCCGTGTGGAGTAATCTGTTACTATAATCAGATTACCAAAGGCACGTCGTGATAATCCCATATTGTTACTTTGCTTGTGGCGTTCAATCAAGTTACCATTAATTAGTGTGCTTGAGCTGATTCCTTTTGTACGAATACTTATTAATCCGAAAACAATTATTCAGGGAATTGATGGTGTGGTTAATGTGAGTACAGCAGCATTTAGTCATAACATCGTGCCGCTGTTATGAAGAATGAATCAACCTAATATGCGTTCAGAGTAATAAGAAATGGATTACATTATCAAATAGCATTACTATGAAAATAGAAACTATGCGATTACAATACCTCAAGTCGTGAAAAATCACTGTCAAACATGTCTATTCATAACTCACCTTCTCAAGCACTAGCCAGTTAGTTTGATGGGGTGAATGCCTGGTGAGTTGGTAATATTATAGTGTGGAAAGAAAGCAGGCTGTTGAACTACCATTGAAAAACATCAATTATGTTATAGTTACGTAATAGGTGAATGGGATGAGACCATCAAAATCGTTCAACTTCACAACCTGGTTTAACCAAGGATGGATTTCGAAACAGATTTTGACCTCAGGATCTCAGTCGTGTTGCATCAGTGCAAGATAGACTGAGACAAACATTGCTGAAGACTCCCCACTAAGCAGACTTAGCGGTGGTCTCAGGACGCTGCATTCTAAATATGATAAATCAGTTGCCCGGCTCAGAGTAAATGCACACGCTAAATGAAGTGTATTTGATAGCTGTTACATGTCCTTATTTATTCACCAACATTTTTGGATAGCATTAACTTAAATTGAGAAGCGTGTAATAGTTGTGAGCACTTACCAGGAAGGCATTGTCATCCTCATATTCAAGGTGACTGGCATGGGTGGACTAGACGCACAAAAACAGATGCATAATAACGTTAGGTATCTCCGAAATTTAAACAGGCATTGGCTGGTTATAATCTTTAATGTCAGAAATATATCCACGACGTAAATATGAATTGTAATCATTAAAATGCAGCACATCACACTGCCACGAAATCATATGCGCAGGTCTCAATAGCGGGAAATCGATACAGTTCTCTTCATGGGGTTTAACATGTTTTCTTTCAAACAGCAAAACTGCTGCATGCTTAATAATAGTGATAAACTGTTTTGTGCTAGTGCATAGTTTTAAATGCTGTGTGAAGATCACAATTATGAAGTTTACTACGGACATTAAAATACCGTATAAAAAAATTGGGAGACTGCACCATGAAATTTAACAGGATGTATCATAAAAATCATGATCGAAAGTCAACAATAGATGTTAAATGTATTAACTCAGCCCTTGTGGATAGTTACAACGTTATATGTTATGTGTAAATGTCGCATAAGATATGCTGGAATTGCACTTATTGGAGTTATGTAATGAGGTGAACAAACAACCTTCTGAAATATCAGGTTACAGTCCCGGAAGGTGACACCACAGAACTACTTTACTATGCCTCTCTCAGCCCACAGATAGTGCTCATGTATGCTCTTTAAAGAACGGCTAACCGCAATCGTACAATACGATGCTAATTTCAGCCTTCACAGCTGGACTCAGTCAAATCATGTGAAAAAATAAATAAATCATCGTAATGCTTTTTTTCTGTGAATCGTTTCGGCATGCTGGTCAACACCATCAACTCGCGATACTTGAGAGAGCAGTTTAATCACTGTTTTATGAAACCTAAATAAGAACCCTAGTCCCTGTAGTGCCAGGCGAGTGGGTCTGATGAAGCCATTAAGAGCCCAGGCACCCAGCCATCTCATCATTATTATTATTATCATCATCATCATACTGTTAAAAGAATCATAAAATTTAATTTTTAATCTCAAGACCATTTGCTAAAACGATATTAAACCAATTAGGAAATACAAATGTCTCAAAATGGTAATGACAAGACATTTTAATGAGTAGTCAAATGGCCCATTCAAAACGTGGCTTACAAATGCACAGCCACCCTGCAAATACATTACTTTGACAACACACTTCGCTAATGTGCAGACACGGCGTTAAATATTTATCAAGGAGGCGTAATAGTCAGAAGCACCATGGCTCATTTGATAAAACAGTAGTGCTGGGAACGGTGGTGGCCCGACAGACAAAGTAATGAGTGACACTGATGATGCTATGTTATTTATGTACATCATCCTCTTGAAGTGCATGGCACTCGACCCTGCACGTTAAAAAGCCTCGTCTCGTTCTTCGAATTGCAAGTTCATTGCGGGCGTTGCTTCATCATCACTAGAAAATATCTCGCCCCACAAGTGAGTCTGTAACTGTGGATGTATTTGGGAGGCACTGACAGCCAGGTGAGTATATGTCTGGTCACTGCTGATTATCTTTTTGAATTTTGAAACTGATAAATTATGAAAGCCTAAGTATAAAAAACATGACACCCAAAAACATACCTATGGCCCAGATACTTGCTATACTACCACGCAATGGTCGCATCATATTTGTGTAGTTATTTTGTGACTGGGCTGCAGCAATCACACTCGCTACACTTAACCTTCTAACCATGAACTTATTAAAACTGGGATCAAAAAAACACAGGCTATGAGTGTTGCCAGTTCTGTGTCTCTGACATGACCGTTATGAACCCGCTGATCCACCCGAAAGTCCACCCAGAGCAACACTTACGCATGGGGGCAGATGTACTTGATGTGTGGGGAGCGGATGCTTGCCATGGCTTCAGCCCAGCCGTGCCTGAAATTAAAAACACGGAGATGACACGAACGCCAACGAAAGCCCTGCTGATCTTGTGCTCCCATTAAAGCACAACAAATTGGTTTCATATAGCATGGACTCAAAACAATTGTTATGTGTGCAGGAAGGGAGAGTGATTCAGGGAGCTTAGCAGCTCTGTGTCACCCACCCAGAGCAGGATAAACTTACATCGAGCTAAAATTGCATGTTCTTTTGAAAAAAGAGTTGAAAGGAATATGAAGTATAGAACATAAGTTTTCGTAGCCAGTACAACGACCAATATTTGTTTTTCATACAGGCCATGTAATAGTTTATTTTGCAACTGATATTGTCAGTAACCATTCACAACCCAACAATACTGTCATGTTAACAACACAAATAAACTGCATACACAGTGGTTCAACTAGTTTATACCAAATTAAAGTTAGTAATTAAAATCATATAACGGTGCTTTTTTGTGCAGTCTTTGGTGACCAGACCGATACTGTTAAAACCCAGTATAATCATGAGTGGCTGAAACCCCAATTCAAACCCAGGTGTCCCAGCACTGCCAACTTAGTGCTGTGACATTGCCAGAATGAACCCCTGAGCCACCTTATATGATACAAAAGCAGAGCCTGGCAGGAAACATCAAGCCAGTGTTGTGAAACTTGGAGAGCAGTTGTGCATAGATTGTGAGTGTCTTACCCAGTATCTCCCAGTCCATGCAGGAATATAACCTGTGCACACAGTCACAATAACACACAAACACACACCAGAGTTTACAAGATATTACGTAAAAATAACAAAAAATATGTGACATGTCACAGAACATTATGTGGACATCACTAGGAGATATGGGCTTTGTTTTCGAGGAAACCTGTGATTGTAAGTTTATGCGTGTTACTACCCATGTGCAGCTCTCTGTTAAATTGTGCTTCTCACTTCTATTGGTGCTTTGAGAGTTTTTTTTATTATCGTTTGAGTTACGATATTGATATATAATAAATAATTATAATGATAATCGATTTCCAAAGCTGTTCTTTCGGGATAGCCGTGTCGAGCGTTCCCTCTCATTCTCTCGACGTTTCACCTCCCACGTTGGAGGCATCTCCAAGTATTCAAACATCACGAAGGAGAGAGAGGGAACACTCGACATGGCTATGCTGAAAGAATAGCTTTGGAAAATAATTCTCGTACATCGAGCCGTGAAAACCTACATCAATAACGATAATGACGTTACATTTTAATCACGGGACATTATGCATGTGGCAATCCATCAAATCACAAATTAAAATCATATCGAGCGCTCAGCATACATGCATCAATCCATATGTGTGGGAATCATTTGTTCTGCTATTCATTTATCTTGCATGTAACTGAACCACATTATTAACCCTGCAAACGTAGATGCGGTGCTTTGACCAGTGCATAAAAAAGTAATTGTAAAATAGTAAGTAGACCCCAAAGTCTAATTCATCAAATTGTGAGAGGAATCAATATTTACATGCCCAGAGTACATAGATCTGTTTTAAAATCTAGTGTGTACAAAACCGCCTAAATAGCCGTTGATTAGACTGTAGTTACTCAGACGTGAAAGTGAAACCGGATGTTAAATGTGTGTGAAACGACAATGGACAACGTAACGCATTGAAATTGATCATTAAAGTAGTGTGAAAGAAAACTCTGACATTTTCAGACAAAAAATAGAACTAAATTTGCACCGTTCACATTCAGAACACTGAAGCGACGTACTTAAAGTCAAACTACATAAGCAGACAATATATCCTTCATATAGCGATCTCTTCACGTAAACGATTGAGGCATTTCTTACACAACTCATCAGACCCATGGCCTTCTGGGTGTCCATAATTTCATCAACATTTCCTCTACAAGCAAACTCTGGGCTGACCTCTACATAGAGTCGAGGCCTAAGTTGTTTGTACTGAATCAATGATGCACTCCAATAAAGTCCATCGGGCTGATTGGTTGTGTAAGCCCTATTTTTATTTTTAAAGTAGCGACAGATATAAGGATATATTATCTGCGACTCTATATTGTTACACAATAATGCTAATAATTAGTTCGTGTTATACTCAAAGACAAGAAAAATCTTTCCATGATCAAAATAGTGATTAAGTGGTGCTCATCTTCATCAGTGCAGAAAGTTGTTCATTCTTATGGTGGGGACCTGCCTAACTATCGAATAACTGGCCAAGTTGTTGCCGGTCAGCATTTGTGATTTTAAAAAAAATACTCACACAAAATGATATATAATTTTATTGACCCTCTGGAATGATGGGCTTAGATAAACACCAACATGAATTTTAACCGACAACCTATGACTGTGAGTCAAATAATTTTTCAACAGCAATAACTAGCACTCTACATAAAGTAGATTCCTGTATTGAAATACACACTGCTGCCTCTAACAGCAGCACTCACAATCTTCCAAGGCAGACTCCTCTGTCACTATACATCACAGCTTAGTGCCGGGCACTAAGCCGGGCTAAGCCATGGGGCCAACTGGACTCTAATATGCCATTTATTCCACTGGCATCCGTACGTACTATTTGTACTCGAAACATTGCATTTTTTTTTTAAATGCACTGCCTCTGAACAGCTTCTCCAAGCCAAAGTTTTCCTAAGTGACCCAGTAACTTCAGATGAGCATTGTGGGCACGCCTGTACACTTGCCAACCTTGCACAAGTAAAAAAGGCGCTTTGTGACCCTCGGGTGAAAGGCGCTATATAAATTGAAATCATCATCATTAATTGCATCCACTCACACTCAAGGTTGTTCTGGAAATCACTTTAAGTCAAAGTGTCTCTGTTAGAGCAATGGGGTTGTGCTGATGTCTACTGGAGGACCTGAGCCACCGACTGGAACCCCAGTGCCAAAAAAACAGGAGCCACTCTATCAAATAGACAACCACAAATTACTTCCCCCAAAGTGGTATTTATTTTATCGACTGCACATGAATGATGGGCCAGATCAATTGGGATTTTACGTATTAACCATTCACTTGCGAGTCAGACAGATTGACGTGTGTGTTAATATAACACGAGAGGCAGGATAACATACACGTGCACCACTCACCTCTTTTCTTGCCATTATTTTATAGGGGTATATTCTGTTAGCGAGCATCTGCTAAGGATTTAAGCTTGACACGGGATTATGTAAGGCGGACTATATTCAGCCAACGGGCGGCACGGTGAGTAGCGCTGCTGCCTAACAACAAGAAGGTTCTTGGGTTCGAATCCCGACTTGGGGGCCTTTCTGTGTGGAGTTTGCATTTTCTCTCCTTGTCTGCGTGGGTTTTTCGCCGGGCACTCCGGTTTCCTCCCACAGTCCAAAGACATGCTGCTGCATGGGTTAATTGGCCTGCGGACTAAATTACCCCCGGTGCCCTGTAATAGACTGGCGTGCCATCCGGTGTATAGCCCTGCCTTGCGCCGTGCGTCTGCTGGGATAGGCTCCGGCTCAGCACGACCCTGTAGAGGATTAAGTGGTTTCTGACAACGGATACATGGACTATACACTATCATCAAGCTTCGTAACCAAGTGCTGATCTTCACATACTGCACCAGATACTGAAATACTCCTTGCAGGTTTATCTGACTGAGTGGAGGCCCACAATGTTGCACTTAGCCACGAGCTGAACTCTTAGTAACTATGACTGCACTGCATTCACCGCTACAATGCCATTCTCCACGAACACACACGCACCGACAAGAGCCCTTATTTTCTAATAAATGTTGGTGATGTCACCAGGGGCACTTATCATTCTCGAAGCATTTTGCAGCCATGTGCAGTGGCTGGCAAGAACACGCAACACAGTCCCCGAATGTTATATAAAATGATTATATGCAGCCCTTTGTCAATCCACTGTTAAAAGAAGGCGTCTCCGCCATGTGTGGGTCATATGTTGTAGACTGACATACCAGAGTAATTTGCCAGGTGCACCATGAGCGCTCCCTCGTGCCAACCCGCTGTGTTATGACCACCAGACGTTCTGCTCATTGCTGTAAGAGTTGCTCCTCCACCTCTTGTTACAACTGTAAGGCAGCTATCACCGCATTGCCCAGTAGCATCTTTGTGAAGCCTCCTCTAGAAGCTGACCATGTTTCCAGTTGTCAGTGAGTTAACACATCCCTAGATCCTTCCCTAACTAGATCAGCCCATAGGTTACAGCCTGTGCTCACCAATATAGCTCCCTCCTATCCAGCGAAACGAGAGCTGCTTGTGCATGCAGTGGCTGGCCACATAATAATAATAATAGCATTTATATAGCGCCTTTCACCCGAGGGTCACAAAGCGCTGCACAAAGCTGCAGAGAGAACGACATGTCAACAACGACAGAGCACGGAAAATCAGCAATAATTTTTTTGGGGTTTTTTTTTTTCCGAGCTGTGGAGAGAACGGCACAACAACAACGCAGATTCGCACCCACACGCAGATTCGCACCCACACGCATACCATATGCACACAGACAATACAAGAAGTGGTGCTGAGTTGCCAACTATATGTAGTGTATTATTTTTATACGTAAACACCTAAGTTAACCATGGGAGAGGTCACCAAGACTTTCTAACTCTTTTTAAGTATGTGTGCTCTGGGTTACTCTAATAAGGTATTGCAATTTAATGGGAGGAATTAACAAGAAAGGCAAACTATGAGCTACTCATGCGGATTTTGTTGAAGTCTCTTTCAAAGCTAAAGTCAAGAGGTCAGTGCAGACAATGCTGTTGGTGCAGCACAGCTTGTCGTTGCTTCCGTGCTTTTGTTGGGTTCCACAGCTGTTCTGCAGTCACCATCTGGCTTGAGATATCGCTCTTGGTCACCAATCTCTGGACGCTGCTCCAATACCTGTCTTGGTAACCTGCTGCCTCACAGCAAGAAGGACTCGGGTTCGAATCCCGGCTCGGGTGCCTTTGCGTGTGGAGTTTGCATGTCCGCGTGGATTTTCACCGGGCACTCCGGTTTCCTCCCGCAGTCCAAAGATATACTACTGCATTGGTTAATTGTCCTGCTGGCTAAATTTCCCCTAGTGCCCTCTGATGGACTGGCGTCCTATCCTAGGTATAGCCCTGCCTTGTGCCCTGTGTCTGTCGAGATAGGCTCCGGCTCACCGCAACCCTGTACAGGATTAAGTGGTTTCTGGCAAGTGTGTCATTCATCGCAAAGTCCTGATTAAACCTATACCACTCTCTCGTTATGTTGAACTCTAAACTTGGGACAGACTTTAATGATACACTTCACATTAGACAGTACACTTAATGTGTAAACTATTGGGCGTATACATGATTGGGCTACTGTAGAGGAGGAAACTGGATTTGAAGCATCTACTCATTGCAAACTGGTTCAGTGGCAAGTGCGGTGACACCTTGGCCACCCAGTCACCTCAAAATATTCCATAAGCCATATTAAACTAAGGGTTATTATACTAATAAAATATTAGCAATTTATTTTTTAAATTGTAGATTCATATTTTTCCATTTGAGGTTCTTTGTATTAAAGGGGGAGGGGGTTAATAAGCCGGCAGTGAATAAAATGTGACCTCGCTTCGCACACATGATCACACTGTATATGTGGCAACGCAAATGAATATCAATTAGTTTCATATTAAACAGATATTTTCACGGCTGCCATTTTAAAAGAGCCATAGGCCAACACGACCTACATAGGCCAATTTAGGGTACCGTTTGAACATAGGATACTGGATTTCTCAGGCTTTAAAAGACACTCACAAGAGTACAAGAACTAAGCTGGCATAATTAAGTTCTTAGGCTTCACCCACCACATGTAAGACTCAAAACCAAAATCAGGCATGCTACAGAGTAACTGTAACAACATCCTACGCGCATCTGCATGGCCGCCTTTTTTCTAAATAAAATACAAGGTCTTCCGGTTTGTGCTGAACCAAGTCCCTGAGGCACACACAAACAGGCAAACAGACACACACCTGCCATAGTCACGTTAAGTGCAAACACATGCATATCAGAGGCAGCGCAACCAAAATGTGCCTTTGTTAGAGAAATAATTTTGGCACGGGACATGTCACTCAATCCCATTTGTTTCATATTTGCACAATCGGTACTGTATTTCAAACGTGGGCAGGTGGTGCTAAGAGTAGGGGGCTTAACTCGCATGATAAAATTATTAGTTCAAATCCTTGTCCACTCAGCCCATCATTCCGTCGGGGTAGAATAAATGGCTACCTGCACTATCAGAAGTCAGAAATGGTTGTTCTTTGTAGACTGAACGTGGAATTGACACCACTGGCTCAAAGGCTGCCAATAGAGATGAGCACTGTCGCCGTACAGTACTCCTATAACACTGCTGAGAGACTGATCGCCAACATTTGAGGACATTGATGGAGCATTCAGTTACTGCAAAACCCCAGATATCCAGATTTTCCATTTAGTCGTACCAGGTGGGCTGGTTAAGAAAAATATGAACTTTAAATATAATACAATTCTGAACGTACTATATACTGATTTTGCATGGCACGGTGGCACGGTGAGTAGCGCTGCCGCCTCAAAGCAAGAAGTTCCTGGGGTTTGTATCCCGGCTCAGGTGGCTTTCTGTATGGAGTTTGCATGTTCTTCCCGTGTCCGCGTGGGTTTTTGCTGGGCACTCTGGTTTCCTCCCACAGTCCAAAGATGTGCTGCATAAGTTAAATGGCCTGCGGACTGAATTGCCCCTGGTGCCCTGTGATGGACTAGCGTCCAATCCTGGGAATAGCACTGCCTTGTGCCCTGTGTATGCCTGGAGAGGCTCCAGCTGACCGCAACACTGCACAGCATTAAGCTGTTTCTGACAATGAATTATTTAATTGATTTTAAGGATTTGTTTCAGCGAGCTGTACTCTTCAGCTAGCAGGACCGAGATTGGCATTTCAGGGCAAATGCCAGCTCAGAAAAACTGACTATCGCATTTTTAGCCAATGCCTCCACGACAGTCATACGTCTTCAACAAGAGACGTGGCCAAACTGCTGCGCCTGACTGATTAACATTATACTAATTGATTAGTAAGATTGGGGCATAGCTCATTTGGTTCAGCAAGGTTCCCTGTCATGAGCTTGTAAGTTCAAATCCCATTCAAGGTCTACTCAGTCTTAACAATATTCTCTTCTCCCACATGATGAAACTACACCACGTGGCAGGAAATCAACAGTGGTTATGTTAATAACACGCTCACTCCTGTTTTGCAAAATGTGGAATTTCCACTACAGGCTGAATGCTGTTGAGAAAAAAGGCGCTGCTCCACTCATTTGGATATGGAGGCCGGTGGCTTTCAAGGGTTAAACCAGTCGAAGGCTTTCTGCTCAAACATGCAAAATTGCGGCACTAATCTCCGTTGATGGATACAAGCCAGTGGTGGAAATTCCACCTTTGAATGACAGGGATCAGTCTTACTACAGGACTAGCCTGTTGACATCTCACAAATTTTTTACTAATTTAAACAACCCTGTAATAGTAATGTGATGAGTCAACCCCCGATCCTGGATATGAACTTGCAATCTTTTATATTGTGAGGAAAGTGCTCTGCCCATGGCCACTCAGCCAGATTAAAACGATTTAGTACTTAAACTAATCATGCTTTTATTAGATTAATTCCAGTCAATCAAATACGTGGATTATTTGTATTTTTCCCCACTTTGCACAATCTTATGTAACTGGAGAAAAACCACTGCACCAGAGCGTGGTAAAACATATCCAGGATTGGATACGGAAGATATAGTTTGCAAGACAATTCATTTCTTCACCATAGTGGACAGCAATTTAAGCAGTTAATGCATATTCTGCACTTTAAGTTATATGCAATGTACGGTTCCACTGATTGTAAATAACATGCAGTACGCTACTGTATAAAGGTCAAAGTGCCTGTGCTTTCATGCTCATATGAGCGTTGGTCAGCAATCCTGAACCAGTGGTGGAGATTACAAGTTTCTACGGTGGGGAACCGTGTCCAGTGATGACTCCCACAAATATTGAGGACTTGATAGCTAAAGTTGCCAATTAAATGACATTAACCGACATCATTTGAGTGGCGAGTGCCACGTTTGGCAAATTGCATCAATGAGTAGTACGTGTGTGGAAGGAACCCATTGAGGAGTATTGTACATTATGGAAATCCAATAATTACGCACGCGTGGATAAACATCATCGGCCCACAATGATGGGTCAGCAAGCAACTTGCTGTCAAAGTGATGTCTTGCCCATATAAGCAGAGTCGATGCTTATAGTTCACGTTTAGAGCCCTGGGCCATTTGTGAAAATTACATGGGCGAACCTGGCCGTAGGATAACCACTTCTGACATCCCCACAAAACGGTAACAATTTATCGACCCCAGAGTAATGATGGAATAAATCAACCCCAGCCTAAACTAACTGACAACGTTCCGCTCTACCTTGCAATCGACAATTTGCTGTACTGCCATGTCAACACCTTGTATATATTTTAAGTTAATGTCAGAAATGCCCATGTATGTTGTGTCGCGGGAGCTTGCAAGTTCACTGGGTATTTTTCTGCCGTAATAATAAACATTTACATCTACATTCACATAAACAGTCAATGTCTCTCTCCTCGAACAAGCGCGTGACGGCGATAATATCCTGTTTGCAGCTTCCGTCGCTAATGGAAATTCTACAGGCACGAGAGGAGGTGCGAAACGTTACGCGAGCCAAACGCTTAAGACTTATTTCTCACAAAGGGCACATATCGTACAAAAACGACACATACGAGCGACACAATTGCCTCCCACCCAACGAAGGAACATGTTGCACGTTTCCGATACTCATTGCACGACGTGTTGCGCTGCCGAGCACGAGACCCCCGCTGCTGCCGGCACGCGGAGGTCGCTTTCCACGCGCTTATCCGCGCGCGGCCTAACCCCGACACCGAGCCTCGGGACTCTCCTGGTTCCCTCAACCGGCCAAGTGGCGCCGGGAGCGGTAGGACACAACCGGCCCTACCGGTGACACACCGGCGCCACGTCGAGTTGTCCGCCGTTTGTCGCTCGCTCGTAACGCGCTGCCTCACCGTGGCCGTGGCCTTGCGCAGCGCCGGCACCACCGCCGGCGACGACATGTTGACCGGAGCGGAGGAGCAGGTGGAGACGAGGATCAGGAGTACGAGAGACGAGGTGACGGCGAGCGGCAGAGACGCTGAACCCACACACGGGAGCCGCCGTCATTCAAGGGGACAAGCCTAAGCGCGCATGCGTCGCCAGACGCCGGCGTGGGAATTGATAGCGCGCTTAAGCGGGAGGGGCGCGGATTGTATAGCCTAGTGCGTACGCGCTATGGGTAGGAGAGGTTCCAGTTAATAATGCAGGGTCAGACGGATGGGAGGGGGTGCTCTGGGAAATGTTCCGTGAGAAATTAAGATTCCCCCGCCTTCCTCTCTCGAGGTTGATTCATTAATACCATATAGTGTACATCCATACATTTTCTAAACCGCTTGTCCTGTGGTGAGGGTCTCGGAGACAGCTCTTTAACCATCACGCTTCGAAGAATCGAAAAGAAGGAGGGTGGATTCACGCATCAATGGGTGCAACGCGCCCGGAGAAAATGCGCGCGTTACAAAAGTAGATTATTATTATATTATATCGGTATCCGCTGTTTTAAAGAAAGAATATTATTAGAAAGAATTTCTGTGTGGAGTTTTCATGTTCTCGGTTTTCGCCGGGGACTCCGGTTTCCTCCCACTGTCCAAAGACATGCTGCTTCGTGGGCTAATTGACCTGCTGACTAAATTTCCCCCTATGCGTCCCATAATAGATATAGCCCTGCCTTGCACCCTGTGTCTGCCGGAATAGGCTCCGGTTCACCGCAACCCTGTACAGGATTTAGTGGTTCAATTCAATTCAATTTCAACTTTATTGTAAATTCTGTCATATGTACAGGACATATAGAGGATCGAAAGGCCGTTTCTCTCAGACCCCTGTGTTGGCATATATAAGGACTGGAACACAACAACAAAGGTTTAAAAATACAAGGATAAAAAAACGAAATACTAACAATTTTAATATTTACAAGTTAAGCTAAGCTGGGGGTCGGGGGGGACAATAACAGGGCACACATCTCGAACAATAACTAAAATTATAACAAATATAGCGCAAATAGAACTAATATAGTGCAAATGAATGAATGAATATCATTAGGAAGTAGTGGGGTATTAATGAATGCTGCATTTCTAATGTCTTGTATTATTGATGTTGTTGAAGGTGATGGTGTTGGTGATGCATTGTTGATGTGTTTATTGGTCTTTGTGAGGGAGAAGTGAAGTCGTGGCTCAGAATAACTTTAAGCAAAACAAAGACCATACACTGTACAGGCGCATTTGCTCAGTAATTGTATTTAGCTGTCAGGGAGACACAAATCGAAAACACAGCGTGTGCAGTGTGGTATACGCAGCACATTTTCATACTTGGGCAAATTTGGTTCATGGCGGCTTTGGTTGTGCTGAAGAGTGTGGTCTCCAGATTAGAATCTGCAACACAATTACATCCTTAAAAAAATCACTCGGAAAAAAGAATGAGCACAAACACAATAACAGTCTCATCCTCATTACAAAAAAGTTAAGGCACAGCCATGTATGTTTCGTGTGTCGCAGGAATCCCGTAAAGAGCTTGCAAGCTCACTGGGTATTTTTCTGCTGTAATAATACACATCTATTAATCTGTAATTTCTTGGTCACGTCACTGCTGGCAGAAGAGCCTCCACGAGAAGGAACTATACAGCGTTTCTAGCCTGCTATACCACACAGACGTCTCAGAAAAGAATGGTCCACCCACACTTTACCCAACCATACTCGGACATGTTGATCGGCTGAGTGCGGTGTAGCCATTTATACTGCTGCGTGGACAGAGGCAGAGGGATTTAACACACGTGCCAAATCGAGCAACTGATCCTCCGGGAGAGCAAAACGTGTGTAACTTGTTTTTTTTAATCAACAGCAGTTGTCACACGGATGAACCGTCTACAACCATATATATTGAATTTACGCTGCTCACCCAGGGCTACCAAATGCGAGGCTCACTGTTTGCACACTCAATTCCATAAGTGTGTACAAGGTGTATTGAATGCATAACACCATTACTTGCAAACCAAAATTAGCATACCAGTCCACCAACGATTGCCTAATAATGAGTGTCAATTGCACAAAACCACAGTAATCTGTTAAAAAGTAAAATTAATATGCAAGCGAATTGTAAAGAGATATTCATGCTATGCATCAGACAGTAATCTAAATTATTTCGGTAATGTAATAGTTTTACTATACAAACATTTTACCAAAAACCCGAATCTTAAATATACTCAAAGTCAAGGAAAATAAAGTAAATTTATTCCTGCTAAAATCACTGTGGCGTTAATTAAAGTTCATATCTTGAATATCTAAAAATGTAAACTATTTTATTGACTGTGAAGGAATGATGGGCAGAGTGAACCACTCACCAGCATTTGAACTCGCAAAATTTAATTTGCAAGTTAGGCAATCTGAGCACAGGGTTATGCACAACTCACAGACATCATTATTACATTAAAATGCAGGAGTGCAGTTGAGGTCATTTGAATAGACCTGGCTCCTGCCATTATAATGTGGAATTGTCACCACTGGTTTAGGAAAGGAAAGAAAAATCGGGCAGTGCACAAGTGTCAATTTGAGCGGGAAAACAGTAATCCATCAAATATGCATCAACTGTTCACACTCTATCACCCAACCACTGATAAGAAAAAAACTGATAAACACAACAGTTTATGTCTGCATTCGAATTGGGTCAAGTTCGTTATTATATTTTATCAGACGGGTCTGAAGTCCTCACACTTTATAAAATGTCAATAACATTGTCAATAAACGTGAACTTTTTCTACCGCTCATACAGTATAGTATTGTATTTATTCAGGCTTTGACTGGGAGATGTAGCTCATAACCATCCCAACAGCGCCGATAAAATTAGCACAATTTTTTGGAAAATCAACAGTACGTGTCTCATCCATAGACTGACTCCCATTATAATAATGTGGAATTTACTCAGTTATATGAGACATTTAAAAAAATGCATTGAATAAACATCCCAACGCGGGACTCTTGTGGAAAATATAGTCTTGACATTCCGTGAGCATTTTCCTGATAATGTAATATTTTACTATCGTTCATTACGTGTTGGGCGGCACAGTGGCACGGTGCGTAGTGCTGCCGGGATAGGCTCCGGCTCACCGCAACCCTGTATAGGATTAAGCGGTTTCCGCTTTTAAAACCGAAGTGAGGAATTGCAAATTCTTTATGTTTTATGCGCATGAATGCCGTAAAAAAAAGTCCAGACTTTGATGTCAAACTATTAACGCCACATTAATGCCACATGTGCAGGTTTGCAGACACATCCAAGCGAGTGCGCGATCGAGCATGTGGCGATGATCGTCTCTGCTGGTGGCCCCGAGCCAGCTGTGCAAAGTCACATTCCTGTCGTGGCACAGTGCTACTCATTTGATCAAACCTGTCGGGCTCTTTACCGAGTAGATTACAATATAGTGCGGATAGATTATCCACTGATCATGTCATAAAAGGGGTGTTGCTTAACTCAATGAATTATATTTCACCCCTCCAAATAAATCCCATAATCATACTGATAAAATCGCTCATTTTATTCTGCTATCCACGTTGTGTAGAGGACCCTTTACCTAGCCTACCGTGCTGTTGTCTGCCTCTGTTTAAGTCTAAGCTCGAGACCATACATTTGTTCTCAGCCTATAACTGCTTCTTTTAATACACAATACATTCTCCCACTGCGTCTGCGTTCTCTGGAGATCCAATTGCATTTAGATATTGTATAAAACCACATTGTATTGCATTTTAAAGTATAGACTCACAGAGAGACCTGTAGGCTGATATAAAGACAAATCATTAACTGATGCTCCCGAAAATATAAACTATTCCAAGTTCGTATAAAGCGTTTTAAGATGTGCTCACATCTCAGGATATATAAATCCACATTATATATCATGTTCAGAAGTCACCCTCCCCGGCGATTGCCTTCAAGATGCCTTAACGTCTCGTTACTATGACATTGCCTTGAGAACTAAACGTAATGACATCCACTTAGCACTGAAAGAGACATACCTGCACTGCGGGGCTTGTGCGCGCTGCAGAGGAGACAGCTCGCAGGCAGGCAAGGGGTGTGAGCAGGCAGTCATTGAATGGATGTCAGGCCACTGAGACCCGCTTTCCGCATTCCAGCAGTTAGCTACGTGCCGACACATAGTGTGACACTTTGCTCTTTGCCCCATCGGCCATGGAGCAAATGACGAGAGGGCTTTGGGTGGTGCAAAAGGTCACAGACATTGAACTCCAGTGACAGGCACCCCACAATGAAACGAAGGTCTGGTTTGTGTTGCTAAGCAGTCACATTTACAAAATGCATGTGTATTCAGGTCTATCTACTGGCACGGTTCCTTTTGTCAAGTCACTGCCCGGATGAGTGTCTGTCCACGCTTTACAGGCCTTGAGGATATTCGACCATACTTCACCACGCAGGTCAATGTGGGTTAGTGGAGTTTGGGTGGGAGGGTACAGAGCGACATTGGATTGCCCTCGGCTGTTTGCAAGACAGCCCCAACATAGCAATGTGATGATGGTGCTCATATCTGTCCTTGGCCTTGAACTCATCCATCCATCAATTTTCTAAACCGCTTGTCCTGGTGAGGGTCGCGGCAGCAGCAGTCCAAGGAGGATGGACCAGACATCTCTTTCCTCAGCAAGAGATTCCAGCTTTTCCTGAGGGATTCCTAGGCGTTCCCAGGCCAACCGAGAGATATAATCCCTCCAGCGTGTCCTGGGTCGGTCTCTAGGTTTTCGTCCAGTGGGCCGTGCCTGCTAGACTTCCCGAGGGAGCCTCCCAGGGGGCATCCTTAACAGATGCCCTAACCACCTCAACTTGCTCCTCTCAATCCGAAGGAGCAGCGACTCTACTCCGAGGCTCTCCCGGATTGCTGTGCTCCTCACCGTCACGGAGAGAGAGCCCTGACCACTCCGGAGGCCATTGACCCCCCCATAGTCCTTGACCTCTCCCGGATGCAGAAGAATTTCTGTCGGGGGTGCAAGGTGAAATCCTTCCGCACCTGGCACTCTGCCAAACGTTCCTAGGCCACGCTCACTGCTCGTTTAGGTCTCCCAGGTCTATCAGGCAGGCGTCCTGTGCGTCGGATCCAACTCACTACCAAGTGGTGATCAGTTGACAGCTCTGCCCCTCTCTTCACCCGAGCTTCGAGACCATACGGCCTTAGGTTTGCTGAAACAACTGTAAAATCGATCGTCGACCTTCAGCCCATGGAACTCTGGTAGCAACTACACTCATGCGCCTCCCTGCGCTGAAACCCGGTGGCGTAAATTCTCAGCATTCCTATGGTAGGAGCCACTCTGCATGGAGGTGTCAACTCTTGATTTATCATAAAGTGGTTGCACTTTGTCATGACCCCAGAGTGGAATTTAAACTTGCAACCTTTCGAGTGAGAGTCAAGCTCTCTGCCACGGTGCATAGCTTATAAGAGTACATATCTAAAGGACAAATATATTCTAAGTGTATCTCTGCTCCAGAGAACAGTGACCCCGAGCCCACTGATGTAAATTTCACATTCTCACGGTGGGAATAAGACATCCACTTGAAATGTTCTCTTTTGACCCAACGGTAATATAATTAATAAATATGCAGCGCTTTGTCAATCCACTGCTGGATGAAAGGCTCCCCATGAATGTTTGCTATGGAGGCTGTTTGACCATACTTCACTACGCTGGTCAGTGCGCTTTGGCGAACAGGGGCGGGTTAAACCAGTTCATAATTAACTCGCCACTCGTGTTAGCCATGGCTGTGCAATGAACTCAAGTAACCGGGTTCGTAGCGCGGTGCACAAGCCATTGCGCTTTCGGCAGTTACCCTTCTATAAACGTTATTGAGGCTGAATATAAACAACAGTAATGACACTCTTGATGGCATCAACCCGCATGCCACGCGAATGGCCATGTACATGGACTGGTGTCCCATCATTCATTGTCAGAAGCCGCTTCATCGTGTACAGGGTTGCAGTGAGCTGGAGCCTATCCATGCAGACACAGGACGCAAGGCAGAGCTATACCAAGGATGAGACGCCAGTCCATCACAGGGCACCAGGAGCAATTTAGTACGCAGGCCAATTAACCTATGCAGCAGCATGTAATTGGACTGTGGGAAGAAACCGGAGTGGCCGGCGAAAACCCACGCAAACAGGGGGAGAACACGCAAACTCCACACAGACAGGCACCCGAGCCGGGATTCGAACCTGGGACCTTCTTGCTGTGTGGCGGCAGTGCTACCCACCGCGCCACCGTGCCGCCCAACTTATAAAAATTATACAATTTATTCATCCAGGAAAGTCTCACTGATTCTCAATGTTATTTCTCATGGGGGTCCTACATTGGGATGTTTGTAAAATTCCTCTTTAACGAGACTCCTAAAGCCCAGCTGCACAAAAATACCTACCAAAGGTCCATGCAGGTAGGTTATTGCCAACCAGCTTGCTCTAATATCACCTCCTGATCGCGTCTTACGTAAGCAGCTTTGGGAGTCCTCCCAACGTTATCACAGACCCACTTGCTGTACTACCACCTCGCATCATTAACAAATGTCGATAAGGTGTTGTTGCTGCAAACACATACGTGTCACGATCAGCACAAAGTTTGCTGAGTCGTAAGAAGTGGCGCAGAGTCCATCGAGCCAAGAATAACGGAGGAAAATAAGCGACAATAACAGGCCCCAACGGAACACTTGCGGGAAACCCTCCCTTAAGCCCCCTTCACCACCTGAGCAGATGTGGAGGACTTTCTATGATAAGACAATACGCAATCCAGCCTTTGCACTGCCCATAATCGCATTGCACGTTGATAAAGATAGCCGACAGCCATTACAGTAAATCTGCCTGTAATACGTGGAGGGGAAGGTTCGGAGGCTGATTTATCACTGCAAGCGCATGGCAGCTAATTTCACAGCTGCCTGCGTGTGTTTGTCCTGTGTGTCGGGTACGCATTATTGGAAAATGTGAATTGGAATCCAACGTGGTGTGCATGTTGGATGGCTCCGAGGATGGGAGTGATCTGAGAATGTCGGTTGAGATTTCCTGGATTTTGTGGATGAAGAATTGTTGTTGGGAGTCTGAATTAACACAAATCTTACGTTGAATTTTTTTAACTGTCGGTGAGCTGCAGGGATGAGAGATGGAACGATGGCGAATGGACACGACTGGCTGTAAATTTTGTTTGAGAAGACGGCCACTGTGTAGTTGAGATCAGTTCGGGTGCAGGAAAGAGATGGATTGTAGCATCGTGTAACTGTTTTCAGAGAGACTATGCAAATACCACACGTTAAACATATTGTATTAAAGGAATGGTTTATTTCATGTCACATTTCCACATTAAAAAAATAACTTACTTGAAGCTAACAAAGATATGTTTACAAAATCAAAGCTGATAAAATCCCGAATGAAACATAGATGCAAAATGCCAAAAAATAAGCAACCTTAACATTAAAAAAATATTATTTTGATATGTCAACATACATTTAAATTGTCCCGTGTAATAACGGCTATCCCGAAAGAACAGCTCTGAAGAGCAACCATCATGAAAACCTACATCAGTACCCTGTAATAAAGTTTGTAAAGATGAACGGCTACGTTTTCGAATCGTAAACTATTCCAAACTACGATGGTTGAGATGTCGAGTGGAGGCTGATGCTGTATTTTTCTATTACATGGGATACGGTCTCACTGTCAAAGGTCAAAGACAAATGCTGATTTTAGTCTCATATTTAGCGAAACTGTACCGATGTCTTAGCACCAATGGGATCTTCTGGCTGTTAAAATCATAAAATATCTGATCCCATGTGTCTCGGGTCAAAATCAAGTGTTTAAGCCAGTCAATAAACTCTACGGCTCCATGCCAAAGCGCAGTTGATCGACATGGACACACACTGTTGACTTTCCACAAAGTGGTCACTTAATTCCAAGAGTGGTTGTCCAGGTCGGGATGTTTATTGAGCACTTCGTCACTTAACCTGTAGCCACGCACTACTGTGGGCATTGTCAGGAGTTGCAGTAAATTGCCCCCGGTGCCCTGTGATGGACTGGCGTCATATGATGAGTCTAGCCCTGTCTTGCGCCCTGCGTCTCCCGGGATAGGTTCCGGCTCACCGCAACCCTGCACAGGATTAAGCGGTTTCTGACAATGATGATCACGATCTAGGATTCTAGGAGATGGCTGATGGGCCAAGTCGACCTCAAGCAAGACAACTGCTCTAACCCACAGCACAACGCAGCCACATTGGAAACAATAGCCTTCTGTATCACCACGTGTCGCCTGGACTATGCATCCCAGTGGTTTACCACCTGCGTAGATAGAGTACCACAAACTCTCATGAACCACAGGGTTAAGGCCGTGAAGCTGCACAGACTGGGTGAAATGGCAGAATTGAACCGCGATAATCTCCATTATCATCGCCCATGTCTTCAACGATAAACGACAAGTCAACTCGACCGAGACCAGTGCATTTTACCACCACATGTATCTATTCGTGTTACAATTGTGCGTGCGAGGCTCGTTGCATCGTACAACATACATCGCAAAGAGGTGAATACAAGTTGGACCACTTTGCTAATTTTGCCAACACATTTGTTTGAATCTTTTTTGACAGGGGGTATGCAAATATTCATTGTCAGAAAGTGCTTAATCCTGTACAGAGTCGGGGTGAGTTGGAGCCTATCCCGGCAGAAACAGGGCGCAAGGCAGGGCTATACCCGAGATAGGACGCTAGTCCATCACAGGACTTGTGCACAAGTAACAAAAACTCCACAAATTCTTCAGCAACGGTTTGTGCGAAACTCGGACGAATATCTAACAGAGAGGGTAATTGTATATAAACAACCTGCAGTTCACCAGCGTTGCTTTAAGCTATCCTGCTGAGACACTGAATGTCAAAGCCGGTGCAGAGTTTGCTCTATGAAGGAGACGTTTTGTCTGCTTATTGAATCTGTAATAACCCTAATAGCCCTTTTTCATAGCACGAAGATGAACAAAGCATTACCTTGCTTGGCATAATACTGTATGTACAGAATACGTATGCACACATCTACAGTAAAAGGTGTTGGAAAAGACTTCTGCACAATATATTTTTTTCCTGAAATATTTCAACTGGGAAATGACTTCGGAAGCTAATTTCGCCGTGGCACGTCGCTTCCTTCCCACCCGTCGAAAATCCGCACTCACATCCTGGAAGCTGCGCGAACAAATCCACTCCTCATTTTCACCCCATGAACATCACAGACTCCAGCACGGGAGCTTCCCATCTCTCACTCTGTCTCTCTCTCTGCCACGGCGTAACACAGCTTGCAGAGCCAGGTGCAGCCCAGTGGTGCTCACATGGATACGGGGTATCGCAGATGGGTGGTCGCGAGCTGTGTGGCGGAAGAGGATTCGGTTTTGAGATACAGTGGATTTTGCTGGTAGTGTTCAACCAGATGCACCACCGTCGTGAAGCATTGCTAGAAAAGAGACAAGTAACGCATGCGGTCATGAGACACACCTTCCACACCCCACCATCCCGCGTTGCAGTGCGCAGCTTCATCACCAAAGCACGCTATGTTTAGGCACGGAACGATTGATTCAACATTGTCAGAAACTGCTGAATCCTGTACGAGGGTTGCGGTGAGCCGGAGCCTATCCCGGCAGACACAAAGCGCAAGGCAGGGCTATACCCCTAATGAGACGCCAGTCCATCACGGGGCACCGGGGGCAAATTAGTCCGCAGGCCAATAAACTGTGCAGCAGCATGTCTTTGGATTGTGGGAGAAAACCGGAGTGCCCGGCGAAAACCCACGCGGATATGGGGAGAACATGCACACTCCACACAGAAACGCCACCGAGCCGAGATTCGAACCCGGGGACCCTTCTTGCTGTGAGGCGGCAGCGCTACTCACCGTGCCACCGTGCTGCCCCTAATAATATACACCTATTTACTATTTAGTTCGAAGGCTTTCATGACCGATGTTATCCATAGTATAGCTCCTTTTTATGATGATGCTGGATGTAATTACCAGCGAAACGTCGAAACTTCGAAAACATCTATTAAGGTAAGTGCTGTATGCTGTATGCTCACTCGCTTTTCCAACGTATCGACGGGTGCGCAACACTTGCATACATTTTCACGTGACCTAACCTCATAAAAAGGAGCTATACTATGGATACCTATATCTACTATTATCGTCCAGGGCAGTTCGCCGCTGCTGCGGTGTCACGAGGCCGTGCCGGCGGTGGGGAGCGGCGGCGCGCGCACCTCCTTGCTGAGGTAGAACCGCTTGGAGACGGGGTCCCGGTAGAGGCGCAGGCTGTACACGATGCCCCTGTAGTAAACCACCAGCGTGTAGGGCTGCACCACCCGGTCCCGAGAGCTTTGTCGCACCAGGAATGCGCCGTCCTGAAACGCAAAGCCGTTGACTCCCAGTTCAGATGTCGCTTACCACTGGAGGGTTCCCGGGTTCGAATCCCGGCTCGGACGCCTTTCTGTGTGGAGTTTGCATGTTCTTCCTGTGTCCACCGTGCGGTTTCTCTGGGCACTCCGGTTTCCTCCCACAGTCCAAAGACATGCTGCTGCACGGGTTTATTGGACTGTGGACTAAATTGCCCTCGGTGTCATGTGACGGACTGGCGTCACCATCCTGGGTATAGCCCTGCCTTGCACTCTGTGTCTGCCAGGATAGGCTCCGGCTCACCGCGAGCCTGTACAGGATACAGCGGTTTCTGAGAATTAATGAATGAATGACTGGTGTTAGCCGTGGCTGGGCATCAACCTCGTGCCGTTCGCTAACCACTGTCCCCACTCCACTCCCATTGCATTAAAGACAACGAAATAACATTTTCTCTAAAGTGACAAAACATTTTGGGAGCATTCCCATACTTCTGACATGCCTCCAGTTTTCAAAATGTGTTGCCCACAATTTAATATTCCTCCATGTGATCAAAAAATGTCTGTTATTCTTCAACATGATTTTACCTTGTTGTAGGACTTCACAACTTTTTTAGCCAGATGATTGTCACATTTGCCAGCGTACCACTTCTTGGTTTGCAGATCCTGCACACGTGCATCATAGGCAGTCGTTAATTTGTCAAGTATATGTTTAGTTGGGG
This sequence comes from Geotria australis, assembly GCA_036362915.1. Lineage (NCBI taxonomy): Eukaryota > Metazoa > Chordata > Hyperoartia > Petromyzontiformes > Geotriidae > Geotria > Geotria australis. Next base: position 26,381,844 of record JAZEWU010000002.1, read on the forward strand.
GCGGCACAGTGGCACGGCTCGGGTGCCTTTCTGTGTGGAGTTTTGCATGTTCTCCCCGTGTCCGCGCGGGTTTTCGTGGGGCACTCCGGTTTTCTCCCACAGTCCAAAGACATACTGCTGCACAGGTTAATTGGCGTGCGGACTAAATTGCCCACGGTGCCCTGTGATGTACTGGCGTCTCATCCTGGGTATGGCCCTGCCTCGCGCCCTGTGTCTGCCTGGATAGGCTAGGGCTCACCGCGAACCCGTACAAGATTAAGCGGTTTCTGACAAAAAGAGGTTGACTGGAACAGCCTAACGATATGTTAGGCGGAGGTCACCGAAACTCACGTCAGCTGAACTCGAGGCGCTGTTGGCTGCCGTGGGCCAGGGTAAGGTGGTGGGGCTGCTCTTGCGCCTTCCCATCCCGAGGTCGTCGCGTGAGCATGATGAGTAGGCCATGGGGCCTGATGCCGTTGTTGCTGTGAGTTTGGGAGAGGTGAAGCTCCTGGGCACCCCCTTGGCCACGTCGCTGCCGCTGCCCAGCGCCGGTCTAAAGCCGACGCTTAAGTTGCTGTCAAACAAGGCACGGTGCAGGCGTGTCAGGCGTGGACATAAAATATCCCCCCCCCGTATAGCCTTAACAGACTGTAGGGTCAAGTGCCATTGAAGGCCGACGCGGCACACGAGGGGGTGGGTGCCCAGCAGCACACCCGGCCGCTTTTGTCTCCCTAGTGGCGATGTTTACATACCGCACTAGGTACTCATTTGTAGGCTGGGAGCATCATCAGGCTTCCAACGTCGGAGGGGCAAAACGTCGCAAGGTAGAGAGGGAGATAGCTCGGCACGGCTATCCCAAAAGAACAGCTGTCTACAAAATGTCATCAAATTATTTTGAGACATTTTGAGCGATGATCAACAACTCAACACATTTTGAAACACAGACGACATTTACACAGCGCGTGATCCGCCCCAAGGCGCCCGGCCACGCTGACCACTTACCTGAGCGGAGGCAGTGGCAAAGGGATGAAGGCCCTGGGCTGGGCAGCCCCCGGGGTGTCTGGCAGCGGCCGTGACGAAGGCGCCACGGGTAACTGGGCAAGCTGTCCTTGCCCGTGACTACTTTCAGTCTCTGAGTTGCTCTTGAAACACCTCCGTGAGCGCAGTTCTGTTTTGCCTGTTTGTTTTGGTTTAAGAGGCAGGTGGAGAAAACCATTAGCGAGCTGGTTTTTACACAGTGTTTATGAGTTCCACATTTATAATCCATAAAAATGCAAACTTGATTTTGTTTTTCTCTATTTGATGCAACATTTACTTCCAACTTCGTCGGTGCGATTCTACAGTCCCATCACCACCATTATCTGACTTTAAGTTTCCCCTTTGGTTGCGTGTCTTGGTACGCTGCAAACTGCCGTTAGTCAGTGTGGGTACACATTGACAGGACATTCACTGTACAAATGGGACTTGTGCAGTAACATCACCTTTTCCAGGAGTTTCCATGTGAAGGTCCTTCTCCCCTTGATTCGTTTTCTACACGAATAAAGAATGTGTGTAAACAATAAGTAGCAATAATAATGACGACCAGTTTAGTTTCATGTAAGATTGCGGTGTTCATGGGCATTGCATCTCATAATTGCTGAAAAACCACAGATACTCTGAAATGCAGCCGGGAACAAAGATGGTGCCAACAATTTCCCAGGTTCTACTGTCCTATATGTATTAAGATGTTTTCAGGAAATTAATAAGCGTATATACAATACCACGATAGAAACACGCCTGATGATGCTTCCAACGTAGGAGGCAAAACGTTGCGAGGGAGAGAGGGAGTGCGTTCAGTGACACGGCTATCCCGGAAGAACAGCTCTGAAGAGCAACCGTCACTTGGAATATTGTTTCCCCTCAAGTGGGCATGGCCTTCCTGATCATCTTTCTCCACCTCTCGTGCCTGCTCGCCTGACTGCCCAATCATCGGTTACCCGCCTCTCCACGTCTACCTGTCTATCCACCCTCCTTGTCTCCCTGTCGGTCTGTTTACCTGGATGCCAGTGTCTCTGTCCTCACCTTGAGTAAGCCAGGCCCACTGGAGCAGGTGCTGAGAGAGGTTTGGAGGAAAGAGGGCCGCGGTGCCGGGCTGGGAGGGGTCTCGGCTCTGCTTCTCGTGGAATCCCCGCGGGGGATCAGGATGGTTCTCGCGGCCTTCAATACTCCCCTGCTAGTTGCCACAGCTAAGCAAAGACAGCAAATATCTCTCATCTCTCACTGTCAGAAACCGCTTAATCCTGTACAGGGTTGCAGTGAGCCGGAGCCTCTCCCGGCAAACACAGGGCGCAAGGCAGGGATATACCCAGGATAGGACGCCAGTCCATCACAGGGCAGCGGGGGCAATTTAGTCCGCAGGTTAATTAACCTATGCAGCAGCAGCATGTGTTTAGACTGTGTCCGCGTAGGTTTTCGCCGGGCACTCCGGTTTCCTCCCACAGCGCATGTCGCAACTAACAATAACAGCCACCTCTAAGTTAGAGTGACGTCACCACAGCTCTTTTTCCAGCATGTGGACTCTGAGGGCGAGTGAAATGTTGAATGTCCGTTTTCTCATGGCAGAAACCATTTTAAAGTGATGGATTGGTGTCCCATCCTATGTGTAGCCCTGCGTTGCCCCTGTGTCTGCCGGGATAGGCTCTGGCTCACCATGACCCTGTACAGGATTAAGCGGTTTCTGCCAATGAATGATGAATGGATGAAACCATTATAAAGCATGTGGCACGCATTGGAGCACTTACTGTTTGTGGGCGAAAAATCGCCTTCATTCTCATAGTCAAACTGAAATAAATAAGCAAACAATTTTATTAGACATGCATCAATGCATCAATTTGGCAATTGTTTAATAGAACGAAATGTGTATTATTAGCATGTATTTTTACCATTAAAATAACATCTATAGTACATGATAATTGTGTTGTATCGAATTAGTCTTACAAACACCTCTGAAGCAGGGAATGGAACCCATTTCCTTTGCATATTATGTAACATTAAGATAATATCTAAAATATTGTATAACGTATCACCCTTTGTTAATCCACTGGTGGATGAAAGCAACCTCGCACCACGCGGGTCACAGGGGTTTGTTTGACCATACTTCACCCCACCGGTCAGTGCAGTATGGCAAAAAGGGACCCAGGAGCAGTTCTGACAACACGCGAATGGAGGTTGTTGTTGTTGTTCCATAATTACCTTTTCTGGCCCATGGAGGGGCTTATTGCTAGTAGGGCAAAGTATACTAAAGATGATTGTGAACAAAAAAGTGATGAACAGTTTTACCGTATCGATGCGTTCAACAGGCTTAGGTTTCTGCGTGTTTTGGGACCCTGTGTGAAAAAAAACCATATGCCACGTTAATATATTATTACATGAGTAATCAGGGTTAAAGCTCAAGATCTCCACGATGCAACCTCCGTGTCTTTGACCTCTGAACCAATGGGCCACCTCAGACGACGATACCTCTAGCAGGAGAGATGTTGATGGGGTTGGCACTGGCCCCATTTGGGATGATGTAATCCATTTCGTCGCTGTCACTCGAAGAATGTCGAGCATTGCCCTCTGTTTTGTATGTCTGGCGCCCGGCCTGCGTGATGCAGTCGTCGTATATCCATGCCTGCAACACGGGGAGGGCGAGGCAAGTAATCAACCAGAAGGTTGCGTGTGGTGGGATAAAGTGTGGATACTCCCGCCTCTCCAAGATAGATAATAATAGAATGTATATATATATAGATATATATTTATTATTAAAGCAGAAAACAACCCCGTGAACTTGCAAGCTCTTTACGAAAGACGACTGGTCTGTGTGGAATAGTAGGCGAAACTACCCACGAGAGCGTCTTCTCCAAAAAGAGCTCCAAAGAGCTTCTTCCAGCAAGGGAGTCAGCAGTTATTGCAGGGCCACAACTTTGCCTGTTTATTCGTGGTTCCATAGTGTGGCCCACCGTTTAAGCTTTGCAACTCTTCACTATCGCGAAATGCACACGAAGCCATTAGAGGGTAAAACATGTTTATGACGATTGTGGGGGTCATGAGGTTTAAAACCTAGTCACGGGCATTTCAGAGAATAATCGTTGCTCCAGGGTCAATAGAATAGGTTCCATTTAGTTGGACGCCACTAGTGGTTTTTCTATAACGAGAATAGCATCCGGATTTCTGCCGCTAGCTCTGGGCCAGTGGTAATGTGCAATTTCCACTTCTTCTTTGCGATTCTTCGAAGCGCGATGTTAAATTACAGTTTCCCATTTTCTTACACACTAATGGCTCATGACGATGCTCATTTGAACATGCAGATACTTTGGCTCTTGACAGCATTTCCGTGACAGTTTACTGATGTATTATAGTTCAAAACAAAACATTGTCGTGCATTTACGATAAGTCAGTGTATTATCTAAAGAACAATTGTATGCGTAACGCGTGTTTGGATGAAATTATTCATACCTCCGATTTGTACGGCTCTGAAAAACATAAAATGGTTGAATTGTTAGAAAATTGGTTGATGCAGACATTTCAAAGCACCCTGCACCCTGCTACTGGCGATCACAAAAGGCATTAGCGATGCAAATTACATTTTCACTTTCTATGTAGAGTTTGCACGTTCTCCCCGTGTCTATGTAGGTTTTCGCCTGGCACTCCGGTTTCCTCCCACAGTCCAAAGACATGCTGCTGCATAGGTTAGTTGGCATGCAGACTTAAATTGCCCCCTGTGCCCTGTGATGGACTGGCGTACCATCCTGGGTATCGCCCTGCCTTGCGCCCTGTGTCTGCCGGGATAGGCTCTGGCTCACCGCGACCCTGTACAGGATGAAGTGGTTTCTGACAATGAATGAATAAACCAATTATTGGCCAATTGAGGAAACACATAGCAATTACCACTGCCTACTGAAAAAAACGAATGTAGATTATGCCGGTGAAGGGCGGCACGGTGGCGTAGTGGGTAGCGCTTCCGCCTCACAGCAAGAAGGTCCCGGGTTCGAATCTCGGCTCGGGGTGCCTTTCTGTGTGGAATTTGCATGTTCTCCCCGTGTCCGCGTGGGTTTTCGCCGGGCACTCCGGTTTCCTCCCACCGGCCAAAGACATGCTGCCAGGTTAATTGGCGTACTGACTAAAATTTCCCCAGGCGCCCTGCGATGGACTGGCGTCCCATCCTCGGTGTTCCCCTGCCTTGCGCCCTGTGTCTGCCGGGATAGGCTCCGGCTCACCGCGACCCTGTATAGGATTAAGCGGTTTCTGAAAATGAATGAATGAATGAATTATGCCGGTGAAATGGCACCTTCATGACATAAATATGGAAAATAGCAATGATTTGATTGAAATAATGCACCGCCTTGTTTGTAGTCAGGAGGAGGAGGAGCTGGTGGTTCGGTCTTCACGAGTCTGTGGCCCACCCACATACAGAGACAACAAAAACACCAACAAAATACTGTTAACTCGGCAATACCTCTATTTCTTTCCTAGGAAAGCCTCACTGATTTCCAAAACATCTTCTCAGTCTGGGAGGGAACCGACTCTGGGAGGTTAAATATTTAGAAATATTTATGTGAAGCGTGATACCACTCAGAGGCCTTCACAGATGGGTTTGTGAACCCACTTGCTGCACTGCCATCTGCTGGTCACCTCAGAACAGACTAAAACGATTGTGAAGGTCATTATGTGACAACGCTGCAGTGAAGATCGTTAGGGTCAACCTTTCCCACAAAATATGACGCAATTGAATGGCATCTCACGAGTTAAATAAACAACATGGAGGTGGTGACAATTCTACCAAAAAAATTACAAATTAATCAAAACAAAAAGTTTAAAGAACCAACGACCAGATACAACCACAGCTACAAAGTTCCTTAAAACAACTATCCATACGTAAATGCACATGAAAATTTATTTTCAGAAAACCACGTACAGAATGGACCAGTCCACTCTAATTTGTTCCACTCTGGAACATAGAGCTTTGCCATTATATTTAATTCCTGTATCATCGACCAATCCATTATTAATTACAGCAAGTATATTTAAATTGATGTTGATTTATTTTTCTAATATTTCTGCTCTGATGTCTACTTCGTTATGTTTGTTCAGGTTTATATTCGCTTCATTACTGTAATTAAAATAACGTTATTGCTTTTGTCATGTTGGTGACCAAGGTCACTCTGACAGATGCGACTATATTCCGGTCTTTGAAGCTCTCAGATGGTTAAAAAAATACTGTACACGTAAAACTCAACACTAAAGACACCTGAAGAAAACCCTCACATGGACACTGCCACCTCCTGGCAGTTTATATTTAAAATCACTTTGATAAATTCTATATCAGTAAAAAAAACCTCAAATCAGAAAATAACAAGTGTATCCCTGCTCAAACGAGCCAGGGTGGTGTTTATTTCAATTGGAGGCCCTGGCTCAGTGGTTTAAATTCCACATTCTCATGGTGGCTACCAGGCTATGTACAGTAAAAACACTGTTAACATCTTAACACGTATTATGAAGACATTTCCTAGTATTGTGACTCAAACCATGAGCTCCACGAAACTAGCTCAGCGGAATACACTTTTAACAAAAATGTTGCTGATTTTCCGTTATCTGTCGTTGACGTGCCGTTCTCTCCGCAGCCCTGTGCAGCGCTTTGTGACCCTCGGGTGAAAGGCGCTCTATAAATGCTATTATTATTATTAATAACACTCCACTAAACCTGGCCTTGTGATTACCGTAAAATCTCGACTATAATACGCACCTATGTACAATACGCACCCCAAACTTTGAGCTTCACCATGATATAAAAATGAATAATCCTACGTGTAATAAGCACCCATAATTTCAAATGTGGTAAATTTGGTCATAAAATAAATATTCCAATGCCGACGTCTCTATGTCTGCAGCTGTAATTCGCGGCACGACAGAAAACAACAGAGAGATCAAAGATCCCGGGATTCGCTGTCTTGTTTCAAGATGACGATGACGGCAAGTTAAACGGATTCGATAATGAAATCACGGTGACTTTTGAGGTTAAGAATAAAGAACTGTGAACACTTTTACCGGTAGTTTTACAGACAAATTATAATCACTGTCAATTAGTGTGAAATAAAAAAATATTTGAGACGAAAAAAGTTACGCAACCTAATTTTTAGATTACTTGTTGGTGAAAAAAGTGCGCATTACAGTCTGGATTTTACGGTCAGAGCCCTTATAGGCTATCGGTAATCCGTCACGGCATCTGCATTACGTTTCTAGGAATGACAGAAACCAGAGCACATAGGGTTACAAAAACAATCTCCCTTTGGCCACAAAGAGGATCCAAGCTAGCAGCAAATAGGGAAATAGTATATTTCTGTATGAGTAAGAAAATGTGACGATGTACGCATGCGTGTGAAACAGTCCGGGGCCTTCCCTTGGTCAACTGAGCCGTAGTACCTTGGTGCAATGTATAAACATTGGCAGAGGGGAGACAAAGGCGGCCGGGTGTGGTGCTAGCCACTCACCCCCTCGAGTGCTGTGCCACACTTCATAGGTGCTACCCGCTAACAGCACTATCCCCAAAAGTATCTTGGACCATCCGGGGTATCTTTGTCTTTGTACACGCAAATGCATATTCAAGATGTGTGTTCGTGAACTATAACGTGAGGTAAAACGTCACGAAGGAGAGAGGAGGATCGCTCGACACGACAGAGCTATCCCGAAACAGCAGTTCTTAAATTGCAATTCTCATACGTTGAGCATACATCAATACAACTCACTCCTGCTTCATTAAAATATTTGGCAATCCTCCTCTGATGGTTGCTCTTCAGAGCTGTTCTTTCAGGATAGTCGTGTTACCAAGCGCCTCCCCCTCTCCCTCACGATGTTTCGCCTCCCACGTTGGAAGCATCATCAGGCGTGGGAGGCGAAACGTCGCCAGGGGGAGAGGGAGAGTTCTCAGTGACACGGCTGTCCCGAAAGAACAGCTCTGAAGAGCAACCATCGTGAATCGAGCCGTGAAAACCAACATCAGTACAATCCTCCTCCGATTTTTTTACATCGTATCCACACATTATGAACCATACAATGAACCATACAAGTCTCTCACTTCATCCGCTTAATGTGCCCAACACAACCATAAACGGTGAGCAATAAGCTTTCATGGGTTATCGGCTTCTTCATAGCCACCAACGCAGAATCGCCCAGTCGAAGGTACTGATTGCACCAGCCCCTCCCATCCTTACCGTGTCATTTTCTCCTTGCCCGTTTGCCACATATCAGTGGGATTCATCTGGAACCTGCCGGAAACAAGGACAAGCATACATCAGTGGTTTCCAGAGCACGCGGTGGGAATCACTGTTCTAGGACACAGCCCGCAATTGCAAATCCCATGGAAAGCAAAGGTGCACAAGGCACACAATCGTTCATTGGGCGGCAGGGTGGCGCAGCGGTAACATCTGTGCCGCACAGAATAACGGTCTTGCCCGAGGTAGTTCGATTCACGCCTCAGGCGCCTTTCTCTGTTCAGTTTCTCTGTTCTCCCCCTGTTCTACGTGGGTTTTCTCCGGGTTCTCCGGTTTCCTCCCACAAGTAAAAAAAAAACGAATTAATTAATTGGCCGATAACATCATAATATATCGGACGCAGTGTGTGGAAATGTTGGTGCCGGCAAACTGCCTGGCTGCCTTCTCTGCCTCTGTGGTTTCCTTGCGCCTCTGAGTCGTTCTCCCTTCGAATTAATACCTTCAGAATTTAACACATAAGTGCGCCTTATACACTTTAATATTATTATCATCATTATCAGTATCCACTTAATTTATATATAGGGTCGCTGGGAGCCGGAGACTGTCTTGGGAGACACAGGGCGCAAAGCAAGGCGATATCCAGGGGATGTCAGGCCATTGCAGGGCAATGGGGTCAATTTAGTCAGCAGGACAATCACCTAGGCAGCATGTCTTTGGACTGTGGGAGATAACCAGAGTACCTGACAAAAACCCACGTGGACACGGGGAGAACATGCAAACTCCACGCAAAAAGGCATCTGAGCCAGGGCTCAAACCCGTAACCCTCTTGCTGTGAGGCGGCAGTGATACCTGCTATCCCACCGTGCCGCGTAACTGCACACATATTGCTGCGCTAATGTCGTAGGGAGAGGAAAACGTACCTTTTGGTCAATTCAGCCATAACCTTCCACTTTCCCTTTGGGTCCAATTTGTTGATGTTCTGTGAAAGTTTGAAGATCTGCCTGCATAAGACACAATTATTACACATTTGACAATTCATAAAATGAACACAACATTATAATCAAATAAAAGTATTATGCAATTTGCTTTCTATAAAGCAGGTTAATACAATAAACCTAATTGCTGTATCAGTTAGACGTAAAGTGTCTGAATCCGACTGCATCTAAAGACAGCAATATAACCCATAAAAAATATAAGTTTTGTAGCTTTCAAGGTAGAAGCGTTCACGTCGCGATCCCTGTCAGGTAATACTTGGTATTGCCTGCGAATTCTACCAAACACTTCGAGGCCGAGCTGAAAGACAACGATGTCCAGAAGCTGACCATCGTGCTTCGAAGAATCGCAAAGAAGAAGAGCTTTCATGAACAATTAAATACAAACTATACTATTGATGATTATGATATACTGTTGTCAGCCACGCGATGAAACAACATCTTTCTATAAGTCTTACAGTCAGCAAGGCCTCATCTCAGTCAGCGAGGCCTCCGATCCCATCGGGGACCCGTCGCAGAAGACGACACCACGCAACTACTTTTGCCGTCAACGCAACTCACGAATCTCACTCAAAACGTTAGACGATGGTCTGGTGGAAGGAGATAACACGGGTAATATGTTGAAATGCCGTTCTCTCCACAGCCCTGTCCAGCGCTTTGTGACCCTCGGATGAAAAGCGCTCTATAAATGCTATTATTATTAGAAAACGCTCGGTGCATAGTCAAGCTCTGTCAAGTGCCATTCACCATTTATCATATGTCCAAAAATGTACACATCATTGACCACACTGCTGGGCTCAGTATAACCCGGTCAAAAGTCAAAAGTGGTTTCCTGCTGAAATGAACATTAGGCTGGTGGAAATTATTCCTTCCTATGGTTGGGGTGCGGTTATCCAGAGAACGAGCTGTTGATCACCCGACAAAGTGGTACCCATTTGATCAATCCTTTAGGGATGATGAGCTGATACAACCTCCAAACAGGATGTGAACTGATGTTCGCTCTTCAGAGCTGTTCTTTCGGGATGGGCCGTGTCGAGCAATCTTCCTCGCGACGTTGAGCCTTCCGTCCCGAGGGAGATTGCTCGACACGGCTATCCCAAAAGAACAGCTCTGAAGAGCAACCGCCATGAATCGAGCCGTGAAAGCCTACATCAGTACACATGATGTAAACGCTCAAACCATTTATTGCTCGGACCACTGCTGAGCTACATGGAAAGAAATGTAAATTCCTGATGCTTTTTATTTAAAAGACTTAAATTAGGACATTATTATCATATAAAAATATTTAAAGTGAGCGATGAACCGTTGAAAGATGGTGGCTTACTATTAAACTGAAAGACAGGAAATAAACATAAATCAGATATACTATTGCCTTCAAAAATGTCAGTGTGAGTGGGCAGACTGCATAGCGAGGCAATGGTTGAGGGAGGAGACTGGTGACAGAGTAGCAGCCAAAGGAGGGAAGGTGCCCTCAAGGACATCCATCTCAAAGATGGGGTTAAAATATGTTTTCTCATGAAATAGCAAAATGGTTCGCAAGATCAGAAGATATGACGATGGGATAGACAGGCCTTCATCCAGCAGTGGATTTGCAATGGCTGATTCCTATCATTATATAAATAAAAAATCAGATCCATGTGTTTTTTTGTGTTTTTGATGACTCGGCAAAGGCCTTGAAATGTGGTTGGACTATGAGGTATGAAAGAAAACATAAAGGTTGTATAGTTGAATCCATTACAAACCTTACACATTTTGGCCAATGCTGCATCAAATCCGACAGAGGAGCATTGCGGTGATGTTGATATATTTAGGCATTGTTACAAATTCCGCGGACAGTGGTGAGTCTATCCAAAGGACAACAGCCACTGCTGACTTCCCACAAAGTCTTATCCGTTTCAGCAACTGGCGATCGATTGCGGGCTGAACCGACCTTCAGCCAAGATTTAAAATTGTGACCATTTTCTACAGTGAAACCTCTGCCTTTTTTTAAAAGGTCTTGAGACTCATTGATGCCGTCATTAAATATCATTATTACTAATTTTTGTACACCCTTTTATCAAGCCACGACAAGAAGGCCTACTCCACGGCATGTAGTTCATTCCGGGTTATTTGACTGTACTCCATCACGCTGGTCATGTCGTGTTGGCAAAGTTAGAAGGAGCGCAGGTCTGGTTTAGATATCACTTTCCACTGTGTTAAGCACGGACAAAAATCTAACTGGAGTCACTGTTACTCCAGATCACTGTGCTAACTTCTACAGTATTTAAAACAAAATCGTAGAAATTGTTTAGACTGAACGTTTTGTCCTTGTTCTACACACAATGACCTGGTTGAACATTTGTTTGAAATAGAGGAAGAAGGCACAGCTGCAGACTGATGAGTGAACACAAACGGCTACAACATTTTCGACCAAAGCCACAAACTCAGCTGCAGTTTGAGACGCGTTGGCGAGAGCTTCGTACAACGCCCGGGACCCCAAGTTAACATACGCACTGGGCAGCACCCATTTCTCCTGATCGCCCGGAGCGAGTCGTTGAAATTGCGGAGCTATATGGTGGGGAACAGTCGTTGACAGCGGGTAATCCGTTAGCACTCATATCCTGATGGAGTGGTGTAAATTCCACATTGCTATGGTGAGGGTCAGGTTCTCCATAGGACAACCGCTCATTTGATTTACTTAGGAGAGATGCTGATGATGATAATTTGATTTGACCCATAACTGGGATCTGAAATCACAGCATTCTGATTGAGTTAAGCGTCTCAAGATGCGAACTGAACAGCAATACTGTTACACTAATAGCGCTACACTATTAACATTAAAACGAATTAAATTACAATTCTTTGTAAATCCATTGCTGTTTTTATCTAAACTGGAAGGAACCGTTGAGCTATGCTACTCTTTTTAACAGTTATCTCGCGGAAAACTGTTAAAGTGTCCCCAGGCTCTATCAGTCTTGGGTATAGTTTGAACATGCTTCACCATATCTGTGTGGGCTGGTTAAGGAGGTGCCAGTTTTTACATCTCTTGCCACTGTTAGCCATGGCCAGAAATTAATCTCGGGTCACTGGCTGCATATCACAGTGTGTGTGAATCACTGTGCCACCACTACCTGAATAAGCATTATCGATACAGGACTGGAAAACAACAACACGGGACTATTGAGTGTACTGAGCTGAATCCTCTAGATTGGCATTGACTTCAATCAGTTGATTATTATAGTAATCAACGTGGGAGGCGAAACGTCGCGAGGGAGAGAGGTAGACCGCTCGACACGGCTATCCCGAAAGAACAGCTCTGAAGAGCAACCATCACGAATCGAGCCGTGAAAACATACATCAGTATAATATAGCTGCATGTCACTTTCATAGTAGTGCAACTGAATTGTATGCCGCCACAAATTACCGAGAAGTGTCGTGTAATTATTAAACAAGACAGAATCCCGTGGTACGCCAGCCGTGACCGAAGTGTGGGATGAACGATTATTTCCGATGGATATAAATCGACTGCTGTCAGTAAGGTAAGACCGCATCCAGTCCAACACCATGCCAGTTGTACCAAAAATATGTTTTAAGCGCTCTCTCTAGTAGGATAGAGTGGCCAATACTGTCAAAGCCTTGGCATGCGCCAACGCAAGCACTACTTTTTACCAAGGAAAGCACCACTGATAAAAAAATAAAAAATATTAAAACCGCAAAATAAAAACCGCCAAGCCGACTTCTGCTTGGTGTCAAATGTCGCTGAAAGTACAATATTATAAAATAAATACAGAATTATAATTTACCCGAGTTTAATAAAAGCCACCCTCGAAGTGTGATGCAATTAGCCCATTATGAATATTGCAACGGTTTACTCTCCATCTGAAATAAGACTTTGTCTTGTTTCTGAAACTGTACAGTCAGTAAGGCATTTTGGAGCATTTTAGAGGGTCTCTCCACAGCTTCGTATGTCCATCCATCCATTGTCAGAAACTGCTTAATCCTGTACATGGTCGCGGTGAGCCGGAGCCTATCCCGGCAGACACAGTGCGCAAGGCAGAGCTATACACAGGATGGGGTCGTCAGTCCATCACACAGCTTCTACTAGTGGAGGGCTTTTCCATCAACAGTGGCGTGAGCGTGCTATTGCAGGGCTTCCCCTTTACCTAATAAAGCAATGCTGCAAGTGCACGTGCGGGCTCCACGGTAGCGCGGTGAGTAGCGCTGCCGCCTCACAGCAAGAAGCCCCTGGTTCGAATCCAGGCTCGGGGGCCTTTCGGAGTTTGCATGTTCTCCCCATGTCCGCGTGGGTTTTCGCCGGGCACTCCAGTTTTCTCCTACAGTCCAAAGACATGCTGCTGAATAGGCTAATTGGCCTGTGGACTAAATTTCCCCCGGTGCCCTGAGATGTACTGGCGTCTCATCCTGGGTATAGCCCTGTCTTGTGCCCTGTGCTTGCCTTGATCGGCTCCGGCCCACCGTGACCCTGTACAGGATTAAACGGTTTCTGCCAATGGATGGAAGTACAGGTGCTGGAGTCACACTTACGGCTGGCAGTTCAGAGGGAACTTGTGCAGGTCCATGTAGCTGAGAGCCTGGAACAGAGAGAGGTGTTGGTGTTAATATGCAGCTCAAAAGACCTTGCGGAGTTCAATGAAAATGCAAGGGGCTGTGTAAGGAAATGGGAAACTGTAATTTAACCATAGCGCTTCGAAGAATCGCAAAGAAGAAGACTGCTCCTTTTCAACTTCATCATATTACACAGTTTACATATCCAGCCTTGCTATATCCACCGTGCATCAAGTACAAACCACACATCTTGCTTTGCATATTACTTGATGGGAAAATTAGCCGTTTTGTATGACGTTGGGATATGCCACCCTACCGGCCGAACCCTCGACAGCTGCAAAGACAAAGATCCCCCGTATAACATTAACAGATTGTAGGGTCAAGTGCCGTTAACGAGCACCTATGAAGGTCAACACGGCACGCGAGGGGGTGGGTGACCAGGACCACGCCCCGCCGCCTTTGTCTCCCTTGTCCCAATGTTTACACAAGGCACTAGGTACTCATTTGAGGCTGAGTCGACCTAGGGGGGCCCAAGACGGTTCAGAAAATCTTCGCTGGTGTTTGCCGTGAACGGGATTCTAACTCAGGTAGGCCAGGTTTGTAGCCGTTACGCCACTGCACACACACACACACAGCTGGCATTCTGTCCACGCAAAATGCAGCCACTTCTCACAAGTGTTTCCCTGTTGCCACCAATGTGCTCAAACAAGTGTGTAATTTGATCCGCGCCTTACCAGAAACCTGGCTCCATCTATGTTGAACCGCTCGGCAATATCAGCACAGTCCTGCAGTCCTTGCTACGACAATTACAAATACAAAGCAATGTGTTTGATTGAAACAGGGATCATAAACACTGCAGTACAGTCAGTGTTGTCTCGATAACACGTTACTGACTGAATCACTGCTGATCATGACTGTATACGGATTCATTAGCTGATAGTAGAAGCAACTACCAAAGATACTTGTAAAAACATTACTTAACCACCGTGGATGGGACGCCAGTCAATCACAGGGCATCGGGGGCAATTTAGTCAGAAGGCCAATTAACCTATGCAGCAGCATGTCTTTGGACGGTGGGATGAAAGTGGAGTGCCCGGCGAAAACCCACGCGGACACGGGGAGAAGATGCAAACTCCACACAGAAAGGCACCCGAGCCAGGATTCGAACCCGAGTTTTTCTTGCTGTGAGGCAAGACGGTCCTACCGTGCCGCCTACAAAATAATTACGTTTTAGAGAATCAAATTGGGGTCATAAGACATCTGGATCACACTGTATAGTTCAATTCCGTTTTATTTTGTGACGGAGGCGACAATTATTCAGCAGCCATAAGTTGGATTCAAACGAATAGTTAAACAAAACGTTTTTAACACGGTTGGACCACTCTCCTACAAACCTTTAAAAGCACAAAGTTCAAAGACACCCGGCATCCTGAATCAAAGACAATGCAACAGCAGCATCTAAATACCTGTACAAGGTAGTGGGCTACATCCTGACAGATCCACATCTCCACATCCTCCCGAGTCGGCATCGCAGCCTCGGCCCGAAACAAAATACAATAAAGCAGAGCGTACTGACGAGGGCGAATCCACCTCGATAATAACCGCTGTCAGTTTGAAGAACGCTTATCAGCAGTGAATCCGTGTGGCGCTGACGGATACGCCCTGCAGAGGGAGAGAGACCTAGTACTGGATGGGGATGCGTCTCATTTCCCCTTCATGAGTAAGTTCTGAGAACGAATGACTTATCGGCTGACACCCTCGCACGTAATACGTGCCCACCGACCACACACCACGTGCGGATTGGCAAACCTAATAATAGTGTACCCAACACACCAAAAATGGATAGTACAACCAAAACAAGCTCGGAGTAATGAGGGTTTCAACTGAAGGCACCCCACACCCTGTACACACAATACACCAAGCACACATAGCCACGCACCTACTCAACACAATAAACGTATAATACCACACAGAGACAACACACACACACCGAACATCTGCACCAACACACATTCAAAGAAATAACACACACCTACCCAATACAAAAACACACCCAAAGCACAAATGTTGCACGAACACCTAACACATAAATTCCGGATGCTGTGGCTTCATCCAACTTGTATAAACACTCATTACAGTAATTAGTTGAAAAGATCCTAAAATAAAACCCAATGCAGGACCCTCCTCAAAAAGAGTGCTAACGACTCAGTGTGGCTTTCCTGGATAAATAAGTACATTATTGTTATTATAATATTATTAGAGGGCGGCACGGTGGCGCGGTGAGTAGTACTGCCACCTCATAGAAAGAGTCCCGGGTTCGGTTCCCGATTTGGGTGCCTTTCTGAGTGGAGTTTGCATGTTCTCCCCGTGTCTGCGTGGGTTTTCGCCGGGCAATCCGGTTTCCTCCCACGGCCCAATGACATACTGCTGCATAGGTGAATTGGCCTGCGGACTAAATCGCCCCCGGTGCCCTTGTGATGGACTGGCGTCCCGTCCTGTGTATAGCCCTACCTTGCACCCTGTGTCTCCCGTGATAGGCTCCGGCTCACCGCAACCCTGTCCAGGATTAAGCGGTTTCTGACAATGAATTGATGAAATAGTAATATATGATCACATAGGTGCGACACGAATACCCACTTAGCGATTAGTACACACACACACATCCAACGCATACATATTGAGGCATTGCAGCTGAGGTCATGGCCCTACCAGTGGGTGTAGGACTGGTGGCGGTACATCTGCGTGTCCGTGGGACGTGCCCGCGTCCGTTAGCCCTGACCTTTATGAATGGCTCAGTGTTCGAAAGGAAGTAGCCCTCTTGTGGGAACACGTGGGAGCGGTCTGTGCCTTGGTACATATAGACAGGAGGTGCAGCGTCAATGCAATGATTCATTCATTTATTATCAGGACCCGCTTCATCTACTGGTAAAGCTGAAGCCTATCCCGGCAGACACAGGGCGCAAGACAGGGCTATACCCCTGATGGGATTTAAGTCCGTCACAAGGCACGGGGGTAATTTAATCAGAGCAATTAATTTAGAGGGCATGTCTTCGGACTGTGGGAGGAATCCGGAGTACCACATGGACACGGGGAGAACATGCAAACCCAATATGACGCAAGAGCACTCATTTATTCCACAATTATGTCACAAGTATTTAAATCAGTGGCTGACGTACTGCAACATAAACCTGACCATCGGAGTTTGATTCCCAGGGATGGCCGACATCAGTGGTGAAGTGACATCACCAAATTGCATAGTGAAGTATGGTCAAACTATCCTACATATTATAGACTCCGTGCGAGGGAGCCCTTTTGAGAGGGCTGCGTTAGCCCAGGGCATTACATCCTGTGCATAGCCCTGACTTGCGCCCTGTGTCTCCCGGTATAGGCTCCGGCTCACCGCCACCCTGGACAGGATTAAGCGGTTTCTGACAAAAGATGGATGGAGGGTACATTCAGTATTCTATTTGCAAATATAGACACCTAGTGATGAGGGACTGCAAGGTCAAGCGCAAGAGAAATTCACTGAAAACAATTCAGGGCGATATGGTGGCGCAGTGCGTAGCGCTGTCGCCTCAGAGCAAGAAGGTCCCGGGTTCGTATCCGCCTCGGGTGCCTTTCTGCGTGGAGTTTGCATGTTCTCCCCGTGTCTGCGTGGGGTTTTGCCGGGCACTCCGGTTTCCTCCCACAGTCCGAAGACATGCTGCTGCGGACTAAATTGCCCCCGGTGCCCTGTAATGGACTGGCGGTCCCATCCTGGGTATAGCCCTGCCTTCCGCCCTGTGTCTTCCGGGATAGGCTCCGGCTCACCGCGACCCTTTTCAGGATTAAGCGGTTTCTGAGAATGTATGGATGGGTTTAAAAGTCACGATGACATTGGCGACAGGTCACTCGTGGCGAGTTCGATTCCGTAAACCAGACGCCATCTTAGGTGGGTAATCGCCCCATTCAGATGAATGCAGAAAATCGTACGCCGTCATCACAACGGCGACTCCAGTCTGGAGTTTCGACCCCGGGTTGAATTACGTGCCTTTCCCTTACAAAGATGGCCGGTTAACTATGGTTCAACGGGGACGTCACCTGGTTTGCAAAGTTTGCGGATATTGATTTGTTGATGTCCCCTCTGATTGGTCGATGGTTGGTCATGTGACAATAAATGGGCGGAGTATCACCTTGATTGACCCCGCCCGTCGTGATCTAGGCCTCGCCCAATGTGAACTCCGACAGTCAAGTGAAGCAATAACAGATGGATGTTTATTAGCCATACATTCATCGTCAGAAACCGCTTAATCCTGTACAGAGTCGCGGTGAGCCGGAGCCTATCCCGGCAGACACAGGGTACAAAGCAGGGCTATACCCATGATGGGACGCCAGTCCATCACAGGGCACGGGGGCAATCCAGTCAGCAGGCCAATCGACCTATGCAGCTGCATGTCTTTGGACTGTGGGAGGAAACCTGAGTGGCCGGCGAAAACCCACCGCGGCCACGGGGAGGACATGCAAACTCCAATAATAAACATCTATCTATCTGTTGAGGGACTGCCAATACCGGGGTCTGACAGAAACGGAATTTCGATCCTCTATGTGTCCTGTAGATATTGCAGCTTGACAGTAAAGTTGAAATTCTGAAAACTAGCCCCCCCTCCACGTCGCTCAAGACACACCCACTTAGTCGTAACCCCGCCCCTACTTTTGTTTGGCCCCTCCCACCCTCGGTGAGGCCCCGCCCCTCCGTGTCCTTCCCTCTTCCCGGGCTCCAGCAAGCCAACACGTGTCCCCGCGGATCAGCAGCTTCGGTCGCAGCCAGGCCGCGATGCTGCTCTCCCCCTCCGTGCGCCTAGCCGGGCCTTCGCTCGTCCGGGGCCTCGCGCGGGTCACCCCGGTGAGACCAGACACCCAGAGGCCCTCGTGGTGGCTGCTTGGTGTGCTCGCCCGTGGTGGTGGCTGATGCGGGGTAATGTGCTTGCGTAATGGTGATGTGCCTGGGGGGGTGGATGGGGGTTGTTTCGGGTTTCGTAACCGTGGCCCGATTGAGTTTGGTAACAACTGGAAGGTGCACCGTGAAGTATGGACGCTCGGTGTGAGTGAATATGGCAGCAGGATTACGCGGACCGTACACGTGTGGTTGTAGTTTGGTGCTGACGCGCGTTGGCACAGACGGGGCTGTGTGATTAACGTTAAATTAATAGTCATTGATGTTAAAGTAGCCCGTGCTGCGTGGATTTGCTACATCGTACAACCGTGAGAGAAGATGGCTTGGAAAGGCATTCATCCAGCAATGGCTGCTGATGATCGCGAATGTTCTCTCTCTTGACGGCCCAGAGCCAGTGGTGGCAACTCCACGTTACTGTGACGAAGGCCAGTCTATTCTTGGGATAACCACTCAAAGTTGACAATTGATGCTGACACTGAGGACGGAGTGACAGCCAAAGGACGTATGCCCCGCTGAGATTGCGTGATGAACGCAGCTCGTGAGCCGGAGATGGCTAGATTGTTGCATTAAAACACCATGCTGGATTTGGGGTGGCGACCTTCATCCGGCATGGTTGATGCTAATGACGATATATTTCTTTTGAATCTTGCGTTTGCTGTGGTTTTTACGTGAGCCAGGTCTCTCTCGCAAAAAGACTCGCAGACTACTAGATGGCTGTTGTCTGGTTTAAAATAAAGTTCATTTTAGCCTGCTTGCCGACAGTACATTACCAGATGGTGGTGTCTTAAGGGACCACTGGGAATCATACTGGATAGTGTATAGGTTTGGTGAATTCATATTTTGGAACCTTTATGGTAGGGCAAAAAGTGGGTATTCGCACCATAATAATAATACAATTTATAACGCGCACAAATTCCCCGCCCAGCCGAAGCGAGACGCAGATACTGCCAGGTTTTTACACAATCCCAGTAACAGTGGAATGACGGGCATGAACCGCATTAGAAAATAACGTTGCCCACATATGGAGAATCAGGGACACTATCCACAGGGCAAATATCGGGAACATCTTTAAACAATAGAATTTAAGATTAAACACCAGGGCCTCTTACTCACTTCATTGCAAGATCCTCTCTGAAATTCACACCGATATCTCCGGAAGATCTTAGATGGATATCAAATCTTAAAATTATTCATGGGCGGCACGGTGGCGTAGTGGGTAGCGCTTCCGCCTCACAGCAAGAAGGTCCCGGGTTCGAATCTCGGCTCGGGGTGCCTTTCTGTGTGGAGTTTGCATGTTCTCCCCGTGTCCGCGTGGGTTTTCGCCGGGCACTCCGGTTTCCTCCCACCGGCCAAAGACATGCTGCCAGGTTAATTGGCGTACTGACTAAATTTCCCCAGGCGCCCTGTGATGTACTGGCGTCCCATCCTCGGTGTTCCCCTGCCTTGCGTCCTGTGTCTGCCGGGATAGGCTCCGGCTCACCGCGACCCTGTATAGGATTAAGCGGTTTCTGAAAATGGATGGAACATTATTCAGAAATATGGCGTTTCTCCAGGTGACTTTAATCACAGCCAGACGGCCACCAGTGTATCAAACGTGGACCCTTATAGGCTGACATTAATGCCATGGGCACTGATAATAACAATTCTTCTATTAACATAATAATTCTTGGCTGTTTGCGAGATGACAGTTTTTAGTGAGCTCATCCTGGCAGTGTCCGTCCTATTGATTGGCTCATCCCCACTATAAGAATATGGAATTGCCGTGGCTGGCTATAACTATGAGATGAGATGAATACTGTTCTATGCTCGTCTGCGTGACGATGCACTTTGTCTTGAATGACCACTGAATCTGCAGGTACACGTACAGCCTTTTTTGTCACTCGGCTGCTGTATGGGGGGCCTCCCCCTATGCCGTGTGGGTCAAAGAGGCTTTTTGACCATATTTCACCACGGTCTACCCGATTTGACGGAGGAATCTCTGTAGCAAATGTTTCGTGGCGTTCTCATAACCTGAGCACTCGCCACTGAGCCAGTTCACACGGGGCTGACAGTTCGAGTCCCAATACAATCCATCCATTCTCAGAAACTGCTTAATGCTGTACAGGGTCGCGGTGAGGCGGACCCTATCCCGTCAGACACAGGGTGCAAGGAAGGGCGATACCCATGATGGGACGCCAGTCCATCCCAATGCAGTCATCCATCTGCAAGAGAATTTGCCACAGTGCGTGCTTATAGGGAATACTGCCCAGTCTCGCGAGGGATTATGGGATCGGGGTTGTCTGCGTGACATCCCCGTGCCGTCTCGCACTCATCCGTGCGCGAGACCAGCTTTGAAGCTTCGCCTCATTAACCACTCAAACGTGTCATCGCAGGACATTAATAGTTGTTGCATGCGTGAGTGTCTGGGAAGTGGCGACGCGGTGGTTAAGCACCAATGCTGGCAATCTGGGTTCCAATACGGCCTTACGACGCAGCAGCAGGTGGTGTGTAAACTTTTCCTGAAATTTGCCTTCGTCGATTCGACACCAGTCGATTACAGGGCACCGGGGGAAATTTATTCCGCAGGCCAATTAACCTATGCGAGTAGCATGTCTTTGGACTGTGGGAGGAAACCGGAGAGCCCGGCGAAAACTCACGATGTGCATGGACTACGAATCTTACGAATCCTAGACAGGATCTGGTGCAACTTGGGTATCACGCAGTGACCTACAGTTTTTAACGACGCTGGATGTGAAGGTGTTTATTTTCTTTTTTTCTTAACTATTGCTGAGTCGTATTATTAACTTGTTTTTGTCGGCGCGTGCCTTGTCGGCTTTCTGCTCACCGCTTCACCCACTGATCGCTTCCCCTGCGCCACTATTTCACCGTAGCATCAATTATTGTATTTTTTAATCGCGGTTTTGTCAAAATGGCACTCAGTAACGATTATCATTCCCGATCGTTGCTCTTCAGAGCTGTTCTTTTGGGATAGCCGTGTCGAGCGATCTCCCTCGCGACGTTTCGCCTCCCACATTGGAAGCGTCGTCAGGCGATTATCATTTCTGTTTATGTAAATTATCGAGGCACAGGAGAAGGCAAGTGGTTACACGCCAAGTTAGCATGATCAGTTTTGCATGTTTGTGTATGAACGTATGGGTATGTCATTGCACGTGGGTGAGCATTGGCTCAGTGGTTAGCGTGCTGGCCTACAAACCGGGCGACCCGAGTTCGAATCTCACTCACGGCCCACACCAGTGATGATTTCTGAACCGGTTCTCGGCCTTCCCTAACTTGACTCAGCCTCAAATGAGTACCTAGTGTGGTGTGTAAACATTGCCACTCGGGAGACAAAGGCGGCCGGGCGTGGTGCTGGTCACCCACCCCTTCGTGTGCCGTGCAGACCGCCATATGTGCTCGCTAACGGCACTTGACCTTACAGTCTGTTAAGGCTATAAGGGGGATCTTTAATATCATTGTACGTGTGCGTGATTGCTCGTGTGTGCAGAGAACAGGAGGTGGTCCGTCGCTGGGCTGGCACTGGAAGGGCTCTCCCGCATGGATCCACCAGTGCACAAAGTTGTGGGTCCCGGCCTCGGGGCCCATTCCCGCGAGACTCACACACTCCTCCACCAAGGTGATGTCTCGTTCCATCAACACTCAACAGCAACGGTCGCTATTAACCGCAAAGTGGCGTTAACATCACCACTCTGCTCGTCGCAGACTAGGTGCACTTTGAGGCCACGTGAAGTGTCGAAGGCTCGCTGGCAGGGACAGACAACAACAACAACCGCCATTTGCCACTAAGTGGCAGTGACCTCACCACGGCGCCTGTGCCAGGGCAGGTGCACCTTGAGGCCACGCGGAGTGTCGAAGGCTCGCTGATAGGAGCTCACGGGACAGACCCAGGTGCCATTGGCTGCCTGATTGAGATGACTGGCTGGGGCACCGCCTGTGCTCCCTAGCGTGCCAGATCGCTGAGTTTTAGCCGCCCGGCGCTCTGCTCGCTGTTGTGAGCGTCGTTCCTCCGCCCTCTGTTGTTGTTGGAGGGCGACTGCCTCCAACTGCCCAGTAGCGTCCTTCACGAACCTCCTCCACAGAGCTCGATCTTGACACCGCTGGAACGAGTAATCGGCGGTGTCAAGATCGACCTCTGTGAAGGAGGGACAGACCCACACACTTATACATAGACTTCTGTCATACCAGATCCAACCCATCTCCTCTCTCGCCCGTGTCACACCCGTTTTATCAATTTATCCAGCCATATGCAAGCTGTTTGGGCACGCAGTGTCTGGGCCTGCAGGCTACGTGACCCAGACAATGCAGCCTTGCCTGCTGGAGCAACACACTCTTGGAACTGTGTACAGGCCCATCAAGGATGCATGAGCACCTCGCACAGTCTAGCCTGATTTCGCCCAGTTTAACTTGTCGATTGTCCACTGCGAGTTATTCAGTCTGCAATTGGTGTTCTTGTAAGCGGTCCACAATTTGGCAGGGTGGCGCAGTGGTAACATCAGCGCCTCACGGAAAGAAAGTCCTGCCCGAAGCGATTCCATACCCACCTCGGACACTTTTCTGTGTGGAGTTTGCACGTTCTCCCCCTGTTCTGCGTGGGTTTCCACGGCAGGAACATTTGTCTCCCCCAGTCATGACGTTAATACATTTTGATTTAGGGCTGCATCAACTTCGGAGAGGCCCAGAAAAAGTTGTGATACTACTCCCACTGCCCTTCGTGTTAGCTGCGGCCGGGAGTCAAACTCAGGCGATATTCCACAGCACGGTGATCTGAGCGCTCTGCCATCCAACCTGGGTTTCCGTCCAGATGCCGACAAACTCGGAGGTGATGAGCAGCAGCCCGGCGGTGCGGGAAGAGCCCGAGAGCCTGGGCACCATCACCAGGGTGATCGAAGCCATGGGCTTCACGGGCCCGCTCAAGTACAGCAAGTGGGTGAGTGGGGCACCGCTGGCTTCAGCCCCGTTTCCGTCCCGTGTTTGTGTTGACGTCGTTGTTGGCAGCGCAGTAACATTTCACTGTTGTGAAAACGCGCCCCCTCGTTTTATTCTTTTCCTTCCATTGTTGTTGTTCAATAGAGGTCTCCAAACGCTGCGATTTCGTCTCGCCGTCTCTTCCGCAGTGCTCTGTTTCTGTTGCCTTCTCTCAGTATTCACTCGGTATTTGCCAAGTTTGAAATATTACCTCCCAGTTACTCAATTCGGATTACACGTGGTAGCAACATCAACCCCTACTACTAAAACATGACAGGTCTCTCCTAAAAAATAATCTTCAGACTCCTTGAGGCTTTACTGGGTAAACATCAATCCATCCATTGTTAGAAACCGCTTAATCCTTTACAGGGTTGCGGCGAGCCGGAGCCTATCCTGGTAGACACAGATAATGTGTACAGATAATGTAAAGTATATACAAGGTTTTACCCGAGCTGCTTTTATATTCGCATTGTCCAAACTGCTTGCCTTTCGGCAACACGTGGCTAAACACTGAGACTAGGCTATACAGAGAGTTGTCTCTAGTGTGGGCCAATCAGTTTCAAGGACAATGCATATATTATCATAGCATTTGTATGCATGTTTTTCCCACAAGCATGTGTGGCTTCTTGCAAACTGGACCCTTTGCAAAAAGGTGTCCATTTGGTGTTTTTAAGATCTTAACACTTGTCTCGTTGCCAGAAAAGGTAAAACCTTATATATTTTTTTAACGTTATATGAATGTCTGGTGTTGGTTTTACAATGCCGGTTCTAACAGATGGGAGGAAGCGATTGCAAGTGGTGATGGCATCAACAGCATTGAAATCATGACCTCTTGACCTACACTCATCTTGAGTTATAATTAACTGCGTGATGTTTCTATTTTTTTTCTACTTTCAGAAAATAAAGATCGCGGGTTTACGGATGTACACGTGCTGCGTTGAGCGGATCGACTTTGAAGAATTCTTTGAGAGTACGGTTGAACAGAGTTACATTGCGTGTCACCAAGTCCCGTGGGACATGCAACCACAATTCAATGTCAGTGGCGCTCAAGGTGCTACTTCTGCTAACGTTGACACCAGACCAACGGCCTGGCAATGGAAATGCAGAACTTTTCTGAAAACAAGTCTTGAAATTCAGTTATGCTCATCTAATCCTTATTTTCAGAAACCGCTTAATCCTGTACACAGTGTACAGGGTCGTGGTAAGCCGGAGCCTATCCCAGCAGACAAAGGGTGCAAGGCAGGGCTATACCCAGGATGGCATGCCAGTCCATCACAGAGATCCCGGAGTTATGATTAAAAGTTATTTAGTGATAAGTGGTAGCCTAGGTGGCAATGGAAGCTCTAACCTCCTGAGTGATGTTTCATGCTTTATATGGAGATACTTTATTCCGAAGTGGTGTAGCGGAAGAGGGCATCTCATTTGACACCCGCGTCTGCCGTTCGCTTCGCAGGGTGTAATCTGCCTGACACGCTCAACTCGTGGTTTTTGGTGACGCAGCTGCACGTATGGTGAGAATTACAAAGTGGAGACACGTTATTGTACATTTTATAAACATTGTTACAATATACTGCTGTAGGTGTTCACGTCTCGATTCATGGCTGTTGCTCTTCAGAGCTGTTCTTTTGGCTATCTCGAAAGAACAGCTCTGAAGAGCAACTATCATTGTTGCAATAGTTTGTAACCCAGCAGCACTAGTTGTACGCCACTTGTGACCCGTGATGTCCTTCATACTTAACCTCAGCACTAGCGCTGCCTCGTGCCTATTGGAAACCTTTATGTGTAGGCATCACGTGATGCTCCGTGTACTGTGCTTTAACACGAGTCAAGGTTCTTTGCTAAACCACGAACATAGCCAGTGGAATGTGACCCGGGCTTCTTCCAGGTCGACTCGGTGTAAACTGAGAAGTGCTGGTCAGCATCACTCAAGTCGTCGGCATCAATCGGTGCAGGGTTTGAGATGAGCGCAGCCCTGTGTGTGTGTGCGGTGCTGGCCTCACCGCGACGCAGGGACCTTGTGCCGTGATGGCTGTGACAGGTGCTCCCTAACAGCGTGACCCTGTGTTGGCTAAACAGAATATGTTGTGTAGCTATTTATCTGCATGTGTCCGTGTGTGTGTGTGTGGGTGGGGAGTGGTGGCTTAGTGGTTAGCCCGCTGGGCTACAAACCTGGCAGCCCGAGTTGGAATACCGCTCACGGCCAACACCAGTGACGATTTTCTGAACCTGTCATGGGCCTCCCCTGGGTCGACTCAGGGAAACAATGGCGGCCGGGCATGGTATTGGCCACCCACCCCCTCGCGTGCCGTACTTGCCTTCGCTAACAGCACTTGACCCTACAGTCTGTTAAGGCTACACCGGGGGATCTTTGTCTTATCT
>JAZEWU010000002.1:26407957-26425333 GCA_036362915.1 Geotria australis
ACTTGTGCCGTGTCGGCTTTAATAGGCGCTCGCCGACAGCCTCCTGACACGCAGGCGCGGGTTGTGTGTGGCTGCCTTGTGCGTATCGCCAGGATGTGCCTGGTGCGCTTGAAGCAAGAGGGCCGGGAGGGAAAGTACATGTGCAAGTTCGTTGTTTACTCCATGTGGGAGGACGTGGAACAGAGAGGCAAGGTCATGGGGGTAGGTGGAACGCACGCATCGCCACTGCGGGGCCAGACACTCGCACGGCACACTGGGGAGTCACGTGCTCCTGTTGTCGGATTACCCGAACCAGCTGCTGGCAAGCGTGTGTTGTTAACTGTTCGGCGTTCGGCCCAAATTCTGGGTGAAAATTGAGGAACGTTCTAGAAGACATTTTTAAAAGTGATTTCTATCCGCATGCGGTGGTGCATAGCACCGTCTTAAAGCGACGTTACCTCAATCTCTCTCACCACACATCCATCCCTTCATTGTCAGAAACCGTTTAAACCTGTACAGGGTCGCGGTGAGCCGGAGCCTATCCCGCCAAACACAGGGCGCAATGCAGGGCTATGTCCCAGGATGGGATGCCAGTCCATCACAGGGCTCCAGGGGCAATTTAGTGCGCAGGCCAATTCACCTATCCAGCAGCATGTCTTTGGACTGTGGGAGGGAACCGGAGTGCCTGGCGAAAACCGACGCCGACACGGGGAGAACAAGCAAACTCCACACAGAAAGGCACCCATGCCGCCCCTCTCTTAACACCCATATAAAGAAAAGCAATCTTCTTGACGAATGTGTGTTGAGCTTTAGTTTTCTGTGCTTGTGCCCAGCTGCTAGTGCAGTTATCACCGTATTTAGTGAGAGATGGTTCCACGAGGGTTGTTGGGCCGCACGCCCAGAAACGGTGATCGCCACGTGTCACGGTTCGTGGGCGCAGGTTGACGCCGTGATGCTCAAGAGGTGCATGAAAACGATGACGGAAAGCTTCTACGCCGCCATCTTCGGCTACGATGAGGTCTGTGTCGCCGCCACCACCGCGTGTGTTTTCGCCGTCGTGCCGTCTGCTCATCGACGCGTGTTTTGTGTTGTGTTCAGTACGATGTTTGGGTTTTCAACCACGCGCTGGGAGCTTCCTCGAGCAAATCCCACGCCAGTTGCCGAAGAAGCTTCTGACGCGTGGAGCGTAGTGTCGGGTATCCTGCCGAACCACGTGACAGGCAGCAGAGGTCACGGCTGACCCTTACATCTCAGCTGGACACTGCAGATGTCTTTTCACTCCTGTCCCGGTTCTCTGCTCATTTCTCCAAACTTGTCTCAAGGATGTGCGGTCTCTTGGTTCTACGTTAACGAGCAGCGGAACGTGTGCGGTATCGAGGCCGCGGGTTGTGATTCGGCCGATCGGCCCACGGTGCCGCGCGCCTCTCGCCAGGGCATGCTGTCGGACGACACGGTGCTGGCGGCAGCGCTGTGGCGGAACTTGCTGAACCGCGAGGGCGACGACCCCCGAGTGCTGGCCATGCTGGTGGAGTATGTTCGCAAGCAGGTGACGCTCGCGCACACACGCACGCCCACCCGTGCACACAAACACCAAAACCACGGCGACACAGCCACCAACACACAGCGACATACCCAGCCACCACTACGACCAGACAAATAAACCAGCCAGTCACCTCTCCAGCTGTGTGTAAATGGTTATTTTTTTTGTTGAGTTAATTCGTTATTTTTATTTATTTTTTATTTATTCTAGTAAATGTGCGTGTTTCTTGTGTCGCATGGTTCCCTTGAAAGAGCTTGCACGCTCACTGGATATTTTCTGCCGTAATAACCAAACCTCTATTTATCCGGCGACTTCGCCCAGCCACTCACCCTTGCGTTAATTGACGGGTCGACACCGCGTGTCCCCGTCTCGCGGCCGCAGATGCAATACCTGGACGCCCTCAACGGGGACGACTTGCTGCTCACGGGCGATGTCAAGTGGAGGCCGCTCGTGGAGGAGAACCCGCAGAGCATCCTCAAGGCCGAGGCTCCGGCGTACAACGACGCGGGGCTCTGAGGCCGACCGCCGCGCCACCTTCACCTTTCCAGCGTTCTCACTGGGGTTCCGCGCCGCTCGCTCCCTCACCCGTCACTTCACACCGCTTGGTTCATCCCGACCGTTCCCCGCTCTCGCTCGCTCTGCCGTACCCGCCACCGCAGCCTGTCGTCAGTCTCTCCACCTGCCAGTCGCCAACTCTGTCATCCGCCTCCTCCACTCTTGGTTACTGCTCTACCCTTGTCATTCGCGTTCTCGCCCCTATACTATGCTCACACGATGTTCTTCACCCACCACCTTGCTTTCCCGCTTTCCCGCTAACCTCAACCATTCCGCAATCTCCCCCACCTCCTCCTCTCTCCACTGTGTCCTCATCCTCGCCACACCGCCCCTCCAGCACCAAACGCACAGCTTCTCCTCCCACCACCTGTTCCCCACTGCCTCTTGTTCCTCCGTGTTGAAGCAGGCACGACTTACACTGTGTGTGTGTGTGTATGTTTGGGTGTACGTATGTTACGTGTGTGCGCGTGCAAGAATGGAGAGTGGTGGCGCATTGTTTAGCGCCCCAGTGCCACGATCACAACAAACCTGGGTTCGATTCCCGGCCATGTTGCGCAACTTTGTGGTGATTCAACCCGTCCAGGCCGCTCACCTCTAGGTTGACTCGGTTTGAATTAGGTACCTATTACAGTATGTGGACACCAGAGAGATGTGACCGGGTGTGGTGCTGGCCATGCCGCCCCTTCATGTGTTGCGTCGTCCTTATCAGGCGTGTGCCGAGGGCAGCTACGATCTATGTGTGGCTACACTGGGGGGTCGTGTTGTGTGTTATCAGTAAGCAGGTTACCGTACGTGGGTACCAGTCTTCCCATATACTGCGTTGTCAGTATACAATCAGATTATCTTTACTTGGAACGTACCACTTACTAACTTTTTTTGATCACTAATGTAGAAAAAGAATGCGGATTGTTTAAAAAACTAAATGGAGAAATGTTATTGGCAAGTTGTGTTATTGTGATGGAAGCAGCAGCCAATGGAAACAGATCGTAGTACACGGCCTTCTCTTGACGTTATTTCTGAGGTCAAATCAACATCACCATTAGCGGCAGCCGTGGTCAATCCACTGCTGGATAAAGGCACCTAGACCTGTCACTGTCTCGCGTTTCTAATCCACCTGTTCCTCTCTGTTTCCCTCTCAGTGTAATGCCAAGTAGAGGCCTCTCCATGAGTCACTGAACACTTTCAGTTGTAGATCCACTTGCCTGACAGCGGCTAGTCTGATCCTCGTTCCCGCTTTGGGCAGTTTTGTACATTGCGTTTCATAAAGTTGAGGTTTCAAAAGCACTCCGATCTGCAATGGTCCACCTCTTTATTTTATTACTTTATCTGCCGCGCTAGGTAAGTTTAATTTTAGTAAATGAATGCATTTTCAAATGTTGACCCTGACAATTGTCACTAGTTTTTCTGGGCTTCTCTTAATGTACCCGCTGGCTATACACATTTTCCGATCCTCGCTGCACCTTTTACCTACCTCATCGAAGTGACTACGTGATGCAAGTTATACTTCAACAACGCGGCAGAGAGGACAACGTTAATGACACACAAAGACAAACGGTTATCATTTAAAGTTTTTCCGTGGAGGCAGGGAATGTAGACCGGTTCTATGCAATGAGGAGGCCCCTAGTTTGCTCAAATTCCACCCGTCCCCCGCCCCTGTGTAAATGGGTACATCCGCAGACTATCGGCTGCTCGCATATGGTGGGGTAAAGTGTAGGTACCGTCGATCATCTTCACGAACATCACGACATCATCAATATTAACCACATCGTATCATCCAAGACATCTGGTAAGTGTGGTTGAGTAGGCCAAACACCCTCTGCAATGGCTCTCTAGAAATGCCTCCAGCTGAGGCCCTTACACCCAAAGCGGTGTGAACAAGGTGTAGGGCTGCACCTTTGCATACTACGCGTTGCTCTGTACATGTTATGCACGCGTGCGAGGTAACGTAGTACGAATGCGTGTACACTTGTCGTAGTGTGCCGTATTTACACGAGCAAGCACGAGGGATGGGCAGGATGTCTTCAGAGGGGATGTCCAAATGTGCACAGCGCCGACACATCATGGGTTATTGCCCTTACTCTGTAGGATTGTTGTGGGATTTGATGCCAGGATGTTCTATGGCTTGGTTCGAGTCAGCAATAGATCTCCCAATCGTGAGTTAATTTCCTGGTCAGGGTTAATCCATTACCGCCATCATGATCGATGCAATAAGTAACATTTGTTTCTAGGGGCGGGGCGGCGAGTAGCGCTGCCGCCTCAGCAAGAAGATCTCGGGTTTGAATCCCGGCTTGGGGGCCTTTCTGTGTGGAGTGTGCATGTTCTCCCCGTGTCTGCATGGGTTTTCACCGGGCACTTTAGTTTCCTGCCACAGTCCAAAGACATGCTGCTGCAAAGGTTAATTGGCCTGCAGACTAAATTGCCCCCGATGCCCTGTGATGGACTGGCGTCCAATGCGGGATATAGCCCTGCCTTGCGCCCTGTGTCTGCCGGGATAGGCTCCGGCTCACCGCGACCCTTACAGGATTAAGCGGTTTCTGACAATGATGATGTTTCTAGGGGGTGGAGGGGGTTGCCGTTTTTACTTTTGGGTGAACTAATCCCTGTCACAGGAATGTGGAACGCCTGCCAATAGCTTCGGACTGTCATCGGTGCTTTTAATTTTCACCTAAGCCAGACACTCAGTGACACGTTGCTTCCTCAACTGGATTTAAATGCTCTGTCGTTTTTTACGCACGATGTCATCTGACCACTTGAGCCAGATGTAGAGACATGGTGCGAGACACCCTAATAGGGCCGGCGTGGGACAACACACGCTGGTTTGGCCAGCACCATACATGCCCAGCCACCGCTGTATCCCCGAGCGCTTAGGTTGACGTCATACCAGGTACTGGATTTGGCTGAGTCGACTCTGTGGTGGCCAGGACAGGTTCATACACCACATAAGCATGTACACAAATACCCTATTATATTTACATAAGCTGCAGTATAAAAAATCTATCTTTTAGCATGTATTCGTATAATTCTACATTTTTAATGGGTTCTGCCTGGTTTTAAGTTTGTAAAGAAGGGTCGTATGTTAGAGGAGCTGTCAACAGCCACACACTCATTTTTGTTTGAATTACTAACAAATGCTATTTTCCTAATAAGTTAATTAATAAACTCGCCGCGGCATAAACACAGCAGCCAGAATTTCACATTTGCAAATGATAAATAATGTACTCTTGTAAGTTTTCGCGGCTCGATTCATGATGGTTGCGCTTCAAAGCTGTTGTTTCGGGATAGCCGTGTCGACCGATCTCCATCTCTACCTCCCACGTCGGAAGCATCGTCAGCCGTTACGATGCTGCCAACGTGGGAAGCGAAACGTCGCGAGGGAGAGATGGAGATCGCTCGACACGGCTGTCCCGAAAGAACAGCTCTGAAGAGCAACCATCAATTATGTACCAGTCACTTTCCTGAGAGCGGTCAGCTAACCACGAACCTCCGCAGCTGTCAGCTGACATCGAGTTGATCCTTCAAATTCCAGAGTCCAGCAGTTATCCCACAACACTCTTAGGGTGGTTAAACATAAGCACCACTTTATGCCGATATCCGGTCAAAGCAATATGTAAATGTAGCCACTGGTTTAGGGCGAGAAATGCCCTACGGTCGTTTAGATTTTGAAAGTAGATCTCAACCATAATCACTCCCAATGCGGCATCGTATTCCTAGATCCTCGTTAATCATTCATCTCGACTGGGTGGTTAAATAAAGAGCGGCAAGTTTTGCAATCGAATGTTGCGTCAAGGACACAGTATTCACGTGCTTTTGTCGCATTTTCCCAACCTACACGCATTTTCTTGTGCACCCAAACGGTTGCCAGCGCTGGTTTGTGTGCGGTGTGTTTTGAGTGATTAAGTTTATTGTGTGAACGAAAGCCTTGGCTCTTGATTTGGTCACTTGTGGTTTGTGAGTGTGCGTGTATTCGTCGGGAGCCGTCGTGGGAGCGCCTGCGTGCGTCCGTTTGGGTTTGTACAGCTTTGAAAACTAAAACTTTTCCTTGGATGTTTTTTTTTCTTCCCACGAACATTTCGTCAGTGTGCTTGTGCCTGGATACGTCCGTTTCTTACCGTATCGCAGGGGGTCGATCAGCAGCTTCTGTTTGCTCTTGTCGAGGTGGCCCACTGGACGGCTGCTTGAGTAGCCAGGTGCGTGTCTGAATTGATGGGTGGCGCGGTGAGTAGCGCTGCCGTCTCACAGCAAGAAGGGCCTAGGTTCGAATCCCGGCTCGGGTGCCTTTCTGTGTGGAGTTTGTATGTTCTCCCTATGTCTGCGTGGGTTTTCGCGTGGATTTCCTCCCACAACTTAAAAAAAACATTAATTAGTTGGCCGATAACATAATATATAGGAAGCAGTGTGTGGAAATATAGCGCCGGCAAACCGCCTGGCTGCCTTCTCCACCTCTGCGCTTTCCTCGCGCCTCTGAGTCCTTCTCTCGTCGAATGAATATGTTCGACATTGAATTGATATGTGCGCGTTATAAATGTAAAATTAGTCATTATTAAATTGCCCCCCCGTGCCCTATGATGGACTGTCGTCCCACCCTGGGCATAGCCCTGCCTAGCGCCCTATGTCTGCCGGGATAGGCTCCGGCTCACCGCAGCCCTGTAAAGGATTAAGCGGTTTCTGCCAATGATGAAATCGAGGATCGCTTTGCAGAGACGTTTTCTTCTGTAGTGAGACGTGCGGTCTTTCACCACGAGATGGCGATTGTGGCTCATGTTCAACTCCATCGAGCTCACGTTTAAGCTGGTTGGAAAAACATCCCTGTTGATCAATGAAACAACATGCCAAAGCCTGGACAGACACAAATAGAGCTACATTTCATTCCATCTATATTAGGACTCCTTAAGTAATATTTTCCAACAGGATTTCTATCAATAGCAAAACCCTGGGACCAGTTTTTTTCTTTTGAAGTCTCAAGCATGGTGTAACCCAGGGGTTATCAACCTTTTGCACCTGAAGGCCAATTTGGCCCACTTGGGTCTGGTCTCCACGGACCACTAGTTGGCGCTCGCAGCCCACTGATGGGTCGCGACCCACCGGTTGAGATTTGCGGTTGTAACGTGTTTAATGCTTCTGTGTGGCATTGTGTCATTGGCAAGCGTCCCACCTGATGGTACCGTGAAGCCCACGAGAACAGCTCTGAAATGCAACCATCATGAATCATCCATTCATTCTGTCAGAAACCGCTTGTACAGAATCCTGTACAAGGTCGCAGTGAGCCGGAGCCTATCCCGGCAGATACAGGGAGCACGTCAGGGCTATACCTAGTATGGGACGCCAGTCCATCACAGCAACCATGATGAATCGAGCCGTGAAAACCTACGTCAGTAGTACATTTCTACAAAAATAAAACACTTCGCAAAAGTGTTTAGAGAAGCATGCTTGGAATTTTATATTCCATGAGAACGGTGGAGGAGCACAGGATGAAGCGGTTTCTGACGATGATGATGATGATTTACAACTAGGGTCGCCACCTGGTCTGAGTTCCCCGACTCGTCATCTTTTCGAGGTAGCTGCTGTTCATGGAAACCTATCCATCTTCACGGGGCGTTACATGTTGTCGGTTGTCTCACGATGCACCACGCACGGTGACGCGTCTGCATGCAGCTCTCCCCTCTTCCGCTATTTCGTTATGTCCACATTCTGTCTGCCATTCACTAGACATATTCACTGGGCCCTATTCATACTTACCCATCCATCCATCTGCCTTGCGCCCTGTGTGTGCCGGGATAGGCTCCGGCTCACCGCGACCCCTGTGTAGGAGTAAGCTGTTTCAGACAAGGGATGGATGGATCTAATTGTGTCCATGAATACAAATGTTATCATCTCAGCAGATTCACACGTGAGGTTATGAAGGTAGATGCATCCGGGGCATGAGAGCTACGCGGACCTTCCAAGGTCCACCTGTGCTGTGCACTGGTGCCAACGAGTGATTGTTATCGCATGTGCAGTGCTGCAGGCTCCTCCGTTGAAAGGCGAGCGAGGTCATCTTCTGAATAGACTGGCACCCAACCGTAGAAATGTGGAATTATCACCGCCGACTCAGGGCTGGTAACAGGAAATGAGCACACGACGCCCCCGTTGCTCGTCTGAGAGGGAAACTAATTTGACTTTGAATGGAATTGTTTAGAGACGCGGACACCAACCAAGAAACATGGACAAAAGCCAAGAGCAGTACACAAATAGTGGAACGCGCCCTGGATGTGACGCTGAGAGGTAGATGAGTACGCGGATCAGACAACAATCAGAGACGTCACGTGAACATCATGATGGTTGCTCTTCAGAGCTGTTCTTTCGGGATAGCCGTGTCGTGCGATCTCCCTCTCTCCCTCGCGACGTTTCGCCTCCCGCGTTGGAAGCATAATCAGGCGTTATGGTGATGCTTCCAACGTGGGAGGCGAAACGTCGCCAGGGAAAGATGGAGATCGCACGACACGGCTATCCCGAAATAACAGCTCTGAAGAGCAACCATCATGAATCGAGCCGTGAAAACCTACTTCAGTACATCACGTGAACTGCCAGGGGGAGTGAGTGGACCTGGCCAAGACACATCCCTAGAAGGGCTTTTGCGCGTCAGCCCTTCGCCAGCGTGGCCAAACAAGCCCCGCCAGCCACACGGCACACGGATAGATAGATATATATAGATGTTTATTATTATTATTACAGCAGAAAAATACCCAGTGAGCTTGCAAGCTCTTTACGGGACTCCTGCGACGCAACAAACATGCGAATTGCTGACAATAATTAAATATATACAAGGAGGCCTTCAAACAGCCGTGAAGTAGCCCTGCTCTCTAAAGTAGCATTCACTAATCTAGTCCCGTTTTCCATCCATCCATTGTCAGAACTCGCTTAGCCCTGTACAGGGTTGCGGTGGGCCGGCAAGACACAGGGCACAAGGCAGGGCTTTACCCAGAATGAGACGCCAGTCCATCACAGGCCAAGTAACCTATGCAAGCAGTAAATGTTTGGACTGTGGGAGGAGTGCCCGGCGAAAACCCACGCGGACACGGGGAGAACAAGCAAACTCCACACAGAAAGGCACCGGATCCGGGATTCGAACCTAGGGCCTTCTTGCTTATAGGAGGCAGCGCTACTCACCGCTATGCCCACCGTTCCGCCCGCTCCCGTGCCGTTTTAACAAATGTAAAATTTTAACTCGGAGTTCTTCTTCTTTGCGATTCTTCAAAGCACGATGGGCAGCTTCTGGACATCTTTGTCTTTCAGCTTGGCTTTGAAGTGTTTGGTAGAATTCGCAGGCAACACCAAGTATTACCTGACAGGGGTCGCGACGTGAACGCTTCTACCTTGACCCCCAACTCAGTTGACAAGGCTTTTTTACTCTGCGCAGGCCCATACAGACGCTTGTTTACACAGTGGAGGCACCACTCTGCGCATAAATATTTGCTTCCCAGCCATAATTTTTCTCTATTTATAACAAACTTTTTGGAAGCGATAAAAAACAGACCAGCGAGTCCGAGAAGTTAAGAATGAGTTTACGGGTAGAGTTGCGACAATTCGTTTCATAAGTAAATTAATCGGCTAAAAATTGTCCTCGACGAATTTTTTGCGTAATCTATGCCTCGGGGCCTCTTGCAAAAGGGTGGACGGCCTCATATCCCGCGTCCCTGACGGTGGGAAACCCCCTATAACCCAGCGTTACGCGTTTACAATAATAATAATTTAACATTTATAACGCGCACGTATTCATTCAATGTCGAAGGTATTCATTCGACGAGTGAACGAGTCAGAGGCGCGAGGAAAGCGCAGAGAGGCGGAGGAGGCAGCCAGTCGGTTCGCCGGCGCCATATTGCCACACACTGAAAGGCACCAGAGCCGAGATTCGAACCCGGGGATTTCTTGCTGTGAGGCATCAGCGCTACCCACTGCACCACCGTGCCGCCCACGTAGGAAGAGACGTTTGATAATGACGTTCCCAGCCCTGCCCATCACCTCCCGTCCAGCGGCACACGTAGGAAGAGGAGACGTGAGACCTTTTCCAGCTCAAGTTGTTGTATCCCATGAGCACTGTTGTACGGGACGATCAAAAGATGTTTTGGTCAGATGGGGCTACAAGACCGGCCCAACCACCTGTGAATGTGGAGAAGCAGACCATACTATGGAACACTGCCTTGTCTGTGCTCTACTACCCAACCTCTGCAGCTCAAAAGACCTTGCGGAGTTCAATGAAAATGCAAGGGGCTGTGTAAGAAAATGGGAAACTGTAATTTAACATCGCGCTTCGAAGAATCGCAAAGAAGAAGCCGAGTGTTCAGACTGGTGAGCAGTCGGGTGACCAATCACTTAGATAATAGAGGGGCCGAGGTCTAGATTATTTGCGAGAATTTAATGATGTCCTGGCTGGCGTGGTGAGTAGCCCGGCCGCCTCACAGCAAGAAGGCCCAGGGTTCGAATCCCGGCTCGGGTGTCTTTCTGTGTGGAGTTTGCATGTTCTCCCCGTGTCCGCGTGGGGTTTGGCCGAGCACTCCGGTTTCCTCCCACAGTCATCGGGTAATTGGCATGCTGACTACATTTCCCCAGATGCCCTGTGATGGACTGGCGTCCGATCCTGGGCAGAGCCCTGCCGTGCGCCCTGGGTCTGCGGTCTGCATGGCAACAAGAGAAGCTTCGGCTTTAGAATCTGGCTGTTGTGTCGCTTGCTGGCATCAACATAATATCTACCCAGAGAAGGCTCACTGCATCGCAAATCTCTATTTTAGGAGGGTCCTGCTTTGGGAAGCGTCCCCAGTTGCTTTCGAAGTGTATTTGTGTCATAAGACGACCAGGGTGCCCAAATACACCTCACCCATAATAGGTAAGGACTTTACACACGTAGGTTCAATGCTTATTTGCTGCACCCGCCTTTTACAAACATCCCATTGCTGTTTTGCAGGCGTCCCATAATGTTGAGCGAGTTCAAATCCTAGTCAGGGGTTACCGAGCTCATCATGTGGGGCGGCACGGTGGCACAGTGGAAACACTCGTGCCTCACAGCAAGAAGTCCTCGGGTTCGAATCCTGGCTCGGGTGCCTTTCTGTTTGGAGTGTGTGTGGTGCCTCCGTGTCCACGTGGGATTTCGCAAGGTACTCCCGATTTCCTCCCATTGCTAAAAAAAAAGCACAATTTGGCCGATAATATCTTAAAAGACAGAGGCGCGGTGTATGGCAAATGTTGGCGCCAGCTCACCGCGTGGCCTCCACCCCCCGCCCCGACCTCTCCGCGGTTCCTCGCGCCTCTGAGGCGTGCTCATTGTCTTCGGTAATGACCGAATGCTGCCCGCATTGTAAGTGGTAAAGTCACTGTTATCGCCTCTCACTGAGCGTCGCATTATGGAAACACATGCTGCTGCATAGGGTTAATTGGCCTGCGGACTTAAATTGCCCCGGTGCCCTGTGATGGACTGGCGTCCCATCCTAGGTATAGCCCTGCCTTGCGCCCTGTGTCTGCCGGGATAGGATCCGGCTTATCGCAGCCCTCTGCAGGATTAATCGGTTTCTGACAATGAGACGAGACGAGCAGTGGTGTACTTTGGCCAGCGTGGCCTCTGACAAGGGAATGAGATTAATATCTGCCACTGCCTGGGGACCAGAGCCGCCACTCAACGATCGTTTTCACAAGCAGGACACGTTAATCTGACATTCATCATCACGAGCCGAACCAGTCCGTGGCCAGGCTTCCACGAGAGCAGGAGTGGCCCAGCCCCCCCCCACCAAATGCTCTGTGCCCTCTATCGTGGCCGACCGTGTCGTATGCGGGCGGCTGAGGTCACGCGACCGCACGAAACCCAACTCAATTCGCCAGTAAATCTACCCCAAATGTTGGCCTCCGAGTTGGAGTTGGCGGCAGCACAAAGCCACGTGTCTCCCTTCAATTCTGACACTGGAGACCCGGCGTTTCTCTGTGACAAGATTCATCGTGAGGCCGATTGCGGGACGTTTTGGGAGGGTCGGAACGCTGGGAAGGGCACTCACCGCATTTGGCATTATCTCAGTTATTCCGCCGTTGCCTCTGGCAGAGTCACGCTAATTTTAACACGATCAATGCATGGAATGGAACATCATGCCGTGCGTGATATGAAGAGAACAGAGGTACAATTGAAATAATTCATCCATCCATTGTCAGAAACCGCTTAATCCTATACAGGGTCGCGGTGAGCTGGAGACTATTCCGGCAGACACAGGGCACAAGGCAGGGATATACCCAGGATGAGACGCCAGTCCATCACAGGGCACCGGGGGCAATTTAGTCCGCAGGCCAATTAACCTATGTAGCAGCATGTCTTTGGACTGTGGGAGGAAACCGGAGTGGTGGGGGCCAGTCTATTAAGAAGATGACTACGCTCGCCTTTCAACGGAGGAGCCTGCAGCACTGCACATGCGATAGCGATCACTCGTTGGCACCAGTGCACAGCACAGGTCAACGTTGGAAGGTCCGCCTCGCTCTCATGCCCCGGATGCATCTACCTTCATAACGTCGCGTGTGAATCTGCTGAGATGATAACATTTGTATTTATGGATACAATTATATCCATCCACCCATTGTTAGAAACCGCTTACTCCGACACAGGGTCGCCGTGAGCCGGAGCCTATCCCTGCACACACAGGGCGCAAGGCAGATGGATGGTTGGTTAAGTATGAATAGGGCCCATGAATATTTCTATGGAATGGCAGACAGAATGTGGGCATGACGAAATAGCGGAAGCGGGAAGAGCTGCATGCAGACGCGTCACCGTGAGTGGTGCATTGTGAGACAACCGACAACGTGTAACGACCCGTGAAGACGGATAGGTTTCCCTGAACAGCAGCTACCTCGAAAAGATGACGATTCGGGGAACTCAGACCAGGTGGCGACCCTAGTTGTAAATCATCACCACCGTCATTGTCAGAAACTGCTTCATCCTCGGTAGGGTTTCGGTGAGCCGGATACTATCCCGGCAGACACAGGGCACAAGGCAGGGCTATACAACGGATGGGACGCCAATCCAGCACAGGGTACCGGGGGCAATTTAAGTCCGCAGGCCAATTAACCTATGCAGCAGCATGTCTTTGGACTTTGGGAGGAAACCGGAGTGCCCGGCGAAAACCCACGCGGACACGGGGAGAACATGCAAACTGCACACAGTAAGGCCCCCGAGCCAGGATTCGAACCCGGGACCTTGTTGACATGAGGCGGCAGCGCTACACACTCACGTTACCGTGCCCCCCCAATTGAAATAATAATTGTGCAAATTAACACCGCAACCCTCACCAGGACAAGCGGTTTAGAAAATGGATGGATTATGCAAATTATCGCAATGCAGAAATTATGCAACGGCTGGCTGTGCTATATACAGCACGGCGGTGGTAGCCACACTAGGACGCGTTTTGGTTGCGGTAGATTCCCGCGCGGGGTCAACTGTTCCAAACCCTCAGAAATACGCGCTGCTGTGCTTCAGAAGCGAGCGAGTGTACGCCGGAGTAAGAACGCGTCGCTCAACGTCAAACGGTCACATTTTGTCGGACGTCCGTAGAAAACGACATTATCGCCACCGGGTTTAACTACCCGCTGCGCGGTCCCGTGGGCGGTTGATTGGTCGGGGTGGATTTGCGACGGTCACGTTAACTTTTGTTCCATCTCCATTGGCAGCTCCAAGGTAGGAGTGGAAACTCCACTTTACCTATGGTATGGGGGCTGCTCTATTGATAGGACAAACAGTCACTTGGTTTAACTCACCCTGGAGAGCCGGTGGGCTGAGCTGACCCCGGCCGGGATTTCAATGCGACGTGTACCTCCTCACGGGATGGGCTGAGGCTCACGCGACCCTCTATACTCGATAGCAGTGGTTGCCAAAGCGTGCGGCGCGGCACTCCGGGGCCGCCGCAGCTAACTCACAGGGGCACCGCGGGATGATCCATCCATCCATTTTCAGAAACCGATTAAGCCTGTACAGGGTCGCGGTGAGCCGGAGCCTATCCCGGCAGACACAGGGCGCAAGGCAGGGGAACACCGAGGATGGGACGCCAGCCCATCGCAGGGCGCCTGGGGAAATTCGGTCAGTACGCCAATTAACCTGGCAGCGTGTCTTTGGACGGTGGGAGGAAAACCGGAGTGCCCGGCGAAATCCCACGCGGACACGAGGAGAACATGCAAACTCCACACAGAAAGGCGCGGGATATTCCAATGTTTCGATATATGCCATATTATATCTTCTGACTTTGGACGCCGTGGAAAAAATCCTGATACGTTAAAGCCGCCGTGAACCGAGAAAGTTTGGGAAGCACTGTTGTACAGGATTAAGTGTTTTCTGACAATTGATGGATGGATGCCAGTCAGGCTGGTGCAGGCTGCCGCGAGGCTATATAAGTGAGCAGCAGTGGTTCAATGCAACATTTTGCATTGTTGTAGTGTACTTCTATGATCCAATGTCAATGCGCATAGCCGTCACAACCCAAAATGACCTAGGCGGTGAAGTACAGTAACTCCCCACGACCCGCACGCCTTTGTGGGGCGCTCATCCAGCAGTGTATTGACAGACAGTACGTGCACTTTCGCGTGCTTCTGCCCGAGTTGGGAGCTCTGTGCAAAGTGCCCCCCAGGCCGGTGTAATTATCCAATCACCGTCAAAGTGCCCCCTGTTGATCGAGCGCTGGGACGGCTCTCGTCTCTTTCGGTGGCCTCGAGCCATCGGTGGAAATTTCCACATTTCACTGAAAGTTACGGATTAACTAACGCTATAATGACAATTATGTCTCTGGACTGTGGGAGGAAACCGGAGTGCCCGGCGAAAACCCATGCGGACACGGGTTGAAAACATGCAAACGCCACACACAAAGGCACCCGAGCATAGTGGCGCGGTGAGTATATCTCCCACAGTTTGCATATTGTGGGGAGGCCCGCTTCTACGAGTGGAGTGACAAAAAATGTTGCACAGTTCGTTGATCCGTGTGCTGCGTGTGTCCAGGTGACTGGGCGAGAGAGAGAGAGTGGAGGGGAGTCTCAACACAATCCTTAAATACCCTTTTCTGGGGAGGCGCTGAGTAAACAAGGTCTTCGCAAGCAGGGTCTTTGCACAGTTTAAAACTCACATGGGTTACAGTTAAAGATGATCAATGAGTGTTGCTTAAAGGGAAATATTATGACTGTAGGTCCGACTCGAACACTCGACTTGACAGTTCAAATCCGGTCAGGGATCCATACAAACCATCATAATGGCTGCTCTTCAGAGCTGTTCTTTCGGGATAACCGTGTCGAGCAATCTCCCTCTCTCCCTCGCGACGTTTCGCCTCCCACGTTGGAAGCCTCAGGCGTTCCAAACGTAGGAGGCGAAACGTCGCTCTGAAGAGCAGCCGTCATGAATCGAGCCGTGAAAACCTACATCAGTAGAAAGAACGATTTACCTTTTTGCTCGGGGCTGGCAGTGAGGAGGGCGAGTTCCAGTGAACGATCGTTTGATCAGAGAGACGCTGCGGCTCAGACTCAAGACGATGATTATTAGTTCAAAGCAGCATCTGCGGTCACTTGTGGAATTTCCACAAAGTTATGTTAGACGGTGCACATGTGGAATTTTTACACTGCAAAACCAACACGCGCTTCCAAAAAATACCCGTAATTTAGCTACAGGTCAGTAATTTTCCCACAGGAATGTCTGGTTCTGAAAGGACATATTTCATTTTGGGATGCAAAAGTCAGGGTGAGTTGTAAGGGGTTGGGCAGGGATGATGGGACGGTTGTAGGAGAAAATATGTAAAGGCGGAAATCCCAATCACCTTCATTATTATTGTCACATTTATAATTAGGCCGGCACGGTGGAGCAGTGAGTAGCGCTGCCGCCTCACAGCAAGAAGGACCCGGGTTCGAATCCCGGCTCGGGTGCCTTTCTCTGTGGAGTTTGCATGTTCTCCCCGTGTCCGCGTCGGTTTTCGCCGGGCACTAAGGTTTCCTCGGACAGTCCAAAGACAAACTGCTGCATAGCTTAATTGGCCTGCGGACTAAATTGCTCCCGCTCACCACGACCCTGTACAGGATTAAGCGGATTCTGACAATGGATGGATGGACTTTGATAATCAGTACAGGCGCGCATTCATGCTGGGGCAGTGCTCTGACACAGACGTTACGAGAAACTCTATTTACCCGGGAAACACCTCACTGAATCCAATATCTATTTTCCATGCG
The DNA here is from genome assembly GCA_036362915.1 of Geotria australis. Classification (NCBI taxonomy): domain Eukaryota; kingdom Metazoa; phylum Chordata; class Hyperoartia; order Petromyzontiformes; family Geotriidae; genus Geotria; species Geotria australis. The sequence continues at coordinate 26,424,228 of JAZEWU010000002.1, forward strand.
GCAGCTGACTTGAGCTGCAAGTTGGTCTGACTTGGTCTAATATCCCCTCTTTCCGTAGCCCAGAAAATTCAGCCCACAGAGAATTTACCTCACGGAGAATTGACCCCACATGCTACGTCCGTCTGGAGTTGACGAAGTGATGAACTAACCTCGTGTGCAGGAGCAGCGAGATGGATCGTCCCACCGTACGACCGCGTGAGAGTTCGGTAACCTGGGGGAGCTTTTCATCAATCAATGGATAGGCCACAGCTGCAGATGATGAATGTACTGAAGTGCCGTAGTGTGTTTATTGGTGTAATGTGTTCTAGTTAATGGACTGCAGTACCATAGTGTTTATTGCTTGGCTGTTATTTGTGAGGCGAAAGAGGGGGAGTGATTATTGTTATGGTCAGGGCTGAACCAGAGGTTCCTGGAGCCCTGTGGCAGATGGCCACTTGGGGAGCCCTTATGACATCTATCAATATCATCTTATGACGCCACCGCCTGCGTTCACACCTACACCTCAAATTCTTCAGACAAATCTGTGTTCAACCACCACACTGCAGGTCCAAACAAAGATAAGATCCACCGTATAGCCTTAACAGATTGTAGGATCAAGTGCTGTTAACGAGCACCTATAAAGACCAGCACGGCACACGGGGTGGTGTGTTGCCAGCACGATGCCCGGCGACCTTTGTCACCCGAGTACCGATGTTTACACACCGCACGAGGTACTCATTTGAGGCAGGGTCGACCTATGGGAGGCCTAGGAACGGTTCATTAAATCAATAATAATAATCATCATAATTTTACATTTATAACGCACACATTCATTCACTGTCGAAGGTACTCATTCGACGAGAGAACGACTCAGAGGCGCGAGGAAAGCGCAAGAGAGGCGGAGGCGGCAGCCAGGCGGTTTTGCCGGCGCCATATTGCCACACACTGCTTCCTATATATTATGATGTTATCGGCCAAATCATTAATGAGGGTTTTTTTTTTAAGTCAACAGCGCTGGTGTTGGCCATGAGCGGAAATCGAACGCGGGTCGCCGGGTTTGCAACCTGCTAAGCGCTATTACCGCTCCCCACAACTGACGCTAGGGCGGGCGGTGGCGCGGTGAGTAG
>JAZEWU010000002.1:26431722-26444094 GCA_036362915.1 Geotria australis
CTGCCAGGTTAATTGGCCTACTGACTACATTTCCCCAGGTGCCCTGCAATGGACTGGCGTCCCATCCTCGGTGTTCCCCTGCCTTGCGCCCTGTGTCTGCCGGGATGGGCTCCGCCTCGCCATGACCCTGTACGGGATTAAGCGGTTTCAGAAAATGGATGAATGGATGGACTAAATTGTCCCCGGTGCCCTGTGATGGACTGGCGTCACATCCTGAGAATAGCCCTGCCTTGCGCCCTGTGTCTGCCGGGATAGGCTCGGACTCACCGCAACCCTGTACAAGTTTAAGCGATTTTTGACAATTAATGAATTAATTATGGACTCCTTCCTGAACCATAGCAGACCCTCCTTTGACCTAGTCTAAAGACTCTGTGAGACTTTGTTAGACAAGTACAAAAAGTGATAACACTGTAAATGCTAAATGCCTGTGTTGGGAGTCGAACTCATATAACTGGTTCGGTGACGATTACAGTATAACGCTGGAAACGACCACATGTTGTGCGTAACGTGACATAGCTCTGATGTAAACAGCAGAGGTCCACTCCACCCTGGCTACGCCACAGGTTCGCACACCGACACACGCGCGTTTGCGACCAAGGGTTGGTTGTACTTCGACCTGTGTTGAGCTTCTACTGTATTATTCATTCATTCATTGTCAAAAACAGCTTAATCGCAATGAGCCGGAACCTATCCCGGAAGACACAGGGCGCAAGGCAGATGGAAATGTCTAAAAGGCGCATCGTCTACTGATTTATTTTGATGGCGATGTGGCGTTTTCACCACTGGCGGCAGCGCGACTCACCGCGCCACTGTGCCATGATCGCGATGTAATGCCGACGAGTGCCCGTTTGGGCAGAGACACACATTCTAAAGTCACGGCGTCTCGTGACAACAGTGCTGATGCTGCATCGTTGAGCAAGACAGCAGCAGGGGGCAAAGGTCAAAGTTGCAACGTGGTGGGGGCCCTCATCTCCATTTGCGGCCCTGAGCCAGCGGTGGAAATTCCTCATTCACATGGCAGAAACCAGCATCATTTGAGAATTCAATAAAAAAACATCGCTTTTGTTGAGCGGAAATCGAACTCGGGTCGCGACACTGCAGCTCCCCACTCACACACACATACACAGTTATGGACCTCGTACACACACCCACACGGCCTCGTCATAGGACGACCACTGTTGAGTGGGTTGGTGGACTGTGAAGTGAAACGGTGCGTGTGGAACAAAACACCAGAGCTTCCGTCTCTGCTGCCCTGCCTCAGGGTTGGGAGGGGTTCTCATAATCGCCGCATCATAGCGAGACACACACACACCTATGAACTGTAAACACCCCACAAAGCCTACCGTGTAGCCTCCTATCCATGACAATGCTGTTGGGAAAATTGCTGTCAGCGAGCACAGATAGATAGATGTTTATTATTACAGCAGAAAAATACCCAGTGAGCTTGCCAGGTCTTTACAGGACTCCTGCGACACGCGACTTGAGAAAAATAAAAAATAATAAAAAAATTACAAATTAGCCAAACAAAACTAAAAGAAATAACCATTTACACACATCATTGCACATAAGAAGGCCGGGACGGCACCCGAGGGGGAGGGTGGCCAGCACCACGCCCGGCCACCTTTGTCTCCCTAGTGGCGATGTTTACACACTTTCACCGAGTATGAATTTGAGGATGAGTTGATCTAGGGGAGTCCCAGAACCCATTCAAAATAATCATCACTATTATTGACCGGAAAGCGAACTCGGGTCACCGTGCTAACACTACAGCTCCGCTCTCTCTCACACACACACATACACAGTTCTATACCTCGTACACACACCCGCACGGCACAGTCAAGGCTGCCTCGTCAGTTTTCACCGCAGGGCTCGTAAAGCGAGGGACGCGCTGGGACACGGGGAGTGGTGCGTTAAAGCACATCGCGTGCCTGATTAACCCTGGCGGTTGATTCTTTACGGTTGCTCAGCGAGGAGACCAGCGGCTCGAAGACCCCCCGGTGACAGACACGGCACCTGTCTGCAAACGCCAGTCTCACGTGAGCCTAGACCTGCCTTGGGCACGTTTTCCAAGTGGTTTATGCGTTGATGTTGATTTTCACGGCTCGATGTATGAGAATTGCTCTCAAGAGCTGATTTTATTTTCGAGATAGACGCGTCGGGCGAACGAACATACTCGCGTAAACATTGTAATTATGTATTCATTCATTGTCAGAAACCACTTAACCCTGTACAGGGTTGCGGTGAGCCGGAGCCTATCCCGGCAGACACAGGGCGCAAGGCAAGGCTCTACCCAGAATGGGATGCCAGGCCAATTAACTTATGCAGCAGTATGTCTTTGGACTGTGGGAGGAAACCGAAGTGCCCGGCGAAAACCCACGCGGACACGGGCATAACACGCAAACGCCACACAGAAAGGCACCCGAGCCGGGATTCGAACCCTGGTCATTCTAGCTGTGAGGCGGCAGCGCTACTCACCGCTATGCCACCGTGCCGCCCATTGCAATTATTATGAGTCACTATTGTATATCGTGTTGCTCGGTAAAAAAAAATCACACAAGCTTCCACGTGCACCCGATATTTACTTGTGTTTTTGACTGTTGTGAATGCCAGGCGCGGTGACGCGACCGTTGCATGAATTGCGCCGTGTTTGTTACGGTACGCGGGGCTCTTTGTCACTAGCCGGAGTCACACAAGGCCACGGCCAATCACTCGCAGTGCGCTAACGAGCAACAGGGACGTTAGCATAGGCGAGTAAATTAATTCATTGTCAGAAACTGCTTAATCCTGTACAGGGTGGCGGTGAGCCGGAGCCTATCCCGGGAGACACAGGGCGCAAGGCAGCGCTATATCCATGATGGGACGCCAGTCCATCACAGGGTACCGGGGGCAATTTAGTCCGCAGGCCAATTAACCTATGCAGCATCATGTCTTTGGACTGTGAGAGGAAACCGGAGTGCCCGGATAAAACCCACGCGGACACGGGGTGAACATGCAAATTCCATACAGAACGGCACGCGAGGCGAGATTCGAACCCGGGTCCTTGTGGCTGTGAGGCGGCAACGCTACTCACCGCGCCACCGTGCCGCCTCCGGGGAGTGAATGTGTTGCTTAATTGGCGCTGTGCGGGGACGTGAATTAGGTATTTTTAAGTTTTTTTGCGAGATGACTCATCACCATCATACTCATCAATAATAGACGAGGTTAACGACGTCGACTCAGCCATCATCCATTCAGCTTTGATAAAAACAAGTACTAACTTTTGCCAAGTCAACAGCGTTTGTTTCATACAGCTACTAACTCTTGCCACAGGAATGTAGGAATCACGGCTATGAAAGGGACAATTAGAGAAGACCTTGCATGAGCAGCGACAGGTGACTTTCGAGAGACTGATGAGATGTTTATTTATTTTGATGTTTATTATGACAGCAGAAAAATACCCAGTGAGCTTGCAAGCTCTTGACAGGATTCCTGCGATACAACAAACACGCGAATTTACAAAAATAAATACAATTATATAAAAATAACAAATGAACCGAACAAAAAAAAATAACCATTTACACACAGCATTGCACATAAGTGACAAAAAATTATAATACATAAATAAATAATGCGACGCTGTTCAAATAGTTTAACATTTAAAACGGTTAAACATTGCGATGGGAATGAGGCTTGAAGCCAGAACATCGTAGGCAGTAGCTTCGTGCGCGACAACACACATAGAGCCAGACAGACTCCACAGCTAGAAGACGTCTCCCTGCCAACACAGACACGGCTCTCGTGACGGCGACACTCGGCCACCTCCACAGAAAGGTGACAGTTTCTCGTAATAATAATAATAATAATTGCATTTATATAGCGCCTTTCACCCGAGGGTCACAAAGCGCTGCACAAAGCTGCAGAGAGAATGACATGTCAACAACGACAGAGCACGGAAAATCACGTAGGTGGCGAGGGCTTCACTTGGCACGTGTTGTCAATCGCAGGCCAAGGGTGCTATTGGTTGTCCCCTACGCCCACGCAGCTGACGCCACCCAGACATTTATCTTGCTTTGAATCGCGCCAGGAAGTTCCCCTTTGCTCGAGGGAGGTGATGAGACGACGGAAATTCCGCCGCTTCTCTTGTCAGAATATCATTTTCACGTCCGTTGAAAATTACTTCATCGAGAGTTAATTTAACAGGAGTTATTGTGCGCGACTAGTAGCCGCGGGAGAATGCGAGAGGGTGTACCGGATGTGATGTGCCCGGGTAAGGAATTATTTCTGTGTAGCTGAACCGAACGGGTGCGGCTGAAATGCATTCCTGGATGTGTTTCCGACACAGCGGTACAGCGAGATGGTCGCCGTGTTATCCAACCTCATCTTAGTAAGTTTCGTAAACATCGTGCTTTGGGTGTTTGTCAGATTTTTTCCTATGTTCATACTGCATGTGAGAAGAAACAAAAACAAATCAGAGCACTCATGTGCTCTGAAAACTATTTACGCACCAGGCACACAATATCCACTATACATCTCACATTGGCTGTGGATGATAAAAAATCACGTATCACTTACTTCGATCTATCTATGACGGGTGCCAGTCTCACCGACGTGTAATCGCTGCCGAATATCTCACGAAGTGTCACCGATTATATTCACTGCCTGCGGTCTAAAATTGCCCCCGGTGCCCTGTGATGGACTGGCGTCCCATCATGGGTATAGCCCTGCCTTGCGCCCTGTATCTTCCGGGATAGGCTCCGGCTCACCGTAACCCTATACAGTAAATGAATTAATGAAGAAAAAAAACCACGCGCTAAATAGTCTCCTGTGTGAGAGGTGGCCACGGCTTGGGGAGGCCTTCATCCAGCAGTGGATCGAGCATGGCTGCTGATGATAATATATTCTCCTGACCGGTATTGGCATTTTTTTCTGCTTTCCACTTACATATACGCACTGAACAGCATAACTGGCGATTATAAACAACCATATAAACACAATAAATTGCAGCGCGCTGTTGGGCAATACCGTTGCGCGCCATCTGCGCGACACACACACGATCTGCGCCGGAAACCAGGGGACTTTCTGTGCCTGCCCGGCCCGGAGTCAGAGCGAGCCCCAACACTTTGACGAAATCCCAGGGAACTGCGCGTTTCTCCAATCTCCGTGCGGCGACACGACAGTCGGGGGGGCGTTCTGTTCCGTACCGCGTCGCCATGCACGCGCATCGCTAGCGCGTGTTTGGGGTTTTACAGTCACACGAGTTTTCACGGGTTTTCACGCGTGTACAGCAGGAAGTACACCGTTACGTGGACACGGACGCTGGCAGCTGTGGTGCGATGGTCGGCACGCCGTAATGTCGCTCTTCAGAGCTGTTCTTTCTGGGGATAGCCGTGTCGCCGAGCGCTCTCGCTGTGTGCCTCGCGACGTTTCGGCCTCCCACGCCTGATGATGCTGCCAACGTGGCAGGCGAAACATCACGAGGGAGAGCGCTCAGTGACAGGGCTATCACGAGAGAACAGCTCGGAAGACCAACCATCATGAATGGAGTCGTGAACACCTGCATGAGTAACAATCTAGAGGTCGCCGATTGGGTGCGATCTAGCGCGCGGCGGTGTTGAATGTGGAGGTCACGGCCGATGGGCAGTTCACGTGCAGTGGGTTAAAGTGGCGGTACTGCACTCCTATCTCCTTCAAAACGTCTTGCCAGTGCACATGGTGGTCCACGCGCCTTGTGATGCCACTATTTAATTGGCCCCTAACATTGGTTTTCCCCTTGCTCATTCACTTCTGTTTAAAATAACCGTTATTTGTTGTTTCACATGGCTTATTAAATTGGCCCGCGGACTAAATTGCCCCCGGTGCCCTGTGATGGACTGGCGTCCCATCCTAGGTATAGCCCTAGGATGGGACGCCAGTGGATGTAACCGTGCCGGCGTGATTGTCTGTGCTAACCATCACACACACACACTATGGCAGAGTCTCACGTGATTTTATTTAATAGGAAGAGAGCTTAATCCCACAATGGGCCAAACACACGGATGAGTTCGCTGGCCCTGTCTGCAGATGGAGAAATGTAGCCCTGTGTTTGTAACCATAATTCGGGGATTAACTGTAACCCATAGATCATGTCACACTGAAACCACGGGGCGTCTGGTTTATGTTTGAGACATCTACATCAACACTCGCGGCTGGTCCCACCCGGTGGCGGTGTGGTTTGAGCAAACGGCTCGCCATCAGAACCTTACAAGTTCAATCCCATGTCCCGGGGCTTGACTCAACACTTCCTTCTTGGATTAATACATGTAAACCGCTCCGTGAGTCACCAGCAGTCGTCCTATTGAGAAACATTCCCCTGACCAGAATAAAAGAGGAACTCGCCCCCTGCCGCAGGGTCAATGACTGGACAGGCGCACCACTGCCTGCTTGTGTGATCAGGAAAACACTTTCTACATTTTAAAAATAATCAGCCTGTGATCACTCATTACTTCAAGTGTGAATTGGAGTGTAATCGTATAGTTGGTATCGCATCATTAGTACCGACTTCATCCTTTACAGGGTCGCGGGTCGTCAGAGCATATGCCGGCAAATACAGGTCGCAACAACTCCACGCCACCCTGCCTTACAGCAAATAAGGTCGCGGGTTCGATTTCCGGCTCGGGTGGCTTTCTGTATGGAGTTTGCATGTTCTCCCCGTGTCCGCGTGGGTTTTCGCCGGGCACTCCGGTTTCCTCCCACAGTCCAAAGACATACTGCTGCATCGGTTGATTGGCTTGCTGACTAAATCGCCCCAGGTGCCCTGTGATGGACTGGGGTCCTATCCTGGGTCTATCCCTGCCTTGCGCCCTGTGTCTGCTGAAATAGGCTCCGGCTCACCGCGACCCTGTACAGGATTAAGCGGTTTCTGACAATGAATTAATTGCTCTCCCAGGGTTCAAAGGCCGAAGTGCGCGGAAACGATCTCCGTGCTGCGTGATTTTCGGTGGTTTTCGTGGCGTCTCTTTTACATTTTACGTTACTTTGTATTTATCTTCTACAGCAGAATAGTCAGTACATGTCCAGAAAATAATATTACACTCGTTAAACAATAGCGGTTTGTTAGGAAAACGAATAAACACACAACGGGAAAGAGGATATTTCACAATACCGCAAAGGGAGAGAACTGCGTCACTGTCACGAGTGCGGCACTATCACGTTTATCATTTACACAAATGACAACAACCGGAAATTGTTCTGTCCTTGGAAGAGTTAGAGATTTTTCCAGGATGGTCACCTCAAAAATAGGACATCTCGGGAAAACCCAGGACTAGTGACGAACCTATGTAATGCATTACTTGTAAAACTGACACCGTTCCCCGGAGCCTATCCCTGCAGACACAGGACGGAAGGAAGGGCCACACCCATGTTCGGACGCCAGTCCATCGCAGGGCACGAGGGGCAATTTAGTCAGCAGGCCAATTAAGCTAGGCAACAGGGTCTTTAGACTGTGGGAAGAAAATGGGGTGCCCAGCGAAAACCCACACATCCACAGGGAGCACATGCAAACGCCACACAAAACGGCACCTTAACCAGAAATCGAAGCTAGGTTCTTCTTGCTGTAAGGTGGAAGCGCTACTCACTGCGCCACCGTGCCGCCCCACCCCAACAGTCAACTACACCAGGGGTCCTCAATCTTTTCACCACAGGTCCTGCTTGTTCCATTTGGGTCTGGTCTCCACGGACCGCTAAGGTGGCGCTGGCGGCCCACTGATGGGTCGCGCGTGACTCGCCGGTTGAGAATAGCGGAACTACACCGTGAGATGTTTATTGTAGTTGTTTATTATGACAGCAGACAATACCCAGTGAGCTCGCAAACTCTGGATGCGGGATTCCTGCCACACAACAAACCTACGAACTAACCAACGCAAGCAATATACACAATCACACGGTAATACAACACACTTACGGCATCAAATTGTGCAAGGATCCAACCCTAACCATAAACGTTGCGGGCCGTTGCCTGTTTAGCGACTTACAACCCAATACACACACAAGCTGCCAGTGTTTCAAGGTACAAACGTACTTATTTTGGCTTCGATCCCGAAGGCTGAGCTTAATGCGCAATTATGTAAACAAGCAGCTTGTACGCGGGTGTTTGCACGTAATCACCTGTGCCAGTGGCGAACCACCTGTGACGTGAATTCGGTGCGTGGTCGGCTTGGGACCTGTCATTCATGCATTCATTCATTCATTTTCAGAAACCGCTTAATCCCATACAGGGTCGCGGTGAGCCGGAGCCTATCCCGGCAAGCAAAGGGCGCAAGGCAGCGGATCACCCAGGATGGGACGCCAGTCCATCGCAGGGCGCCTGTGGCAATTCAGTCTAATAAGTGCCCGCCTCCCGGGAAATCGCCGACGAGCCTGTATAGGGTTTGGTCTATCATGTGCACGCATCCACGGAGGTCCATCGACGAGCCCGTATTGGTTTTGGTCTAATAAGTGCACGCATCCCCGGAGGTCAGCGCTCGTCAGCATGTATTAGCACTAGAATTACCACAGTTATCCAAGCAAAGGAACCATCGGAATGAACCAAACAAATCGCTCCACCAACTACGAACGGCCATGCACACATGCATGGCTTAATCTTTGAGACAAGCATATGCTACTGGCAGGATCAACCAGGTAGCTGGCGGGCTTTCGCGAAGATCTCGGAAAGCACGCCGCCGGTGACCGGGCGCCCAGCCTCGGCGGCTCGCCCGACTCACTAGCGGCGTCTGCGGGCCACGGCCTGCCAGCGGCAGACCGGGAGCCTCTCTCCTGCTGCACGATTGTGCACACACGAGGAGAGAGGAGGGTCGGCACGCGCGTTCCACAAAAACCGCCGGGACCCCCTCGCACACACCAAGCGAGAAACAAACTGTCAACGAGAGCCGGCGGCACCGCCCACATGAAACGGGTGTGTTTCCGGGGGGTGGGGGGCGAAGCGCTCTCCTCGCGTGATCATCAAATCAGTACCGCTTTACGAGAAATCACCAGCGATTGTCCGATGTGTAAGCCCGACTTGCAACCACAGGAATGTCTCATTTCCAACACCGCCAGTAAGAGACGAGCGCTGCAGCTCTCATTCACGCGGGAACACCCTTTGTCATGACTGGGGCTGAATACAGTCGACAGTGGTGGTTATCCCTCTGCAACCTGGTTCTTGCCATTAGAATGTGGAATTTCTACCAATGGCTGAAGATCGCCAAAAACAGCATTCGCGTTAAGTACCGTCCAATGCTCCCTTTGGCTGGGTGACTGCGGTTATTATAAATGAGGAAAGAACACGTCTAAAATAATAGCAATGTAATTAATTTATTCATTGTCAGAAATCACTTAATCCTGTACATGGTTGCGGTGAGCTGGAGCCTATCCCGGCAGACATAGGACGCAAGGCAGGGCTATACTCAGGATTGGACGCCGGGGGCAATTTAGTCAGCAGGCCAATTAACCTGTGCAGCAGCATGTCTTTAGACTATCGGAGGAAACCGGAGTGCCCGGGAAAAACCCACGCGGACATGGGGGAGAACACGCAAACTCCACACAGAAAGTGAACCCAGCCGGGATTCGAACCCGGGTCCTTCTTGTTGTGAGGCGGCAGCGCTTTTCAACGCGCCACCGTGCCGCCCTCTTGTCAACTCTAAAAAACATCGGCAGTATTTTTTTTCTCCAATAGTTGGCGAAACGCACACTAAATTCTCGGCTCCATGTACTGTGTGAGAATGGCTCTTAAGAGCTTCTCTTTCGGGATAGCCGTGGCGAGAGGAGGGCCGCTCGAAAGAACCATTCTGAAGCACTTCTCGGACACCTACAGATGCTTCCTTATTCCACTCGGTGGTGTTCCGTTTCGTGCTCGGTGGAGAATTAGAAGGGTCCCTCGTCGGTCGGCGCTAATTTAATGGTTTCCAGAGGTTGTGTTAAAAGACCGACCGCCGCCAGGGACGTGGGGTTATTGCTGACTCAGTGCTACATACTAGTAGATTAAGCACCACCGCACGCTGTTTGTTACGTTTGGGAATTTGACGTGGTTAAATGTGGCAACGTGGGTAATCTAAACAGTATATATATAATGGGGCCAGTGTTTGTTTTACGTATGTCCACACCGAGGGTTGCCGGGTTTGAAGCCTTCATAAGCGCACACATTTTATCTGCACAATGTTTGCTCTTCTGAAACTTTAGAGAGCCAGCAGCAACATTTCCAAAATGACATCAGGAAGAAATCCAAGTGAAAGCGGTCATGTCAGCAGAAAACGTCATCAATAATAGTTGTCAATAGAACGTGTTACAAGCTTGGAAAACGATCGCCCATATGGCGGGTACTCTGCTATTCAGGTCAATAGCCCCCAAACGTTTTCATAGGACGGCCAACTTGCATTGACTGGATATAAGATATAATCTCCCGCACTGAATTGGATACTGCCCAGTCGCATATCATAAACACGAACACCAATATTTACAATGCAGCATACCTAGTCAGCCACCACATAATTCAAACCAGACACTAAACAGTGGAATTCACAAAGCGGGGCTCAGACGCACACGCCTACACGCCCGCCTACACACCAGTACCCTGCCAAGTCTGACTCACACACACTCGCAGCATGACGTCAGCTCAGTTGATTTTTTTTTAGCCACGTGGCTGCTCATAAGGTCACAGACAGGCAAATGCGAGTTGCGTTCCACGGCGCTTGGCAACAAGGCCTTGTCTGACTTTTTGTCCGTAGTGCCCCAAAACCACGAGCTTGTGGGTCTTTGTGTAATCGAGTACTTTAGTTGTGTGTTCGGTTCATACCAGATGTTGTCTGGCGCGATGTCAGGCATTTCCCTGCACGGGATGGGAACTTCTTTAGGAACTGAAATTGTGTTGTTTTTTTGGAAACTGAAAGACATTTAGACGTAACAATAGCTTGTATAATGCAATGCACATATCCGCGTTGTGAAATGTTTGTGTGCCTGCATGCGCTAGTATTTCTGTCACAACGGGATTGGTATATTTTTTTTATCGCGGACAGATGCAAATTATTGAAAAGCGGTTCCTGAACCAGCTACCAACATGAGCAATGTCAGGCACCGTGTCACACAACACGTGATACAACCCCAACACATCGGGGCCATTCAACACATTGAAAAATCTTACGCAGTCGTACGTCAATACTTTCAAAACTGATTGTAATATTGATAAACTGGCCCCTGTCATACGAAAGTAGAATTTCCGCTTAAGGTTCACAAATGTATAAGGACACAGCCCAGCATGTAGACACTACTTTAGACTAGAGCTGAGTTTTGTTTTAAGCAGCAGTGGCTTTAAGTATGACAACATAAGTTAAAATGTTATCCAAAGTTAACTTGGCCTCATCACGACAGTAAGTCAGACATCAACAGCGCTTGCTATAATGAGATGCTGGCCCTGCGACAATAACGTGGAATTTCAAGAGGCTTAGCACCACCAGTTGCATTGTACATCACTCAACTCTCTTTCTGCCAGTTTGACACATACGCACAATATAAACAACTTAGAATGAGCGGCGATATGGCCTAGAAGCCGTGCGTTCGGTGCAGACGTTCTCGGCTCAAGTCTAACGGCCACCCTAATTAATACTGTGGGTTTATTAGTCCTGAAAAATACACACCGTCTGGACGCTAAACAGCCAATTACGTTATTCACAACAGCAGAGCTGTGCAGGTGTCATGGTCCAAAATGGAAAAATAATCCACAAATTACTCAATTGGAACACACACAGCAATCATCAGCCTACCCCACTCATTACAACGAAAACGTGTCAGGACCTTCGTGAAATGGAGACACGCGACGGAGGTTTTTTTCTGGGTAAACTCGCTGCATGAGTGTCTTCAAGCCAAAGTGTTCCCCTGCCCAAACTATTGTGTGGTAGTGCTACGTTTTCTTGGCAACCCCAGAGCCAGTAATGCCTCCAAGTCGTTTAGATAGATAGGTCGTACAAAACAATCATTCACATTCACGTAAATATTTGTAATTAACTGCTTTTCACGGAAAAAAAAAAACTTTATTTTGGTTCATTTAAAAAAATTCCAGTGGGCAAAAAGGTTGAGTCTGGTTGTTTTTATCATAGCACGATAAGTGACTCATTTAATGTACAGCAAGATGAAAATGAGCCCATTGTTGGAAACTTGTCAAATTGTGCAATGAACACAACAGCAGTGGTTGTGTGTGCATGTTTGTACCTGTCCATAAATGTCTGTGTAAACATGGATGTGTTCGCATGTGTAAGGATATACATGTTGGTGTATACAGTGGAGTGTGTATGCACATTTGTGAGAGTGCAAATGCAAATGTGTGTATGTGAGAGTGTACAAGTGTATGCGTACAGTTTTGTATGTGTGCGCATGTTTACGTGTACAAGT
>JAZEWU010000002.1:26444276-26466302 GCA_036362915.1 Geotria australis
TACAAGAAAAATAAATTAAATCAACTTCCCTCAACATTCCAAAGAACAATATACATACACATTTACCTTTAAGATAAGTATTTACCATATTAGTAATCTTAAATGTCCACAATTGCCGGCGGACGTACAGGAAACAGGCTTCAAGACCCCAGAATTGACTGCTCCACGAGGCAGTTTGAAGCATTTGCATCGTTTTTTTCTCTTCCTCCAAATCATTCCAAGTCATTTCATTCGGGACTGGCTCTTCACCAACTCTCCAAGGTCTCCGCCACCTCCACACGATCTCCATCACTTCTCCATCCTCCTCCAACTCTACATTGCCGAGACAATCTCTCCCATCTCCAGCATCTCTCCATTGTGTCCATCAAATCTACATTCTCTCCTTCACCCCTCCACTGCCCCCTCCACTTCCACGGTAGCACAGACGTTAAGATGGTTTGCAGACACGGAGAAACCGTTGGATTCTGGTGAGTCTGCTGGATAGGCAAGGCGGCAATTGAAGACGTGAAGAAGCTTTTGAGGAGGTTCAATGGCCAGTATTTAGATCGAGAGCTGCTAAAGCTATTGAGACTGGTGGAGGAGGTGGAGACCATAATAGTGGCCATTAGTAGTGGTGGTATCAGTGATGGTTGTAGTAAAATTGGTGATAGTGGGGGTGGTAATGTGTAGTGGTGGTGGTGGTAGTGGTATTGAATAATGAGTGCTGTGGTGGTCACGATCGCAGCAGTAAAAAGTGGTGGTATTAGGTGTTGACAGTGAAGTTAGTTACTAACGTAGGTTTTGAAAATTGCTCTCCATAGCCGTTCTCTCAGGATAGCCGTGTCGAGCGACGATGCCTCCTCCAAAGTGGGATGCGAAACGTACTCGACACGGCCATCCCGAAAGAAACAGCAATTCTCAACGAAGCTCGCGGTGACGGTGGCGCTGACGATTTGTCGCGCTGACGGTAACGTACGCGCAGCAATTGTGTAACTTGGTAAAAACCCACATCAGTACATGACTTGGTATCGACCGCAACGCCAGCAGACGCAGTCGCAGCGGTCGCATCGACGCTAGCGGCGTTGCTGCGGGTCACAGCGGTTCAAACGTCTCCACCCCCCACGACGGCCCCCCTCCGACCGCCTCCGTTAGAGCAGGTTGCATTTGAAGCACGAGCGGCCGAGGCGTTTGGGCTGCTTCTGGATGGCGGCCCTGGTGGCCGTCTCGAACACCAGCCGCACTCCCTCCTTGGTGCGCGCCGAGCACTCCACGTAGTCGAAGGCCTGGATGCGGGACGCCATCGACTTGCCGTCCTCGGGCTTGAGGGGCTCCCGTTTGAGGCGCGCCAGCTCGCTCAACACGGTCTCGTCGCCACGGAGGTCCTTTTTGTTGGCAACCAGCACGATGGGCACGTTGGGGCAGAAGTGCCGCACCTCGGGCACCCACTTCTCCGGCACGTTTTCCAGCGAGTCCGGGCTGTGGAGAAATGGGGGGAGAAAAGGTAAAGCCGCAGCTCTGCAGATTCCTGCTCGGAGCAATGTTGGTAGAAAGGTTTCAAACTTGAGCAAGCTCTCTCTCCACCACCACCCTACCCCATTACCTCTAGGGGTCATCACATAAGGACGTTCTCGGTTGAATGACCTATATTTGTTGAAATATTTCATTTGCAGCACTGGGAGATGTTATTCACGTGAAAAAATGTTTAATACATGACCGCCGTGCATCCGATACCATTTACAGACGTCCAATATCGTTTACTGAAAATTCCCCCAACTACAGCAACGTGTTTGTTCAGTGATGCTCTCCACAGCAGCCATAAATGTTGCCTTCAATCCTTCAACCGAATGTGGATTATTCCTGTACACACTGGTAATGACCTCCCAAGTTAAGTGTTTGTGACACCAAATTAATTACAGTACTACAAGTGAAATGCTTTCATAAATATTAGGCCATTTAAACTACAGCTTATTCTTTTGATGACCCCGTATTTGGCGTATTCTTTCACGCCGACCATAAACCTAGGAAGAGATGGCAGTGCCCACACTTCACTTCATATGCCACCTGCCAATAAACTAACTTGAGTGTAACCATACATAGTGCTGCTCTGTGGACAGAAACTGTACAAACACTTCAACTGTTCCATCGGGTGATTAAATGCGAGACCTGTATTGCAAGTTCAGTGTGCTGCCATCACCCCACGGCGTTAAACGAGAACATATTTGCGGTGAAGGATACACACAGTACTTGTTTAAAAGTACAGCCCTTTTTATCAGTCCACTGCTGGATGAGGGCCTCCCCACACCGTACAGGTCACGAGGAATTATTCGACCATATCTCGGCACGCTGGTTATTACGGGTTGAAGGCAGAGCGCATAGACTTGGAAGCATCTAACACTGGATTTTACTTTACTGCTCTCTCTCTGCTGCATGTGATGTGGGCGCACAGTGGCCTATAGCGCTCGGTCTATGGTGGTCACCTATCCCCCATTCTCAAACTTGCTTAGCTTCCAGTATCTAAAAGAGGCTGTACACAGTGGATAATTTGGGTTCAGGCTTAGAATAGAGCAGCCACAAAACTAGTCCACTTGTGTATTGGACTTGCACTCAGGCTGCCCGACACAAACCAAAAACTTTGAAAGCAAATGTAAACACCTACTGTGGGTAAATAATAAAAAAATTGACCTAATCCAAAGGCTGTTCTCAAACGTAGGGTAGGTGATTGTTAAGCCGCTTTCTGCCAAAGACCGGGTCAGACATGTATTCACGTCCCACTCGGCTATGAGTATGTATTTGCAAGTCTGAGTTCTATGACCACCTATAGTAATATGTAACCACAATAAACATCTCTCCGAAGGGGTACAATATGTCGGTCTAACTATTCCTAGACTACAGCAGTGGGGAACCTGCATAGTATGTGTTACCGCAGCAATCCCACATCTAGAGCCAACTGCCCTCCTGTAAGCAATACACTCCTGAACTTTTAGTGTATTACCCGCACCCTCAGCTGTCCTCAGATAAGGCCATTGTGATATCTACCTCCAGTAGTCTCCAAGATTGTATTGAACACCAGTGTCCATCCACTATACTACTACCTGCCCACCAATAATCCCATAATGATGTGATACCTCTAGACGTAATGAGTTTCCACCCTTCTGACCCTCACCTTTCCATAGATAATTATGTCCTAGGTCTATTAAACTGTGTTCTACAGTTCCCACCGTGTTCAACCACCTGGCCACCCCTATCTGTCCACAAATAAGCCAATGTTGACGCCTGTGTCCATTAGTTTGTAACAGCATTGTTTAACATCACCAGACATGCCACCTTTCTGAGCAGCTCTGGATGATGCCCACATCCATCAGTCTGGAAGTCTGTAGGACTATATTCTATCATCCCTGGCGTGTTTATCCACCCATCACCCTCACCTAGATAGATGTTTATTATTACAGCAGAAAAATACCCAGTGAGCTTCCAAGCTCTTTACGGCATTCCTGCGACACAACACGCACGCGAATTGACAAAAAAAATAATGCTTCCAACGTGGGAGGCGAAACGTCGCGAGGCAGAGTGGGAGATCGCTCGACACGGCTATCCCGAAAGAACAGCTCTGAAGAGCTTATTATTTTAAATGACAAATTAACCAAACAAAAAATGATAACAACAATTTACACACCTGTCCACTGAGAAGCACATGAGGATGACATCGGTGTCGGGGTAGGACAGGGGCCTCAGGCGGTCGTAGTCCTCCTGGCCGGCAGTGTCCCACAGGGCCATCTCCACCTGCTTGCCGTCCACCTCGATGTCGGCCACGTACGTCTCGAACACGGTGGGCACGTACACCTCGGGGAACTCGTCCTTGCTGAACACCATGAGCAGACAGGTCTTCCCGCAGGCCCCGTCTCCCACCACCACCAGCTTCTTGCGCATCGTCAAGCCGGCCATATTCGCGCCCGCCTGCGTGGCTGCTGGTGCGTTGACAGCAGCGGTCTCCTCCTCCGCCTCCTCCTTCCTCACTGTGGGGTCACAGCACGTGCGGATTAAGGGTCTTACTCGTGTCCCGCGGGATTGTAGGCGACGGCTGTTTATGTACTGTGATGAGACTGGCGTCCCATCATGGGTGTAGGCCTGCCTTGGTCCCCTGTGTCTGCCGGGATTGGGCTCTGGCTCACCGCGACCCTGTACAGGATTAAGCAGTTTCTGGATGGATGGATGGAGGGGCGGCACGGTGGCGTGGTGAATCTCGGCTCGGGTGCCTTTCTGTGTGCAGTTTGCATCTTCTCCCCGTGTCCGCGTGGGTTTTCGCCGGACGCTCAGGTTTCCTCCCACAGTCCAAAAACATGCTGCTGCGTAGGTTAATTGGCCTGCTGACGAAAATTGCCCCCGGTGCCCTGGGTGTAGGCCTGCCTTGCGCCGTGTGTCTGCCGCGATAGGCTGCGGCTCACCGCGACCCTGTACAGTGTACAGGATTAAGCGGATTCTGGATGGATGTGGCTGTACTTTTGCACCTCAAGGCCCACTTTTCGGCTGGTCTCCACGGATTGCTAGGTGGTGCTGGCGGCCCACTGATGGGTTATGGCGTTACTAGTGGGATATGGACTTTTTAAGTTCCCGAGGACAGGCAGGCCCAAAGGCCGAACGTCAAGCGGCCAGTAACAAGCAGCACTATCAAAGTCTTTAGAGATAATATTAAAGAATAGTTCCGACGTTGCGTGTTAGCACTGCGGACGGAAGTCTCGTCTAGAAGGCGCGCTACATCGCCGCCAGTGTTTACTTGAACACGGCACAGCATTAGCCTATACTACAGAAATACGTTCCATTACACACGATACATTGACTATCTTCCCATGTATTGTTAAGTCAAAGTCAGGCTCAAACGTGTATTAGACCAGTAACGCCAGTATTGCCGCAGTACACAGTGTCCTGCTGTTTACGCCACAGATAAGTGTGCCTGTGTATCCACAGAACTACAGATAAGGTGGGTGTCTCAGCTACAGGAGTAGAAATCATCAACTAAAACAGATCTTTCGGGACAGCCGTGTCGAGCGCTCTCCGTATCTCCCTCTCGACGTTTCGCCTTCCACGTTGGAGGCATATTGGAGAGCGCTCAGTGACACGGCTACGGACTGTATCTATAGACTAGAGACTATGTATGGACTGTAGAGAGGGGGAGAGCGCTCAGCGACACGGCTATGCCGATAGAACGGCTTTGAAGAGCAACCAGCGCTTTGTGACCCTCGGGTGAAAGGCGCTATATAAATTTATATTATTATTATCACGAATCGAGGCGTGAAAACCTACATCAGTACAGTACCTAAAACAATCAGAACATTAACCCATAAGCGGTAAACCACAGTAGAAACAATCCAACTCTTACAACATGAAACACCCACCACCCCCAAACGTAATCCCAATTACTCCCAACACACCGCGAATCGCCGGCGACGAGTCGCATCCGAACTCACCTCGCAACTTTTAGACCCGCGGCGGCGCACTCGGGTCAACGTCCGCCGGACTTCTGCAATGCCGCAAGCGAGCTCAAAACTTGGTCCGCTCTCGACACTTGGGTCTGCAGAAAGAAAACACTAACCGCTATTGCAACTACACAACCATTGGACAATACTAAGTGTTACGCCGGGCTCCGTGTGGGCCAGCAGAGCCTGTTGCCGTCAAATGGTCAGCCAGTCTCGCCTCCACACACACTTTCAGTTCACTTCTGAGCGATGCGAATTGAGGGACCCGACTACCCTTATATAGCCGAGGCCTGCTTAGCTAAAAATAGCCGTCCAATCAGAGCCGGGTAAATTGCCAGCGCCACCCACACAACCCGTCATCCCGCCGCACGTTGCGAAACTCATTAACATAATGAGGGCAGAGGACTGAGCTGGGACTGGGTGGCAACTCAAGTTTGGGATGGGCTGCGGTCCGAAAGCTGCCTAGGGCGGGCTGGGCGTGGGTTTTCGCCACCGGGCACTCCGGTTTCCTTCCACAGTTCAAATACATGCTGCTGCATAGGTTAATTGGCCTGCGGATTAAATTGCCCCCGGTGCCCTGTGATGGACTGGCGTCCCGTCCTGTGTATGGCCCTGCCTTGCCCACTGTGTCTGCCGGGGTGGGCTCCGGCTCACCGCGACCCTGTCCAGGATTGAGCGGTATCTGACAATGGATGGATGGGCTGGGCGTGCACGAAACCGCTTCATCCTTAGTGAAGCTCTGTTTGTGAGTTTAGGTCATGTGAAAAAGTGTGTAAGTGAAGTGTACCCGTCGATATGTTGGAGCAAACGAGCGAGCACATGCGGCACTTACCTTAAAAGATGATACCGACGTTTCGCTGAGACATCCAAAGATGGTACCGACGTTTCGCTGAGACTTCCAAGCCCTGATGAAGCTGAGTGGAAGTCTCAGCGAAACGTCGGTACCATCTTTTAAGGTAAGTGCTGTATGTGCTCGCTCGTTTGCTCCAACATAGCGACGGGTACACTACACTTACACACTTATTCACATTACCTAAACTCACAAACAGAGCTTCACTATGGAGAACATTGGTCATGAAAGCCTACGAGTTATTTTTACGCTTCATCCTGTACAAGTTCGCGGTGAGCCGGAGCCTATCCCGGCAGACACAGGCCGCAAGGCAGGGCTATACCCATCATGGGACGCCAGTCAATCACAGGACACTGAGGGCAATTTAGTCTGCAAGCCAATTAACCTATGCAGCAGCATGTTTTTGGAGCGTGGGATGAAACCGGAGTGCCCGGCGAAAACCCACGCGGACACGGGGAGAAAATGCAAACTCCACACAGAAAGGCACCCGAGCCGAGATTCGAACCCAGGTCCTTGCTGTGTTGTGAGGCGGCAGCGCTACTCACCGCGCCACCGTGCCGCCCTCACTCATCTTATTACTGTCAGCAACTCGCATGTTTGTTGTGTCGCAAGAGTCCCGTAAAGAGCTTGCGAGCTCACTGGGTATTTTTCTGCTCTTCTTCTTTGCGATTCTCCGAAGCACGACGGTCAGCCTCTGGACATCGTTGTCTTTCAGCTCGGGGGTCAAGGTAGAAGCGTTCACGTCGCGATCCCTGTCAGGTAGTACTTGGTATTGCCTGCGAATTCTACCAAACACTTCGAAGCCAAGCTGAAAGACAACGATGTCCAGAAGCTAGCCATCGTGCTTCGAAGAATCGCAAAGAAGAAGAAGCTCGGCCTCGAAGTGTTTGGTAGAATTCGCAGGCAATACCAAGTATTACCTGACAGGGATCGCGACGTGAACGCTTCTACCTTGGGCTACTGATGACGCGTCATCGATTCCCATCAGTGACCACCTGTGAAGCAGGGCCAGGTAAAGCAGAAGTAATGGCACAAGCAATGGCACACAAGGGTGTAACAGCAGACACCTGCTGTTTAATTTTCCATTCATTTTTTTCATTCAGTCAGAAACCGCTTAATCCTATACAGGATTGCGGTGAGCCGGAGACTATCCCGGCAGACACAGGGCGCAAGGCAGGGCTATGTCCAGGATCGGACGCCAGTCTATCGCAGGGCACCGGGGGAAATTTAGTCAGCACGCCAATTAACCTAAGCAGCAGCATGTCATTGGACTGTGGGAGGAAACAGGAGTGCCAGGCGAAAACCTACGCGGACACAGGGAGAACATGCGAACGCCACACAGAAAGGCACCCGAGCCGGGATTCGAACCCAGGTCTTCTTGCTGTGCCGCCCTGGGTTAAGTTTAATGTCCCCTTGGATAAAATCACAACTAATCGTTAACAAACGTACAATGTAAACCACATTCTTCCTGCTCTGGCAGGTGTCTGGACAACACCTTATCTTTCAGCTCGGCCTCGAAGTGTTTGGTAGAATTCCCAGGCAATACCAAGTATTACCTGCTGTAACACTAATTAACGTGCTGTGTCCGTGTGCTGTGTGCGTGCTTGTTGTTTACTATGTGCATAGTGTATGTGTGATGTCACGGGACCGACCGAAATGTCATCGGTGAAACCCCAAATTTACGGGTTCGTTCCGTGACCGCCTGCCAGCGAGCCAGACGTAGGCACTTGACGCGGTCGCAAATACGCACCTAGCCTGACACCATCGCCGTCGTGACGTGGGCTGTTGTCATATTTGGGTGAGTTTATGTAATGGGAGCGGTAGCCCAGTGGTTAGCGCGCTAGGCTACAAATCTGGCGACCCGAGTTCGAATCCCACCCACGGCCAACACCAGTGACGATTTTCTGAACCGGTCCCGGGCCTCCCCTAGGTCGACTCAGCCTCAAATGAGTACCGAGTGCCGTGTGTAATCATCGCTATTAGGGAGACAAAGGCGGCCGGGCGTGGTGCTGGTCACCCACCTCCTCGTGTGCCGTGTCGACCTTCATAGGTGATCGCTAACGGCACTTACCCCTACAGTCTGTTAAGGCTATATTGGGGATCTTTGTCTTTGTTTATCCGTGTCTTTGTTTGTACATGTGTCTGGGCGATAGACTGGGCTGGAGAGGGAACTTCTCTCGTTCAATCGCCACAGGGGGGTGACATCACCCGCCAGCACCCTTGTGTTCCCCAGCCCCACTGTAACACAGAAGCACTTAGCAGGGGGAAGGGTTAGCCGTGCGGCGATTAGCGCACTGTACGGCCTCATCCGCAAACCCGGAGAGTGTTTGGAAAAGGTCACAACACTGTACAGAGATGGAACAGAGATGTTACAGCTGCTGGACACTGATGGCCACAACGACCAAGATAGCGGTGGCTAAGGCAGCAGGCTGGCGCAGTGTTAACACTCCATCCATCCATTGTCAGAAACCGATTAATCCTGTACAGGGTTGCGGTGATCCGGAGGCTATCCCGGCAGACACAGGGCGCAAGGCAGGGCTATACCTATTAACACTTGCGCCCAACAATCAGTAGCCCCCTCGGGCGCCTTTCTATGTGGAGTTGTATATGTTCTCCCGCTGTTCTGCGGGAGTTTTCTCCGAATTGTCAGCTTTCCCACTAATACCTAAAAACTTGTACAACGTACTGTACAGTAACTGGTATTAAACAAACACCCCAATGCTGTGCACTACAACGATCTGCTAATTACTTAAACGGGATTACACACAGCAGCATTCCCACCTACTGTGAACATCTGAAATGACCTTCCTATAAGAGAGCTTTGGGAATCAGGCGTTCCAGGGAAAACGACCGAAATAACAATGATTACGCTGGCGAATCGAGCACAAGACGCATCAACGAAAGCACACTGGCAGAAAACAGAAATGGATACAGAAAAGATACGCTTCTCCAAGCCTCCCACGTCGTGGAAAGAGGACGGCACTGGATTCGACGGTGCAATGGACCCGGCCAACTGAGGTAAAATTCCCTGTCACGGATAACAACATGGGGGCGGCACGGTTCCCTAGCCAGTAACGCTGCCGCCTCACAGCAAGAAGGGCCCGGGTTCGAATCCTCGGGTCTTCTTCTTTGCGATTCTTCGAAGCACGATGGCTAGCTTCTGGACATCGTCGTCTTTCAGCTTGGCTTCGAAGTGTTTGGTAGAATTCGCAGGCAATACCAAGTACTACCTGACAGGGATCGCGACGTGAACGCTTCTACCTTGACCCCCAATCCTCGGGTGCCTCTCTGTGTGAAGTTTGCATGTTACCCTCCTGTCCGCGTGGGTGTTCACCGGGCACTCCGGTTTCGTCCCGCAGTCAAAATACACGCTGCTTCATCGGTTAATTGGCCTGCTAACTAAATTTCCCCCAGTGCCCTGTGATGGACTGGCGTCCCATCCTGGGTATAGCCCTGCCTTGTGCCCTGTGTCTGCCCGGGTAGGCTCCGGCTCACCGCGACCCTGTGCAGGATAAAGGGGTTTTTGACAATGGATGGATGGATAACAACATCACATTCCTGTGACTGGGAATTATTGATTATCAGAGGGTCGGGGTGCGCCGGAGCCTATTCCTGTAGATACAGGGCGCAAGGCAGGGCCACACCAATGATGGGACGCCAATCAATCGTATGGCACCTAGGGCAATTTCGTCAGCAAGGCAAAAACCCTAGGCAGCATGTCTTTGGACTGTGAGAGGAAACCGGAGTACCCGGCGAAAACCCACGCAGAGAACATGCAAACTCCACACCGAAAGCCACCCGCGCCGGAATTCGAACCCAGGCCCATCTTGCTGTGAGGCAGCAGCGCTACTCACCGCGCCACCGTGCTGCAACCTGGGTATGATTTATTTTGTCGTTTTGGTGACTTAGGTCTCCTTGTGGAAATCAGACTCCCCTGCATGGCGTCGTGGGGTCTCGTCTGGTGAAACAAATACAACGAAAAGCTTGAGCTCAGTTCTTAGCGAATTTCACTTCCCACGTTTGAGGCATCATCGGGTTTCTGAAGCCCGAGAGAGCTGGAACACTCGACACGGCTATCCCGAAAGAGCAGCTTTGCAGAGCACATCTCATACATCGAGCCGTGAAAACCTACATCGATACACTTAAACTCAGGTGGCTGGGTTGATAGGGCAGTGATCGCGAACCGCTGTGTTACCACTTTCCACCCTCGCCCACATTGATACAATTAATTCACTGGGCGTTCACACCTGACAGATCTAACAATAGGTTCGTGACGTTACCATGATTTTTAGTGTGTTTGCTCGCGCAGCGTTCTGACAACCTTTTTGGATACACGAGTGCGTGTGTGATGAGGGGGGGGACGGGGTAAACATGTGATGTCCCCCCCATTGAGGGTTGGGTTTGGGTGGCCTCACGTTTCAAGGGCACTGAGTGGGACGTTCCACTGTTCAGCTGCCCCATGACCCTCTTCCGTACACGCGCGGTCAGTGGTGGCGCTGGCCCATGGGAGGCCATCAACAGACATTATTTTTGGAGCCCCCAGCTCCCAGGCTCCTCATCCCCGTTTATAAAACCCTAGTGGGATGGGAGAAGTTGAGAAGTCAGGATTGAGATGGAGCGAGACGACAGACGAGAGATACGGACACCATAGGGATCTCTGACTTATGACATTGAAAGAGCAACTGTAAAAAAACGCATAGCCGGGTGTTTAGTCTGGCAATGTATCCGATGACATCAGGAGTTGTTTCATGCGCACTACATAGGTTGTGCCTCCTGTGTACGCGTGTAATGGACAGCGGTCGGTTAAGTGATGAACAGAGTGATGAACAGAGTGCACTTAACCAACCACGTTTACAAAAGGGCAACGATTTCATTTTCCGTTTGTGAGACACGGTGTACAGTAGTTTAAATACGTTTAAACGTAGGCAATTGACTTCCACGCAGACTGAATCAGCTCGCTGCTGCATCAAGTCTTTTATCAGTTAGTCGCTTGTCTGGGGCGTCGTAGGCCACCCATCTTGCATGTCACAAATCACTGACATCCCATCCTTCTTGGCCATCAGCAGTGTCTCGGCGCCAATCCAGAAAAGGTTTTGCAGCATGTCCGCCAGCTCGGTAGCACACATGTAATGTCCATCCATCCACCCATTGTCAGAAACCGCTTGATCCTGTACAGGGTCGCGGTGAGCCGGAGCCTATCCCGGCAGACACAGGGCGCAAGGCAGGCCTATACCAAGGGTCGCATGGAGATGGATGGTAATTATTTTGTATACCAATCAATGTGCGTGGTGTAACGATACAACTGGACCAATATGTATGTACGTGGACCACCGGTACTGCCAACACTCGAATCATTTTTCAGGACTCCACCGTGCACCAATAACATAAAAACAAATCTGCCGTAAACGAGCTGTAGAATAATGAATTAAAATATAACTTTTTATTGACGAACCACCTCAGTTCTCATACACTGCGTCTGCCGGGATAAGGCTCCCGGCTCACCGAGACCCTGGACGGGATTTAACGGTTTCTGACAATGGATGGATGAATGGTGATCTGAATTCGAGTTGACACTTGGTCCACATCCATCTTTATGAATCTGGGTTCCCCGTGAGCTCCTTGGAGCGCCGAGCGGTGCTCAGTGTTTCATTCTGCCGAGTCCCAACCACTGCGTGACTCACTCCTATTTTAGCCTGTGTGCGGCTGCGTCTCTTCCAGCCAGAATACAGTGGCCAGTACACATTCATTGGTCAAGCTTTCCCACGCCCAGTTTTAACAAAGCTTAACACATCAATTAGTCACGGCCCACTATGACCTCCCCATTAGCACGCCCAATATAACCATCCATTAACCCTTGAAAGCATTCACCTACCACCAATTGTACTGTCGACGCTATTGTTCTTCATTTATCCCGGGCGGTGCCGCCTCACAGCAAGAAAAACCCGAGTTTGAAACCCGGCTAGGGTGCCTTTCTGTGTGGAGTTTTCATGTTCTCCCCTTGTCCGCATGGGTTTTCGCCGGGCGCTCCGGTTTCCTCCCACAGTCCAAATATAATAATAATAGCATTTATATAGCGCCTTTCACCCGAGGGTCACAAAGCGCTGCACAAGGCTGTGGAGAGAACGACATGTCAACAACGACAGAGAACGGAAAATAAGCAACAATTTTTTTGGGGGTTTTATTTTTATAATCCGAGCTGTGGAGAGAACTGAATATCAACAACGGGGAGACAGAAAACCGAGTCAAACAATAGCGATGAATTATAAGACATAGGACACAAAACAACAGGAAAATAACTATAATAATAATTCTACAACAAGCAAGGAGGGAACAAATGTCACCGAGCAGACGCAGATCGGAAGAGAGAGAGAGAGAGAGCCAACATCTCGGCACGGCACCAATAGCCCGCTCCAACAATCCAAGCCAGAGGAAGGAATGAATGTATGCTGCTGCATAGGTTACTTGGCCTGCGGACTAAATTGCCCCCTGTTCCCTGTGATGGACTGGCGTTCCATCCTGCGTTATAGCCCTGCCTTGCGACATGTGTCTGCCGGGATAGGCTCCGGCTCACCGCGATCCTATACATGATTAAGCGGTTTCTGACAATAGATGGCAACGAGACATCCTGGTCTCTTGAGGTTCTCACCTGGTTAAATGAAAAACAAGTTAAAACTAACTGAGGCTCAATACTGCTTTTCAGGAGGAACCTGCATTGGATTTGTGTTATTTTGGTATGTTTACGAGGACATTTCCACCAGTCCTGCTCTCACCGTGTACCGTTAACTGTACACGTTATGTTTGACATTGGCGAGGAGCGTCCAGTCAGTGGGAGAAGAGCGCCACGGCAAGGCTCGTTGCAGAGCAGGGGGTCGCAATCATCAGCAGGTATGTGGCGCCACCTTGTGTTCTTGTGTGTCATTCGAAGCTGTGTTTATATTGTGTAACCGCAATTGTTTATCCCATTATATTATGTTCACCCGCCCTGGGGGTAAAGGTAGAAGCGATCACGTCGCGATCCCTTTCAAGTAATACTTGGTATTACCTGCAAATTCTACCAAACACTTCGAAGCCGAGCTGAAAGACAACGATGTCCAGAAGCTCAACAGACGCCAGAAGCCCCTCAATCTGGAGCAAGAAGAGAGGCCAATGCCCGCCTTTAAGGCCAACACTGACTATTATATCTCTAATTGTTGAAGGGCTGTCTGCAACTAAAGAAGAACTTGTTGCAATGGGGGTTGTCGTGTAGCCGATGGGTCCCCAACCACCGGTCCGCGGACCGCTGGTGTAGCCATCACGCTTCGAAGAATCGAATCGAATGTTCACCCGGAATAGAAAATCGTAGCGTTGCCGCCTCACAGCAAGAAGGGCCCGGGTTCGAATCTCGGCTCGGGTGCATTTCTGTGTGGAGTTTGCATGTTCTCCCCGTGTCCACGTGGGTTTTCGCCGGGCGCTCCGGTTTCCTCCCACAGTCCAAATACATGCTGCTGTATAGGTTAATTGGCCTGCTGACTAAATTTTCCCCGGTGCCCTGGGATGGACTGGCGTCCCTTCCTGGGTACAGCCCTGCCTTGCGCCCTGTGTCTGCAGGGATACTCTGCGCAGCTCATCACAGCACCTACTCCACACACCGCGTTCACGCACAACCTTCGCGAAATGACGTTTCTCGGTCGCAGCACCCACAACCTGGAACAGCCTGCCACACCTTCTTCTTCTTTGCGATTCTTCGAAGCACGATGGTCAGCCTCTGGACATCGTTGTCTTTCAGCTCGGCTATTGCGTCAAACACAGTCCCCGACAGCCTTAAAAAAACTCTTAAAAAGTCACCTTTTCCGCGCCTCTGAATCAACGGGTGCATCGCGCCCGGAGAAAATGCGCCCGCTACAAAAGTAGATTATTATTATATGCTCCGGCTCACCCTGTAGCAGATTAAGCGGTTTCTGACAATGGATGGAGCTAGTAGTACTGTATCTTGGGAGGATCAGCTGCCATCCGGACGCGTCAATCTGATAACTGGCCCGGTAGTAGACTCGCCTACGCCACACGTAAATAAATAACTCTCTCACTGTGACTGCAGAAAGTTTCACTTCTTACACGAAGCTCACAAGCCATTGACTGGGAGACCGAATTGCTCCGACGCCGGTCCGCAGTGAAGAAGACCTCAAGCGAGTGCGCCTGCGTTAGGATGGAGGGTAAAACCGTATTTCTATGAAATGTTTAATAAAAATGTTGTTGCTTTGGTTTTTAGTAGTTTTTTTTCTTCTGTCGTTGTTGACATGCCGTTCTTTCTGATGCCCTTGTGCAGCGCTTTGTGACCCTCTGGTGAAAGGCGCTCTATAAAATGCTGTTATTATTTTTTTGCGTTAATTCACACAATCTCGTTTTACATGCTGTTTAGTGGGCACATGGCCTCACATCACGTATCGAAATCGGGTGCACAGAGTGGGATGCACCTTGCGCCATACACGGCGGCTGCATATTGCATGTACATTATTAGATTTTGATTAAACGCTGCAGCTCTTCCCATCTGGTTTAAAAAGTACCGACAATTTTAGAAAATAACGCACAAACTCCACACAGAAAGGTGCCCAAGGCGGGTCTCGATCCGCCTCGGGCAAGACCATTCTTTTTGTGAGGCGCAGCTGCCACACCGGAGGAGGCCGCAGAACGGCTCACAACATTAACATAAAATTTTTACCTGACGCCTTTTTAAAACGCCATACGAAATAATAACAATGCAATTTATAACGCGCACAAATTTCCCGCCCAGCCGAAGCGAGACGCAGATACTGAGGAACTGTAATGAAGTAATAACGCAGTAGCTGTGTGTGATCATCTGATTTAGGTCTGGGACAATGAGTCCACTTAGTTGATTATTTGACAAAATTGCAATCTACTGATGTAGGTTTTCACGGCTCGAGTCATGATGGCTGCTCTTCAGAGGTGTTCTTTCGGGATAGCCGTGTCACTGAGCGATCTCCCACTCTCCTCAAAGTTTCATGGCGGAGAGAGGGAGGCAAAACGACATTGAAAACATTGAAGATAGCGCATGAATAATTAATATTTGGTCAACAATCTCTCCCTTGAATTTAACTCGAAGGCTTTCATGACGAGTGTTATCCATAGTAAAGCTCTGTTTAAGGGTTTAGGTCATGTGAAAAAAATGTGCTGTTTGTGCCCGCTTGATTCTCCGACATATCGACGGGTATACAACACATACATATTTTTCCACACGACCTAAACCCTTAAACAGAGCTTTACTATGGATAATCTCTCCCTTCCCTTAAGGGAAATCCTTCAGGGTACCCTTAAGAGGGAGTGAAATTCCTTGTTCCGGCACGCTGTACAATGCATTATATATAATGATGATTATACATGTTTAACAAAGTAGAAATGTCAAACTGTTTTATTGTGATTTAAACGTGTAATAATAACTTACAAGACTATGATCAGTGCGTCCAGAAAAATGTTGTATACAGTATTCAATTGATCATATATTTTCCATACAGTTTTATGGACCATACTAAGATTGGGATTTCTGTCGAACTGAGTGTGGGAAGCGGAAAGGTATGCGGCTAACGCGGTCACAGCTTACAGATATTACATTAAGATAAACTCACAACGCCATATGATTCGTTCAACGTCAAGGGTATTTGTTTAAAGACAGAACGCCTGACAGGCGCGAGGAAACCGCAGACGGGAGGAGGAAGGCAGCCATGCGGTTAGCTGGAGCCAACATTTGCCAGCAACTCGTCCTATACATTATGATGTTATCGGTCAATCACTGTGTTGTTAGTTATGGGAGTAAACCGGCAGAATCCGGAGGAAACCGACGCAAAACAGCGAGGGGGGGACGACACGCAAACTCAGCCCAAAAATGCGCCAGAGGCGAGAATCAAACCACTTTATGCAGGACCTGCTTTCTGTGAGGCGCTGCATAGACACCCTGCCGCCCGTCTCGAAAATGAAGCAATAAATGGCTGGATGTATAATATGAGAATGTATTAATTCGGGGTGCAAGAACACACTTTGAGAGCCAAAGGGGTGCAGGCTGCAGTAAAAGTTCAGAACCACTGCTATAGGGGTGTTTACATTCCAAAGCGACAGACCATTTCAGATAACTGTCACTCTATTCAGGGTTACAGACTTATCTCAACCTTAACTGTGAAAATTTTAGACAAATTCAGACGTTTAACTTAAAAAAACCTTCCAGACAATGAATCCACCTCACGAAGATAGTTTGGTTCGTGACACTACTATTGAGCGGTATTCATTTCAATCACATTTCGCGATTGCACAATTCATTTTAGAATCAGAAACCAACCGATTTTCGGTGGTTAAGGCTGTTATGAAAAGGCTGGCTCCAATAACCAACGATTCAATAATCCGCCAATCCCTGTAATTCGCGAATTTTTGGAGATTCGCAACGCCTCCCATAATCCCCACAGCAAAATTGAGCCGTGAATAGGTGCGTGTTTGTAATGAATAGGTGTGTGTTTGAGATGGTGTTTGAAGGTGGTGTCGGGGGATTCGATTCGCCGAAGGGGAGTGGGGAATGCCGTTCCAAAATATATGTGCGGAGAAAGAGGAACGACGTTGTGCGAAGGTTGTGCGTGACCAGGGGGGTGTAAAGCTGTTTCTGCGATGACCTAACGTTGTCTTACGTTGCTTTACACACACTGTGTTTTCCAGCTATCGAAAGGGAGCATGATGGACAAGCCCGCTACAGACATGCCCAAGAAATCTTCCTGCATGTATTCAACGTCTGGAAGGAGACAAGGGAAGTGAGCATCGAGGCGATGCGGAGGGTTGCCGATGGTCTGGACCAACTGGAGAAAGATATCACCATCTCTCAGACAGCGGGCACGGCCACCAGCCTCGTTGGTGGAATAGTGGTTGGCTCTGGGCTCATCGCTGCCCCATTCACGTTCGGTGCCTCTGCTATCATCGCAGGTATCGTGGGAGCTGGGCTTGGTCTTGCAGGTGGTGTGCTGACAACTGCGAGCAGCATTTCCAAGTTCTTCATAAAAAAATACAAACTCAAAGCCGCTGAAAGAGACATTGAACTTGATCAAAAGATTGTAAAGGAGCTCATCGCATCACTGATGAGCCTTAATGAAGCGTGCGAGGTCCTCACACATGTCGACAAGCAAGACCACAAGGCTTATTCTTTCATGAAATCTTTCAGACAGCTGTGCAAACATTTGGATGTGCAGCCTCGCCATGAAGCTCAGTTCGCTCACTCTGTGGGACATTTGCTGTCCGGTATATCTATTATTGCAGCTGAGATAGGAATAAGTGCAAGCAGCGTAGTGAAAAGTGGGACAAAAACAGGCCTGATGGGAGCTGAATTAGCGAATAATGTCAGACGGGGAGCTAATGTGATCCAAAATGGCGGCATGGTAGTGCGGTCAGGGTGTGCGATTGCAGGCGGAGTCCTTTCTTCCGTGGGAATCGTCGTCGACATTGGATTCCTCGTCTACTTGGGGAAGAAGCTGAAGAAAGGAAGCCCCTCCGATGTGGCAAAGGAGATGCGGAAGAGGGCTGACACCCTTGAGCAGCAGCTGCCCAAGTTTGATGAATTCGCCGAGCGTTTCGCTGGGCCACCGCCGAGGCTGGAGCGACTCTACCTCAACGCACGTCGCAAGATCTCACAAATGAATCTGCGCGATTTCCTCCTGTGCTTTGCTGTCCTGCTATTCGGCACATTGGCCCTAGTGATGTGGCTGCGTAGCGGCTCTGCACCGCTGATGACCGCGCTAGGTTTCCCTCGCTCTGCGGAGCAAACCTCACTCGCTCGCATTGTGGAGCGACCGAGGCTTGTGGTCAACACGGAACAGGTCCTGCCAATGCAGGGCTCATTTGCCTGGAAGGTGGTGTACATCACTCTGGGCGGTGTGTTCACGTTTGCTATTGCATCCCTCTTTTCATTCATTCATTCTTTGTATAAAAACATTTAATCCGTCAACATCATCGCCATCGTTACTGACAATAGCTGCCTGGAACCTCTGCAGTCATTTGACCGTACAGAACGTGAGCTTGTAAACATTGGTAGTGATAATGGCATTCCATCAGTACTCATCTTTGATCCTATGCAAAATATACAAAAGTTCCAGTTTGCAAGTAGCCACACATGCTTGTGGCAAAAACATGCAAACGAATTCTATGATAATATTTGCATTGTCCTTCAAACTGATTGGCCCAACACTAGAGACAGCTTTCGTTAGAGTCTAGTCTCAGTGTTTAGCCAAGTGTTGCCAAAAGGCAAGCAAAAAGGTGCCCATAGACCACTGATAATGCAAAATACTGCTAGGTCACCTGCACAATGTTGTTGAACGCTCTGGTATAAGTACAGCAATAGTCAGGATGAAGCCTTTCTTGTCTGGTCGCACTCGTCGGTCTTCTATGCACGGTTAAAATGTATCTGGAATTGTGTTAATCATGGTGTCTCCCAAGGATTCATATCTCCTTCATTATTTGTTTTAAACCTGTATTGCATAGTTGCTTAATAGATCTTCTTCTTTGCGATTCTTCGAAGCACGATGGTCAGCCTCTGGACATCGTTGTCTTTCAGCTTGGCTTCGAAGTGTTTGGTAGAATTCGCAGGCAACACCAAGTATTACCTGACAGGGATCGCGACGTGAACGCTTCTACCTTGACCCCCGCTTAATAGATGTTTATAGGTTAGTGTTTAAATGTTTTACTATAACTTTGCTGATTATTGAATCATACGCTTGGATTATTGTAACCCGGTAAAGTACTGCATTGAAATCCTGGGAAATTAATTAAAGGGTTTGCTCAAAACTTGCCAACACAAGCGCATGTTGGAAAATAGTAAGCCAGATGTACGCATGATTTTTCTTCCTTGTTTAAAAAGCCTCGTAAATTGTCATGAATGTGCCCCAATTCTGGAGCCTGTTCAAAATATGGTAGTAGTGTACGATGGACATAATAATACAGGGAGTCCCCATTTAAGATCACAGTTGCGTTCCTGAAAAATGTGACTTAAAGACGAAAGACGTTAATGAAGCAGTCGGAGGAGACGTTCCAGTGTCCGTTTTTTAAATCAGAAAAACACCATTAAAATTGAAATACAGCAAATAACGTGAAAGAAATGCAAATAAAACAACTGAACTATAAATATTTACAAACAAATATGACTTTTAATACGATAACACTCACCAAAGACGGGTATGGTAGTGGGTGGTTGTGAACGTTACTGGGAGGAGTAGGAGGGGGCAGATGCACCAGCATCACTCGCTGGCCGCTTTTAACTCATGCTTCAGAAGGATTATATCGTTCTCACACTTCAAAGTATTGACGCGGCAGTGGTACAAACACTGAGAAGCGACGCAAAGGGTTGTCACGTGAACAAAACATGCCAATTCGTTACTACCTCAGCATACCGGTATGTTGGACGTGAAGCTGATTGCAACTATCAGCGAAACGTCGTAACTTCACTGTGAATGTTGTGGGCTCGCTGTCCAACATATCGGTGTGCTGAGGTAGTAACGAATTGGCACGTTTTGTTCACGTTCCTTTGGTTTTTATTGGTTGTTTTTTCTTTCGTTGTTGACATGCCGTTCTCTTCGCGGCCCTTGTGCAGCGCTTTGTGACCCTCGGGTGAAAGGCGCTATATAACATGCTTTTATTATTATTATTATATTATTATTATTTTATCAGCAGCGGTGACACGTATTTTAATTTAACCGACCGTGAGTCCAGCGCCTTAACCGTAGCACCGCCTAGCCAGATCTTTATTTTATTTTTTACCAATGGCACATCGAAACAATACCTTCACCTATCCTCAGCCAAGTAAAACACAATAAAAACAGTCGATTGCAATTTTGATCGTTGCCCTTCAGATCTGTCCTTTAGGAATAGCCGTGTCGAGCTATCCCGAACTGTGAAGAGCAACCATCATGAATCGAGCCGTGAGAACTTACATCGGTAGATTGGAATTTTGTCGATTGATTGAATAAGTGTCTTCATTGTCCCAGGCCTAAATCAGATGATCACACACAGCTACCCTATGTTTCTGGCAATGCACGGATGGGTCTCTTATCATAAACCTGTGCGAGTTAATAGTGACCAGGTGTAACACTGGGCGACTGCGTGCATGCTGGTGAATGGGTGAGTGAACGAGAGGCGCAGGTACCTCTATAAGGCCTTGTCAACCAAGGGGGAGGCCGCGGCCAGGTTCAGACACAACATTCAAACGGTGCGGTGTGCGCCATCCGGAAATTGAACCAATTCACAAACAAGACGACTCGTGCACGAGAAATGTTTTTATTGCCAGTGAAAGCAATTCCACCGTTATCCAGCGTACAATGCAGCCAAACAGCTCAAGGTCATCGTCACAGTTCAAATATAGTGGGTTAACATCATCCGTTTACTAACTAAAGGTACCGAGCGATCCCGTATTAGCACTTTCACAGGGAAATTAGCTTATCAGCTCTGATGCAGGTTTTCACAGCTTGAGCTATGAGAACTGCTCGAAAGCGATGCTCTTTCGGGATAGCGACATGAAGAGTTCCTCCACCAAGATGGGAGGCAGCATCTTGTCTCCCATATTGGAGCATCAATCGAGAGCCGCCTTCTTGTGGACGGAGTAATTAACCTCGAGGCAGTTGCGGCCTGATGATGCCTCCAATGTGGGAGGGGAAACGTCGCAAAGGAGGAGATATCCTCACCACGGCCAACCCGAAAGAGCAACTCTTAAGAGCAACTCTCATTACTTACAATGTACAATTTAACACGAAGGCTTTCGTGAACAATGTTATCCATAGTGTCTTTTTATCGGTTAGGTCACGTAAAAAATATTGGTGTCGTAAAACCCGCCTCCGCCCGACATAGCCAATCAGTAAAGTTTGTCACGTTAACAAAACTTGCCAATTCTTTACTACTTCAGCACACTGGTATGTTAGAGCGTGAACCCGCAACATTTACAATGAATACACGACGTTTCGCTCATAGTTGCAATCAGCTTCATCAGGACCAAGATTCTCTCTCCAACATGTGCTGAAGTAGTAAAGAATTGGCACGTTTTGTTTACGTGACAAACCTGGCAGTGTCGGGCCGAGGTGCGTTTTACCACAGTTATATTTTTTACGTGACCTAACCCATAAAAAGAGGTACTACGGATAGAATGTACAAGTTGATTGCAGGCATGAGTTACTGTCATCATAATGAACAAGTATTCTGAGCACAAAAAGAAAGGATGATGGAATGAGGAGAGCAGCAGCTCGTGCACCGATGGCGACACAGCCACCGGTCGTAGCCACGGCGCTGCTCACGTGAAATTACTCCGAAGACAGAAGGTAAACGCGAACAACAAGGTAACCGGATTGTGTAAGAAAATACAGCACAGGAGATTGCGTTACTCCCCAAAGCCCTGCTACAGTCACCTCGCACCACTTTACCCCGAACGCGTCTCAGCCTCTCGCTCCACATCAAAAATACACGACTGTTTTTATCAAAGTGTAATTTTGATAATTTTCCAAAATATACTCGCGAAGGCTATCAACTCACCACAGCTACAGCACGTAGGGTATAAAAACTGTTAACATGGTACACGTGTGTACTGTCGTAAAAATACAGCGAGCACACACTGTCTGCGCCTACGGAACTCAACGGGCCCGAGCCAAGGTGCAAACCCAGGTGATGCTCCGTGTAAAAACCACGATGACACTTCGCCACCTTGCGAGCCCTGCCCACGCTGCCTGCCCC
>JAZEWU010000002.1:26467810-26495259 GCA_036362915.1 Geotria australis
GAATATGTGCGCGTTATAAATGTAACATTATTATTGATTATTACTATTATTATCTCAGCGGGTCACGAGATCAGTTAGAGGAGTTGGTAACTACACCCGTACCGTGCTTCCTGTATAACATTTCCATGTTTGTGCTGATGTAGGTTTCACGGCTCGTGATGATTGCTCTTCAGCGCTGTTCTTTCGGGATAGCCGTGTCGAGCGCTCTCTCTCTCTCCCTCGCAACATTTCACCTCCGACGTTGGAAGAACGCCTTCCAACGTGGGAGGCGAACCGTCGCAACGGAGAGAGGGCGAGCCCTCGAGACGGCTGTCCCCGAAATAACAGCTTGGAATAGCAACCATCATTTCCATGTTTTGCATCACGCGTTTACCAGCAAACGTTCAGTCAGGATCAGGGATGCCATGTCGATGCTGTGTTGTGTAAAATTTGAAGTTGTTGTTGTGTTTACCAGATCCCCATCCACGTGGTCATCGTGGCTTCAAAGAGGACGATGGACAGGGCACACGCGTACATCTGGAACACAGGGCAGCAGCAAGTAACGATCACCGAGCGATCTCCTTCGATGCGTCATGAGCAGCTATGTCCTGCACCGTCATACCTGCAGCTCTTGTCAATCCACTGCAGGGTTCGGGCCTCCTTACGACCATACTTCACCACGCTGGGCATTGCAGTTTGGTTGAGGTAAGGCACACAGACGTGGCAGCAATGGACGCACGACAGATCTTGCTGCACTGCCATTTGCTGACCGCCACGCGGCACGCGCATATGGCAGCCTGGCATTTAAGGTCACCCATCGCGTACATGGATGCACCTAACGACGGATGCACCCTAATGATGGACGCACACGCTGGGCAGGGGTCACGCGGAGCACGCTGGGAGGTCGCGCGCCGCCCGTACCTTGCCCACGAGCAGCCACATGGAGAAGTCGGCAGCAGAGACGCACGCCTTCAGACGGACGCCCATCACCACAAACAGGAAGCCCAGGATCCCACTGGGGGGATCACAGGGCTAGGGTTAATGTCATGCTTGGGGGTTTTTGTTTTATTTAATTGAATCACTAGTTATAGGGTTTGCCGTGTTGATCGGCCTGTGTGATGTTCCTTTTTTGTTTTTTACATTTCATTTTCCTCAATCTTACTTTTTGTACAGCACCTTGTCACCTTTGGGTGAAAACTGATTTAAAAATGGAAATTATTATTATGGTCCAAATGAGCATGGCACAGTACTCTACTTCTTTGGCAGCGCGCGAAGCCAGAAGCGGAAACTCCGCACTAACTTAACACGTCGGTAAAACGGAGCGAACGCAACGTTATTCCGTCGTGGGCCGGTCTTTCCTGTAGCAGGTGAGCGTCACCTGGCCAGGCATCCCGTGTGGAAGCGGTAGAAGTAGAGGAACGGAAACTCTGCCGCTCCCAGCAGGTCACCTGGGGGCAGAGGCACACGTTGTCGTGCGTCAAGTATCTGTCACGTTCGCGTCATGTTACGTGGGTGAAACGGGGTGCACGGGGCTCGGCCGTGCTGCCCACACTCACCGAGCGGATGTGACGAAGGCAGCAGCGCCGCAACGCTAAAGGAACCACACGCGGAACAGCGCCCATTAGTGCTACGTCAATCACAGCCCCGGCCACTCGCTCCCATTAAGGTCAATCGCTTAACGCAGTGAAAGATCTTTGCTTTTCCACTTTCACCCCGTGATGCAATTAATCATCACAATTCAGTCTCGATTTACCCTATCTTTTGTGTTAAATTAGGTGGCGACTCATGGTTATAGGTCGTGTCAGCCCATTACAGCACACAACTCAAAACTGTGATTTTCCAACACGCCATTAGACGCGTGTAACAAGAGCATAATAACCCTATTACTTGATAATCACTACTACATGTCTATGCAGTCGTAATAACCACAGCTTCTTTTGTAGACTTGCATTAAAACTTAGCCAAGTTCTCAATTCTCAAGTTGACATCGTACCTGACAATGTAGTTCAAATACTGCTGATCCAGCTCACTGCAATCACACAAACACACACGCGTGCACATTCAACAACACGGCGCAAGCCTTTTACGAAAATGCAAGAAATGTCCCAGCTGCAGAATGCAGCCAAGAGGTAATCTGATGTCACTACTAAGGAGTTATCCAGGCATGATTTAGTAAAATTAAATAATGTTTATCAACATCCCATGCAGTGGTACTCATTTTACAGTCCCTAGGAATGATGGGCGGAGTTGGCCCTCTTTAACTGGGACTTGAAATCACAATAGGGAACCACACGCTCCAACCAGTGCACCGCCCGCTGCAATCAGTGGGCCACGTCACACAAACAGATAACGTTTGGATGCGGTTCCATTCGTCCAGCACCATAGCTAATGAGAATACAGGCGGTGCAACTGCGCTGGAGCCCATGGGTCAGGGAGGAGCCAGTTACGGGCCGACGGAGTGGAGGAGAAATCGGAGCGGTGGACCACGTCTCATTACGTGCACAGGTGAGCCATGCCGACCACGCTACCAGACCACCGCATCCATCGTACCTCAGTGACTGGCTCTTGCTGTGCTCAGTGGAGAAGGCTTTGTAAATCCCTGTTGGGAACACACAAAGTGGGGACAGTAGTGTAAAACCTGAATTCAAACCCAGGATCTCAGCGGTGCCCAGAGGCAGCGCCACTGACATCCAGGGACCTTAGAGATCCAGGCCTGGCGGTGACGACCTTTAGACCGGGTCGCCGGTGAAGAGTTCGTTTTTAAAGAGAAGCGTGCTCGAAAGAAGGTGCTCACCGGCGCATACGACGTGCATCGATGCCCATGCGTAACCGCCAGGGTCAAACTGCAACAACACGGTGACACGGGTGGGGAGGAGGAAGTCTCGCTGAGGGGATTGTCCTGCTAAGTCTGACCCATGTCCCAGGCACCGACTCAGCGAGGACACAGGTGGCACACATGGTCGGCAGCGGTAACATCTGTGCCTCACAGAATGGTCTTGCCCGAGACGGTTCGATTCCGACCTCGGGCGCCTTTCTGTGCGCAGTTTGTGTGTTCTCTCCCTGTTCTGCGTGGGTTTCCTCCTACAACTTAAAAAAACACTCATTATTAATTAGACGATAACAACATGATATATAGGACGCAGTGTGTGGCAATACGTTGGCGCCGGCAAACCGCCTGGCTGCCTCCTCCGCCTCTCTGCAGTTTCCTCTCGCCTCTGAGTCGGTCTCTCTTTGCGTTAATACCGTCAAAGTTGAATGAATATGTGCCACGCGTTATGAATAGAGTTTATTATTATTAAATGTGTGAGTATGGGTGCAGCACTATGTAAGACCGCAGCACTGTGCGAATGGGCGTGCAGTGCTGAGCGTGGGTTTCGCAGCGTTGTGTGCGTGGGTGGCTGTGCAGCTCCGTTTGGGACAGCAATACCGCGTGCTGGTGTGCAGCATTGCGTGTGGGTGCAGTGCCGTGTGGGCATGCAGCTGTCTTGTCGTGCAGCACTGTGTGCGAGCGTGTAGCATTGCTGTGTGGCGGTACAACACACCATCTGGCCCTGCAGCACTGTGGGTGTGCAGCTCCTCTGTGTGTGGGTGTGCAGTGCCGTGTGGGTGTGCAGCACTGTGTGCGTGTACAGCGCTACGTGTGTGGCTGTGACGGTACGTACCTGCACATCGCAGAACACGAGACATCCTGACGACAGGATTGTCAGTAGCAGGCTGCACGCAATCACACACAAACATCCCCGTATAGGCCTCACATGCTGTTGGGAGCAAGAGCTGTTACGGCCTGCATGGCACGTCAGGGGGTACCAGAACCAGTCCAGTTCGCCTATTTCTTCTCAGTGTTCATGCTTGTACGTCACTCCTTTAAGTCTGAGTGAACCTCGGGGAGGGCCAGGACTGGATCAGATGTCACTCACCAGGTTGGTAGCCCAGTGCGCTAACTACTGCACCGCCATTCCACCCAATATAATATAAACGCTATTAAGTTAGTGCCCTGTTAGCAGCACATGGACACACGTGTACACAGACACAACAAAGACAACAAGCCCCTGTATAGCCTTAACAGACTGTCGGGTCAAGTGCCATTAGTGAGCACCAATGAAAGCTCATTTCATTCGAAATCTGATCCACTCACCTCGTCAGTTTAACAAGAGGGATTTTCTGTGAAGGCAATGGGAATGCAGAAAGCGCACGCATTAGTGATTTCACATTGATAGCAGGTGAACCGAAGGTCACTTGCAATGAGAAATAAATATTCTGTAAAGACAGCCAAGCCCCGGGATTTAACCCAGGTTTTGAAAGATGCCAGACACTGCTTCCAAAATATAATGATGGTATCGGTCAACATTACTCTGATATTGCAGAACAACGGGAAAAAACACACGATAATAATTATAAACTCTTATTTATAACGCGCACATATTCATTCATTCGATTTTCTGAACCGGTCCTGTGCCTCCTCTCGGTCGAATCAGTCTCAAATAAGAACCTAGTGGCGGGTGCGTAAACATTGCCACTAGGGAGCCAAAGGCCGCCAGGCGTAGTGCTGGTCACCCACCTCCTCGTGCGCCGTGTCGACCTGCATAGGTGCTCGCTAACGGCACTTGACCCTACAGTCTGTTCAGGCTATATGGGGGAGCTTTGTTATTTTTTTTGTGTTGGCTATGGCGCCGCTCACCTCTCTGCACAGCACCGCGGAGCACACGCCCAGCACCACCTCGGACGCGTTCTGCAGCAGCAGGAACGTGGGCACGGGCTGCGGAACCGCGGCACCACACGGGGGAACACATCCGTCACTCGATCCATACCCGGCTCGCTCCCTAACACGGGGTGGTGCACTGGATACATGACACCGAGTAACTCGCCAAGGCAAACTTGGAAATGCCATATTCCCTCCTAAAAATAGACAAGATAATGTTGTTTCCGGTTTAAACGGCGGGCATTCAGGTTGACCTGAGTTGGCCGGTTGCCCCCCCCCATTCGAGCTGAATGCTACAGCCGGATTCCTTTCCTGATGCTAACCTCCTTTAGTCGCAAGGTCTTTGGATCGTTGTTTGCCTGGAACCTCCCCGCAGACCTGCTCACCAAGGGAGACCCCTAGTATGAGTGCTGTACTCAAGGCGACATAGCTCTGGGATTCATTGGAACATGCAAACCCTTCCATCATCATAAGGTATGTACAGGGTCTTGTTTCTTCCATCTCAGCTGTGTGATGGTTTAGGAGTCATTAGCCCAAATGTTTTTGTTAAATAGCAAATGCATGTACATGTGAGTGTAAGATCTGACTGTTGTCATGAGTTGGCCGGGATCACTAGTATGTGACCAGCGAGCTGCAGCTTCGGTTTCCCCTGTCATAGCTGGGTACTCACGGGGGGCATTGACCCCCAGCCCGAACTTTAATCGCCCCAAACCGCTTAATCCTGTACAGGGTCACGGTGAGCCGGAACCAGTCGTGGGCCTCCCCTATGTCTACTCAGCCTCAAAAGAGTACATAGTGCTCGCTAACAGTAGTTTCCGCAACAGTATGTTAAGGCTATATGGTGGACTTTTGTCTTTGTGTCCACTATTATGTGTGTGGTTGCGTCTCTCACCAGTAGCGACAGTGCTCGGGAGCCGGCATAAATCACAGCCACGTAGAGGAGGGCTCCGGGAAACCATGACACCACCACGGTCCTTCACAAACAACCACCACAGGTCATCATCACACAGCTCATCCGTAGCTGACGACAATTATAATCCATTGTAGGCACATCACAACCACACTACTCCGGCCTAGCACAGCTGTGGCCACAGTGGTCGACTCGCAATTAGGTCGTGCATTCGATTCCTGGCTGGAGATCGATTCGGCCCAGAATCACCATTCTCGTGGGATTGATAAAGACATGTACCACTTTGTGGAATTGATCACCACCGGCTCAGGGACCTCAATGGAGATGAGAGCTACCCAGGGCTTGTTCGTTCGAGCAGAGAGACACGGAGCCACTAGAAGGATTTTTACGGAACAATTTTTACGTGGATTTTATACATTTCGTCGGGAGACTGGGTCCACAGCTCGACGGTCTACTGGTGAATCGTGCAAGCCACTTGAGCTCACCCCGACAGCGCCGACAGCTCCAAGCAGCCCAGCCGCCAGCACACGTGCAGCAGCACTCCCCCGATGAGCGTCTGCCACCTGCCCAACATGCACAGCACACCGCGCTCACTGTGGCTCTTCATGAAGGTCAAAAGGTCATGGGTGTGCAATGCCACAACACCATCACGGCTACTTGCCTTCTGGATTAGCACCTGCTGCTAAAATGCAGCAAACTAGACAGCATTCTCCACTTACCCTTGGAAGAGTGTTGGGTAGGTGAACTTCAAGACAGAGAGGACATACTGCAAACAGAACAGTCGCACAATACTAGATGAGACCAGGTGATGAAATAGTTACAGCACTCGAGCTGAAATGATTACAGCACATGAGCTATGAGAACTAGCAGAATACACGCTCTACGGGTGATCTTCCGCCAAGCATGTAACAGGTTCTTCTGATGACTCTTGTTCATGACGTTTTCTGGTGGCATGACTGCTTTTACCTGGATTTTTTCCGAATGTATCATTGGGAATATTGCTGCTGTTCTCCGTGACGTTTCTGAAGGGTAATCAATAAGTGGGGAATAGGCAGAAGAAAGCCATAATAAAAGCCTTGTTATTGGGCAGATAAAATACGTACTTATGCAGAATTCAAACCCAGAACCCTCAGTGTGGACATACATATAAACACTTCCTCCATTATGTATAGATTTCTCTCAAGAGCAGGGCTGCGAATTAAAATCTCAATTGGGGAGATCTACTGAGCCCATCAGCTTATTGGGGCCGAAAAGATAGGTACCACTGCGTGCAAGCGAAGAGTGATTGTGCTGTGCACAATTGGCCTCAGGCATACGAAAGTGCAATTTGTGGAACGTGTGCAATGTGCAGTTTCCATTTAAAAACACTTCCTCATTTATATATAGATGTAGGGTTGGGGATGCGGGTGGAACCAGTCCTGACGCAGGCTTCTCCCGAGTCTGTGATCCCGGCATCTTTCGTTAAGAGACACTATCCAGTACGAGGCGCCACTCTCCGTAGGAATGTGGAATTGCCACCAATGGCTCAGGGTCGCTAACTCAATTAAATCACGGACTGTTCAAGTTACAACGTAGCTATATATATGAAGTGCAGTCTACAACTCTGTCCTGTGATATTAAGAAAGGCCGCTGCACATAACTTTGCCAGATATTTTTTTTTATTTAATTCGTCGCACGTTTTTATTACTTCGGTAAGAATGTAGGTTTTCAGGGTTCAATGTATTAGAGCTGCTTTTTCGGGATGGCCGAGGCTGACGACGCCTCCAACGTGGAAGGTGAAACGTCGCGAAAGGGACAGAAGAACGCTTGACACGGCTATCCCGACAGAGCAGCTGTTAAGTGCGATTCGCTTTGCCGTAACAGAATGGCGAGGGCGTTGCACCTCGCGCGTCCGCCCACCACTCCATCAGCCACATCGGCATGCATGTGCACATGCATTGGCATGCCAATCCACTGCTGGATGTGGGCCTCGCCAGGGCGTGCGCATCGTGGGGGGGGTTGCTTGACCATATTTCCCCGCACTGGTCAGTTGCAGAAGAACGTGGATATGATTGGAGTCGCCGATGACTGGTACCAGCGGTGTCAAGATCGACCTCTGCGGAGGACGTTCGTGAAGGACGCTACTGAGCAGTTGGAGGCAGTCGCCTTCCAGCAAAAACAGAGGGCGGAGGAGCGACACTCACAACAGCGAGCCGAGCGCCGGGCGGCTAAAACTCAGCAATCTGGCACGGTGGGGAGCACAGGTGGTGCCTCAGCCAAGTCATCTCAGTCAGGCAGCCAATGGCACCTGACCTCCTGTCAGCGAGCCTTCGACACTCTGCGTGCCTTCAAGGTGCACCTGGCTTGGCACAGGCGCCGTGGTGACGTCACCGCGGTTGTCAGTGTCAGCACTGGCCAGTGCAGCTCAAATGCGGCGATCGTATATATTAGAGCCACAGTGCAGCTTCTGCGCTGCCCTCTCCGCTCCCTTCCATGTAGCCACAGCAGCTGTGGAAGCCGCTTGTAAACAACCTGTTGTGCGTGTCCGTGACCCGGCCCCCGAGCACCGTCCAGGCTCAACCCCCCCCGTCTTGGCTAACGAGCGGCGGGCGCGGTGCGGGGTTCCCCACCTTGTTCGTCAGGATCGAGGCGACGTAGAGCGCGCACAGCAGGAACGCGCTCGCCAGGTGCCTCCACTGCATCCAAGCGGCCGGTGTCGAGGCCGGGAGCGAGCGGCCGGATTGACGCTGCGCGCTGACCGAAGGGGGCAGCCCTGGCCACACGAACGCATGGGCGGCCCCTTCAAAACAAACACGTGGCCCCTAAACGTGGCGCGTGACGGGCTTCCGCAACGGCTTGACCTCTGACCCGCAAGGGGTTTGTTTTACAGACATTATTATGCTGTTAAGATGTTTGTTATTACGGCAATAACAAAAAAAATAGCCAGTGAGCTTGCAAGCTCTTTACGGGATTCCCGCGGCACAACAAACACGCGAATTGACAAACAAATACATAAAAAATATTAAAGTAACAAATTAACAAAACAAAAAAATGATCATTTACACACAGCATGGCACATAATTGATCAAATAAAGACGGAATAAAGAAAAAACACTTAAACATTGCGATGGGGAAAGATTCTAAGTAGCCTATTCCACCCTGAGAGGGAACAAGTGCAACATTTCAAACACACATCAGGATTATTTTTTTGGAAAATGAAGTCACGGTCATCATGATCAGCTCCCGATTAATCGTGTACAGGCTCGTGGGGAGCCGCAGCCTATCCCGGCAGGCACAGGGCGCAAGGCAGGGCTGTACCCATGATGGAACGTCGGTCCATCGCCGACCAACACACCCAGGCGGGGGACAGTAGCCGCGTGTTTGGACACGCAAACGACACACAGACAGGCACCAAAGCCGGGAATCAAACCGGTTTATCTTGACGAGATGCGGCAGCACTCTCCGCTATACCGTCCTTGAATTAAAATGTTAAAATATGTAATCAGTTTATACTTCCCTTGGAGCTATAGTTAGAACAATATTTCCATGAGCTTGAAGCTACAGCAACCCGAGATCCCAATTATAA
Organism: Geotria australis; assembly: GCA_036362915.1. Lineage (NCBI taxonomy): Eukaryota > Metazoa > Chordata > Hyperoartia > Petromyzontiformes > Geotriidae > Geotria > Geotria australis. The sequence goes on from JAZEWU010000002.1 coordinate 26,476,964, forward strand.
TTACAAACTCTATATAGCTGATTGCAAATCTTGATTTGTGTTTGAAATATTACGTTTGTTCGCTCTCTTAATGTGCAATCAGCTGCCTATAATATTTTCCTATCGCAATGTTTAACGGTATTATTTACTTAATTCTAAATCTATTTGGTCACTTATGGGCAATGCTGTGTGTAAGTGGTTATTTTTTTGTTTGGTCGCAGGAATCCTGTAAACGGCTTCAAAGCTCACTGGGCAATTTGTCTGCTGTAATAATAAACATCTATATATCTAGTGTGAGAGACAGGAGCTAGTGTTAGAGATAGAAACCAGTGTTATATGGCAGGAATCCTGCAACGAGCTTGCAAGCTTGCTGTGCATTTTTATTCTGGCATAATAAACATATATCTTGAGGCGCTCTATAAAATGCAATTATTATAATTATTTTATATACATGCCGTTCTCTCCACAGCCTTGTGCAGCGCTTTGTGACCCTCGGGTGAAAGGCGCTCTATAAATGCTATTACTATTATTGGTCGAAGCCCCCCCCGCTGCCCCCCGCCCGTGTTTACCGTGACGTCACCCCGCGCGGCTTCCGCTCTATCCCTGACGAATCGATCCGCGTGATCGCGTGCGAGCGACTTCTCTTATCGATTGTCAACGCGGCTTTGCTGAACGGAATCGATTATTTCAAATCGCCGGTGCGGGGGGCGCTCGGGGATCGACTCGGCTTCTCACACGTGCCGGGTGACCCGGCGGCTCAGCAGCGACCACTTTACTGGGGTTTCCGAGCGATAAGGCGCGCTCTCTCTCTCTCCCATCAGCGAGGAAGTATAACTACTACACGCTTTTGATTGGCGCCGGATAACCGCGGCGCCTCTCCATAGTTTCCCCCCTGCGCCTCTGAGTCGTTAACTAACACCTCCGGCGTTGAACGGATACAGTGAGGCGCGTTATAACTCGCGATGATAATATTGTTACTTAATAGCGACATGCGTGGAGGTATCATCTGACTCGCTTACCTAATTAACCGGTCGGAGCCTTTAATGCGCGGTTGTAGAGACGTGATTTGACGTTAGGTAAAGATTACTGCGCCGGCTTCCAAGTCGTTGTCGTTGACAGAAGATAACCTTGCGTCGGGTGGACGCGTGTATTCCACGACTGTCCTGCCACGTGCCTGTGCTCTACATTCACACAGAGTGACAACGTGCGTGTACAGTGCAGCTCGCTTGCATGTACTGTATATCGATGCGTGTGTAGCTTGCAGCCGCGTACTGTACACTGACGCATGTACAGTGCAGCAATGCGCGTATCGTAGGTTGACTCCTGCACGTACAGTAAGGAACACGTGTGTTCGACACGCGTGAGTTGACGTTCGTTGTCAAAGCACAGTCGACACTGAACGCTGCTAACCCGTGTCAGTGATCTAACCAAGGATCCCATCGTTCGCGGCGCCACACGTGAGTGTCGGGTCTCCGGACATCGCCGCACTTTACACAAAGTCAACAGAGGTCCCCCGCTGGAAGCAACTTACAACCTACCTGGCAACGAGAGGGTTTGTTTACATGCAGCTGTTGAGCACACTGCACCGGCCTCAAAAAGAATACGATATCTGCTGCCAGTTGTCTGTTTACTGGTGCTGTAGTAACAGATCATCAGCAGCGATACTAGACTGGCAATAGAGTACCGGTTCAGTAGTGTGAGGTAAGTAGAGTTATCCATACTGACAATAAGCCAGTGGTTGATATGATGTTGCGTCTAACCTGTTATTTGAGTAGGCTTACCGATGTTGTCACAGTTGATCACGAGTACAATTGATGGTTGCTCTTCAAAGCTGTTCTTTCGGGATAGCCGTGTCGAGCGCTCTCCTTCTGACCCTCTGAAAACCGACATCAGTAAATGAGTACAATTGCTTATCGGACAAAGTCTTCGTAGATGATTAGATAGATGTTTATTTTTACATCAGAAAAAATACCCAGTGAACTTGCAAGCTCTTTATGGGATTCCCGCGACACAACAAACTGCACTTTAACTGATACAATAGCGGTACGGCCACACGTTTATTGCATATATACTGCAGGGAGATATCAAAAGATACGCGCATCTGACCGGGACGGGCTGAACCGGCTGTAGTGAACACGCAGGGACGCCACGGGCAACTCACTTCATCTCTCCACCGTATCAGTAGTGATCATCACTGATTCCCCGACTAATGCTGCCCAGCCGTTGAGTCCGCACAGATCTGCTGTTGGTTATGCCGTGAAGCTGGACGGCTTGTCTCACTCGAGGACAACGGGCGGGAGATGCCACATGGGCTGATGACCTTTATTCGGATAGGTTCGACCCCACCGACAGGCTCGTCTCCTGCAAATCACGTTTGTGAAACGTGCACGCCAGCAGGTTTCACAAGAGCCCCACGGGTGGAATTCCGCGAAGACCGCGTGAAGATTAATGTTCGAATAGATGAACTTTATTGAACCAGCTGAGAGAGCCCTGTGCTTAAAAAAAAACCCAGACAATATGATGGCATGTTCTCCCCGTGTTCGCGTGGGTTTTTGCCGGGCACTCCAGTTTCACCCCATAGTCCAACGGCATGCTGCTGCATCGGTTAATTGGCCGGCTGACTAAATTGGGCCCGGTGCCCTGTGATTGACTGGCGTCCTATCCTGGGTATAGACCTGCCTTGTGCCCTGTGTCTGTTGGAATCGTCTCCGACTCACCGCACCCCTGTACAGGATTCAGCGGTTTCTCAGAAAGAATGACTGAATTATGACAATGTTTTCACAGTGAAATCATAATTGGTACAGTGGACCTCGTCAACTCTGTCAAGCCTCATCAGCATCACCGCCCGTCAGCAGCAGCTGCACTGACTTGCTTGACGGCCGGAGCTGACAGCGTCCGTCTGGCCTCTGCCGCGATGTGGCCGTGTCGCCGGCTCCTGCCGAGGAGAGCGGGCGCCAGTCTCGTGTGGGGGGCCGCAGCGCCCCGAGCTGGGACCCCCACGACTCCGCTTCGTAGCGGCTGCTCCGGGTGCCCCCCGTGGGCGTGGGGTCTGCACCCCGCACCACCGTCACCGTCCTTCCCCCAGGCTGGCGGCCGGCGGAGACCACGGCTGCTGCTAATGCCGCCGCTGTGGTGCCACAGCATCGCGGGCATGGGTGAGTGCGTGCACGAGGCCACCAAATGTTCAATTCAATTCAACTTTATTGTCAATACTGCCATATGTATTGGACATATAGAGGATCGAAATGCCATTTCTCTCAGCCCCCGGTGTTAACATATACATGGACTGAAACATAACAACAAGGGTTTAAAAATACTAGGATAAAAAAATCAAAATACTAACAATTTTTATATTTATAAGTTAAGCTAAGCTGAGGGTCGGTGGTGTAGTGAACATCACCCATTTGTTTGTGTCGTCAATTACAATAAAATACTAACCTGCGTTGTTACGTTACAGTAATCATACATGTTCTTGGTTCTGGCCACGTGGTGGTTTTATTCAAAAATTATATTGTCATTAATGTGGTCCAATAACCCCCACAGTGGAAACAACAAGGGGAGAACCTGCATCCAGCAGTCAGATGACATAGGACTCAGATCTGGATTTGAACCTGCACTTTTCCTGTTGTGGGTTAGGCCTTCCACCACAGCCAACACCACCCGGCTGGCTTGTTAGGTGATAGACCTTATTGGACAGCTGTAGCAGGAATCAAACCGTCGCTTCCGTGCAAAGTGGCTCGAAGGTGGACGCCTTGAGCACTGGTCCACTCAGTCCCCTCGTGCTCTGGCTGTCAAGACTTGATAATAATAATAATAATTTATATTTTTAAAGCGCTTTTCTTCCAAAGTTCTGAAAGCGCTGAGAATTGTACTTGCATTGATCTGCGTGTTTATAAGGGATGCCCTCTCTCGCCCGTGTCTTCACAGGCAGACATTTCTCGTCTGACCCCTCACAGGCAGCCCTTGCCAGTGTCATCCCCGTGTTTAGCGTGGTGAGTGTGATTTTTTTTATTTCCCGTACTGCGGTGTCTGAAGCGAAATTGCCTTCAGTGCCGCCTCATCTCGTATAATGTCTGGATTTAAGCAGCTGGATAATGCTTGTATGGGTGCCCACCGTGTATAAAGCAGGTTGCTGCGGTGCTATGTTATGAATAGGAGAGGGTAGAGCAGAAAAAATACGTGCAACTGCTTCTAATTAATAGTTCAAACCAAAGTGTCTCCACACTCAGATAAGCAATGGGCATCGCTCATCTCTTGATGGCTCTTAGCTGGCTTTGGAGCCACATGCTGCTGCTTGTGTGTTAACGATGCTGGCCTCTATCTCCACAGATGAAGTTCGACAAGACTGGCCTGGTGTGTTGTTTCGGTAGGGACGACTGTAAACAGCTGCTCTCCTGTCTTCTGCACCTCACATTTGTATCATTTATTTGACCATAGTTCCTGATTACCGATTACTCCAGCTTTTAAGGGTCATGTAGAGTGATCCCAGAATGTAGGGGTTGGAAAGATACGATTCATGGAACGGACCCGCGACCTTACTCGATACGGCCTCTGTTAAGTCCATTGCTTTTAAAGAGCCCACAAAGAGTGTACCGGTCACCGCAAACATCTTAGCCGTGTGTCGTCTTTGGAACTGCAGTCGTCTTGCTTCGAGGTTTGTTATGCTGTGAGATAGCTCTACTATAAATGGTTTTGCTATGGGAATGGATTTGCTATTACAGAAACGTGCTATCACAATGCCACACTATGAGACTCGGTTACAATAATTAATAATAATAATTTTATCTTTATAACGCGCACATATTCATTCAATGTCCATGATATTCATTTGACGAGAGAACGACTCACCCGGCCGCGTCCCCCCGGGTGAGGGTTCAGGCGCCGTGCTCACGTGCGGCTCTGCTCTCGCCGCACTGTGGCCGTGCTCCCAACGCGGGTGTCGCCGTTCGTCCCCGTGTCCCCCCGTGGCGCGCGCAGAGCGGCGCAAGACGGAACTCTACACGGAGCTGGGGCTCCAGGCGCGGGACCTGCGCTTTCAACCGCCCGTTGGCATCTTCACCCGCAACAACCGCATCATCCTGCACATGGAGGTCCGTGCGCGCGTTCGGCGATCGCGTCGCCGCTTCCGCGGGAAACGTCTGCCTAACTTGCTCGGCTTACCGGATAGCTCGCTGTCGGCTCGCCCGACGGAGCGACCTGCGATTTGCCGGACTGCGCAGCTGACCGCGTGCCCCTTCCGGTTAGAATTGAAATTTCTGCCTAGTTATGATTGCTAATCTTGATTCGTGTTCTAAAGGTTGCAATTTTTTGCACTATTCAGTCTTAACGTTGATTATGTTTACCCATAATATGCTTTAGTTTTTTCACTATCACAATGCGCAGCCTAAATCTTATATGGTTATTTGGTAAATAAAAACCTGTGCAATGCTATGTATTTCGGACTGATTTAATTGAAAAATGCGTGCAATGCTACGTGTACATTTTTTTTGGTTGATTTAAATTTTTGGTTAATTTATGAATCTCGTATACATTTGAATTATTGTCAATAACTCGTATGTTTGTTGTGTCAATGCAGGAGTCCCGTAAAGAGCTTGCAAGCTCACCACGTATTTTTCTGCTGTAATATTAAACGTCTATCTATCTGTCTATCCCATGTCGTGCGAGCAGCAGCTGAAGGCCGTGGTGAGCGCCGACCACCTGCTGGTGCTTGACTACCGCCACCCGGCGCTGGAGCCGTGGCTGCAAGGGGAGCTGGCCCCCCAGCTCGCCGGGGCGGGGCAGCTCGCCTCCTACTCGCTGCCCTTCGAGTTCTGGGCCCTTGAAGCTATCCTGCAGCACCAGGTGAGTTTGAGACCATGGCGGCTCCACAGGATACGTGTGTCCATCGTTTAGCTAGTCTCCCTGGAAAAAAACAAACGTGTGCAATGCTATGTATTTTGGACTATTTAATTTGAAAAATGTGTGCAATGCTGTGTGTAAATGTTTTTTTGTTGGTTGATTTGAAATGTTGGTTATATATGAATCTTGTATATATTTTAATTATTGTCAGCAACTCACATGTTTGTTATGTCGCTGGAGTCCTGTAAAGAGCTTGCAAGCTCACTGGGTATTTTTATGCTGTAATAATAAACATCTATCTATCATCTATCTATTAACCACACGTACATACACTTCTTAGGTTGCTTGCTAACGGCAATTGACTCTATAGTCCGTTAAGGCTGTGCGAGGGATCTTCGTCTTCATGACCGTGCTCCGTTCCGTATGCTTCTCGCTCCGTTGTCGTCCGGCGCAGCTGGGTGAACTGCAGAGCCGGCTCGGTGACCTGGAGTCGGCCATCATGGCCACGCTGGACGCCCTCGTTGACCCCAAACTCCTGTCCATCGATCGCGGGAAACTCCACCTCCTCCTTCAGAGCAGCAAGAGGTGAGCGGCGACTCCCGCGGCACAACCTCCTCACTCACCACGCCTCCCCAACCCCTGTCTGCCTCATCCCCCCTCACTCCTCGCCACCCTGGGTCCTTGTCTCTGTACACCGAGTGTTATATTTGTTGGTCGCATCTCCCCTTATTTGGTGCCTCATGAGATTCGCGTATTCGTCGCTGTTAGCGCTGTCTGTATTCTGTCTGAAAGATTGGCGTGTCGCGTTCTTCCGTGTACCTGGGCTCTCCCCCCGTGTCTGTGCCACATGCCGTGCGTCCGCGTGTCACACCGTGCGTCAGACCTGTGCGTGTCTGTGCGTGTCGCACCGTGTGTTGCGGCCCTTTGTGTGTTTGCGGTCGTATGTGTCGCGGCGTGTTGCGGCTGTGCGCGTGAGCGTCGCGCTGTTGCGGCCGTGTGTGCACATGAGTGTGTCACATCGTGCTTGGTGCTGGTCGCCCACCCCTTCGTGTGCCCTGTTGACCTTTGTAGGTGCTCGCTAACGGCACTTGACCCTACAGTCTGTTAAGGTGATACGGGGGACCTTTGCCTTGTCTTTGTCTACACCGAGCAGCCTGTCCGAGCTGGAGACGGACGTGCGCGTGCTCAAGGACGTTCTGCTCAAGATTCTGGACGACGAGGAGCTCATGGAGGAGCTGTGCCTCAGCAAGTGGAGCAAACCGCGAGAGTAGTGCGCCTCGCACGCGGCGCTCCTGCACACAGCCTCACTCGCCTCCACCGCTCTCACAGCACACCGCCGGCCCGTGCGCGCGTGCTTGTGTGCGCGTGTGTGCGCTCGCGTGCGACCGCCTATGTGTGTGTGACCTGGCTGCGTGACTCCACGCGTGTGTGCATGCGTGGGGGTGGTAACGCGGGGGGTTAGCGCGCCGCACTACGAACCCTGCGACTCGAGTTTGATTTTCGCTCACGGACACCCAACACAAGTCATTATTATCTGAACAGATCCCGGGCCTCCCCTATGTCGACTCAGCCTCAAATGAGTACCTAGTGCGGTGTGTAATCATCACCACTAGGGAGACAAAGGCGGCCGGGCGTGGTGCTGGTCACCCACCCCCTCGTGTGCCGTGTCGACTTTCATAGGCGCTCGCTAACGGCACTTGCCCCTACAGTCTATTAAGGCTATACGGGGGATCTTTGTCTTGTCTTGTATGGCTGCGTGCGTGCGTGCGTGCAGCGAGACGAACTGTGTGGGCATGGACCACGCGGACGAAATGGAGCTGCTGCTCGAGGTGTTCCTGCACGAGGCCGACGCGCTGTTTAACGCCGTGCGCGAGCTCAAGGTGCTCATTGACGACTCGGAGAGCGTCATCTTCCTGAACCTCGACAGGTGCGCGCGTGGCGCTCGGCACCGCCGCCACCACGCTGGCGCGGCCCTGCTCCGGCAGGCTCTTTCGACTAGCGGCCTACCCGCCGAAGCCCTCGGAGAGTTGTCTACTAAGCCCGGGCCGAGAAATCCAGCTCGCCGAGTCATTGTCTTCGTGTATTCTCCCCCTCTTCTGCGTGGGTTTCCTCCGAGTTCTCAGGTTTCCTCCCACAACTTAAAAAAAAACACTCATTAATTAGTTGGCCGATAACATCATAACATATAGGAAGCAGTGTGTGGCAATATGGCGTCGGCAGACCGCCTGACTGTCTCCTCCGCCTTTGCGCGCTTTCCATGCGCCTCTGAGTCGTTCTCTCGTCGAATTAATATCTACGACATTGAATGAATATGTTCGCATTTTCTGAACCGGTTCAGGGCCTCCGCTAGGACAAATCGGTCTCAAACGAGTACCCGGTGTGGTGTGTAACCATCGCCACTGGGGAGACAAAGGCGGCCGGGTGCAGTGCTAACCACCTACCCCACCTTTGTAGGTGCTCGCTAGTAGCGCTTGACCCCACAGTCTATTAAGTCCACACGGGGGATCGTTGTCTTTTGTGCGCGTGTGTGCGTAGCCACCGTAACGTGATGATGCGGCTGAACCTGCAGCTCACCATGGGCACCTTTTCTCTGTCGCTGTTCGGGCTGATCGGCGTCGCCTTTGGCATGAACCTCAACTCGTCGCTCGAGGAGGTACGCGCTGCCCGCCGTGATTTTTCCGTTATTTTTATTAAACAGTCCTGCATCGTCACAACCTGCCTATAGTTTATACACACAGCCCACAGTCCATGCACACAGCCCACAGTCCACACACAGCCGATAGTCTATACACACAGCCCATAGTCTACACACATAGTCTATACATACAGCCTATAGTCTATACATATAGTCCATAGTCTATACATACACAGCCCATAGTGCATTGGCTGTGTATGTGTAGACTGTATGCTGTGCCATCGCTGACCTGACGCATGCTTGCAACGCGCTTTGTGACCCTCGGGTGAAAGGCGCTATATAAATTGAAATTATTATAATTATTACATTGGTTGGAGGGTTGGTGGATCACACAGGGACGGGAGTCGCGATGGTAATGCGTGTGAAAGCCACTGGACTGTGAGCAACAGAATCACAAGCAGATTTATATGAGTGGAGCCTCAGGCCTCTGTGTTCCTTATATGGGGTTTTTTTTTCCAGGCACGCTGGTTTTCTCCTGGAATAATAATAAACATCTATATATCTATCTATCCCCCCACGTGGAGAACAAAAGACAATAAGGAATCGGTCAAACATCCAAAGCACGGGCCTCATTAAAATAATATTTGTCGCCTGACCTACTGCCAGCAAGCCTCTGACGTGGCCTCAGTACACGTAACGTGGCACGAGGACTGTGGTGACTTCATCGACATTTAGTGACGAGCACCAGCTGTTGTTGTTGACCTAGGTTTGATTCCCAGCCACGGGCAAGATCAGTGGCGAGTGATATCCGAGCCCCTCCTGGGCCTCCTCTGATGTAATTCAGCCACAAATGAGTAACCGGTGTGGTGTATAAACACCAGCCCTGGGAAAATGATGGTGATGACCCGCGGTGCTGGTCACACCACCACCTGGTGTGCCACTCCGGCCTTAATAGGTGCTCGATAATGTTATTTTCTTAAACTGTTAAAGGCTATAATCGGGACTTTTGTATATTTGTGGGAGAGGTAGTCGACCCCTCGGAGGATCGCTAGCGGTGCCGGAGTCTTAGGGCGACCTTCATCCAGCAGTGGATATATGGTGTGTGTGAATTTGTTGTATGTGGGAAGTGGTAGTGTACTGGTTAGCACAATGCGCTACAAACCCAGCAACCCAAGTTCGATTCCTACTCACGGCCAACACCAGTGACGGCTTTTTGAACCGGTCCCAGGCCTCACCTAGGTGGGCTCAAAGGAATTCCTGGTGCGGTGTGTAAACAATGCCACTAGGGAGACGAAGGTGGCCGGTTGTGGTGCTAGCTCCCACCGCCTCGTGTGCAGTGCTGGCCTACATAGGTACTCACTAACAGCACTTGACCCTACAGACTGTTAAGGCTATATAGAGGCTCTTTTATCTTTTATTGTATGTATGTGTGGGCGGCACAGTGGCGTGGTGAGTAGCGCTGCCGCCTCACAGCAACAAGGTCCTGGGTTTGTATCACGGCGCGGGCGCCTTTCCGTGTGCAATTTGCATGTTCTCCCCGTGTTCACGTGGGTTTTCGCCTGGCACTCCCGTTTCCTCCCACAGTCTAAAGATATGCCGCTGCACAGGTTACTTGGCCTTCCGACTAAATTGCCTCGGGGGCCCTGTGATAGACCGGCGTCCTATCCTGGGTATAGCCCTGACTCGCGCCCTGTGTCTACCCTGATAGGCCCTGGCTCACCGCGACCCTGTACAGGATTAAGCGGTTTCTGACAGTGAATGAATCTGTGTGTGTTTGTTGCTGTGAGGACCCACGTGTCTTCTGGCTGGTCACGGGGCTCATGCTGCTGGGGAGTGGTCTCATGTGGAGGCGACTGCTCTCCTTCCTGGGGCGACATCTGGACCCCACGCCTCCCCCGGCCGTACGTAGCGCAGGGAGAACACGGCAGTACGAATAGCACGCACGGTAGATGGTACATTTTTTCAATTCAACTTTATTGTCAATTCTGCCGTATGTACAGGACATATAGAGGATCGAAATGCCGCTTCTCTCAGACGCCGGTGTTGGCAAATACATGGACTGGAACACAACAACAAGGGTTTAAAAATACTAGGATAAAAAAAATAATTATATTTACAAGTGAAGCTAAGCTGGGGGTCGGGGGGGACAACATCAAGGCACAGATCTAGACGTTACACAGAAGAACGCTGTGTGCTCAGTACATCACATAGCACGTGGCATTTCATGTCAGTACCCATGGAGTACACAGTACATGTCGGTGCACACGTACGCATGAGAGCAATGCACATAGTGTAAATGGTGCACAGCGGTACGCACGAGGCTTCTAACGCGCCAGTCGCAATGTTGCTGTCGCGGCGCCCAGATGTTACACGGTGCGCCAGAGCACCCTCATCTCACCACATCTCGTAGGGTAAGCAGCGTCGAGCCTGGATAGCGCTTGGAGCGATCGCCCACCACACACGGCAGGTGATGTAGGGCCTCGGGCTTGGGACTCCAAACCCCCGCGTCGTGAAACCGAGTGTGAATTTGTGTGTCGCGCAGGTGCCGTCGTTTGTGCGTCGCACGCAGAGCAGGTCTGCGGCTGCCGCATCCTCTTCAGCACAGGCGCCCAGCAAGGCCGCCCTGCCCCTGCTGCCAAGTCTGGCTGGCCAGAAGAACCCGCTGCTGCAGAGATGACGACGTGGGGCTGAGGGTGCGAGGAGGCACGGTGGGAATAGAGCCATAGCTACGACATCACTGAATGTCAATGAAGATAGCGGCGACATTGGGTACTTGGTCTCTGCTGGTAAATGAATGAATGGCCTTTTGTAAACGGAGCTTCCTCTGTTGTAAAACAATGTAAGCAAAACTTTATGAGATGCTGCTGAGGCAGTGGTGCGTTAAAAACTCAATATCTTCGTCAATAACACTGTGGCCTTAAAAGTAAAGTAGTGAACGGATGACGTTTTGGGCTTTTTATCGGGACTTCGTCTACAACACGAAAATCTGGTCATTATTCCTGTTGAGGGCTCTTCATTTAACCTGTGAATGGGATTTCTTCCGTTATTTAACCTCGTGTCTTTGTATGGTGGTTGGTGCGCGGCTGTTTGCTCCTGTCCCAATGTTTGTGGTATCCTTGTCACTATGAATGCTCTTATTACCCTGGATGTCATTAACCTCTTATGGCCTTATTTATACTTGGTAACGGTGGGTAGCTTACGGTGCCGGGGGTTGGTGGCGTGTGTCTGCACCGCGGTGACTTGGACTCCAGGTCGGATGTCGGATGGTGCGGAGGAATGGCCGATTGGCGGCTGTGGTACAAATTAACTGCCACCTCCATGCAAACTGGCGGAGTGGCAACTGTGCTACAAGGTCAACCAAGCCTCTGGATAAAAAGGCAATCTGTTTTAATCGTAATATAGGGTGATGGATGTATTTATAGATACCCGTCAAAAGTAACGGGCAGAACTTATGCAATGTGATTGAACCAAAATTTTTTTACTGAAATAATTCTGTAACTCTAGATGGTGCTTTCACAGCTGTTACGTGTGGTATTGCGTATACCCAACACACACTTCAATGCTCACACTTGTGCTGTTTTTACTTACATTTTGAATGAAACCTGTGTCACGAACTTTGTGATTTAAGTTGTAAAATGGGTTTGTTTGCAGTGGCACATGCCCACTGCCACGGAATAGACAGGCGTTCCGTGTGTGAGTCGCAGGTCTGTGAATCTCCATCCATCCTACCGCTTTCCTTTGTTCCTCTTTCAGATATGGAGCCAATGCATTCACAATAGTCAACCAGCTGTTGACAACGGGGTCATTAGATATTGTGGTATCTATAAATGGATCACCTTCTATTTGTATGTGGTTTACATGTAAACAATGCTGTATAGATAGGTAACCTGGGCAGCATAAGTCACTCAAAGTGTTTCCCTGTTCAAATAAGCATTTGCTTGCCTCCATGGGTGGCCCTGAACCAGTGGTGGAAATTCCATATTTCTCTGGCCAAGGCCTCTTTCTAGATGGGACAGCCCACTGGATTTTTCACAAAGTGATTATTTTATCGATCAAAGTGAGATGATGAACTGAGTTGAACCCCAACCGGGAGTTGAACTCACGGACTTCCAAATAGAGTGTTGTGACACGCTGCTGTGCAAGCAAAATTAGCGGGGGGGGGGGAGTCGCGGGGTCTGCCTGCTCTCAAACGAGCAGTCGGATTTTGCTCATCTCCCACGGTGGCCCCAAACCAGTGGTAGAAATTCAACAGTCCCATGGAGGGTGACAGTCTTTTTATCGGGCGATCACTTTTGACTTCTTACAAAACGCTGCCTACGTGTGTGTGTGTATGTATATACCGATGGTCATCTCAGTCTGGCAGCCCATGACACCTGGGTCTGTCCTGTGACCTCCTGTCGACGAGCCTTCGACACTTCACGTGGCCTCAAGGTGCATATGGCCTGGCACAGGCGACGTGGTGACGTCACCGCCACTTAGTGGCGAAAGACGGTTGTTATGTTATGTTATACCGATGGTTGTATCTTCATTTGTGTGTAACATGCAATTCCTGAAGACAAACAATAAAGTCAATATTTATGTATAATTCGAAGTGGTTAATAATAATAATACACTTTATAACGCGCGCAAATTCCACGCCTACTCATGGACGAGACACAGATACGGAGGCGCGACGATATGCAGAGAGAAGAGGAGTCAACCAGGCGGTCAGCCGGTGCCAACCCCCCCACACTGCTTCTTATATATTATGATGTTATCTGCCAATATATTAATGTTTTTTTTAGTAGTGGGAGGAAACCGGAGGGAATCCACGCAGAATACGAGGAGAAAACACAAACACCCCGCAGCAAGATGTTCTTTCTGTGAGGCGCAGATGTCACCACTGTGCCACCCTGCCGCCCAACTGCATTCTTTGAACAAATGCATTCTTTGCCCGCTGTCCTGCAGACCTGACAATATTGGTCGCGCCACTCCCGAAGTAATCACATGGCTCTCACAAACGTTAACCTAGATGTATATTTACACATATTGTACTTGCCATATGCGAAGCGGAGAAGTGGTTGTTTATCTGTCTGTGCCTACAGGGAACACTGATTTAATTATTGTGCACTCTGCGTGTGTATGTCTTTGTGTGTGCAGCATTAGTGGTTGGCGCACTGTGCTTAGAACCCGGCGACCTTGGATCTTTGTCTTTGCGATGCGATCTTCTTTCTCGCGTGTAACTGGGCAATCCTCGTTGTGTGTAATGGAAAGTGGAGTTGCTGTGGTTGGTGTGCTGTGCTGCAAACAGTTGTACTACTGACCCTGAAAAGCAACTGGCAATTGGTTATATAGTATTGTCTATTTAATTGGCCTCCTGACTAAATTGCTCCCGGTTGCCCTGTGATGGACTGGCGTCCCATCCTGGGTATAGCCCTGCCGTGCGCCCTGTGCGTGGATAGGCTCCGGCTCACCACAACCCTGTACAGGATTAAGCGGTTTCTGGCAATGAGATGAGTATTGTGTTCATTACTTTGTTTATTAACCCAGGAAAGCTAAGTAAGTCCATCCATCCATTGTCAGAAACCGCTTAATCCTATACAGGGTCACGGTGAGCCGGAGCCTATCCCAGCAGACACCGCGCAAGGCAGGGCCATACCCGGGATCGGACGCCAGTCCATCACAGGGCACCGCTAAGTAAGTCGTATGACTTATTTTTCGGGAGGCGTGATTGCAGTGTAGATTGCATCCATCCATTGTGAGAAACCGCTTAATTATGTACAGGGTTGGAGCATGTTTATCAATTAGCTGCAAGAATTGTTCTCGTAGGGAATCGCTAACAGCACTTGTCCCAACAGCCTGTTAAGGCTATACGGGGAATATTTTGTGTGTGTGCATGCGGTGTCTGCGCGTGAGGCAAGTCTTAATGCAGGCATTGATGCAAACGCAGCGAAAATGGAAATGGGGCCAAAAACACAGGTTCTTTTCATCCTCCCTGGCGTGAAACCCAAGCACCCTGACATTTCCACAGAGGTCTCCTACCAGCCGCCAGTGTTGCTATGAACAACTGATTGAGCTTCTCACAAATGGGTCCTGTGTTCGTGCCCAGAGTCCCGTTCCTCTGGCCTGTATCGGCCACTCCCATATATTTAACCCAAAGAAAACCCCTCGAGACTCGTCGTATTTATTTTGCAATGCGTGCATGGTAAAACTTTTTCCAGGTGTGCTGGAGGCAGTGGTTCTGGTGGTACTGGACGTGGTGCCGATGATAACAGTTGGTGGTACCGGTGATGATTATGGTGGTATTGTCGTGGTAGTCGCTGGTACATATCTTGAGAGCCTCTATAACCCTATGGCAATGATAATTAGGGCCCAGGAATGCATCACTAAGTGGATTATGCTAATTTAATTTTGACCTCACTACAGTCCGGCAACTTGAGCCTATACCGGCAGACACAGCGCAAGGCAGGGCTATACCCAGCATTGGACGCCAGTTCATTGCAGGACAGCAGGGTAATTTCATGAGCAGGCCAGTTAACCTGGACGTTAAATTGCGGGAGGAAACCTGAGTACCCGGTGGATGGGTGGGTGAGTGGTTGGGTGAGTAGGTGAGTGACAACAGCGTGTCTTTGTCGGACTGTGGGAGGGAACCAGAGTACCCCGTGGATGGGTGGGTGAGTGGCTGGGTGAGTACTAATAATATAATAATAGCATTTATAGAGCGCCTTTCACCCTAGGGTCACAAAGCGCTGCACAAGGCTGTTGAGAGAACGGCATGTCAATAACATCAAGACAGATAAACTGAGTCAAGTAATCGCGATAAATTATAGGACATAGATCATAAGACAGCATACAAATAATCATAATAGCAAACTACAGAGCGCCTTCTACCCGAGGGTCACAAAGCGCTGCACAGGGCCGCGGAGAGAACGACAAACGAACAACGACAGAGAACGGTAATCAGGTGAGTGATAGCAGCGTGTCTTTGTCGGACTGTGGGAGGGAACCAGAGTACCCGGTGGATGGGTTGGTGAGTGAGTGAGTAGGTGAGTGGCAGCAGCAGGGTGTCTTTGTTGTACTGTGGTCGGTTAACCGGAGCATTTGTTTAGTCTGAGCCCTGCTCCGCCCACGTGCAAATCAAGCCACGTGTCCCGCGCCGACCAATAGGCGCCGTCTTCCCGGGGCTCCGTCCGGGCTGTTCCCTTGAACTAGCGCTCCGCCCGTGCATCGCTCCGTCTCCCCTTGCCGTGGTTCCCGTAACCCCCCGTGCTCCCGTTGCTCGGCAGAGGTCTCGTCGTGGCTGGCTGGTTGGCGACTGGCGGCGTCTGCTAGGATCCGGTGGGATTTGCTTTCGCCTTTGTGGGGTGTGCGCGGGGAGCTCCCCCGGGTACCGTCGTTGGATAGTTACCCTACTTGGGGAGGCGCACGTCTTTCGGCAGAGGCGAGCGCGGCGAACCGTAGGCCCAAGTCGGGACCCGCCCAGGTAATAGTCTCACAATACCAGTGATTGCGGTGGTTTAACGTTCATAAATTATGTTAGCATGTGTTGGATGATCTAATTACATGGAAAAAAAATCACGGTTATTGTTTACAAACGGCATGTTTGATCAACTCTGTTGAATGTTTAATTTTGATGCGTATTTAATAATCACATCAACATAATGAGTTTACGAACAAATGTGCATAATGGTATATATATATAAATATGCATTATTAATAATTTAACGATTTCGGTTTGCATGGCTCGATGTATCACAATTGCCCTTAAGAGCTGCTCTTTCGGGATAGCCGTGTCGAATAACTACCCCGAAAGGGCAGGGTAGAAGCGTTCACGTCGCGATCCCTGTCAGGTAACACTCGGTGTGTTGCCTGCGAATTCTACCAAACACTTTGAGGCCGAGGAGCTGAAAGACAACGATGTCCGGAAGCTGACCATCGTGCTTCGAAGAATCGCAAAGAAGAAGAAGAGCAATTCTCAATGTCGATGATTTCATAATTCCCTATATTCAATGGTTAATCGTGTCGGGTATGATGCAATACAATATCACTTCATTAATGCCGTACAGATAATTGTAAAGTCAGATACAATGTGGTTCACTTATCAATCGTGTATTTTATTGTGCTTGGCTTGGCTGTGGCGCCTTGCGATTAGTATTCCGAGCGTCGGGTCCTGTGTTGAACCCTCAGTTATACACCAATGTGTGTTGGGGTTTTTAAGTTAAAATATTTTGGTCGAATAATCCCCCGAGATGGAGGAACCTCTCCTTTACCACGGTGTTCAGCGTGTCACGAAACGCAAGCATCGTAATACGTGTGTAGCGACTACCTCTCGTCAATCGATTCATCAAGTATTCTTCTTTGCGATTCTTCGAAGCACGATGGTCAGCCTCTGGACATTGTTGTCTTTCAGCTCGGCCTCGAAGTGTTTGGTAGAATTCGCAGGCAATACTAAAGTATTACCTGACAGGGATCGCGACGTGAACGCTTCTACCTTGACCCCCATTCATCAAGTATGTGAAGAGATATGGAATCTGTGAGACAATAATGTGCGTACGTACGTGTAGTGTAGCACTTGCTCAATAGATAGATGTTTATTATTACAATATCGTCAGACGCAAATCAATAATAATGTACTGTCGAATAATGATAACATGGGTGGCAGAGAGAATGGTCTTGCCCGAGGCGGTTCGATTCCCGCCTTGAGCGCCTTTCTGTGTGGAGTTTGTGTGTTCTCTTCCTCTGGTCTGCGTGGGTTTCCTCCGGGTTCTCCGGTTTCCTCGCACAACTAAAAAATACCCCACTCATTATTTAATTGACTGATAACATCGTAATATATAGGACGCAGTGTGTGGTAATATGTTGGCGCCAGCAAACCGCCTGGCTGCCTCCTCCGCCTCTGTGTTTCCTCGCTCTTCTGAGTCGTTCTCTCTTCGAATGAATAACTTACAAATTGAATGAATATATGCGCGTTATAAATAGTGTTTATTATTATTGTATGTATGTTGTTTAAGGCGAAACTCCCTCTAGTATATACTTCCTGTTATCGACGAACCTTCCGCGAGCAGCGTATCAAACGCCTGTCTATTCGTGCGCAACTAGTGATCCAGTTCTCCGAGCCGTCGCACAGATAGAGGTTATGATGAGGATCGTGAAGGCAAATCCTTCCTTTTATCTGCGCTACGATAAATATATTAGGTAATCGCCTGGTATTGTTGAGTTATCCGCAGCAAGGGAATGGCTGATTTGTTTATAAAGGCTGGGGCATACCCCGCGGATCACACGAAGAACTTCTAAGGGAATAAAATATGTGGACCAACAATACATCAAACATTGTTCATGATTTGTCCCACTTGCCCGCCTGATGAGGTGATGTAAGTAATGGTGGTGATGGTAATGGATGGTTGTTGAGAGGTTAAATCTGTTGGGATGACTGTTTCACCTTCGTGGTTAAAATGGTGGTGATCTTGGTTGTGGTGATGATTATCAGTGGTGATGGAATATTCACGATTTTTACACAAGATGCCTAACAGAGTCTCGGACTCTTTCAGGAGTGCCCTGCCACGGTAATTTGTCTGGGCAGTGTTTTTAAGCAGTACTTTGGGCGAGGAAACAGGAGTACAGTACATGGTGGAAACTCATGGGGTGTTTAAGAAGGGAAAAGACTCAATAATCTGCACAGATGGGTCCCTCGCCTACTTGTTGTACTATCTCCTGGCCACGTCACTGCTTTAAAGGTTCTGGAGCAAACACATCTCTGATCCACCAATCCCCGTCTCAAGCTTCTGCACTATGATTGTGTGTGTTGGGTTTGTAAACATGGGCGGCACGGTGGCGCAGTGGGTAGCACTTCCGCCTCACAGCAAGA
>JAZEWU010000002.1:26502949-26531703 GCA_036362915.1 Geotria australis
GCGTACGCTGTGCAAGGGATCAACAGAGAACCCGCCTAGCAACCGACAAAACCGTGGCGGCAGCGTGGCCCCCCTGTGGGCCTGTTGACAAACGTGGGATTTGGCAAGATCATCATCGGTCTGCCTGTAAGCAGTAGATGTTGGGAGGATCTACAGAACAGTGTTCAGTTTCTGTTCTCTGATCCGAGGCAGGAATTTAACGTAATCCCCGCAGTTGGTTATTGCAAAGTCACGTAATCTAATTACTCCACTCGATTACACTCGTGCACATCCCGGCAAGAATCCACTGCTGAATGAAAGCGTGTGCGTGTTGTTTGGTCGTGGGAGTTGTTTCAACATATTTCAACATGCTTGTCAGCGCAGGTTGGTGAAGACTTGATTACGTGTATTGTCGTGAGAGGTAGAATACCAGTGAGTGCATTGTCCTACGACCCTGAGTTAGATTCCCGCTCATGGCCAGGATCAGTGACAATTTGTTGAACCGGTCCTGTGGCTCCCCTAACTCACATGAGTACCTAATGCGGTGTATAAACATCGCCACTAGGGAGACAAAAGTGACCGGGCGTGGTGCTGGCCACCCATCCCCCTCGTGTGCCGTGCTGACCTTCATAGGTGCTCGCTAACAGCTCTTGACCCTACAGTCTGTTAAGACCATACTGAGGATCTTTGTCTTTGACTACATGTACGAGGGTTCAATTCAAATCAACGTGCGCTGTTACTGCAGCTGTGTTGTGACATGTGTGCATTAGCTGCTGCTGTCCTCGCGTTAACACAAATTGCTGACACTATTTCTCCTTTGAACAGTTTTAAAAATTGTTTTGAGTATAATCTTGATCAACAAAAAGAAATGTAATTTCGTTTATAAATCACTGCATGCTCAGAAACAGTAATCGGATTATGCGCTGAAAATTGGGTAGTAATAAAGGATTACTGGTACCTGCCTTGCTTATCTTGTTATAATGCATTACCTCCAGTTGATGTACTTATGTTGCTTTAATGTTCATACATCTGGTCCAATAAAACCCTACATCCGTGAAAAATAGAATGTGCACACAGTGTGTGAATCAAACGCCACAATATGCCGTTTGCCTTGGCCTTCAATCTTCTTCTTTGCGATTCCCCGAAGCACGATGGCCAGCCTCCGGACATCGTTGTCTTTCAGCTTGGCTTCGAAGTGTTTGGTAGAATTCGCAGGCAATACCAAGTACTACCTGACAGGGATCGCGACGTGAACGCTTCTACCTTGACCCCCGGCCTTCAATGATTATTGTGCACTGTTTGCCAATGTTAAACAAAACAAGGCAGTTGCGTAGGCCATCCAGAAACGTTTCTCCCACATCGTGTACTGTCTATGGTGCCTTTGCTGAGAGAGCTTTGGTACGTCTGTGGAATCTTAAGAAATGTAAATATGTATTTCTGTGTCTCTTTATAACTTGGACGTTTATGATGATTTGCGTAATGGTTAATGCATTGTTCTACAAACTCTGAAACTGGAGTTCGTTTCCTGGCTACTACTAACGTCAGTTAGTTCGATCCTTACTTGAGATACCCAGTACATTGCGTAAATGTGAGCATTGGGGAGACAAAGATGGCCAGGGGTAGTGCTGACCCCACCACCCCCTCGTGTCCTGCACTCACCTTAATAGCTGCTCAATAACAGCACTTTCTCCAACAGACTAATTAACGGCTATATGGGGGGATTATAGCATCAGCATCATCGTAACAATGTTTGGATGTGTTTTCTGCGTCGTTCCCGTCAGGTGCCGGGATATGGGAGTCTAGTCCTGCAACAGCTGAGCCCTACTGTTGGAGGAGGCCATGGAGGGCCTCAAGGATGCCGAGGAGGGGGGCGGCAGTGGCGGTGAGCCGGCCTCCGAGGGCCCGAGCATCGTGTGCAAGCTGTGCTTGGCTGACACGGCACCGGCGGATGTCACCGCTCTGCTGGCGTGTCGCTGCATCTACTGTACACAGGTGAGAGACCACCCGCCGTGCTCGTCGTCGCCATCGGCAGCAGCCACAGCCTCATCGAATCATCAGCATCGTGATAGATATTTGTGGCAGTCACCTGTATCGTTGACCTCGTTGTCGTCTGCATTGTCGTAGTCAGATTTGGAGTGTTATTATAATCATAAACAGATATCATTGAGCAGCAGCAGCATTGTGATGATAGTTACGCTGCTGGGTGGCACGGTGACACGGAGAGTAGCGCTGTCCCCTCATAGCAAGAAGGGCCTGGGTTCGAATCCGGCTCGGGTGCCTTTCTGGAGTTTGCATATTGTCCCCGTGTCTGCGTGGGTTTTCGCCGGGCACTCCAGTTTCCTCCTACAGTCCAAAGACATGCTGCTGCATAGGTTGATTAGCCTGTGGACTAAATTGCCCCTGGTGCCTGTGATGGACTGGCGTCCCATCCGGAGTATAGCCCTGCCTTGCGCCCTTTGTCTGCCGGGATAGGCTCCGGCTCACCGTGACCCTCTGCAGGATTAAGCGGTTTCTGACGATGGATGGATAGATAGTTAGGCTGCTGCATCTGTGTCCAAGATGTCTGCTATCTAGAGATTCCACCATAGACTGGGTATGTCACTTTTTTTAAATCCAGAAAACCATCTTCCTTTTATGTCCTTTGAAAAATAAATGTCCATGTTTATAACTGTGCATGTTGAGTTTAGAAAGCCATGCCATGGCACCTGGGGTCACCAATTGCATTCCATATGCGCTTCCTGAAAAAGCGTGGATTAAAATCCCAGCCATCGGCCGACCCACCGCCTGTCTGTATCGAAAAAACGAGTAACAACTTGATTGAAAAGTCAGCAGTGGTCATCCTATGCAGACTGCCTGCAACCGTAGGAATGTAGAATTTACAACGCTGGCTTAGAGCCTCGAGCACTGCACCACCCCTTGTTATCAGCAGGGTGACACTTTTTGGCTTGGAGTGAAGACATTTGGGATTTCCGTGGTTAAACTGTCTTACGATTAGCCCTTCGTAATAGTTGCGAGAACATCTTATCGCAGACCTGCACACGCGTGCTCGGACCATGCCACACCGACGTAACTATTCGGGCCGAGATATTATCTGCCGCAGCAGTTATTTTAATCCGTGCGTTCCATTCCTTTGCCACTGAGGCACTGAAAGGCTCTTGTGGACTCATTTAAAGTGCACACTGGGTGCTGCGCAGGAGACCTCTGTCGGGAAACACTCAGTCATCGAAACGCTCACCGCACCCGTTTGCGAATGCGAAATCGTTCAAGCCCCACTGAGCAGCCGCAGAATACGTCAGACCTGTCTTCATTCGTGATAAGTGGTTAAGTAAGTTTTTAATTAAACGGACGCTCCCACATGGTCTGACAGGATTGGCCTATAACCGTGTATTCGGCGTACATGTACCTAATCGACTCACTGCATTATGCCTCTGGGGTGAATCAAATTGGCACCACTTTGTCTGTTTATTAAACTGTTCAATATGTCAGTTCTTCTTCTTTGCGATTCTTCGAAGCACGTTGGTCAGCAGTTAAATCATCTGCTTGTCAACATCAAGCATCCTTGTGTTTCCAAGGTGCACTGCTTTGTATAATGCAGTCTCTAACCATACATAATTTCTTGACATTCTCAGGAAGACCCACAGCTCACAACATTAGCCTACCGTTCTAGTTATGGATGTGTTGAGTTTTTGAATGCATTCTTTTGGTGGATGTTGGGTTCTGAGTCTGGACTAAATAGTGGACATTTGAGTTCATGGGAATCCCACCTGCTGAAGACTTCCCTCCTGGCTCAGATGCACCATGGATTCAGTGGAAGACACTCAACCGCCTGAGAACTAGAACGGGACGATCAAAAGATGCTTTGGTCAGATGGGGCTACAAGACCGGCCCAACCACCTGCGAATGTGGAGAAGCAGACCATACTATGGAACACTGCCTTGTCTGTGCTCTACTACCGAACCTCTGCAGCTCAAAGGGCCTTGCGGAGTTCAATGAAAATGCAAGGGGCTGTGTAAGAAAATGGGAAACTGTAATTTGACCATCGCGCTGCTTCGAAGAATCGCTAAGAAGATTTGAGTTCACATTCTCGCCCCAAACTATGGATATTAAAGGAATATTTATGATTCTTAGGAATCGGTTGAAATGACCCAGGTTCAGAGACGAGAACGTGGGTGACTCATCGCCAATTATAATGTTTCACAGACATTACGTATGCAGCGTGTAGCTCATGCACACATTGCCCTTAACGAGACACACATAACACGCACGTTGCAAATTCAAGACAGTCTGGTAACAAAATCCCAATGCATTATGCAACAGCATCTGTGCGTTGCTGCATTAGCCCAAATAATGATCACATTTTGATTGACTCGGAGTATTAGTATTTGTTGGTGCTCAGTGACATCAGTACGTGACATGTTTTCCAAACTGGCCGTTGTGTTTTCTTTGTAAGATTTTTACAGTTAAAATCAGTTAATTCTGGTGCTCACAATATCATCATCATTATCATGATTGTAATCATCATTAGCTCGTAATCATTACCCCCACCACCAACATCAGTGCCATCATCCCCATGATTATGGTCAGGATGAACCTCACATCCATTATCATAACTATCATCCCGCCGTCGCAATTCCCAAAATCACTGCTCTCATCATCATCATTATCAACACCACCAATATTATTACTACTTTGTTGCAATATCATTGTACTAATAATTTTTAAATCATTATTTGCTGACAACAACCATTTTAAAAATGTACTTTTCTCTTCAAAACATGTATATGATGGGGTATTGTAGGTCCACTGCTCATCAGACAGGATGGCTCAACAGTAACACTTGTGCCTCACAGCAAGAATACCTTGGGTTTGATTCCTGACTCGGGTGGCCTTCTATGTGGGAAACACTGAACGCTGTTTCGGACATTACGGCAAATGCCGTTGATGGCACCACATCTCCGCTTGACTTCCTTCTGCCAGATCCCGCAGCTTTTGTGGGATCCAGCTTCACACAAAACTGCTCTTTTGGCTCAACAGCAACTTACACAGCCAGCCAGTCCTTCAAAGACCATCAAAGACCATTCTTGAAGTCTCAACCCCACGTTTTGACTTTAGGTGTTCCCTTTGGTGTGGGTGCCACTCTGTATCGCTAATTGCCCTCCTCCGCCCTGCACGCACAATGCCCTGCACGCACAACTCTTCTTTCTGGTTTTGTCGTCGATGCTATCAAAGCAACGCACCAATAAGAGATTTTAGTAATTTTTTGAGGATACCAATTTTTAAAGGCTTTAAGTGCTTTTTCAATTCTCATACTAGGGCCGTGAAAACCTACATCATTACATTTCGTAGCTTCCATCAAAATGTGCCCTGCGTAAGCAACACCCTGACTGAACTGTCTCAAAACTCTCCTGTGTTACGGACTCCCATCTACCCGGGAACGCAGTGCTCAGTTTAAACTTGGTGTGAAGACAGTGCCCCTGGAGAGGGTCCGCAGTGGCCAACCTATACTGTTTACAGGCAGGTCAATGGTCTTGCCAAATGCCGCGTTGGTCAACACACCCAGGGGGCTGTGCTGCCACCACGGTGGGATTGGTTGCTAGGCGCGCGTTCTATTGGTCCCTATTTCTGCTAAATAGGGGTCGTGCGTAACGGGGTGTGCTGTAAGCCTCGCCCACTCTTGCTCACAAGACCCAGGAGTCAAAACAAACAAACATTTCCGATCCTCAAATTGCACTGTCTCGCTGCTCAAATGAGCTATGGGGCATTGCCCATTCCTTTTTATGGTCCTGAACCTGGGGTTGAAATTCAACGTTCACATGGAGGGGACCCAACTCTTAATCCTATCCCCCTCCCAGAAAGCTCTTGTCCAACATCATCGTCACAGTCGCATTAGATGACTGAACCAAATCTAAGTCGTGGATATGTGCAGCCCTTTTTTATATCTACTGCTGGAGTGGGGTTTTATTTGACCATACTTCACCCGAGTCAAGTCAAATTTGTAAAGGTGGACTGCTGCCACCGCGACCATCACCAGGACAAGCAGTTTAGAAAATGGATGGATGGAGGAGCACAGACATGTGACCATGGTAGAGTACAACAGTTAACTACACCATTGGAACCTTTGCAAAAAGGTGTCCATCTAGTGTTTTTAAGATCTTAACACTTTTTCTAATTCCCGGAAAGGGTTAAACCTCGTATATTTTACAGTTTTTGTACAACATTTTATGTATGTCGGTCACAACCTCAACTCTGCTTACCTTCCAAACTATGCCAAGATCAGGAACACTATGGGTGAAATGGTCACAGGACAATCCTGGGTCAACTTTGCCTCAACTGAGAGACTGTGTTGTCCCCACTCTGCCCGTCACCCTTGTGTTGCCCAGTGCATGCGGCGCTACGTGGAACTGGAGGTATCGAAGGGCCTGGGGGAGCCCATCACCTGCCCGGATGCTGCATGTCCCATCACAGGCCTTCTCTCCCAGGCCGAGGTGAGGCTCGCACACACTCACGTTTACAAACACGCACAAGAAACATCCCACGTATTGCCGCCGTTAAAGGCTTTATTGGGGCGAGTGCTGTTAGTAAACACGTATGAAGGCCAGCGTGACGAATGGGTGTCTGGCCAGCGCCACGCCCAGCCACCTTTATCTTCCTACAGATGTTTACACACTGCAGCAAGTATTCATTTAAGGCTGAGTCAGCTTAGGAAAGGCCCGGGGCTGGTTCAGATTTTTTCTACTGATGTTAGCCACGAGCGGAAATTCGCCGCAGGTCGACAGGTTCGGAGCGCTGCGTGTTTACCACTACGCGACTGCTCACAAATGCACATACACGCACACACTCGCACACAGCGTTGTGGTTATGAGTAGATTAGCACTAGAGCCTGTGTGTATGACTGTTGGGATTAGCGGTATGGTAATGGATAGGATTAGTGTTGTGGATTGTGCCGGCCTCTTGGGGTGAATGATATAATTGAAGCTGTGGTCAGTGTTAGAGTTAGGGGTTGTGTGCGGCTCTAGGGCTAAGTGTTAGGATTAGTGTCTGTGATGGCTTTGTGCTTGTGTTTCGGGTTAGCGTTAGATTAAAGGCCGCAATTCCCAGTAATGCTACGCATTAAGCCAAGAGGAAAAGTTGTGGGTTAATCTTTGTAGTCTGGTTTGTATTCTGGTTGGTGTCATTGATGGTGTTTTTCTCCAATGCTACGGTTGTATTAGATTTGGGGATTGTATTAATACTTAATTATTTTGCCAAAAACACAGAGGGGCCGAGAGACCCATCGTCTTGGAGTGGCCTAAGAAAAATATTGCATTAATGTGAACACAACACAACGGGTTACATATGTATAGACATCTTAACCTTGATTCGGAACACAGAATACGCTAACAACGACAAAAGTGGGGACCTGTCCTATAGGCTATATAAACTCGAGGTTAAGGGAGGGGTGATTGGGAAGGGAAGTAGGGATCAGGGAATGCTGGAGTCAGGTTTTGGATCAAAATGTTCGGTTTGAGTGTAGTCTGAATTAGGGATGGCTTAAAGATCACTGCTACATTTGAGGTGTGTTTGTGTAATGTCTCATGCTCGGATAAATATTGAGGACAGTGTTAAATTATTAAATGAGTAAATTCCTTTCTCGGAACAGCCCGTGCATAACATTCTAATTTGAGCTAAAACATAACCAAAGCCAGCACACCCTTGGACCTGGTTCAGATCACACATTGGGTTTGTAGTCCTATCGCCTTTCATATGTTTGCACTGACACATGGTTGGCCATATGGAAAACAGCATGCGACCAATAAAGCTGCACGACGATGGTGCAATGTAATTACTTCACTTTGGAAGATTGGAACAGGAGGTCATGACGGTCACTGCCATTGATATTAACAACAATTCCTAACGCTTCCTTCATTCTGCCAGCTGCCACCACCGCTGTGCGATCGACACTCAATCTCCACGGTCTAATCTTAGTTGACAGGTTCTTTCAAGGATCACTCTTAGGCTCACCACCACTACGCTCTGGTTTTAGGTTTTCCTCTTGGCCGTTGACCTTTGGTTGCCACTCCAATTCTTCGTATCTATCCCACCCATCGCAACCACCTTTTCCTGTTAAGAGTTTTGGTGCTGTCCCGCCGCATTCTGTTCTAAACTTAAAAGTTGCTCATCCTATCCTGCATTATTTGTGTACACCTGTGCTTAAAGGCCAAGATGTTATTTTGAGCTGTTTGGTTCAACTCCTACTCTGTGAAACACAGTCGCAGATGTTACTTCTGCCTTAAACATGCTAGTTAGCAAGTGTCGATAGTTCACATTGGGGGGGTCTTAACGACCCTGTTGATTATTAAGTAAATAATGCAATCTCCTGTAAAGTGGATGTTAAAGACCCCACGGATGGTGATGATGTCCTTGTTTTGCTTAACAGATTGAAAAGCTGACGTCAACAGAGATGTTGGACAAATACAAGAGGTTCCAGTTTGAACAAGGTAACCCGTGTGATGCCGTTGCTCCCGATTATATTATTTGCACTGAAATGTGATTGATCCCACTGTATATTCTCTGTGATGGCCCAGTTACCATGTGTTGAATTCCCATCCCTGGGCTGTAGCTATTGCCTGCTTATTGTTATTGTTGTGCAGGCGCCAAACCCAAAGCACCCACAAACAAACGGCACTGTCAGAGCTACAATAGACCAAGAGTTAGCATGCTTCTTGAGTTAAGGTTTCAAAAACTACAAGAGACGATGGAAGGGGATTGCAAAGTAGATCATTGCGAGGGAAGAAGCTTAAAGGGAAGTGAGGTGACCTGCCTTGTGACGAGTGAGGTGAGAAGATCGGTGAGTGATCGAGTGAGTGAGTGAGCGAGTGAGTGCGAGTGAGCTGTTAACCTGCCGTGTGGTGAGTGAGTTAACTAGTCAGTGGGTCCGTGAGTGAATTATTCTTACCTGCCATGTGGTAGTTGAACAAAGTGTGAATTAGTCAACGCAGTCCGTCATACCGAGTCTCTCAACACGGGAGAAGGAGAATGATCGGATAGATAGATGTTTATTATTACAGCAGAAAAATATCCAGTGAGTTTGCAAGCTCTTTACGGGACTCCTGCGATACAACAAACGCGAGGTGCTGACAATAATTAAAATATATACAAGATTCATATATAACCAAAACATTTAAATCAACCAAACATTTTTTTTACACGTAGCATTGCACACATTCTTCAAATAAAATAGTCCAAAATACATAGAATTGTACACATTTTATTGCTGCTGCTGCTGCTGTGCCTGTCTGTAGAGGTTCACCTGGACCCTGCCCGGCGGTTCTGCCCGTCGCCGGGCTGCCAGGCGGCGTGCCGAGTGCCGGACGGCTGCCTCCCGGGGTCGGCGGCTCGCGTGCTGTGCGCCGCGTGCCGTCACGAGTTCTGCGCGGCGTGCGGGGCGGCGTGGCACGGCGGGGAGCAGCCCTGCGCGGAGCACGGCACGGCTACGGTCGGGGGAGCCTCGGGGTCGGCGAGGGGCAGGGGGCGAGGGGGCAGCATGGTGGGGGCGGCCGCCGCCCGGGCGGCACGGGACTCCAGGTGAGGGAGGTGCAGTGGCACCTCGATGATGGCGTCTCATCCGGGGTATAATAATAGTAATAATAGTGAATAATTTTACATTTATAACGCGCACATATAAACTCACTGTCGAAGGTACTCATTCGGCCCAGGACAGGTAAAAAAAAATGAGTCGTTGGTGTTGGCCATGAGCGGGAATCAATCTCACGTCGGTGGGTTTTGTAGCACAGTGCACCAGTCGCTACACTTGCCGCTCCCCAAACGCGGACAAACACACGGACACACAGACGCCTGTAGACAACGGGCGTGGCGCAAACAGCTGTTTTTGATGACTTAACAAATATATACATTGATGACAGCGACGACGAATAATGCTGCCGGCGACAGACGAACGAATGCGCCGCTGAACAAACACACGAATGTCTGTGCGAACGAAGCGCTCTGCTGGGGGAGCTGTCGGAGGCGCCCATCAAGCGCTGCCCGGCGTGCGGAGTCCTGATCGAGCGCAACGAGGGCTGCGCTCAAATGATGTGCGGAAAGTGCCGGCACGCGTTCTGCTGGTACTGCCTGCAGTCGCTTGACGTGAGTGCACACGCACATTCACGTAACGCGTTCAACAACAGCAACGGCAACCGTCGTTCGCCACAAAGTGGCGGTGATGCCACCACGGCGCCTGTGCCAAGCCGTTAGGCCACGCAAGTGTCAAAGGCTCGCTGACAGGAGGTCATGGGACAGACCCAGGTGCCATTGGCTGCCTGACTGAGATGGCTGGGGCACCACCCATGCTTCCCACCGTGCCAGATTGCTGAGTTTTAGCCGCCCGGCGCTCGGCTTGCTGTTGTGAGCGTCGCTCCTCCGCCCTCTGTTGTTGGAGGATGACTGCCTTCAACTGTCTAGTAGTGTCCTTCATGAACCTCCTCCACAGAGGTCGACCCTGACACCGCTGGTACCAGTCATCGGCGAGTCCAATCATATCCACGTCCTTCTCGTGTGTACGCACACACTGGTTGAGATAAGTGTCACTGGTGTTCGTGGCTGTGAGCGGGAATCAAACTCGTGTCACTGGGTTCGCACTAGGAGCCCGACTCCCAACATTTACATGCATACACGCACATACACAAACACGGCAATGCTCATATAAAACATGTGAGTACAAATGCATATGTCCATATGCGCACAAGTGCTTAGATGCCACTTTTGCTACTGCTGTTGCTGTATTTGCTGGGTGCTGCTTGCTTCTGTTTCTGTTATTCTTTTTTTTCCTGCTGATAATGTTCATTATGCACACTCTTCTTCTGAACATGATGTTTCTGTTATGATGCCTTTGATCTATTTCGTACTGATAATGCTGTTTGTGCTGGTGCCAGTGATATGAGCCTGATGTTGGTAGTGATGCTGCTGTTGACCATTATGGTGATGCTCAAGCTCACGATCGTACTGTTGCAGGGAGACTTCTTGTTGAGGCACTATGACCGCGGACCGTGCAGAAACAAGCTGGGCCATACGCGCGCTTCTGTGCTCTGGCATCGGACCCAGGTATTGATTGCTGTGCGGTCAATTGCAAGAGACCATGAACACGGTGTTATTATCAAGCACAGGTCCTATCTGGTCCACCAATCAAGTCATTTATCTAATTTATCTCTAACAGTTAAAACGTGGCTATGCAACACATGCTGTGTTCATTTCAAGGTGTGCTCCTAGTGTTGATATAGACCCTGTTGAGTGACTTTATCAGTGGTCCTGAGCCAGTGTTGCAAAGCCACATTATTATATCAGCAACTGGTGTTTGTACATGTGTGCTCTATGTTGCTGCATCGCGTGGCATCGATAGCCCACTTAAAATGTAGACCGTAGAAAAAGCTGAATAAGACTTAAATGTCGATGCTTACTTTTTCTGGAAACCAATCGGTGGATCTCAGGTTACCATGATATTTTCATATCTCTTCACTCTGTTCGCTGTGTTACCGGTCTACCTACTGATCTAGTAGCTATTTGTATGGAGACAATTTAGGAAAATACAAATGCAGGGAGAATAGATTTGCAGTTATCGGGTCATAAATACCAAAGCCGAATACAACAGCGACCGTCAATACGGTGTTTGTTGAGATGACTTTGGTAATTGTGTGACTTTGGTCAATCTCCAAGTGGTGAATAATAAAATAAGAATGTTGACTAAAGCTCATAATCCAGATTTTGCACTTGTACATGTTGGTCTGTGTCTTGTTACACAGTTTGCCACTTACTTGCATGAATACATGACAGAGCCCTAAAGTCAATATTAACATTGCCTGACACTGGAGGTGGCCTTGTGGCTCCAAGATCACAGCACTGGGCTGGCACCGTGGAGACCCTGGGTTCAAATCCATTCAGTCGCTTGTGATTAAAATGCGTTCTCAAGTGGAGCGAGTTGATGGTCTCAGCCCAGTCACCAATAATTGCGTCGAAACAATACGACAATTGACTTGTTTTCCTACACAGCCTACCTGCATTTCAGCTCTGACGATTAAAATATGCGTCTCGCTGTCGCACGACAAACATTACTCCGACACATAGAGCAGTTTTCAACGTGCTGATTCGCTACCGTCCAGAGCAGAGATCAACCGGCACAAAGGGTCGCCGCTCTGCGAGCGATGTGAACGGACCCTCCGTCTCACGACGCTGACAGCTGTAGTCAGGCGTGGGACCCACTCCATCCTCCGTCTCTGTGCCGCGCGCCCCACAGGTGGTGTGCATCTTCGCGGGGCTGGGTGTGCTGCTCATCGCCGCGTCTCCCTTCCTGCTGCTGGCGGCGCCGTGCGTGCTGTGCGCTCGCTGCCGCCCCCGCTGCCTGTGCAAGCGCCGCAGCACCAACGCCAACACGCCGCCGTCCTCCTGAGAGCCTTGGCCCGCTCGGTGGCACGAAGGGCGCCGGCCTTCTCTGCTCTCCGCAGCCTCCCACCCACAGCAGCGGTGGTTACGGCGGTTGTCCTCACGGAGCGACCGGTTGTCCCTCCGCCGGCTCGGGACCGCTCGCGGCGACAAACGCTGTTACCTAATGCTCCGATGAGCAGGGACACTCGTTGACTATTTTTTTTGGCATCGTATAAAGTTCGTAGTGTTGTGGTAAAATTTACGTCCGTGTACTAATAAAGCAAACGGCCTCGTTAGGAGATGGTCCAAGCGATTGCCATTGAGCCAGAGTTGATGGCTGTGTTCCTGCTACAGCTGTCAGACTTTTTCACCGCGATCGTTAGAGCAGGGAGCAGCTTTGACTTGACTAACTTGGCTTTGGAAGACAAACAAAACTTGAGGTGATTGCACAGTTCTAAACCAGTACTCTGAAGGCAGGAGTAGGTGTATCAAGCAGCAATCCCAATGTAGTTGAGACTCCCAACCTATCGGGCTGCATTGTGCCCAGATGTCATTACACCCATGCTATCCCCTTATAAGCATGGGTGTTCTCCAGCTTCTCCCCCTTGCATTCAACAGGAATTGGGCATATATTCCAATGCAGAAACCTAGATTTAAATAGTTGAGTATCGGTGAAGCTTTTCTCGTAAGTTCGTACATTAGTTTACTTTTGAGTTGAATCCGACCATTGAACGGCTGGTTAATAATGTCAGGTGAGACAAGGGGCTTATTTTCTGCTTAGTTTTATCTCGAGACTACCCCTGTAAGGTAGACAACAACAAAATTACCTCTGTCACAGGCAAGAATTGAACCTGGATCGCCTGGATGCTAGGGCAGCGTGCTCCCTCACCACCATCGGCACATTATACTCGTTGGGCCTGTACCGTTATGGTGCACCTATTGAGCACGGGTCACAAGGGGCTGGTGTGTGGCCAGCATCGTTCATGCATGGCCACATTTGTCTCCCTAATATAACTTGTTTCAGGCAGTTGACCGAGGAGAGACCGAGGGCAGATTTAAACGGTGCTTGTGTTGCCCGTCGTGGCTCAAAATCGAACCGGTTCTTAAGAATTGTAGCGCAATTCGCTAACCCACAGTCTCCCATGCACGGATACATGCGTGTCAAACACTGTAACACGCTACGGTGGTGCATCGGTATACTGTATAGTGGTTAGAAGCCCCACGATACTTTGTAAGCTCTCAACATAGTGTCAGCTGTATATTCACACAGCAGTCTGATTAGTGACCACCAGCCATAAAGCTGACCTACGTTGTTGTTAATGTCATTACCACGTGACTACCAATTTCATCCTCTTTGGGGATAATTAGTAAACACCTGCCACCATATATGTGCAGCTTATGTTTCTCATTCGCGTGAGCTGGGCATGGTGGCTCGCACCTGTGAGGGAGACCACACGGGGCATCACTTGAGACAGGTGCATGAAGTAGGATGCTAACCGGTTTGTGAAGAGGTTTGAGTGTTTTTGTCACAAATGTGCGGGTCTCCGCAGGGCACTCTGGTTCCCCCCACATGCACCAAACCAAACAGAACACGTTGGCCATATACAGATGCAGAACCTTCTTGGAAATGTCTTGAGTCGTTTATGCTTCTTTTTTTTTTCCGTGTGCACATGTATTATCGGAGCTCGGTTTAATGACCGTTTAATTCGCAAGTAAGTCCATTAATCGGTGACAGTGGTTGGTATATTTTTGTGGCATTTAAGTAGTGCGTGTTTTCTTAACATCCGTGAGGTTACTATGATCGAGCAGAATCGGTCGACACTTATGAACCAATACGAAGAAGCCGTCATTCGACAACAGTTCGCTGGTTTGACGTGGGCATTCGGTTTGGTCTGTGGTAACGTTCGATGTGTCAAGTGTTCCACATTGCACGGTTCATTGGGTTTGTTTGAAGTGTGAGGCTTCAACACTGAGGCTTATTGGAACTAATGCACATTCTGTGGTGGTGAGGACACGGGCTATGTTGGATAAAAGACTGAGCTTCTGCATTGGATGAGGTTTCTGTACTGGATTCCTATGCCCTGTAATTTCAAACAGTTTTTTTTAACCACAAACACTTGACTACATAGATCCAGCTAATTGAATATTTTTTTCGGTTGCTAATGACAATTGACAAATAATTCCTGCTATAATACACTTTATGTAAATATAAACACCCCCGCCACTTACCCCGTCACTTCATTGTAAATATAGCCCATTTCGTTAGCGACCTCGAATAACGGGTTGTTCCTCTATAGCCCCATGTGAGTGGTGAAGCGTCCCTTTGGCTCACGTGACCCGGCGGGATGTCCCCACTGCATGTTGACTCATGTGGACATGATTGAGGAGTCGTTTTGCGAGGGCTTATAATGGCCGTGGTAACGGTGTCCCATAGCAGGTGGTACTCGTGTCTGCTAACTGATAATCGAGGAACGTTGACAGAATTGCATTTAGAAGGGTTACCCCAGGGCGGCACGGTGGCGTGATGAGCAGCGCTGCCGCCTCACAGCAAGAAGGTCCAAGGTTCAAATCCCGCCTCGGGTGCCTTTCCGTGTGGAGTTTGCATGTTCTCCCCGTGTCCACGTGGGTTTTTGCCGGACACTCCGGTTTCCTCCCACAGTCCAAAGACATGCTGCATAGGTGAATTTGCCTGCGGACTAAATTGCCCCCGGTGCCCCGTTAGGAACTGGTGTCCGATCCTGGGTATAGCCATGCCTTGCCCCCGTGTTTGCCGGGATAGGTTCCGGCTCACCGTGAATCTGTACATGATTGAGCAGTTTCTGGCAATGGATGGATGGGTTACCTCGGAAGTTCTGCTGCCTCTTGTTCAGAGTGACAGTTGTATGATGCGGACCACGCGGCTGCAGCCTATGTGGATTTGACAACATGTAACTACCTTCCCAAGTACTGCGAGGGGGCTTCCCTCCACAACTCCTTCTTCTGGCGACGCGGTTGTCGGTGACCATACTTTGCCATGCTGGTCAGTGTGGGTTTGTGGAAGGAAACGTGGACCATGACCGATTTCCAATGTCACCCACCAACTGATGTTTGCTGTGGCCGGGATTTTAACTTGGGTCGCTTGGTTCATCGTGCAGTGTGCTAAATGCTGTGCCACCACTCCACATATCACTGCTGGCTGCCATGTTGCATTATTGGCCAATTTCCACCATCTGTCTGAATTTAGCGACACAAGCCACGACGTTGGAAAAAGCCGGTTTCCACATTCCTGCTCGGGCCACGGTCTGGTTTCCGTATCACACAACATTTAACTTAAATCTAACAGGAGGCAGAACTTTTGGGCCGTCCTGTATCTCTATTGTGAGTTTTCGTTAATTTTAAAACTCTTCATTAACTGGTGACAGTTGTTGCAATGGGCCGGTATATGGCCATGTCATACCGGCACTTCTCAGAAAGCCAACCGGCAGTGAACATGGGCTACTGGACAAATAGGTGTCATAGTAGGACTTATACATTTCCATTTCGACCACTGATGAGTGACATTGAGTCTATCATAGTGTCTTATGATGCCAGTGTGTGGCTTTGTAGGAATTGTGTATATGGTTAGTAGTTTTGGGAGGTTAATATGTTATTTCCTTTCCTAACTTAAGCCTACACCAGTTGTCATTGCCAAATTTGTTTTGATGATGAGGTTTGGTAACAGCCACCTCCTTCACGTCGTGTTTGAAAAGCACAGGCTTGTAATTGCCACGTGTGTTTTTTAATCTTAATTCTCTTCACAAAGTTGTGAAGGTCTTTAGTGAAATTAGTTGAGGTCTTCACACCCACTGAAGTTGTACGATTTTATTATTAAATCTAAATGCAATGTGATTCCGGTTCAGGCCGTACAACAGTTGTGGGTGGAATGTGGTCCTGGGGCTTCGTCTGGTTAACATTGAGGTGAGTAGATGGCTCGTTATTGTCTCCAGTATACAGGTGAATGAAGCTTAGGATTTGAACAGGAATTAGACGTGTCTTTACATGGAGATGGAACCCAAAAAATTACTCTCCTCACCCAAACAACGTCAACTCATGGGAGTGCGGCAGTTGAAATATTTTTGTAAACAATACAGTTTTGCCAATGTTCCCGTCTCATCGGGGCTACTGGCTGCAGAATGGGTTGCAGCCAGTACTGTTTAAAATCGCCCCTTAAGTGGCAGCGGGTATGTTTTTTTTACTTATTTAAATAAGAACTTTAAAACATCTGATCAAACAGGCTTGGTATTTTGTCTACCCAGGAAGTGTGTGTATTTTTTTTACTTTCACCTTTGCATTTTAATTTGCAGTGTCGGTTGAGTTTGCTGATCGTCAAGCTGCAAGCCGTCATCTTTTGCAATCTTGAAACCTCTTTTCTCGCTTCGCTACAAGACAAATGACAGAATCCTTACGCATTGGCATGAGATTTCTGTCGTTTCAAATACAGCAACCCAAAGTGGTTGGCGCGTTAACGCAGGAAATCAAATTGTACGACTAAAAACATCCAATAGGTTTGTAATCCTATATTTAGCAAACAATCGCAAAGAAATACATGCCATATCCAGTGTGTGTGTTAAAATAGCAACGTCGGAAGAACGAAGTCTCTCCCTGCTCAAATGAGCGCGGGGTGGTGCGCCTCTCCATTGACAACCCTGAGCCAATTGTGTAAATATCACTTTTGTGTGGAGGAACAGCCTCTTTTCGGCGATGGGCTGTCAACCTCTTTGGTTTTTAAATCACAGCCTTCTGATCGCGTTCCATTCTAACCACGTCGCCATCAAGCAACATTTAATCTTAAGTCCGATATAACATTACTTTATGATGGCCAAATTGCTAAATAAAGGTGGCAGACACGCCAACAGCATGAAGCACCACTCCAAAATTCTGGCTGCAACGTTAAAAATACGCTATGCTTCCCTTTGTTCTGCAATTGCTGAAGGCGCTCGTGCTGCAGTTCTCAAATTCGTCCAGCCGAGGGCACTGTATTTGGGGTCGAATTAATCGTTCACGTTTCCACTCAATTCTGCAGCTAAGGCGTATGTTGCTTGTGATGGTTAGGATTTTATACATACACACGTTGAAAGTGTCTTGAATGTACTTGAGGCTGTAGTTGTCAACACGCGGTTGCTATGGCTTTGTTGGACCCTACGCCAGGTCGCACTAGTCAGAAGCAGAACCCACTGCAAATGTTAAATCATCAGCTAAGGAAATGAGTGCAGTCATACATTTTAATAACTGCAACAGTTGATGCATTCACTTTTTTATAGTTGTCATGAATCGCATCCGTTGTCATTAATCATATTCTGCTTTGACTTGATCCGAGTCCTTAATTTGTTACGGTGGAGATTTAATTGCCAGACAACGATAGCCATATGGCGATGCTAGTTCCCTGCCATATACATGTCATATATACATGTGGATTTTTCCACCTCAGGCTCGGGGTCACGAACTGCTCAAAAGCTCTAAAGCAGTACTGTATTTAGTCGTGAGTCAGCAGTAGAAATTTCATGTTCCTATGGTGATGGCAAGTCTCTCCAGAGGACAACCACTGTATCGTGAGCATTGGAGCTGCAGTCTGCTGCACTGCTCTGTGACGTTACCGTCGCGTGGCCGCCGCGTTATGTCGTTGGCACAGCGGAACCTTTATTTAGAACATTATTTAAATGGGAGTAAAAAGGACTTCTCATAGATGTGAACACTTGTGTGGTCTTGTAGGCAACGACAGTTTACAAGACCGAGGAATGGATACGATTTATTCTGTTTAAAGGAAGCCACAATACAAAAAAAGTTACACCAGACATCAAGACCACACAGTTCAGTGCTTTATTATTAATGACTTTGAATCGACTTTCAGGAGTACCGTCTTTCACGCTCGAGAGACATTCATGTGTTGTGAAATGCCTTTTAACTGAGACAAAGGGTAATGTTATGTCCGTGCTTTGGTGGTGCTTCTGAAAGATGCTCAATAATTATATTCCTCATTGAGCAAGGTTCAAACTTGTGTATGACAGCCCAGACTACGGCCGAGGTGTGTAGCTACAAGAGCGAGCTGTTTGTATTTTTGGTGAGCTCTGTCGGCTTGTGTGGCTTTTCTCAATTGAAGTCAGTTTATGTAGGTTCGGTTAATGATGGAAGGGTAGGTTTGCGTTAATCAACACCTAACGGAATGTTTTCACTGTTCATTTATGAAACTTTAAACAAGAAAAAAATATTTCTTACTTGCACTTTGCTCTAATGTATCAGCCTATTTCTGAGGATTAAAAATGTCTAATTTGTATTAAAGATGTTATATTCTGTGGATGTACTGGCTTGTTGTTTCATTTTTTTCCACATATAATCTTATACACGTTTCCGGGAGGAGACGGAGCAATTAAATTGTCGGTGGCCTGTTGCTTTGCAGGGTCGTAAGAGGTGGTGGAGGCTTCGTGAAGCCTTCATGCAGTCGTGACTTGACCACGGATTTTTAGAGCTACGATAGCAGTAATCTGCACATGCGTTGACTCACTCAGAGAGGGCGAGAATCAGGCGGTCAGCCGGCGCCAACCCGCCAGACATTGCTTTCTATATATTATGATTGTATCTGCCAATTAATTGAGTGCTTTTTATTTTATTTGTGGGTGGAACCCGGAGCACATCCACGCAGAACGGGGGGAGAGCACGCAAACTCCACGTACAAAGGCGCCTGAGCCGGGAATCGAACTGCTTCGGGCAGGATTTTTTCTGAGGCGCAGATCCCTCCCACTGCGTCAATCCTGTCGCTCTGTTTATTGGCACAACTCATTCATTAATTGTCAGAAACCGTTTAATCCTGCACAGGGGTAGCGGTGAGCCGAAGCCTACTCTGGCAGACACAATGCCCAAGGCAGGGCTAAGCCTCCGAATCAACGGGTGCAACGCGCCCGGACAATATGCGCGCGTTACAAAAATATATTATTATACCCATGATGGGACGCCAGTCCATCACAACATTAGCATAAGAATTATCGTAATAAGCAGAGGAAGTGATGCTCTGTTCATTAGCATAATGAGGCTCTCTCCTTGAGTATAAGGGCGCCACTTCCGCCGGGGCCTGGTCTTTCCGGGCAAGGCGGCGGCACGGGCGCGGTGAGCAGGCGTATGCATTCCCACACTCGCACTCTCTCACACTCAGTTTACACTTAACAGTACACTCTATAGCCGCGTCTACGTGTAGCCCACACACCCACGCGTGCATGCACATCGACGTGTGTTTTATATGAGGTGTCGTTTAGCAGCGCGTCGCTGTTAAAGTCCCCTCCGCGCCCGGCGGCCCGCAGCCAACACGTGGCGACTGTAGCGGGCACCGCCAGCCGTGCT
This sequence comes from Geotria australis, assembly GCA_036362915.1. Classification (NCBI taxonomy): domain Eukaryota; kingdom Metazoa; phylum Chordata; class Hyperoartia; order Petromyzontiformes; family Geotriidae; genus Geotria; species Geotria australis. The sequence goes on from JAZEWU010000002.1 coordinate 26,522,669, forward strand.
CGATTCACTGTTGGACGTAGGCCTCCCCCTCCCTTGTGCCAATGGTTAACGGTCCCGTCATGTAATCATTGTAACCATTGCAGGATGACAGGCGGATTAGTATTCTGGCTCGGGTGCCTTTCTGTGTGGCGTTTGCATGTTCTCCCCGTGTCCGCGTGTGTTTTTCGCCGGGCACTCCGGTTTCCTCCCATGGGGTCCAAAGACATGCTGCTGCATAGGTTAATTGGCCTGCGGACTAAATTGCCCCCGGTGCCCTGTGATGGACTGGCGTCGCATACTGGGTGTAGTCCTGCCGTTCCGTGGGTCGCGGCCCATCAGTTGGCCTTCAGCTGCAAAAGATCTAACAAGCACCACGCCCAGCCTGGATGAGGATATGCAAAGATAGCCTTAAGACTGTTAGGGTCAAGTGCTTTGAACGGATATCATCTATGAAGGCCGGCACAGTACACGATGCGGTGGCTTGTGAATACCATGCCCGGCCACCTTGGTCTCCACCATCGGATAGACGTTAAATTACAGATAACAGCATATTACTACTACATTTGCATTTCATTTACGCTCGATTGACGGTCTAAGCAGTTTGGGTAACACCTTGTAAATAACAATCTGCGGAGCCCCTTAGAGATTTCACTCATACCCCCCGGAGTTTGTGTCCCACGTGTGGGAAAGCCTGGCCTACATAGTGGTGTAGATTAGCCTTCTGGACTTGCCCAGAATTTCGCTTTACTCGAGTCTTGCTTCAAGAGGTTTCACTGTGTATTTCAATGCCGTCGTTAGTGAACAGGTGGTTAATCACGTCCTGTCGTTATCAGGATGAACGCTGCAGGATGTGAAGGAGTTCCGCGCGGAGCGAGGAGGTTCCCGGAGCCGGTAAGCGCCGCTCGGAGACGCGACGATGACACAGACTCGCTGTCGGGACCATGATGAGCTCTAAGCCGTTTACCCAATTGAATGCGGCTGGAATAACAGCTGCTGTGAAAACAGCACCAATAACCAACTGAGTTCCCATTCTAGACTGTATGTGCTGAAAGTGATGTTATTTCTGACGAAGCTTTTAACTTTGTTGCGATATTTTGATCTCTCGCCAGCTCGGTGGGTTCGTATGGCCTGAAGAAACCCCCGCGCGGGATCGTGAGGAGAGGGAGCCGCCTCATGCCAGGTGAAGGTCGCGGGGTCGGAGTGAGCGAGGGGGAGTGAGCGTTGATCGCCGCTGGGACGATGATGACTCTAAGCCGTTTACCCAATTGAAGGCCGCTGTGATTGAAGCGGCCGTGAAACCGCTTTCACTTGAGCTGAAGTCCCAGTGTGTGAAGCCGGGTGTCGCGTTTCTCTAATATCCTGTCATCATCACTTCCCTCCATGAAGGTCTGCCCTCGTCTACATGGGCATTCGGTGGTTCTCATTTCTGTAACATATTGTCGGTGGTTAAAGTTTCATATTTCTACAGTAGAGGAAAGCTGTTCGTCAGACAAACTCTGCTGACACGGAACCTCATGTAAATAGAGAATAGCATACATCAGGACACGCGGCCACATTTTATGCTTTGTAAATTGCGTTTATATTCTTTTCTGAAGACGAGCACCTAGAATTAAATTTATCTGTGAGGCGGCCGGGTTACTCGGGCAGCTGGTAATGCTTGTCGGAGCACAGAGCCAGTCACTTGGTTCTGAGTATGAATCCTGGGTGACTGGAAAGTCACCCGTTATTATAGCATGTGGCAAGTTATACAGTAATTGCAACTGTTTGGCTAACGTGGGATTATCAGCCCGTTTTGGTGTTGAGCTGTATTGCACCTTAACAGGCGCTTTTATTTGGGGACCGATGGGAGATGCTGCACGTGTGGCATTGACACCAGCCTTCATCATGATTCCTGTTACTTGCTTGAGATAATGCTGGTAGCAGTTGGAGACTATTACGGTTTTTAAAAAAAATTATCACGAGCGTGTTGTTAATTGATTGCGTGTTGTCATCAGGATGAACGAGAGCCGCTGCAGGATGTGAAGGAGTTCTGCACGGAGCGAGGAGGTTCCTGGAGCTGGTGAGCGCCGCTCGGAGACGCGACGATGACACAGACTCGCTGTCGGGACCATGATGAGCTTTAAGCCGTTTACCCAATTGAATGCGGCTGGAATAACAGCTGCTGTGAAAACAGCATCAATAACCAACTGAGTTCCCATTCTAGACTGTATCTGCTGAAAGTGATGTTATTATTGACGAAGCTTTTAACTTTGTCGCGTTATTTTGATCTCTCGCCAGCTCGGTGGGTTCGTATCGGCTGAAGAACCCCGTGTGGGATCGTGAGGAGAGGGAGCCGTCTCATGCCAGGTGAAGGTCGCGGGGTCGGAGTGAGCGCTGGGGAGCGCTGATCGCCACTGGGACGATGATGACTCTAAGCCGTTTACCCAATTGAAGGCCGCTGTGATTGAAGCGGCCGTGAAACCGCTTTCACTTGAGCTGAAGTCCCAGTGTGCGAGGCCGGGTGCCGAAGTTTCACTAAGATGCCTTCATCCAGCAGTGGATGGGTGATGGTGGGGGTGGATTATGGGTACAGAGGATTGAGTTGATCAGAGAGGTGGCCGAGTGACTCTTGAGGCTCGTGTTGACAGCATGGGCCGCTCCTTACTTTGGTTTTAATTGTTTTTTTCTTTCGTTGCTGACATGCCGTCCTCTTCGCGGCCCATGTGCAGCGCTTTGAGACCCTCGGGTGAAAGGCGTTATATAAATTGATATTATTATATTATGAGAGTAAAAAGCTAGAGTCGCTTGGATCTGAATTTCAAATCTTGGTTCCTGCCATCCGGCATTATAAACCATCTAGCAAGCCATTGAAACATGCAGAAGTAAATCGGTACTTGCCTAGTAATGGTGACTAAATGCTGCTAATATCTAATGTAAATGTAGGATAATATGCCAGTGTTGCTGTTGAGCTGTATTGTGGCTTAACAGAGGTTGCTTCAGTTTGAGACATATATGAATGCTGCACATTTGGCGTGTAAACCAACATCGCAGTCACTTGACACGAGCAGGATAAATATCATAGGGACATTCCTAACGGGCGCGTGTTGTCACCAGGATGAACGAGAGCCGCTGCAGGATGTGAGGGAGTTCCGCGCGGAGCGAGGAGGTTCCTGGAGCCGGTGAGCGCCGCTCGGAGACGAGGCGGGGACGCGCGGTTTGTCACGGCGATGACGCAGACTCGCTGTCGGGACCATGATGAGCTCTAAGCCGTTTACCCAATTGAATGCGGCTGGAATAACAGCTCCTGTGAAAACAGCATCAATAACCAACTGAGTTCCCATTCTAAAACGTATCAACTGAAAGTGATGTTATTTCTGACGAAGCTTTTAACTTTGTTGCGTTATTTTGATCTCTCGCCAGCTCGGTGGGTTCGTATCGGCTGAAGAACCCCGCTCGGGATTGTGCGGAGAGGGAGCCGCCTCGTGCCAGGTGAAGGTCGCGGGGTCGGCGCGAGCGAGTCCGAGTGAGCGCTGCGGAGCGCTCATCGCCACTGGGACGATGATGACTCTAAGCCGTTTACCCAATTGAAGGCCGCTGTGATTGAAGCGGCCGTGAAACCGCTTTCACTTGATCTGAAGTCCCAGTGTGCGAAGCCGGGTGCCGCGTTTCGCTAATATCTTGTCATCATCACTTGCCTCCATGGAGGTCTGCCCTTGCCCACATGAGCACTAGGTGGTGCTCATTTCTATGGCTTTTCTCCAGTGGTGGAAATTCCACATCTACAGTGGGGATGGACGTGTAGTGCTAAGATGAGTGCATGTGCCGCGCTTAGACACGTGCTGGCAGCAGCGCTGAACCTTGAAGGATGGCGACAGCGTTCGGATCCCTTCATCCAGCGGTGGATGGACGATGGTGGGGTGAACTACGGGTACAGAGGATTGAGTTGATCAGAGAGGTGGCCGAGTGACTCGTGAGGCTCGTGTTGACTGCTAGAGCAAAAAGCCAACGTCACTTGGTTGTGAATTTCAAATCCTGGTTCCTGCCATCCGGCATTATAAACCATGTAACAAGTCATTGAAACATGCAGAAGTAAATCGGTACTTGCCTAATAATGGTGATTAAATGCTGCTAATATCTAATGTAAATGTCGGACAATATGCCAGTGTTGCTGTTGAGCTATATTGTGGCTTACAAGAGGTTGCTTCAGACTGAGACACATCAATGCTGCGTATTAGGTGTGTAAGCAAACCTTCACAATCACTTGACGCACTTAAGATGACGCTTACACGAGCAGGAGGACATCATAGTAACATTCCTAACGGGCGCGTGTTGTTACCAGGATGAACGAGAGCCGCTGCAGGATGTGAAGGATTTCCGCACGGAGCGAGGAGCTTCCTGGAGCCGGTGAGCGCCGCTCAGAGACGAGGCGGGGACGCGCGGTTTGTCGCGACGATAACGCAGACTCGCTTTCGGGACCATGATGAGCTCTAAGCCGTTTACCCAATTGAATGCGGCTGGAAAAACAGCTGCTGTGAAAAAAGCACCTATAACCAACTGAGTTCCCATTCCAGACTGTATCTGCTCAAAGTGATGTTATTTCTGACGACGCTTTTAACTTTGTTGCGATATTTTGATCTCTCGCCAGATCGGTGGGTTCGTATCGGCTGAAGACCCTGCGCGAGATCGTGCGGAGAGGGAGCCGCCTCGTGCCAGGTGAAGGTCGCAGGGTCGGCGCGAGCGAGTCCGAGTGAGCGCTGCGGAGCGCTCATCGCCGCTGGGACGATGATGACTCTAAGCCGTTTACCCAATTGAAGGCCGCTGTGATTGAAGCGGCCGTGAAACCGCTTTTACTTGATCTGAAGTCCCGGTGTGCGAAGCCAGGTGTCTCGTTTTTCACTAATATCTTGTCATCATCACTTGCCTCCGTGGAGGTCTTTCCTTGCCCACATGAGCATTAGGTGGTGCTCATTTCTGTGGCTCTTCTCCAGTGGTGGAAATTCCACATCTACAGTGGGGGTGGACGTGTAGTGCTAAGATGAGTGCATGTGCCGCGCTTAGACACGTGCTGGCAGCAGCGCTGAACCTTGAAGGATGGCGACAGCGTTCGGATCCCTTCATCCAGCGGTGGATGGACGATGGTGGGGTGAACTACGGGTACAGAAGATTGAGTTGATCAGAGAGGTGGCCGAGTGACTCGTGAGGCTCGTGTTGACTGCTAGAGCAAAAAGCCAACGTCACTTGGTTGTGAATTTCAAATCCTGGTTCCTGCCATCCGGCATTCTAAACCATCTAGCAAGTCATTGAAACTTGCAGAAGTAAATCGGTACTTGCCTAATATTGGTGATTAAATGCTGCTAATATCTAATGTAAATGTAGCATAATATGCCAGTGTTGCTGTTGAGCTGTATAGTGGCTCAACAGAGGTTGCTTCAGACTGGGACGCATCAATGCTGCGTATTAGGTGTGTAAGCCAACCTTCACAATCACTTGACGCACTTAAGATGACGCTTACACGAGCAGGAGGACATCATAGTAACATTCCTAACGGGCGCGTGTTGTCACCAGGATGAACGAGAGCCGCTGCAGGATGTGAAGGATTTCCGCACGGAGCGAGGAGCTTCCTGGAGCCGGTGAGCGCCGCTCAGAGACGAGGCGGGGACGCGCGGTTTGTCGCGACGATAACGCAGACTCGCTTTCGGGACCATGATGAGCTCTAAGCCGTTTACCCAATTGAATGCGGCTGGAAAAACAGCTGCTGTGAAAAAAGCACCTATAACCAACTGAGTTCCCATTCCAGACTATCTGCTGAAAGTGATGTTATTTCTGACGACGCTTTTAACTTTGTTGCGATATTTTGATCTCTCGCCAGATCGGTGGGCTCGTATCAGCTGAAGACCCTGCGCGAGATCGTGCGGAGAGGGAGCCGCCTCGTGCCAGGTGAAGGTCGCGGGGTCGGCTCGAGCGAGTCCGAGTTAGCGCTGCGGAGCGCTCATCGCCGCTGGGACGATGATGACTCTAAGCCGTTTACCCAATTGAAGGCCGCTGTGATTGAAGCGGCCGTGAAACCGCTTTCACTTGATCTGAAGTCCCGGCGCTACCCTCTTTCATTCATAGTGTTTGTCTTGGCTAGATGATTTCTGGATTGTGCTTATTCTCGGTCAGTGGTGGAAATTCCATGTTACTGTGGCAAGGTCCGGCCTCAATTCAGCATTAGGCACGCTGCAGCCAATGGTGCAGCCTTCCACATGGTGCCCAATTTACTGACCCCTGGATTGCTGATGGTGATTTCTAGTTGACCTTCCGTGGAATTTGAATTCGTCTTCCAACTAGAGGCCCTGCAGCCGTGCCTGCTGCTGAGCCGTATCATGGGTCACGCTACCAAAGGCTGGAAACAGAAGTACATGGCACTACCAAGTATCTTTAACGATAAATTCTAGTTGGATTTCAGGGGCAGAGAGGGAAATTGGTGGTTGAAAAAATATCAGTCCCATTCTGTTTTTTAGAAATTTGTATTTCAAACTTATGGTTTGAATGCTGCAACAATTGGTACTTTATTTTGACAAACGCTGTTCTGAGCTGCTGTTTTGGGATAGCCGTGGCTTCTTTGAGCTGTATAACCTCTGAGCCTGAAGATGCCTCCCAACGAGAGGGGAGAAACGCTCGCCAGAGCAATCCCAAAAGAGCAGCTCTTTACATAAATTTTCACACATCGAGGCACGAAAACCTACATCAATAAATCGTTATATTCTGTTGTAACCCCGCACGTCGGCCAAATCCAGGCAATGGCATCGACCGACACGGGCGCAGAAGCGGGCACCACCCCGTTTCCTGGCAACGATGCCAGCCGCCAAGCGCCACCCCACGACTCGTGTTCATCCGAAATGTCCCAAGGCGACTCGGACGTCGCTTCCATGAACAAGGACCCCGCGGACCCGTCCGGCAGCACGCCGGCTCCGGAGGGCGACCCGGCCGAGGATGCGGGGCTCGGGAGCAGCGGAGGCGCCGACGGAGGAAGCGCGAGCGAGAGGTGCCTGGGAGGAAGCTGCCAGATCGACGCCAAGTCCAGAACGCGGGTGGCTCACTGGAACGTGCGAACGCTGAACGAGGAAGGCAAGCTGGCGACGCTCGTCAGCCAGCTGCGGCGCTACAACGTCATGATCTGCGGCGTGTGCGATACTAAGCTGGCGGACTCGGGCACCGCCGAGGTCGAGGATTACACGCTGTGGTACAGCGGGGCGAAGGCCGGGCGGCACGAGCTCGGGGTCGGCGTCGCCGTCAGCAACCAGATGGAGAAGCACGTCAACAAGTTCGAGCCGGTGGACGAGCGCATCGTCCTGCTGAGGCTGAAGTTCAAGGTGTGCGACGTGACGGTGGTCGAGGCCTACGCGCCGAGCGAGGCCGCCGACGAGGACTCCAAGAAGCGCTTCTACGACAAACTGCGGGAGGTTCTGGAGACGGTGCCCAAGCACGACGTCCTCCTGCTGCTGGGAGACTTCGGCGCGCAGGTCGGCAGCAACTACGACTACTGGGGCCACGTGCTGGGCCCGCACGGCGTGGGGGCCGAGGACGCCAACGGCCGCAGGCTGCTCGAGTTCTGCAGCGGCAACAGGCTCGTCGTCTGCAACACCCAGTTCCAGCAGAAGGACTCGCGCAAGGTCACGTGGATGTCGCCCGACGACCAGACGGGCAGGATCGTGGACTTCGTCATCACGAGGGGGCATCACGCCACGTCTGTCCTGAACGTCCGGCCGTACAGGGCGGCGGAGATCGGCTCGGACCACAACCTCGTTGTGGCCGAGGTGAGGGTCAAGCTGTTCGGTCGACGGCCCAAAAATGCAGCGAAATACTATAACGTCCCCAAGTGGAAGGTTCCCAAGACGTGGCAGTACAACTACTAAAACGGTTTTAGTCGGTGGCTCTTGGGGCGACGGCAGAAGTTGCTCGCTGTCTGTAAACACACGCGGTCTAATGTTGTGTTATGTACAATTTAATAATAATTTATAATAATTTCAATTTATATAGCGCCTTTCACCCGAGGGTCACAAAGCTGATAACATCGTAATATATAGGATGCGTTGTCTGGCAGGTTGGTGCCGGCGAACCGCGTGGCTGCACCCCCCCTACCTCTCTGCGGTTGGTTTCGTGCAGCGCCTTGGGGCTTGCGAGTTAAAATATGGATTTGGGCCCCTTGTTATTCGTGGGAAGCGTTGATTTTTTTGGGACATTCCTCGGAAGTTGCCACCTGTACAATTTGCCACCAAGAAACATTTTGAACAGCACGTTAGTTCCACGTGTGTAAATCCTTGTCGGCTGATGAACAAAAAACTTGCACCTTGCCAATAATGAAACACCCTGTTTGCCTGTTGTACATGTGTATGTCTTAAATGAAAGGTTACATAGTATTGTAAATTGTTTCGTATTTGTTAAACTAAATATTAAATACCACGTAATTTATTCTGCATCGTCTGAAACAGTATTAAAGATCCTAATTGTTGTTGACTGATTGCTGTGTTTGCTACAAACCGAATACCCCTGATCTCCCACCGTTAGTGTCAGGAGGTCGCGGCGTTGGACTGGTGATGATTGTGTAGCCCCGGCGATTAGAAAACAGCAAGGTGTGGCCCCTGAGGCAGCGATGCCCTTGTGTGGAGCTCCGTTTATGATCCTCATCGATAGATCTGGTGGTGGCTCGTGACGCCAACTTGAGGCTCTCAATAGTCTTTGAGCCCAGAGCAGATATGGCACTTGTTCGTACCACCCGAGGTGGCTTCGCTTGTGGTTCCATTACAGTTGGGACATCGTGGTAATTAAGAATAAATCCCTCATTGGAGACCTGAACATCAGCACCAGCTAGCTTTGACGCCGCCTGAAGACACTGAGTGGAAGTCTCAACGAAACGTCGGTACCATCTTTGAAGGTAAGTGCTGTGTGTGCTCGCTCGTTTTCCCCAACATATCGACGGGTGCACAACACTTACACACTTTTTCACATGACCTAAACTCATAAACAGCTTCACTATGGATAACATTGGTCATGAAAGCCTTCGAGTTCATTATAATCCGAGATATATTCGATGT
>JAZEWU010000002.1:26543285-26556730 GCA_036362915.1 Geotria australis
ATGAATGAATGAATGTGTGGCGATCCACCAACCCTCACCTCTACGGTGCAGGATTACAGGTCACGTGGGTAGCCACCACCCCACGGTGGTGTCATCATCCGAGCCACCGTCTCTGCTCCGGAGAGTGTCCGCTGCTCGGCAGAGTGTGCGCTACTCAGAGATCGGATTAGGAAGACATTTCTCACAAAAGCTTCTCTCGAAAAATCATCCAAGTAATCGTTTGTATCCGTTGTTCAGCTGGGATCACATTTCCCCGCACACTCCGCCGTGTGATCGTATATCATCCGACGGTCGAACTAATGTTTGTTTGAAAAAACCAGAGCTGGGATTTAGTCGAATTAAGTGTAATACCAAAGTTAATGTGATGGGGATTATTTTTGTGCAAACATTGGTGGACGTCGGAGAACCCGGTTTAACCCCTGGCAGCTAAAACCCAGATTCGAACTCAGCCTCTCAGCTAACACCGCCAACAAAGCCTCCGGAATCAGACTCACTGTTACCAACCGTCCCGGATTGGCCGGGACTCTACCGCAATCGGCGCGGATCGCCTGGTGACTACTAAACGCAATACAGGAGATGTTAACATGATATTTAAAGAACATTAATGAATGTTGGGGGGCATTTTTTTTTCCGGAATAGCTTGAGTCAGAGTTGGCGACCCTAGCTCACAGTCGTCTCCCGTGTGCTCCGTGCTGCGGTGTGTGTGTGCCGTGTCGCGGTGTGTGCCGTGCTGTGGTGTGTGCCGTGCTGCGGTGTGTGTACGCGTGTGCAGAGAGAAGGAGCTCGACCTGAAAGTCGCCGCGTCTGGAGCCGTCGACCCAGAGAAAGAGGTGTGTGTGTGCGTGTGGTATGGGGAGCGGTGGCTCAGCGATTAGCGCGCTGAGCTACACACCTGGCGATCCGAATTCGAATCCCGCTCATGGCCACCAACACCAGTGACGATTTTCTAAACCGGTCCTAGGCCTCCCCTAGGTCGACTCAGCCTTAAATGAGTACCTGGTGCGATGTGGTCTTTTGCTCGATGCGGTGTTGTGATATCAGAACCAGTGCTGTAAGTGAAATATTCCATAACCTAGAGCGTCTTTTTCGATGACCTTGTATATCACATAGCGCCGGATTGTACTCCAATGTTGTTTCGAGAATTGCTCTCTTTCGGGATAGCCGTACCGAGCGGCCCACCTCTCTCCCCTTCACGACGTTTCGCCTCCCACGTTTCGCCTCCCACGTGTTCAGAAAATGTATAGATTATCCTTAACACAGACGTATCGCTGTCCCCGCCGCCGGCTCCCCCGCAGCCCGGGCGTCTGCGCGAGTTCTCCGCGGTGGTGCGAGAGCCGCAACGAGGCCGCGTGCGTGCCGGGGGCCGCGTGGTGGAGGAGCCGGGGCCCTTCCCCGGCAGGGCCCCATACGCCACTCACGCGGCGCCCCGCGACCACGCGCACGGGGAGCGGCCCGGAAACGGCCTCGGAGCCGGAGGAGGAGCAGGAGGGGGAGGAGGGGATGAGCTGCGGGGATCCGGAGGCCCGAGCCCCTTCATGTCGTGGGACATGCTCGCTCTGATGATGTCTCCCCGGTGAGACGCCCAACTCTTTTTTCCACGATACAGACGGTGCCACATACTCTGTTTTTTTACCATCCATCCATCGATTGTCAGAAAGCGCTTAACCCTGTAGAGCGTCGCCGGTATTAATATTGCGGTGTGGCTGTGGCGTGCAGCGCCGCGGCACCGCAGCCGGCACCGCCGCCCCCCCACGTGACGGAGAACATGAGGACCCCCTACGACGACGCATACTTCTTCTACGGGGCGCACGACCCGCTGGAGCCGGGCCTCGCCCACCGTGAGGCCCGCACAGACCCGTACCCACACACGCCGACCAGCGCACCTGTGACCCGCGCCCACACAGATTTACTTATATCAAGCGTATGTGGCTTCGGTGTATAGCTCCATCCAACTCAAGGCGTTGTCATCGCCATTGGTGAGAGCTTGAAGGCCACCAGAGAGCAGAGTCACCCACCCACTCATCAGTCAGGGAGCACGAGTCTATTCGTCCACAAGGACATTTGTCATCGCCTCGAAGGGCCCAAAGGTGCGAGTTGGAGGCGGCACGCTATGTCCAGTTCAGAAACGGTTGAGTGCCCCAGTAGCGGCGAGGCCGATTGGAAAAATGTAACGTATCGCGTTGAGAGCCGTGGCTTTTGTTGTCTTTCATCAGGAGGGCGCCCGTTCGGGGTTCAGCAGCACCCGATGGAAGGTCTCGCCTCGTACAGCAATCATCAGCAGGGGCCCGGCGCCTCTGTGGCCGTGGTTGGGCCTCAGAGGGGCCAGGCGGCCAGGTGAGGTTCGCAGGATCGACGCGTTGTAAACTTAACGTGGCGTGATTACAGGAACACGTGACCCAGGGTCAGTTGGTGCTATTTCAATTCGTGACGTACGGCAGTCTGGCAGTGGAAATTTCATTTTAGTAATTAAAACAAACTGTCGGTTTGCTACTCACGTCAACACATCGTCACTAAGGGAGACAAAGGCGGCTTGGCGCGGTGCTGGCCACCCACCCACTCACGAGCCTTACCAGCCTTCGTAAGTCTTACTTGCTAACAGCACTTAGCCCGAGAGACTGTTCAGTCTACACGGGGGGATCTGTGTCTTTGCGCTATGGTCAGACGTGTCGCAGCTGTGGGTGTTACAGGAAACAGTGGGGGGGGGGAATGGAATCATGTTTCTGTGAAAGTGCGGGTGTCGCAACACCCGCAACACCCGCAGCTGCTACGCGCCTGGCTGTGGTTGTGTAACGGCGTTGTGTGCGGCCGTCAGCAGGCCGCACCGGGCCGTGGGCCCCACCTCTCAGCTCGGCTCCGACTTCATCCCGGGCTCGGCCGACCGCGGGAAGCAGCGCGCCAAACACCAGCGCTACCAAGAGGAGCTGGAGGACCAGGTGCCGTGCCAGGCGCGGTGCGCGCGTACACACACCGCTCCGGCCGCCACTGTTGGCCCTGGGCCGGTGGGGTGAAATTTGGAGCCTGTTCCTCAGGATGGGCTGCCCCAGCACCACAGATGAATTGTGAAACTAACCCTAATCATTACAATATTATCGTACGATAAATTACTAAAGTATCAGGCGGCACTGTGGAGCCAAAGGGCCCTGGGTTCGATTCCCGGCTCGGTTGTTTTTCTGTGTGGAGTATGCTTGTGCTCCCCGTGTTCTCCCACAGTCCAAAGTCATCCTGCCTAGGTTAATTGGCCTGCAAAATTCAATGATGAGGGCCCACCCCCCAAACTGATTTAAAAAGCACCGAATCCTCTCAATGAAAGTTGCAATAACGGACATATTTCAACAGAGGACCGAGCAGTAAACAAGCATTATCGTATACACGACTGTTAAACTATCGCCTCCCACATTGACGCTTCCAACGTGGGAGGTAAAACGCCGCGAGGGAGAAATCGCTCGCCACGGCCATCCCGAAAGAACAGCTCTGAAGAGCAACCATCATGAATCGAGCCGTGAAAACCTAAATCAGTGTATTGTGGAATTACTACTAATAATAAATACATTTATAACGCACACATATTCTCCGAGCGCATCGCGCCCGTGGATTCGAAGGTGCGATCGTGGAATTGTCTGTGTGCCGAATGTCGCTCGGCCAAACATCCGGCCATCGGAGGCTCTGTGCAATCGCCTGGGTCGCCCCACGGGCAGGGCCGGCGCTAGACTATATTTCCGCCTATGCAAGGCCAGCTACTTGCATCCCCCACCCACAAAAAAAACTGGTTATGAACTAACAATGAGGCTTTCACGTCGCGATCCCTGTCAGGTAATACTTGGTATTACCTGCGAATTCTACCAAACACTTCGAAGCCGAGCTGAAAGACAACGATGTCCAGGAGCTCAACAGATGCCAGAGGCCGCTCAGTCTGGAGCAAGAAGAGAGGCCAATGCCCGCCTTTAAGGCCAGCACTGACTATTATATCCCTAAATGTTGAAGGGCTGTCTGCAACTAAAGAAGAACTTGTTGCAAAACTATGCAAAGATGATCATTGTGATCTTCTCTGCCTACAAGAAACCCACCGTGGACCTAAAACCCCTCCTCGCCCTCGTGTGGAAGGTATGACCACCCTGCCTGGTTGGCCTAATGGTAGCGCCGGCCCTGCCCACGGAGTTAGGACCGCGCGTGCTGTTCGGCCTCCCCAGGGGGGACCTTGGCGTTGAGGCACGCGCCCGTGTGCGTGTGCGAACCCAGATACACGTGGAGGAGGTGCGGCGGCAGCGCGAGCGGGAGGACCGCGAGAGATACGAGTCGCGCATCGAGCAGGAGGCGCGGGCGTTTAGCCCCTGGGGCAAGGGGGGCGGCGGCGCCCCTCTCCGTGACCCCGACGGGAACCTCATCAGTGAGACCTGCTCGCACAGACACCCCCCCCCTTCCGCGGCCCCGCGCTGTGGGCCGTACACGCTGCTATGGTGCCGTTAGCGAGCGCCCGGTAAGGCCGGCTGACACCGCGCCCCGGGCGCCGAGGGGATGCCCGAGTCCGGCTTGGAAGTCTGTCATTGATGTTCGCCGTGAATTTGGATTGGTAGCGCCGCCAACTACCAACGCGTACACACAACTCACGCGTACAAGATATAGATCGCGTGATAACAGGCACTTGCCCCAAAGCCTTTGTAGGATACATGTGGTATCTTTTTTATGTATGCCTGTGTGTCTGTCCGTGAATGTGTGGATGTATTTGACCACGCCAACCTGGCACGGGGTCATCTCACTGAACCCATGGCACCCCGGTGCGTCCCGTGACCTCCTGCCAGCAGCGAGCCTTGCAACTCGTGTGTGTGTCCGCGTGTCCAGCAGTTAGCGCGCTGGGCTACAAACCTGGCTGTGACCCGAGTTCGAATCCCGCTGACGGCCAACCCAGTGACGTTTTTCTGAACCGCTATTTGGCTTTCCTTAGGTCGACTCAGCCTCAAACGAGTACCTGGTGCTGTGTGTAAACATTGTAACCCACCTCCTCGTGTGCCGTGTCGACCTTCATCGGTGCTTCTCGCTTTCGGCGCTTAACCTTCAAGTCTGTCAAGGCTACGCGGGGGATCTTTGTCTGTCACCTCCGCGCGCGCGTACCCAGCCGACCTCAAGCAGATGCACAAGCGGAACGAGGAGGCGTACAAGAATCCGCACCAGAGGCCGCGGGGCGACGCCCGCGCCGTCCTCTCGCTCGACCTCAACCTCGCCACGCCGCGCACTGGCATGGGGGCCGGGGGGGGCGGCAGTCCCCACAAGTACCCAGGTGACGGGGGGGGGAGTGTGGGTGGGCCGCCCCCACAAACCGCCTGGCTGCTTCCTCCGCCTCTCTGCGCTTTCCTCGCGCCTCTGAGTCCTTATCTCGTCGGATGAATATCTTCGACATTGAATGAATATGTGCTCGTTATAAATGTAAACTTATTGCTATTGCTACATCAGTAAATTGTGATCATTATTATTACGAGTGGCGAGTAGCGGCGAGCGGCGGTTGTTGTTGTCGTCGCGGCGTGGTTGAGGCGGCCGTTGCGCTGCCCCCCACCCAGGCTTCGGCTACGCGTACCGCGGCGCGCTGCACGCCGAGCCGGTGACCGAGCAACAGGCGCGGGCGCAGGGCCTCTACAAGGACTTCCTCAAGCAGCAGGCGAGAGACGCGCACGGCCACACGCTGTCCACCGTGCCGCGAGCTGGCACGCGGTGCCGCCTATGGCGCAGACCTCAGAGGGTCGCATTTCTGACCTTTAAGGGTCGCAGCTTTATACGAATGATTGTTTTAAGAAAAAACATAATAAAAGGAGGAAAATATAATAGTTAATTGTTCATAATAGTTTATAGTTCAGTGTTAGTTCATAACCAGTTGGCAATTTTTTTTTGTGCGTGGGGGGATGCAAGTAGCTGGCCTTGCCTAGGGCGCAAAATAGTCTGGCGCCGGCCCTGGGTGCCGCCCGTGGCGACGCGAACGCCAGGGAGAACCCCCGCGATAGAGGGATTCCCCGTGCAGTCATTGGGAGACCGTCAGCTCATCTCCGCGCTCGAGAAGCTGGCTATCTCCCAGGGATGTTGTCGAATTCGAGGCCAGGATGTGAGCGGTGGCGGCCGGGGCTCTCGCGCCGCCACCGATGCAGAGGTGGCCGAGCGGCTGAGGTCAAAGCGCGGGTGTACATTTTACAGTAGAGTACAATCTGATGGTCAATTAGTAGGGTTGTACTGATGTAGGGTTTTAACGGCTCGATTCCTGATGGTTGCTCTTCAGAGGTGTTCATTCGGGATAGCCGTGTCACTGAGCGCTCTCCCTCTCTCTCCCTCGCGACCAACCATCAATTAATAGGGTTGAGAATGGCTCTTAAAAGCTGCTCCTTCGTGGTAGCCGTGTCGAGCATTCCTGCTCTCTCCTGTGTGAAGGAGAGAGGATGAACGCACCGTTGCGAAGGAGAGAGGAGCAACGCTCGACGCGACTATCCTGAAAGAGCAGCTCTTTTGAACAATCCTCATAGATCGAGCTGTGAAAGCCTACATTGGTCATGAAAGCCTTCGTGTTAAATTTACATTAATACAACTGGTAGCTTTGTCAAGTGAACAAAACATGCCAGTGTATCGCCGCTTCGGCAGCACACCAGCGTATTATGAGAGCGAACCCACAACATTTACATTTGAGTACGACCTTTTCCCTGTGATTACAACCAGCGTCATCGGACATTTATCAGAAATGTGAAGAAATGTGAAGCTGTCTTTACCTGCCGTTCAAATGGGAACATCATGACAGGTAGTGGTCACAATAAGCGATGTGTTAAGTTTAAATGCGGGTCACTTATCATCACCGCGTCTCTATGTGTCTATATGTGACTGCCTCTTCGTATGACTCGGTATGTCTGCGTTCCTCTGTGCGTGTGTCTGTGCGTGTGTCTGTGTGTGATTGTGGGGAGCGGTAGCTCAGTGGTTAGCACGCTGGGCTACAAACCTGGCGACCCGAGTTCGAATCCCGCGCACGGCCAACACCAGTGACAAATTTCTGAACCGGTCCTGGGCATCCCCTAGGTCGACTCAGCCTCAAATGACTACCTAGCGCGGTGTGTAAACATTGGCACTAGGGAGACAAAGTCGGCCGGGCGTGGTGCCGGTAACCCACCCCCTCCGTGCGCCGTATCGACCTTCATAGCTGCTCGCTAACGGCACTTGCCCCTACCGTCTGTTGAGGCTACAAGGGGGATCTTTGTCTTTGTCTTTGTGCGCTCGCGCGTGCAGATAGAGGAGAAGCGCCGGCGCGAGGCGGAGGAGCGCGCGCACCTGCGGGCCGAGGAGGAGCGCGAGGAGCGGCGGCTGCAGCATCAGCGCGACGGCATCCGAGCCGAGTACGAGCAGGAGCAGGCGCGCCGCCAGCGACACGGCGTCGAGGTCAGCGACAACAACAAACAGCAACGACGACAGCCGCCGTTTGCCACTTAAGCGGCGGTGACCTCACCACGGCGCCCGCGCCAGGCCAGGTGCAAAGTTGAGGCTGTCACGTGAAGTGTCGAAGGCTCGCCGACAGGAGGGGTCACGGGACAGACCCAGGTGTCACGGGTTGCCTGACCGAGAACCGTTCGCGCGCTCGTACGCGCAGACACACGGACGCCACAGGCAGACACAGGGGGCGCGGCGCACGCATGCACGTGGACGCACACACGTATGCACACGCACACGCGCGCATGCACAAAGACAAAGATCCCCCGTATAGCCTCGACAGAATGTAGGGTCAAGTGCCGTTGGCGAGCACCTATGAAGGTCGACACGGCACACGAGGAGGTGGGTGACCAGCACCACGCCCGGCCGCCTTTGTCTCTCTCGTGGCAATGTTTACACACCGCACTAGGTATTAATTTGATGCTTTGTCGACGTAGGGGAGGCCCAGGACCGGTTTAGAAAATCGTCACGTGTTGTTGGCCGTGAGCGGGATTCGCACTCGGGTCGTCGGGTTTGTAGCCCAGCGCGCTAACCACCGCGCGACAACTTTGTGGCACGCACACGGACGCACATGCACGCACACGTGCTCGTGCCTGCAGGGTGCGGTTGATGGAGCGATAGATGTTTATTATTACAGCATAAAATTACCTAGTGAGAGGAGTCCCCAGCTCACAACGTGGCCCGGTTGAGCCTCCCAGATGTTAGGTGGCCTCAACCATCCCGTCCGCCCGTGTTTACTCGTGATTTTTAGATTGTATTTAACTTTCCTCAATTCGCGTGTTTGTCGCGACCCGGCGAGCTCGCCGGGTCATTTCTGCTGCAATAATAAACGTATTCGTCTATCTCTCGCCACCTCCTCGAGCAGCACAGGGCGAAGAACGAGGAGGTGCTGAAGGAGGCGGAGGAGAAGCTGAGGAGGGAGGCGGAGGAGCGGAGACTCCGCGATGACGTCCAGCACCGGCGGCACCGGGAGGAGTCGGCCCGCGCACGCGAGCAGGCACGCCGCCCACTCTCTCCCTCCACGGCGCTCGCGCCAGGATAGGTGCACCTTGAAGCCACGCCGAGCGATGTTGGGAGGTCGCACGGGGCAGACTCACGTGCTTTGGGATAGCGGATCGGAAGGACCGGCGGATGACTGGCTGGGGCACCACCTCTGCTCCCTTCCGTGCCAGATTGCTCAGTTTTAGCCACCCGGTGCTCTGCTCATTGTTGTGAGCGTCGCTCCTCTGCCCCTCTGCTGTTGTTGGAGGGCACCTGCCACCAGCTGCCCAGTAGCGTTCTTCATGAGCCTCCCTCCGATCTCGACACTCGGTTAAACTCGCTGGCAATCTTTGTGTGTGCCTGTATGTCCATGTCCGCTCAGATGCATGATTACAGGTGAGTTTGTTTAGCTGGGCGGCTAAAACGCAGTAAGTTGGCACAGCAGTAGGGAGCACAGGCGGTGCATCTGTCAGTCATCACAGTCAGGCGACCCATTACACCTGGGTGTGTCCCGTGACCTCCTGCCAGCAGCAAGCCTTGGACACTTAACGTGGGCTCAAGGTGCATATGTCCTGGCACAAGCGCCACGGTGACATCACCACCACACAGTGTCGAAAGGCGGATGTTGTTGTTCAGATATTTGCTCCGTTTGTCTATATCTGACAGACAATCACCTGTGATGGACTGGCGTCTCATCCTGGGTACAGTATAGCTCTGCCTTGCACCCTGTGTCTGCCGAGATGGGCTCCGGCTCACCGCTACCCTGTACAGGATTAAGCGGTTTCTGACACTGGATGGATGGATGGATACTCACGCCAATGAGAACAGTGACCAAAACGGGCTGGGGAGTTACATTACTGAAGGTAATGATATTTTGACCCCAGGGGTCGAAACCCGGTCTCACGTCGCCGTGTGTCCGTGCAGCCTCGCGGGGGTCAGCGCGTGACCGACTCTCCCCCCGTGCCGGCACTCATGAAGGAACGGAGGCACAGTGCTGAGAGGCGGGCCGCCACACCTCCCCCCGTACGTACACACACACGCACGAGCACACAGGCACGAGCCTACACACACATGTACAAAGGCAAAGATCCCCCCGTTATAGCCTAAACAGACTGTAGGGTCCAGTGCTGTTAGCGAGCACCCATGAAGAAGGCCAGCACAGCACACCGAGGGGGTGGGTGGCCAGCACCACGCCCGGCCGCCTTCGTCTGCGCGGTGGCATTATTTAGACACCGCACCAGGTACTCATTTGAGGAGTGAGTCGTCCTAAGGGAGGCTCAAGTCCGGTTCAGATAATGATCAACGGTGTTGGCCGTTACTCGAATTTTGCTTGGATCGCAAGTGTTCGCAGCGCAGTGCACTAACCGCTAGACTCGCTCTCCCGCTATACACACACACATAACACGCACGGACACGTAAACACAGACAATCACATACACGCGCCCTTACGGATGTGCACGCAGATAATTAATCTCGTGGCTAGAGCGAAATGTCCGCCCGAATGCTGTGACATTTTCCAGAAGAAGCTGATGGTGACAAGACAATGTGATGCGCAAATATCATTAGTGATGTATCGATAGCAACTAAACGCTAAGCGGGCGATGCACGTCATTGCGTTTTACGACAATATATTACAATTGGAAACGCCCCGCGTGGCATATTCAATATCGAAGAGAGGTGCGAGGAAAACCGCAGAGAGAGGGGGAGGGGGAAGGGGGAAGCAACCATGCGGTTAGCCGGCACCGACATTTACCAGACACTGCGTCCTATATATTATGATGGTATCGGCCAATTCATTAATGAGTGTTTTTTTTTTAGTTGTGGGAGACAGCCGGAGAACTCGGAGGAAACCCACACAGAACAAGGGGGAGAGAA
The DNA here is from genome assembly GCA_036362915.1 of Geotria australis. NCBI lineage: Eukaryota > Metazoa > Chordata > Hyperoartia > Petromyzontiformes > Geotriidae > Geotria > Geotria australis. The sequence continues at coordinate 26,553,585 of JAZEWU010000002.1, forward strand.
CACACAAACTCCACGTGGAGTTGGACCCGAGGCGGGAATCGAACCGCCTTGGGCAGGACCTTTTTTTACTGTGAGGCGCTGATGTTACCACTGCACCACCCTCCCCATTAGACTAGGTCTCTGAGCGTCACCGGCTCGGCACTGGCTCGTCACTGTGGCCTCTGAGCGGCGCCCTCACTCAGCCGCCCTCCTCTCGTCATAATACTAATAGTTTTACATGTATAATTTCGTGGTTGTTTAGGCTGCGTTTGACGACGCCCGGTCCCCGTTTCAGAAACATCTCAAGTACGAACGACCGGACACGGCTTCGAGCGTCGGTTCCACGCGGAGGCATCCGATAAGGGGTAAGCGTCGATGCCACGCAGGACTGTGTGTTTAACCGTGACGTCGTAACGCCGCTCGATGACACAGGAACGTCTCGCGGAGAATTATTATCGCTATAGCCGTGTCCAAACATCACATACAGGGCCCTGAATCACATATATATAATGGGGTAATTGTTTTTATGTATGTTCGCACTGATGATACTGGGTTTGAACCCTTCATAAGTGCACATTTTATCCGTACACCAACGCTTGCATGTGTTATTTCAGCTTAACTTAGTCATATTGATGACCCTTCAGAAACCTTCAGAGAGCCAACATCAATATATCCAAAAAAAGGCCGTCAGGAAGAAATCCAGATCAAATCCGTCACATCAGCAGAAAACGTCACCAACAAGAGACGTCAGTAGAGCGTGTCACGCTCATAGAACAAGCTGGCCCGTAGAGCGGGCACTCTGCTAGTGTACATAGTTGATCGATGCCGGTTGACAAGATGCGTTGGGCGCGCGGGGGCAGCGAAGCGCGTGACCCCCGCGGTGTCTCCCCGCCGGCAAGTGCTGGTGACCCACCTCCTCGTGGTGCCGTGTCGACCTTCATAGATGCTCGCTAACACGCACTTGCCCCTACAGTCTGTTAAGACTATACGTGGGGGGGATCTTTATCTGTCTGTCTCTCCCCGCCGGCTGGGCGCGCTTCCCCGTGGCGCCACGCACGTGCAGACGGCAAGGAGGGGATGCTGTCTGAGTTGTCCTACCTGCGGCAGCAGCTGCGCAGCGAGCGCCAGCAGCTGGAGGGGGAGCTGCGGGCCGCCGGGAGGGCTTCGCCCGAGGACCAGGCCTCGACGGCGCCACGAAGGTCAGAGCGGCGGCAGCCCCCGCGCGCGCCAACCGGCCTTCGGGAATAGCGACACGATTCGGAGATTCAAATAAATGCGGGGTCGTTAAATTAAGACGCCCGGGTTTGGATTTGCCCGTTTAGATACGGTGCGGCGGTCGGCGTGTCACGCGGCAACCCTGCAAAGGATCTCGCCAATCGGTTGCAGGCTGTTCTCTCGGCTCGGAGCTGATCCGCATCGTCGCCGTCTGGCGGTGCTTCTTATAAAATAAAATACGGCCGAGGCGGCCAGAAGCCGCCGTAAGGGCCAAGTTGTTTGCGACGATGGAGGTTTTCACAACCAGGCGTATGAGATTTGCTCTCCATGGTAGCGTTTCCGCGTGGAGCCGCGCCGCTGCCCCCGGGCAGCCCACCGCGTTGATGGCGTGTCGGTGGCGTGTCAACGGTGCTCGTGGTGCCGATCGCGCGGGTGCAGGCGGCGCGAGAGGGAGCGTCCCCGCTCGGCAGTGCGTGTCCTCCCGCCCTCGCCCGTGGAGGAGCTCAACTTCCAGAATCTGCGCGACTTCCACGACCTTAAGTACCGCGGTGAGCGGGCGGATGTACGCGGTGGCGGGGGGTGGTTGGTTGTAACGGCCTCGTCCGACACCCGGAGCCAGTGCGAACAAACAGCAATCGCGCCCCGAATGTTCGAAACCTCAAGACAACGAGGATTTGTTCCCAAGGCGAACCTTTCATCGTTAGGGTTTGGGTTGCGGTCAGGGCTTCGTTTCTAACTTGGTAATGCTGCTAGGCTGCCCTGGACATACCGGGGTTAACCTGTGGAACACCAGTGTGTATCTGTGGCCTCACAATAACATGGAATCGCTTTACACTACGCGATCTGGAAGAACATTAGTGTCCCATTACGATCACCTTTCACGTTTACAATACGTGTTACGATTTGGCTGCGCATGAGCGTGGGTGGCGCAGCAGCCAACCGGCGATGCAAACGTGCGCCGCTCGAGATCGAATCCCGCTCACGGCCAATACCATTGACGATTTTCCGAACCGGTCCTGGGCCTCTCCTGGGTCGACTCAGCCTCAAACGAGTGCCTAGTGCTGTGTGCAAAACATTGCCACTAGGGAGACAAAGGCGGCCGGGCGTGGTGCTGGCCACCCACCCCACCACGTGCCGTGTCGGCCTTAATAATAATAATATTACATTTTTAACGTGCACATATTCATTCGCTGTCGAAGGCACTCATTTGACGAGAGAACGACTCAGTGGCGCCAGGAAAGCGCAGAGAGGTGGAGGAGACAGCCAGGCGGTTTGCTCGCTAACGGCACTCGACCCTACAGTCTGTTAAGGCTATATACGGGGGGGGGATCTTTGTCTTTGGCGTGCAGTGGAGTCTCCGTCGCGCGCCACCCTGCGCCGTCTCTTCCCCGAGCCGGCCACGGACGCCGCGGCGCTGGAGCTGCAGCAGACGACGCTGCTCGGGGAGCAGCAGCGCAAGCTGCACGCGCTGCAGGCGCAGCTGCACGGTGCGCACCCGCGACGCGCACCGTTCCCACGCGTGTCCGAGCGTGGTTCACACACGTGCGGTCTGTGTGTGTGAGAGAGTGTGGCCGGGCGTGGTGCTAGTCACCCACTTCCTTGTGTTGCCGTGTCAAGCTTTGTAGGTGCTCGCTAACGGCACTTGACCCGACAGTCTGTTAAGGCTATATACGGGGGATCTTTGTATTTGTACGTATGTGTGGCCGGCAAAACGCTGAGGTGCCGGTCGGGAACGCTGAGGTGGCTGTTATAGGCCATCGCAGCGGCCAAGCACCTGCCTGGGTATTTTAAAACACCAGACACTCGACCATCCCAGCTCTCCAGGAGTGATGGGGTAGTTGTGGAGAGAGTGGAGAAGTTCCCATATCTAGGCAGTGTGCTTACGGCTGGCTCCAGTTTAGCCGCGGAGGTCTCGCTCCGAATCAGTCGAGCGGCTTTGTAATTCCATCGGT
>JAZEWU010000002.1:26581672-26593485 GCA_036362915.1 Geotria australis
ACCGTGCATCGTGTCTCCGGGGCCGTTCGGGGAACCATGAGGAATTTAAGCACGTTGTGCTTTACTAAATTCGATTATCATTCCATCATCATCATCATTGTCAGATGCAGCTTCATCCTGGACAGGGTTGCGGTGAGCCAGAGCCTATCCCGGCAGGAACAGGGCGCAAGAAAGCGCTATACCCAGGATGGAACCCCAGTCCATCACAGGGTACCGGGGGACAATTTAGTCCGCAGGCCAATTAACCTATGCAGCAGCATGTATTTGGATTGTGGGAAGAAACCGGAGTGCCCGGCGAAAACCCACGCGGACACGGGGGAGAACATGCAACCTCCATACAGAAAGGCACCCGAGCCGGGATTCGAGCCCGGCAGGGCTACTCACCGTGCCACCGTGCCGCCCTATCATCAGTACAGTACCCGCTTAATTCTGCGCAAGGGTTGCAGGGGGACCGCAGCCTATCTCGGCAGACACAGGGCGCGAGGCAGGGCTATACCCAGAATGGGACGCCAGTCCATCACATGGCACTGGATGGCGTGGTGATTGCTGTGGTACGGTAGAGCGTCGCACCTCCTCCAGCGGGTGGTACACGTTGTAGTTGTAACCTCCCGCATTCCTCCTCGATCGGGTTGAGCTCTTGCGTTGAGCATCGATCACCTTCTGAACGTCGTCCATCAGAACCCTGACAATCGACATCCAACATAAATTAATTGCTTCAATGAATTATAGCCAATCCAGAGTGGAGAGTCTTTTTGTATGGCTCTGTATGTGCTGTATATCAGTGGACTCCAACCAGTCGATCCGTATGGACAGGTCGATTGCAGTCTTGAACTATGTTTCTTAACGTACTAATTTAGGCTTTCACGGCTCGATTCATGATGGTTGCTCTTCAGAGCTGTTCTTTCGGGATAGCCGTGTCGAGCGATCTCCCTCTCTCCCTCGCGATGTTTCACCTACCACGTTGGATGCATCGTCAAGTCGACGCCCTGAAGAGCAACCGTCAATCTTTCTTAGCATTTAAAAAATAGAGACAAAGCGAGAAAAGCCGAGATTCCGTACCGTGGTTCTGTTGAAACCCGTGGCGGCCGTGGGTCGCAAATGCAAGCTGCTGGAGATAGTTAGCAACACTCATAGATAATGTGCAGCACGCACAGATAGTGTGCAGCACTCATAGTGTGCACTGAGAATAGGTGAGTGTTCTTCTTCTTTGCGATTCTTCGAAGCACGATGGTCAGCCTCTGGACAGCATAGCATAGCGTTCCTTTTTTGTGTTTTAGTAGTGTAGGATTTTTAAGGGCAGATCTTGTATTGCGTATAGAATCTAAAAGTGATCTTATACTTAAAAAGGTTGGATACAACCGCTGCACGTATACTTCGAATTTCTTTCGAATCCTCTGCTCTCGCTGCGGGAACCCGTGACCGACGTTGCGCGCGGCACCCACGTGTGGGAGACGTTGGCGTGCGACAGGAAGGCCCTGATGTCCCGCGGCCCCCGAGAGGCCCCGCGGCCGCTCGGCCCCCCGTCGCCGTGACGCCCGCCACGGCCGGGCACGCGGAGGTCGGCGGGGGCGCCCGGCCGGATGAGGTCGCCGCTGCTCGGGTGCCACAGGTCCAGCTGCGAACGTCGTGAGTCCATCGTGAGCGGTTCGCTGTCGGCGCGGCACGGTCGAGTGGCGGGGTGCGCGCACGCCCTCGCAGAAGCATGGGTTTAGCTCCTTGTCACGCCTGCCTCTGGCAATTAGTATCCGAGCCCCCAACTATGAACATTAACCTGACCTGGACCGACCCCGTCGGTTGACCCAGCCTACCCGGGGTCCTGGGAAGGTAGTCGGGTGGCCGACGAGACTCATTGCGGCGGGAGAGGACTCGGTCGGGATTGCTGACTCCCTAAATTTGACTCCAGTTTGACACTCATTAATTATTTGGCCGATAACATCATAATATATAGGAAGCAGTGTGTGGCAATATGGCGCCGGCGAAACCGCCTGGCTGCCTCCTCCGCCTCTGCGCTTCCCTCGCGCCTCTGAGTCGTTCTCTCGTCGAATGAGTACCTCCGACAGTGAATGAATATGTGCGCGTTATAAATGTTAAATTATTATTATTAGAGGCATGATGATCCTTCCTTGATAATGCCTCCACAACAGTGGGAGGCGAAACGTCGCGAAGGAGAGAGGACAAGCGCTCGACACGGCTACGCCGAAACAGCAGCTCTTTGAGAGGCATTCTCATACATGGAACCGTGAAAACCCCCACATGAACACAGAGCGCGAGAGGCCGTGTGTGCCGGTTGCAGTCCATGTGGTTCGGTCATAACACACAGCATGACAGAGGGCAGGAAGGTTTGAATTGCGACCCCTGAACAATTACATGCCCTGCAGATAATTCCCCACACATGTGGCTCCCCCTGCGACGGGGATCCGCCCGGGGACCAGGTGCGAGCAGTCACGAACCCTCGCTCCTCGCCATTCGTGGAAACCGCTCGACGCGAACCTCAGCCTCTCTCTCTCGCGATGCCGGCGGCTCCTGATTGAGCGTCGCGTCCTCGTTCGTTACCTGTCCGCGTGATGCCGCGATTAGAGCGCTCCGCTGGCAAATCGTCCCCCGAGATTGTTTACAGGCAGGGGCGGTGTTAGTGAGTATGGGGCCCCAGGCTAAATTCAATGATTCTCCCCACCACACGAGATAAAAATCAATTAATTCTTCCGATGAATATTGCGAAAATGCACTTGAATTTTTAATCTTACGCGTAACGGATGCATTTTTACAAAGCACCATGCGGTTAATAAGCATAATTGTAGTCGTGACTATTGTGACATTGTCTGCATGGAGAAAGTAGATTGGCCAAACGGCTTGGCATGGCCCACCGCACCCCTCCATGTGAGGGGGGGGCAGCCACGATACTGGGGTGGGCGCACCACCAAATGTCCCTTAAGACCCCCACGTTTACTCCATAGACCGTTCCTCCCCACACACAACGCCCCCTCCTCCACCGTTCCGTCTGAGTCTGTAGCTGGACCTGCTCTATCGAGGGAATTGTTCTGAGTAGAGCCGTGGCATTACGATAAACCAGTAGAGACGAGCACCGCTCAATATCAATTATATTACAGACACACAGCAAGCAGTGTGCAGTATCAGTTCATTTGTGAGCCTATGAAGACAATCACGGCACATTGATTGAGCATTGAGATCAGTAACGTGCGGGAGTGAGACGGTGGAGCGAGGAGGCCTTTATCGAACAGTAGATGGGCCATGATGGATGATGTAATCCCCCGTATTAGCCAAGGATGCAAATTCCATAATCCTGTGATTCACGTGGATAACCCGGTTGTTGGTGATGATGATTACATTCAAAACACAAGTGCTCCGAGCAAGCACCTGATAACATACAGGCAAAGATCCCCCGTATAGACTGTAACAGACTGTAGGGTCAGGTGCTGCTAGCGAGCACCTATTAAGGCCAGCACCAGAGGGTGGGTGGCCAGCACCATGCCCGGCCGCCTTTGTCTCCTTGGTGGCGATGTTTTATACACCGCACCATTTGAGGCTAGGGAAGTCCCAGGACCCGTTCATAAAATACTGTAGTCACTGGTGTTGGCCGTGAGCGGGATTCGAACTCAGGTCTTCGGATTCGTCGTGCACTGCGCTACACTACCGCTCCCCACTACATACAGGCACACGTACACAGTAACAGATCACACAAACACACAACATTGATGCGAATCTCATCCAGCAGTAGACCGGCTGATACTGCTGATGTGGACGATGACCATTACCTTGGCATGTCGTGCGAGCGTGCGTACCATCTCCGCCTGCCTCGCGTCGGCTGGGATGACGCGCAGGAGCTGCTGCCTGTGACAGACACGAGGCGTCACTCTCCGCGTCCGCACCTCCAATCACGGGCGCTCTTAACCATTCTGCGGCCCCAGGCAAAATTCAATGATGAGCACTCCCACCCTCCACGCCGATTACAAAGCACTGAATTCTAACAGTGAATGTCGTAATAATGGGACTTCAATTTTGCATGTTAGATTTTTGTTAACGGCAGGGCGCCAAGCAGTAAAACAAGTAATTTTCTGTACATGATTAAACAACTGTTGTGGAATTGTATGCCGAGCATCGCAGCAACCCTCCCCCCACACACGTGCAGGATGACGGCCAGGATAAACGGGCATCACGGGGTGGCCACGCGGCTCCATACTTTCGTGCCACGTCCCATGCACGACTTACACGTTGCTTACCCTCTACTGCCAATGCGGTTGCAAGCAGGGCCGGTTTTGGTTTATTCTGGGGCCCCAGTAAACATGACGAGGCCCCCCCCCACATTGATTAAAAAGGACTGACTTGACCGTCAATCGGCCAAACGGGGGGCGGGCGGGCTGCAATTACCTGGGTTGCCCCATGGTTAAGACCGCTCGTACGTCCCATTCAACCCCGCTCGCAGCCCAGTGAAAGAGAGCGCACAGAAGCCGCAATAATTAGGTGGCACGGATCCCCTTGCCTGGCGCCACAAAGCTCGCCGCTCAATAACCGCGTTGATCCTGCGCGCAGGTGGAAGCCCCGATTGGGAACAGCTCCCCCCTTATGCAAAGGAGACCAGGGGTAATCATCGTCATTATCAGTCCCCGGCGGTGGTCTTGGCTGGCGGTCCCTGGTGGCCTAAAGCGCGGCCCCCGATGTGCGGCCCCCGATGTGCGGCCCTCGTCGTGAAAATACCCCATCATCATAATCCGCAATGAAATGCTGTCAAATTGACCCAGGCGAAGCATAAAAGTGGCGTAACTACATCGTAACCCGAAACGCGATCGGAGAGCTGAGCAACACGTCGGCAAAATCCCCACGCAGCGGCGGCAGCAGCACGAACCCAAATGCACTCGCGCGCTCTCTCTCTCAAGCACTCCATCTAAATCCATCTGGCAGTTTCCTGACCGGAGCGATCAACTCACAAATCAGAAAAAGTTCGTGAGGTCAAATCACGGGTAGCGCGGTGGTGGTTTCCCAAGGGAGGAGTGGCCGGCCCCCGTCATGGGAATATGGAATTCCAAGGCCGCCGAGAGAGATAAACACAGCTCGACGCCTGTTTGAGTGCTGAGACATCCCGGCTCCGTGATTCGCATCCCACGAGCCACGAGTTGTTGTCGTCTGAGTGAAGCGTTGGCAGGGTGGCACGGTGGCGCGGTGAGTAGCGCTGCCGTCTCAAAGCGAGAAGGCTCCGGGTTCGAAACCCGGCTAGGCGGTCTTTCTGTGTGGAGTTCGCGTGTTCTCCAACGTGTCCGCGTGGGTTTTCGCCAGGCACTCCGGTTTCCTCCCACAGTTCAAAGACATGCTCCTGCATAGGTTCATTGACATACGGACTAAATTCCCGCCCAGTGCCCGGTGATGGACTGGCATCCCATCCTGGGTATAGCCCCTGCCTTACACCATGTGTCTGTCGGGATTGGCTCCTGCTCACCGTGACCCTGTACAGGATTAAGCGGTTTCTGACAGTGGATGGACGGATGCTCACGCGGCGTGTCGGCGGCGGCGTGTCGCAGTGCGAGGCGTGCTGGCCACTCACCCGGCGTAGCGAGAGCCATAGCCGTGCCTCCAACCCGGTGGCTCCAGGTTCACGTCCACGGCCAGGCTGAGCAGGATGGCGACGTTGGTGAGAAATGCGTGAGCGTGAATCTTGACAGAAAATACCATCATCGGCGAATGAAGGGTTTGCAGCAGGTGTGCGTGGTGTTTACGTGCGCGCGTGTTTTACTATGTCTACCGTACACGGACAGACTCGTACGTACGACAGACCCTCGTTCTAAGTTATGAGTGTCCTTTAACTCTGCGTAGCATACGCAGACACAACTACGTGCAACAGATCCTGGTTATCGTGGTGTGTTTTTTACGCTGCCATACGCGAACACACTCGTACAAACAACAGCAGACGCTGGTTCTAGTGACGAGTGTCTCCAATCCGTGTACCAGCGCAGACACACAAGTACCAAACAACAGACCCTGGTTCTAGCGGTGTGTAATTATGTACGTCCCCGCTGATGGACTTTTTCCCGGATAAGTCATTGAAACTGAGAAAAGCCGTGCTGCTCCATGGAGAGGCTGCAGAGAGGGGGAGCGGAGTCTAGCAGTGAGCGAGGCAGTTGTCTGGGTGTGGGAGGTTGCTGGGTGGATGTGAGGGGAGGGAGGGGGAGGGTGGCGGGAGGAAAGGCAGCGGAGGGAGGGAGCAAAGGCAGAGTCAATGTGTCTGCGACTATTGGCTTCCTGTGCCTTGTGATGTGAGTGTGGGGAGGGGTGTGTGTATGTGTGTGTATGACATCTGTAGCACGTCCATGTGTGTGTGTACATATGTATGCGTTCACATATGTGGACAGTGTGTGTGTGTATATATAGTATGTGTACATTGTGGCGAGCGGTCATGTAACAGCGCGCTGCGCTATGAGCCCGGCGTCCGGAGTTCGATTTCCGTTCACGGCCACCAACAAGAGTGACGATTTTCCGAACTGGTCCTGAGCCTCTCCTAGATCGACTCAGCTTCAAATAAGAACCTGGTGCGGTGTGTAAACCTCTCCATTAAGAAGAGAAAAGGCGGCCGAAGGTGGTGTTGGCCATCCATCCCTCTCGTGTGCCGTGCAGGCCTTCAGAGGTCCTCGGAATTATTGGACATTCTTGTTTTGTGCAATACTGTCCGTTACTGTTTACTTTATGATTATGGCTAATGTTCCATCCTTGCAACAATGTAATGCTGTAAATTCATTGTATTATCTTCTGATTTTATATATTCCTTATGTTGGTAATTCGTACTTTTTTTGTATCGCATAAATGCCGCTTATAGAACTCGCAAGCGTACTGTGTATTTAGATAGAAAACATTTATCTGTAACATCCATCTGTCGATAACTATCTATCGCTAACAGCGCTTGCTCTAACACCCTGTTAAAGCTATACGGGTGAATATTATTATTTGAATGAGCACGTATGTCGTGTTACACTGTGTATAATTCATGTACCGCGGTATTACATTATTCACATTTCAGTGACCTCTTCACGAATGCATAGGACCTGGGCTCAATTTCCCACTGGGATATGTTGCGGATTGCTGGTAACCTAGAGATGGTGTCAATGTGGTGTTCCGGGAACCAATCAGGAAACACACGGCTGAGATTAAGCCCCGCATACATTTCCTCCAAACCGCACTCCCACAGGCTGTATGTGAATCTATAGATCTCTATACGAGTCGAAGGGTCTCTATGTGAGTCTATGGTTCTGTATGTCAATCTATAGATCTCTGTGTGATTCTGAGTCTGTATGAGAATTGCTCTTAAGAGCTGCTCTTTTGGGATAGCCATGTCTCATCTACGACGTTTCACTTCCCACGTTCAAGGCGTTATCAGGCTTCAGAAGCCTGATGATGATGCTTTTGACTCCCGATGATGCCTCCAAAGTGGGAGGTGAAACGTCGTGAAGGAGATAATATGCATGCTCCACATGGCTATCCAGAAATAACAGCTCTTGATGACAATTGTCATCCGTTAATAATCACAGCTAATCACTCTGCTGAGTTGAAAGTCAAATCAGAGCGTGTCTCTGAACAGACGATCGCGGTGTGGCACTCTTCTCCATTAGTGGCCCTCAACCAGTCATGGCAATTCCACATTCCTCATAGGACAACCACGGATGACTTGCTTACAAAGTGGCACTTATTATGTTAAGCCCAAAGGGAGGGAAGATTCATGATGATGAGCTGAGTTGGCTCCCTGGTCAGGATTTGAACTGATCAGGTTTTGCTGTGAGACCTCAGCATTTCGCAGTCGGGCCTCACAGACTGCGCTATGGTGACGATACAATCCATAGTTAATAGAGCAAGTGTTATATTTAGTATGGCCGAACTGACGGTATCGAGTTTGAATCCTTAGCGGAAATATTTTGCACAACACCAAGCCTCTTGTGTCTTATTTCAACGTTACTTCCCACTTAACGATTATTCTTATAAAACAGCAGACGGCCGGCAGCAATATTCCCAAAAAGGCCATCAGGAAGTAATCCAGGTCAAAGCAGACGTGTCAGCAGCAACACAAGTCATCAACAAGAGAGGTCAGAAAAACGTGTTAAACACGTGTAAAGAAGATTGCCCGTATGGCGGGTACTCTGCTCGTAAAACCAAAGGCGTTTTAACAAACACACATCATCTGCCACCGAGTCGGGGCGCGGGGCGAGGGGGGCACGAGGGAGGGAGGCGCGCGGCGTGTGACACATTCTTGCCACGTGTTCCTTTTGGCAATTACGCGCGCACACTAACGCGCCAAAGTCTTCACAGGATACTTTACCCGGGAACGCGTGGCTCCTGTATCGGGTTGTTTGGCCAGTCCCTCTAATTCCCTGCTTACTAATGAGTAGCGCCGTGGTCGTATTAAGACTTGCTGGGGATATCCAACAGCGGCACATATAGTAAGTGGTGCAGGCTGGTGCAGATGTCTTGTCACCCCCATTTTATTCTCGACAGCAGTGGTTCCTAACCTGGGGTGTGGGCACCCCCTGGGGTGCGAGATGCCCTTTCTAGGGGTGCGAGACATGCCATATGTTTGAATTTATTGCATTATATATGTATTGTATGTGATGGACTGGCGTCCCGTCCAGGGTGTAGCCCTGCCTTGCGTTCTGTGTCTGTCGGGATAGGCTCCGGCTTACCGTGACCCTGTATGGCATTAAGCGGTTTCTGACGATGATGATAATATTGTGTTATATATATTTATTAATAAGTGGGCTGAGACAATTTTTTGATAAACCAAAGAGGCGCAGGATGCAGTAAAGGTTAACAACCACTACTCTGAAACGTACATTTTTGTGTAGCAATCGGTGCGTAATGTGATCTAAGCAATCTTAAAATGGCACGCATATACGCTCTATTAATCTGAAATAAATAATGAGGGTTATTTAAAACATAGATTAATGAGCAATAAAAAAATGCTAAGGGTCAATTAAATGCGGGTCACAAGACATGTGGACCACCCTGGACACTCGTACCGGAACCACGTTGTTGGAAGTCAGCAGCGACTGTCCCCCTGGGTGGACCGGCCGCCACGCTAGTTCTGGACAATATCAGCAGCGGATCCTTGGAGCGAGGAGACGTTCTGACTAGGGCGGTGCGGTGACGCGGTGGGTTGCGCTGCCGCCTCACAGCAAGAACTCCAGGGTTTTATTCCCGGCTCGGGTGCCTTTCTGTGTGGAGTTTTGCATGTTTTGCCGGTGTCTGCGTGAGTCATTGCCGTGTACCCAGGGTTCCTCCCACAGTCCAAAGACATGCTGCTGCCTCGGTTGATTGACCTGCTGACAAAATTGTCCATGATGCCCTGGGATGGAGCGGCGTCACATCCTGGGTATAGCCCTGCATTGCGCCCTGTGTCTGCTGGGATAATCCCCGGCTCACCGCGACCGTCTACAGGATTAAACGGGCACTAGTCATGAACGAATTAACACTGACTTACGACTTCAATGCGTGACTTATTGAGCATTGTAGAACAAGACCAGAGTGCACGGAGAAAATCTAACGTAAATTAAGGAGGCGACGCTCAAAATGCCTACTGCCATCTCGTGGCCACCTCGCACCCTCGCAGATTGAGTATCTCACAGTCCACGAGGATCTCTGAGTGATCCACCAACCCCCGGGTCCAGCGTGCCGGATCATCAGCCTTAATCGCCCCGTCCCCACCCCCCCATGCTAACATCACCACATGACATTACAGTATGACGAAACCACTGCGTACAGATTGTCCTGCTCGGGTTACCACACTGTGGCGTGTACACAGGAATGATCCGTTATAGATTTTCATTAATAGAATAATTGCGGAGTGTACACGTCTTCCACCAATCTCAAGCCTTACACCATACGCATTGCATCCGTGAACACGCTCTGTAAGACACGGTGATATCGCTGTAAAATATCTATAAATGTCTCCGTCGTAAAGCACGTTTGATAAAATAAAAAATGTCACAGTGTGCTATTATTATCAAACGTGTCGTTCAACTCGTGAGTACGGCTGGGGAGGGCTTCATCCAACAGTGGATGGACCACGGCTCATGATGATGAACGGAGGATCAATGCGGGGGTTGAATCGTAATCTTCGTTTCGATCTCTCCCTGCTGGTTAATGCCCAGCCACTGTGTCTGCAGCAAACCCACGCAGCAATCCGACACGAGTATGATTGCCCATTACATCATTAGCGGTGTAATTGTCTAATATTGTTAATGCAGACCCTGCCTCCGGGGGGCAGCGGCCTACTCTTGCGAATGACGCCACGGGATTCTCTCTAAAGTCTCGCTGTGAGTGAAGCAGACGGCGCGAAGTAGTCTCATGCTTAATACACACCGACGTATTAACCAGGGCGGCCGCTGGATTTCGACCGTGAACCTCTGCAGCGAGCGGCGAGCGCGCTGCCACTGAGTAACGTCACCGCCCCGCGCGTGTACACGCATGTCGGCGTGTATTTGTCATCGCACGGGGTGCGTATCGGTGCGTGGCTGCGTGCGTGGCTGCGTGCGACAGGGTTGTGTCACGCGTCACACCCAGGGGACCATCACATCCGCGCGAGATTCCTCAGTCGCCATGTGCAGGACACTCTTCTCACACTCACACACAAAGCCAAAGAGCCCCCGTATAGTCTTAACATGATGATGGGGCAAGTGTGGCTTGCGAGCACCTATAACAGGCCGGCAACTGCGCACGAATGGTGGATTGCCAACAACCACGCCGGGACGCAGGTCTCCCCAGTGTTAATGTTTACACATCGCCCGGGCACTCGTGTAAGGCTGAGTCGACCTAGGGGAGCCCCAGCACTGGTTCACAGACAGTAATCGTCACTGCTGTTGGTCGTGAGCGGGAATCGAACTCAGGCAGCTGGGTTTATAGAACAGCGTACTAACTAACTACTGCGCCATCATGAACACACTGACACACATACATTCAGAAGCACACACACACAGAAACACACAAACTCACCCTCTCTCACGCTAACGCCACTAAAGGCTCTCTTTCACTCAGCCGCATTTACACCCCGGGCTGCCAGGACTTGAGGCCATCCTGGGAATATGTCTTGCACCACGAATTTTCAATGCAAATGCAAACGCCTCTGCCACATCGTGCGTGCAGCGCGGCTAGAATTGCAATCATAATAAACTGATGCGTCTTTGACGCACGAATCTTCGCTTTTACAGAGATACGTTTCAGCTCCACAAAATTCCACCATCTGCCTTCCAAATTACCTATTGGTCAGTGTCAACACAGATATATATTTCTGCAAATTCAAATTGTTTTTACATTCACAGATGCCAACTTTCAACGCATGGGTTTTTGGCCCTCAAAATTCCCCGTTCGTTCCGAGTCACCTGTGCCAGGTATCCAATTTGCCTTCACCAGGTATCTACTGAGGAGGGCAAAGAGCACAGGCTATCGCTCTTGAGCTAGACGATTGTCAATTTTATTTATGTTGTTAAGTCACTGGTGTTAAGTCACTGGTTGTTAAGTCACTGGAAGAACTGGGAACGTTGCCAGAATGGTATTAAAATTGGGATGCAAATAATAATAATGATAGCGTTTTATATAGCGCCTTTCACCCGAGGGTCACAAAGCGCTGCACAAGGACCGCGAAGAGAACGGCATGTCAACAATGAAACTTAAATAAAAAAAAACAAAGGAACAAACTAATTTAAATGTTTCAGGCTGCTTCGAATATACTGAAAGGTCGGAAAACTGGCAATCTTAAGAACGGTAAAAATCTGCCAGCGTCCCCTAAGATGACCGTCACTTCCTTAAAGACAAACACGGAGGGAGAC
>JAZEWU010000002.1:26604283-26615046 GCA_036362915.1 Geotria australis
CCCCCGTGGGTTTGCTCCATGGTTAAGAGCGCTCGTGGATGCGGGGATACTAACACTCGCACACGCCCTTGGCAGTCGAAGGGGCCATGAGGCAAACGAGGCCGTGGCTCTGGTCGCACATGGCGTGCTGACTGCACGGCTGCCCTCGCTGCTTCAGGATCTTGGGGCACACGGTGCAGCAGCCGCCGCACTTGTCGGGCACGGGAGGCTCGCCCCCGGGGCACCGCAGCGGGGTGCCTCCAGGGCGGCAGCGGCACGGGGACCGGCAGCCCGCCTGCCGCATCGGACTCGCCTCCGCCGCAGGCTGCTGCTCCTGCACAGACGGGACGAGCGGTCACTCCCGCTGCACGACAACCGACTCAATACGGCTGTTAGAGAGAGACTGTGTGTAGGTGGCGTGAGGTTGGGGCACGGTGGCGTAGCAGGTGGCGCTGCTGCCTTCCAGCTAGAAGGTCCATCCATCCTTTGTCAGAATCCGCTTAATCCTGTACAGGATCGCGGAGAGCCGGAGCCTATCCCGGCAGACACAGGGCGCAATGCAAGGCTATACCCAGGATGGGACGCCGGTCCATCACGGGGCACAGGGGAGAATTTAGTCCGCAGGCCAATTAACGTATGCAGCAGGATGTCTTTGGACTGTGGGCGGAAACCGGAGTTCCCCGGGAAACCCCACGCGGACACGGGAGGAACAAGCAAACTCCACACAGCAAGGCCCCCAGGCCGGGATTCGAACCCGGGAATTCTTGCTGTAAGGCGGCAGTGCTACTCAGTGTGCCACCGTGCCACCCTATAGTTACAGATAGAGATGTTTATTATTACAGCTGAAAAATACCCAGTGAGCTAGCAAGCCCATTGCGCGATTTCCACGACACAACAAACACGCGAATCGACAAAATAAATAAAAATCTAAAAATAACAAATTAACCAACCAAAAATACAATTACAATTTACACACAGCATTGCACATAATGGGAATATTTCATTTTAGTTATGGGAGGAAACCGGCGAACCCAGAGGAAACCCACGCACAACAGGGGGTCGAACACACAAACTCTACACAGAAAGAGGCACCCGAGGCGGTAATCGAACCGCTTCGGGCAGGAGCTCCTTTCCGGGAGGCGCGAATGTTTCCACTACTCCACTTGCCGAATGAGAAAACCCCCCACGTATATTCATCGTCGTATTGGCCGGCTCACTGCCCTGTCTGACCCGTCCCGTACACACAACATCTGGCCCACGCGCCAACACTCGCTCTCCCATTCACACACCGAGGTTAACGCGAGCCGCCCTGTCGGCGGGGAGTAAAGGGGACCCACTGATGAGTTAATGTAGCTGCAGGAGGTTTCGGGGTAGGGAGGGCGGCGTGGAGGGAGGGCGGCGGACCGCTAATGGCTTAGCGGCGTGCAGGAGATTGCGGGGAGGGAGTTGCCACATTCACCGAATTCCAGACTGGGTTTAATGTTGTTGGCAACTGAAAGTAATTAAGCGCGGGGTTTCACTGAGCCAGTGTGAGCGAAATTCAACGGTTCGATTCTACGCTGTGGCGGATGTGGATCGTCCGTTAACCGTGTCACCTCCCGGGTCACGGGGCCCACGCGGGCGCGGCACTGGCCGCAGGCGTAACAACAAATAACCAACACGAGACAAGGCTGTTGATGTAGGGTTGCACGGCTCTATGTGTGAGAGAAGGAACGCTCGACACGGCTGTCTCGAAAGAGCAGCTCTTAAGAGCGATTCTCATACAAGATAAAGAGTTCGAGCGTCGCTTGGCTCACGTGAGTATACGGCACAGTGCGAACGTTTAATGGTCCCCTTGAGCCAGTGGTTTAAATTCCACATTTCCGTGCCAAGGACGGGTAGTGTAATATAACAACCGCAGCCCTAATAGGCGGGATTCAAACCATGTTTTTATTGCCACCGTAACAGTCGAATCGATGGCTTATCCTTAGGATGGCATTCCGACCCGTTGAGACGCGTCACGATGACCCATCGCGTCTCTCGCACGTGCAAACCTGGGTTACATCGGGCCACTCGCAACACGAGCAGAACGCCTCGCCACAATCCGCACGCAGCGAACCGTGTGGTTACTCTGAACAATAACAAGGCACAGATCTCTGACAAAACATATTTGTTGTAATTATAGTTTTTGTTCCAGATCTGTGCCTTGTTATTGTCCCGCCCCCCCGACCCCCAGCTTACCTTAACGTGTAAATATTTTTAAAATGTTAGTATTTTTGACCGATGGCCGGCCGCTTGGCCGAGCGAGGTTCGGTATACAGACAATTCCACAATAATTTAACAATGCATTAGTGATGTAACCAAGAACGCGTGTTTACTGCACGGTGCTCCGTTAAAATACATCGATTACATCTAAGATTCAAATGGGAGTCCATTATTGCGACGTTCAATGGCAGGATTCATTGCTTTGTAATCAGTGGGGCGGGTGGGGGCGAGCGTCATCATTGAATTTTGCCAGGGGCCCCACAATCACTGACAGGGGCCGTAGCCGGACGGGAGGCAGGAAAACACGGGGACCAGGTTGTTTTGCCGCAGCTGTTGCCCCGAGACGGGAGAAAGGGCGCTTTCACGGTAAATAACGGTTACCCAACGTCACCCGTTCGCGGAGTCCTGCTCCTTTCGGGATAGCCGCGTCGAGCTCGACACGGCTATCCCGAAAGAGCAGCTATCGAGAGCACTCCTCACAACAACAAACCCACGTAAATATACTGATGCATGTTCGTCACAGCTCGATGTGTGATGAGCATGGCTCTCCATAGCTGTTTTTTCGGGATAGCCGTGTCGAGCGTTCCTGCTCCGTCCTTGGCGACCTTTCGCCTCCCACGGTCCCAGCCCTGCACCAGTTCTGGGTGAGCATTAGCGACCCACCGCCGGTTACATAATCGCCGGAGCGCTGCCCCGCCCAGATGTTCTGGGCCGGAGCCAAGGCCAGGAACGGGTTCGAGTCGCGGGTCCCCGTCCGCTCACGGAGGGCGAGGCTGCGCTCGGTGAGAGGAAACTCCACGTTCCCATGGCACAGGCCAGTCTTGTCTCTAAACGCGCCGCACACAGTTGGTTTCTCTGCACCGCTCTGTGCCGCCTCGCCAGGTGGTGCGCGATTTATCCACCCCTGAGGGGTGATGGTGGTGATGGTAAATAATGGTGATGTGGGTGGTCAGTATGTAGTTTGACAGTGACGCTGATAATTATTATAAGTCATTTTTCCAATAAATAAAATTTTAATAGCGGTGATGATTATTGGGTAATAGTGTTAATGATGATGATATCGCATGTATGGCGTTAGCGGTGATGCTGCTGCTGATTATTATTTTTTTCATTTATCTCGGGGAAAAAATCGCTGTATCTCAAGAGTTCTTCTCAAGAGGGTCACGTATTGGCACGTGTGGCCACATCAATGGTGAATGAGTGCTGCGCTGCACGGCGGTGATCGGAATGATCGCAGTGTTGATAATGATGATGATTGTGATGATCGCGGTGGATTAATGGCGGCGCAGTGTACTCAATGACAAGTCCTATTGCTTCGGTGATGATTCTGATGATTCCACCCGAGGGTGATTGCAGTCGGGATGAGTTACGGGACCGAGCCGCGTGCCCTGATCTCACCCCCGCACCCTTCCCACCCCCGACACATAGGACTCGTATTGCCGGCAGCGAGCGGGCACCGCAGACTCCCGGACAAACACAAAGATCACCCCGCAGCCCCACGCCCGGCCACCTTTGTCTCCCCAGTGGCGACGCACACCTACACACGCGCGCGCGCGCCGTCTCACCAGCAGAGCGAGCAGAGCCAGGAGCGCTGCTGTGAGAGCAGCCGCCAGATGAAGGGACGCCATCGCTCGCTCGCAAGCTGATGCTGCTGCGCTTACCACTGCCACGCTTACCGCTACCGCGCTTACAACTCTTCTTGCTCCTGCACTCGGCACGGCGGCACTTCACCTCGCCGCAGCCCTGTCTCCCGAGACGCGCACACCGCAGTCACGGCACTCTCTCTGGCTTGCTCGCCGCCCCTGTGCTGTGTATATATATAGAAGTCTAAAGTTAACCGCTGCCAAGCTTGTTTAGAGTAGGTGCCGTGTGTTGGGGGCTTTGGTGGATGGGTGGGAGGGTGGAATGGTTGGGGGATGATGTGGGGGGGGGTTGTTTTGGGGCTCGGAACGTAGACTTAGTTTAATTTCTTCACGCCCCGGCAACTCGCTCCTGCGGGGCTGCGAAAGTATTTGACAAGAATTCGGATGTGCCCCGGCTGCTGTGTGTATTGACATGTTGTCGTGAAAGTGACAGAATACATCCAGGCGGGATGGAAATACCGGGCTCTCGGCACCGCGTTCCCCTTCCTCCGCGCGAGGCTAAACAAACCCAGCATTTGTACAGGTGAGCAGAGCGGAGCGACGGGGCGCCTCTGAATGAAGCCACTGTCTAATGACTGACCCCTCTCGCGGACTCACTCGCGGGCCCCGCTTGCGGACCCGCTAGCAGCCCCCCCGCGCCCCTCCACCCGTGGCAGGAGCCCCGGTGACCTATCGTTTGGCTGAGCGACGTTCACGTCAGTGCGTTTCTATCATTGTTGGCGGGGGAGAGAAGGGGGGGCCATCATTGCATTTTTCTTGTGGCCCAGAACGACTAAGACATTCAGTACAGTACAGGTGGGAAGGAGGGTTGCGATAGGACCGTAGCGGTAAGACTTACAAGTTACATTCACCCGTGCGGTACCCACAGTTTACCCCACCGCTGGCGACATGGCAATCCTCTGTTTTGCACCTGTTGACACCGCTGCAGGGCGGACTGAGTGCCGGGGAGATTTCGCGAACGTTGAACCCAACGCGCCCGTGTCTGCCGTGTGCCTATGTGTGCGTGGGGAACGGTGGTGCAGCGGTTAGCGCGCTGCGCTACAACCCCAGCCACCCCCCCCCCAGTTCGATTCCCGCTCACGGACACCAACACCAGCGACTATTTCATGAACAGGTTCCGGGCTTCCCACCGGTCGACTCAGCCTCAATCGAGTTCCTGGGTGCGGTGTGTAAACCTCGCCACTGGGGAGACAAAGACGGCCGGGCGTGGTGCTGGCCACCCACCCCGTCGCGCGCCGTGACAAGCTTTCCACAGGTGCGACTCGCTAAACAGCCCTTGACCCCACCGCGTGTTAAGACTATACGGGGGATCTTTTGCATGATGTGAGCGCGCGTGCGCACGTGTCCGCGCGCGAGTGTAATTTCACCCGTGGCGCGGAGAACAAGCGCCAAACTCATTTAGGGAATTTGACAACAACAACAAGCGCGCTGTGCTCGGCGGGAGGAAATGCCGCTAATTATCCACGTGCGAAACACGGGCGCCCCTTGTTGCCAGAGCTCCCGCTTCACGGCGGCGGCGCGCGCCTCGAATTTACCGCTCGGAAGGTCGCAAGCATCGGGCACTTCAGCCTCCAGTGCAGGCGGCAGGTTGGCGCAGTTGACTAGCGCTGCCGTGTCTCAGCAAGAAGCTCCTGGGTTCGATTCCCGATATTCTGTGTGGAGTTTGCGTGTTCTCCTACTAGGAAAGAACACTCGTTAATTGGCCGATAACATCATAGTGTATAGGACGCGGTGTCTGGCAAGATGTTTGCGTCGGTTAAGCCTGCGGCTGCGTTTCCAGCCCTCCGCCTCTCTGCGGTTTTCTGGCGCCTCTGAGTCGTTCCTCTATTCGAAGGAATACCTTCTGCATCCACCGAATACTGCGCTACGCGTTACAAATTGTAAACGGCATTGAATGCGGCCCTTTGATTCGTTCCGCGTGCATGTTTCGCTACGCGCCGTCTGCATCTTCTGCATTCCTCCGTGTGTTCCGTGGAGATTCGTGACGTTGTGTACCCGGGGGTTAACTGCTGGGCCGGACCGCACGGGTTGCTAAGCGTGGGACTTCCTTCTTGCTGTCGTTACGCTGGGATATTCTGGGTCTGGGTGACCTTCCAAGGCTCGCGGAGAGTGTAAATATTAAACCTGTAAATTGCGGCGCCTCTGTTCGGTCGCGTGCGTTTGTTGAAAGCATTGCGGAACAAAAGCCGGCGGCGCTCGCATTGCCGGGACGACGTGGGGGGTGGAGGAGACGGGTCCATCTTGAGAGATCGGGGAGACGTCGGGGCGTCTCACGGACCGTTGGGGCGTCTCACGAGGCGGGAATCGCACCGCATCGTGCAGGACCTTGTTTCTGTGAGGAGACGCGGATGTTACCGCTGCACAGCCACCGTGCCTCCCGTTGAGCCGCAGACTCAGGTGGGACATCCATCGTGGTTTGGCACCACACGACAAACTGCAGGCGAGGCATTTTGCCCGGTAGACCTCAGGCGGGCAGAACGGGGCGAGGCGAGGCGAGCTCACGGCGCAAAACCCGCCGCCGCCGCATTCACACCCATCGCCCAGACGGAAATTCTAATCGCACCCGGACAATTTTGCAATGCCATTCCACCCCGTAATTTCCCCCCTCAGTAGCAGATGGGGCTTAGCGGCGTGAGTGTGGGAGCAGGCCGGGTAATTTCCCGGGGCCCCACGGGCCCGGAGGGGCCCAGCTGTTGGGATTTGCACCGAGGGCGAAATTGGACACACCACGTTTCTGACGCCACTGATACATACGACAGATGTCACGTTTGTAGCGCAACCTGACATTTATCTCAAATGGCACTACGGTGACTGTGATGGGGGGCGGCACGGTGGTGTAACGGGCTAGCGCTGCTGTCTCGCAGCAAGAAGACCCGAGGGTCGATTCCCTGCTCGGGGTCGCGGCACCCACAACCTGGAACAGCCTGTAGCCGCACCTATTGCGCCTAACACAGTCCCCCGACTCACAACAAACCGACTGAGCAGGGCTCCGCGCCTCCGAGTCAACGGGTGCAACGCGCCGGGGGAATATGCGCGCGTTACAAAATTAGATTATTATTATTATTGTATGTCCTCCCCGTGTCCGCGTGGGTTTTCACCAGATATTCTGGTTTCCTCCCACAGTTCAGACATATGCTGCCGAGGTTAATAATTATAACATTACAATTTCTAACGCGCGCAAATTCTAAGCCTGGTCATGGACGAGACACAGAGGTGCGAGGGAACCACAGAGAGGGGAGGAGTCATCCAAGCGGTCAGCCGGCGCCAACCCCCCAGACACTGCTCTCCTATATATTATGATGCTATCGGCCAAATAATTAATGAGTGTTTTTTTTTAGTTGTGGGAAGAAGCCGGCGAACCTTGAGAAAACCAACGCAGGACAGGTGGGGAGAGAACACACAAACTCTTTTTGTGAGGCGCAGATGTTACCACTGCATGGACTCTGCTGCGGGTAGATGCGGGGACGGTTTGTCTGGAAGCACAGCAGACACCCCGCGCCGCGCCCTCCCGCGTCCTATCGACGCCGCACACATATTAATGGCGTGAGATTCCTGTGATAATAATCCGTTGATAGTTATGATTCGGCAATTAACAACAACAACGCCACACATTATGTCCTTGTAAATGTGCGATTTGGACTCACGCCACAAGCTGGAGCCGTGAGGAGGCACCCTAGGGCCGTACACCCCCCCCCCCCAACATCGGGGAGCACTTGACCTATCGGTCTGTGAGAGCAGAGGCGTACCGAGGGTATGGCAGGTATGGCACGTGCCCTGGGCGCCACTTGAAGGGAGGCGCCACTGAGCAGTTTCTATTAAAGTCAGACAAGCCATCCTGGGATAGTGAAAACATAATTTTATTCAGATGTATGATCTGTGTGAGAGGGCTACATGGGGTAGCTTTGTCTTTATGCTACGGCAAAACGGTAACGCATGAGCGTTCCTCGGCTAGCGTTTGATGTTATTCCGGTGGCTGGAGAAATGTGGACGGGGGTGGGATGAGGGGTGGTGGGGGCGATGGGTGAATGCCGCCGGTGGCGAGAGCTCTGTGGGTTTCGAAGCCGCTTTAGCAAAACAATCCGCAGGCCTCTGGCCGCGCACCTACACCAACATAAACACCTCCTCCTCCTCCTCCTCGCTCGCTCGGCCGGATCGCGCCAGGACACGGGGCTCAGAGACGCGGCGAGCTGAGGTCGGGCTGAAGCCGCCGCGCCGAGCATTGCTATCAAACGTAAGAGGGGAACGTCAGCACAACGTGATCTTCTCACAGAGCCAGGATTCGTGATTCTAGGGCCCAACATTTTCAATGATGACCCCCCCCACACACACTGATTAAAAAGCACTGAATCCTCCCAATGAATTTCGCATTAATGGGCCTCAATTTTAATCTTAGACCAACAAGTATACATGACTAATCAATTGTGAAACTATTGTTAAATTGTCATTTGCCGAACGTTCGCTTGGCCACACGGCCGGCTAGCGCCCCCCTCCCTCCCCCGCACAGTGGGAGCCCCCCTGAAATTGCCTGGATTGTCCCCCACGGTTAGGACCGCTAGTGGTTATAGGCCTCACGCGTTGATGAAGGAGCTGGCTGATTGAAACTTTCAGCGAAACGTCGTACCTTCATTGTTAATGTGGGTTTGCTCTCAAACATACCGGTGTGCTAAGGTAGTAACGAATTGGCACGTTTCGTTCACGTGACAACCCTTTACTGGTTGGCTGTGTCGGGTGGAGGCAGGTTTGCGACACTTACTGTTTACCTGGCCTAGCTCATAAAAAGAGCTATACTATGGGGAACTGATAGTTAATGCATTAATTAACCTACTGGTGGAAATTCCACGTGTCGATGGTAGGATCTAATTTATCCATAGAAAAACGAGTCGAATATCAAGGGAGTCCTGTCTGTGCCATAGGGATGGTTGGCTGAGCAGATCTCGAAACCAGAATTTGGAATTGAACCTTCCCACTCTGCGTTCAGTTGAGTTAAACAACGTTGGAATTCGGCTATTTTCGGGCACAGATTGTTAGATTCCTCTTCACGGAGGAAACCGTCCGTTATAAACACGGATGTCTTAATGTGTGTGTGTGTGTGTCTGGTGCGTGTCTGGTCCGTGCGGCTCAATGTGCGTGCGTCTGAATGTGCGTCTCGTGTGTGTGGAAGCTGGCAAAGTGGGGAGCACAGGTGGTGCATCTGCCAGTCATCACCGTTAGTCCTCCTAAAACCCCCACGTCTGTTCCGTGACCTCCTTCCTAGCAGTAAGCCAGACACCTCACGTGGCCACTCGCTGTCTGAACCACGGGACAACCCAGGTAAGTGCAGGGGGCCCCCCCCACGGGGGGCGAAAACCTGCCGCTTGCCCGAGCAACGTTCGGCACACAGACAATCCCACATTAGTCACGTAGACAAGAATGCTTGTTTACTGCTTGGTGCTTTGTGAAAATAAATCTATTAAAGCTAAGATTTTCTGCTGTCATTATTTCCTGTGTCATATAATGTATCACTATTGCTTGGCTCTCAGTTAATCTGTCTTGATGTTGTTGGTGTTGTTGACATGCCGTTCTCTCCACAGCCCTGTGCAGCACTTTGTGACCATCGGGTGAAAGGCGCTCTATAAATGTTATTATTATTCTTAAAATTCTCAATTATTGCGCCTCACAGAAATAATGGTCTTGCCCGAGGCGGCTCGATTCCCGCCCTGGGCGCCTTTCTGTGTGGAGTTTGTGTGTTCTCCCCCTGTTCCGCGTGAGTTTCCTCCGGGTTCTCCGGTTTCCTCCCACAACTTAACAAAAAAATACACGTTCGTTATTTTCCGATTACATCATAATATACAGGAAGTAGCTGTGGCAATATGGCACCGGCAAACCGCCTGGCTGCCTCCTCCGCCTCTCTGCACTTTCCTCGCGACTCTGAATCCTTCTCTCGTCGAATATGTGCGCGTTATAAATGTAAAATATTATTATTCATTGGGGGCATTCACTGTTTTGTTATCAGCGTTGGGGAGGGTTTGTTGGGGGAGGGGGGGTCGTAATTGAATCTAGCCTGGCGCCCAAAACCACTAACCGCGCCCTTACACGTCGTGGCCTCAAGGTGCACGCCGCCTGGCACAAACTCGGCCTCTGAAGCTAAATGAGACGACTTGCGCGACGCCGATACGTCGCACGGATGGAGCAGATGTTGTTGTGGAGCAGTGAGCCCGGAACGCCCGGCTATTTCCTCCGCGCCCTTACAGCGGGCTGCGCTCGGGTGCGACTCGCGCAGGTGCCCACGGGAGGGGGGCCTGGGGGCGGCCGGGGGGAGGTGAGGGGCTGGGGGGGGGGAGCGAGCCCCCCACCGCGGCTGTGAAAGCGAAGCCTTGTGCCATCGGAATTCGCGGGGCGTGCCGCGGATGCTCACACACGCGCGCGCATGTTTATGTGCGTGTGTGTGTGTGCACACGCACATACACGTGTACACACACACACAGAAATAGCCCCCCAGTGTAGACTGAATAGATTGTAGGGTCGAGTGCTGTTAGCGGGTAGCGTCTATGAAGGCCGGAAAACGCGACGAGGATGGGGAACCCGGCACCACGCCCGGCCGCGTTTGTATCACTAGTGCCGATGTTTACGCAAAGCAGCACCAGATACTCATTAGAGGCTGAGTCGACCTAGGGGAGGCCCAGGACCGGTTTTGGTGGCCGTGAGCGGGAATCGAGCTCGGGTCATTGAGTTCGTGGCGGAGCGCGCTAACCGTACACACACACACACCCACGCACACACACACAAACTCAGTCTAATACCTCCGTGTTTACAACTGAGGATTTCCACTCTGAATAGGAACCAAGTGAAACAAACTATGCCCTAAAATACCCTAAATTACGCTGCCAATAGCGGAGTTTGTTTAAAAAACACCCATAT
>JAZEWU010000002.1:26635873-26646000 GCA_036362915.1 Geotria australis
TCTGTGTGTTCTCCCCCTGTTCGACGTGGGGTTCCTCCGGGTTCTCCGGTTTGCTTCCATAATAAACAAACAAAAACACTGAGTAATTTGCCGATAACGTAATACTGTGGAACGCAGGTGTCTGGTACATGTTGCCGCCGACGGACCGCGTGGCTGCCTCCCCCCTCCCCTACCTCTGCGGTTTCCTCGCTGCGCCTCCGGGTCGTTCTCTTACAACGAACACCTCCGACATTGAATAAATGCTGTGCAGCCACGCGGCACGGTTATACATGGTAATTGTTTGGAATCACGACGTGGCCCTTTGATATGTAAATCCGTGCGATGGTATATGATTTGACCTTAGAGCGATGTCCCAAACGAATTAGTTGCTTGTTATCATGATATTGAATTACGTGTCAATCATTCCAACGAAATATGGGTCTGTTAACAGTTCACGCATTCGTAAGCATACATCGGATTATTTTATTTACGTGTTTTAAAAATAAGCTCCCATACATCCATCCCCCCGGCGTTCACGCTTCCTGTCAGCAACAGATCTCCGTAGGGAGGCAGTGTGTCTGTGCAACGGTAACATCCGCGCCTCCTCACAGAGAGAAGGTCCTGCCCGAGGCGATTCGACTCCCACCTCGGGAGCTTTTCAGTGTGGAGTCGCGTGATCTCTCCCCGGGTCCGCGCGAGGTTTTCCCTGGGTACTCCGGTTTCTTCCCACAGTACGAGGACACGCTGCCTATATTCATTAGCCTGATTAAGTTACCCGCCAGTCCCGTGCGACGGACTGGCGTCCCATCCTTGGCCTAGCCCGGCCTTGCACCCTGTATCTGCCCGGATAGGCTCCGGGTCGCCATGACCCTATCTAGGATTAAGAGGACACTGCCATTGAATGAATGAAGTCTACCGTACGAATGTGGAACTCAAACCGCTGTTGCAGGACCAGTGCAGATGGGCACCACCTGACACTTGTGTGAGCAGAGAATATCATTTGCATCCAATCCACCGCTGGATGAACACGGTTCAAGCACCGGCCTCCTTCCACAATCCCGCGGTGCTATCATCCACCCGGGGGGTCATGGTAGAAGCGTTCACGTCGCGATCCCTGTCAGGTAATACTTGGTGTTGCCTGCGAATTCTACCAAACACTTCGAAGCCGAGCTGAAAGACAACGATGTCCAGAAGCTGACCATCGTGCTTCGAAGAATCGCAAAGAAGAAAAGAAGATCATCCACCCAGCGCGTGCGCGTGAGCCGATTTGGTCGCTCCGTCTCCCCGCTGGGCGGTCATCCTCCTGGAAGCGTTCCGATCCGCGGCCCCCAATCCCGTTAATATTATGAGCAGAGTGCCCGCACTACGCGCGATTTTGTTCCAAGCGTGTAACACGTTCTTCTGACGTCTCCTGCTGACACGACTGCTTTGACCTGGATTTATTCGTGATGTCATTTTGGGAATATTTGCTGCCGGCTGTCCGAAGTGTCGGAAGAATAATCATCAATAAGTGGGAAGTAAAGCTGAACTAAGACATAAAAGCCTCGGTGTTGTGCAGATCAAATTTGCGCTTAAGAAGGATTGGAACCAGGTACCCTCCGTGTAGCCATACGTACAAACACTCGCTCCATTATACATAGATTGACCAAGTAACAAAACGTTTTCTTCAATTTATTCAACGTATTCCTATATAAAGTGTTAATCCCTTCCCGCTATCCGCTTATGCTGTCAGCTCATGCACATTTCACAAAGCACAATGAACCAGAGCGAGAATTACGTTTCCTTCCGGGGGTCTCCCTTACGTAACGGCTCACCTTCCCCGCCGCCGTGCGAGAGCAGGATTATAATAAACGTGATGGACTGGCGGCCCATCCTGGGTATAGCCCTGCCTTGCGCCCTGTGTCTGCCGGGATAGGCGCCGGGCTCACCGCAACCGTGTGCAGGATTAAGCGGTTTCTGACGACGAGACGAGCTTGCCTTTGGACGCAAAGTCAAAGTAACGTCCCTCCTCCCTTCGACAAGTGTGACAAGTGTCACCACTCACCTTTGCCGTGAGCTGCAAACACACCGCCTGTCGCCGTCGCGACTCCCGGCAACGCGACCCCCCCTGGCTAGCGAGGGGACCTCGTGGAGCGGTGGCGTAGTGGTTCGCGCCGCCGCTCCACGAACCCGGTGGTGGCCCGAGTTCGATTCTCGACCACGGCTGCTGGCAGTGCTGAGTCGCGACGCAACCGCTCCCACAGTCCAGAGACATGCTGCTGCTGTATAAGTTAATTGGCCTGCGGACTAAGTTGCCCCCAGGGCCCTGTGATGGACTGGCGTCCCATCCTGGGTGTAGCCCTGCCTTGCGCCCTGTGTCTGCCGGGATAGGCTCCGGCTCACCGCGACCCTGTACTGGATTAAGCGGTTTCTGACAATGGATGGATGGATAACCTGAGTGCAGACATACGTACAAACATACACACATGGCAACACTTGCTGCATTAAATACAGGTTGACCAAATAGCACAGCATTTTCTATCCACGTATTCAACGTATTCCAATATAAAGTTTTAATCCATTGTCGCTATCCGCTTAAGCTGTCAGCTTGACACGTCTCACAATGCACAAAAAAACCCCAGACCCGAAATTACGCTTCATGCATACGAGCCCTTGCTCCATTATACACAAGGCGGCCCAGATGTCTTGTGACCCCCATTTAATCCGCTAAACCTTAATATTTTTCTATACCAATGGGTGTGCGATATAATGTAAGCAAGATAAAACTGACACATATAAACTGCATTAATGTGAATTAGGGGTTCTTTAAAACAGAAATTAATGCAAAGGAAACACGTGGGGCGGCACGGTGGCCCGGTGAGTAGCGCTGCAGTCTCACAGCAAGACGGTCTGGGTGTAACAGGCCAGAATAAACCTCGGCCAGAATATACCCCGGGGTATAATTTAGGCTAGGCTATTTCATACCCCACCAGGCCAGACTATACCCCGGGTATATTCTGGGCTTGTGGAATAAATTGACCCCGATGCCCTGTGATAGACTAGCGTCCCATCTTGGATATATCCCTGCCTTGCGCCCTGTGTCTGCCAGGACAGGCTACGGCCCACCGCGACCCTGTACAGGATTAAGCGGTTTCTGACAATGGATTTGATGGAAACATGTTAGGGGCTGAAAAAGTGGGGGGGGGCAAGAGGCTTATGTGAAAATCTGGAACCCGAGCACACGCAGCCACCTATGTGGATCCCTGTCTTAGCTGCCTCCCGCCCCCTGGTCATAGAGACTGACCCCCCCAAAGAAGTACAGGCTGCACCCCTACCCCTCCGCCTCGTCTCCCCCCTTTTCCCTTCCCTATTCCCGCTCTGTGAAGATTTGAATGATTTTAAGAGCGCTCTGTTGTCATGTTTTTGTTTTCTTTTCACGATACGGGTTGTTATAGACGCGCCTTGTTTTGCAAATATTATTCCATCCATGGATGGACGGCAAATATTATTATACGATTTAATTATTATTATTATTGTTGAGGTCCTGCTCAAGGCGGTTTGAGTCCCACGTCGGGCGCCTTTGCGTGCGGAGTTTGTGAGTTCTCTCTCCCTGTTCTGCGTGGGTTTCCTCCGGGTTTTCCGGTTTTCTCCCACAACAAAAAAAAACACATGTACTGATAGTTGCACTTCAGAGCTGTTGTTTCCGGATAGCCGTGT
The DNA here is from genome assembly GCA_036362915.1 of Geotria australis. NCBI lineage: Eukaryota > Metazoa > Chordata > Hyperoartia > Petromyzontiformes > Geotriidae > Geotria > Geotria australis. The sequence goes on from JAZEWU010000002.1 coordinate 26,639,549, forward strand.
CGAGCGATCTCCTTCTCTCCCTGGCGACGTTTCGCCTCGCACGTTGGAAGCAGCAAAATTAATTTGCCGATAACCTCATAATATATAGGAACGCAGTATCCAGCAAATGCTGGCGCCGGCTAACCGTGTGGTTTCCTTCCATCTATCCGCTTCTCTACACATTCCGCGCGCCTCTGAGTCAAATACCACATTGGACGAATATGTGTGGCGGCGCGTTATAAAATTCTAAGTACTATAATTACACTAAATTGTGACATTATTATAAACGATCGTGAATAACGGGGGCCCACGTTGTTTCCTGCTGGGCTCATCGTGAGACCAGCGTGAGACGAACAGCGCCGAGAAAGCTGTGGCTCATCATCGCGAGCCTCGCCTGCAGACAGTCGGGTAATAACGCTCCTCTCTCTCCCCCTCTCTCGCTCTACGTCTCGCTATATTCCCTTTAAATTCATAATCGTAATAATAAACCCCAATATTTATATCTTATTGCTTATTCGGCGGCAGAGCGAACACAGCGGGTACAGATTCCCCGCGTCTCAGAACGTCGCCAGGAGATAGAGCTTTGTGAAGTTTGGTAATGATTGCATCTGGCGGCTGTTAGCATCGTGACGCGGAGCGAGAGAGATTTGTGTATCTGTGCGTGTATCTATATGTGTGTCTGTCCATGCGTTGGGCTACAAACCTGGCGACCCGAGTTCAAATAGAGCTCACGGCCAACACCAGTGACGATTTGTGAACCGGTCCGGGGCCTCTCCTGGGTCGACTCAGCCTCAAATGAGGTACCTATTGCGGTGTGTAAACATTTTCACTAGGAAGATAAAGGCGACCGGGCGAGGTGCTGGCCACCCACCCCCTCGTGTGCCGTGTCGGCCTTCATAGGTGCTGCTGGCTAAAAGCACTTGGCCCCGCAGTCTGTTAAGGCTGCACGGGGGATCCATAATATAACTTTTGTATGGGTTGGGTCGCGTCAAAAATATGTGTCGCAAACCTGCCTCCACCCGACACCGTAAGGTTTGTCGCGTGAACAAAACGTACCGATCCTTTCCTGCTTCGACGTTTCGCCGATAGCTGCAATCAGTGGCGTAGCGTGGGTTGCCAGCGCCGCGGGCAAGGCAAGTATTGTGCCCCCTAACCGGTGGACCGTTAGCACTCCCTGAGTCCCTTCCACCAGTCCAGTATTGAACCCCTTACTCCCCAAGCACATGTATTGTATTTTAAGAACGCCTGGGAATCCCCCAGGAAGAGCTGGAATCTTTTGCTGAGGAAAGGGATGTCTGGTCCACTCTCCTTGGAATGCTGCCACCGCGACCCTCACCAGGACAAGCGGTTTAGAAAATGGATGGATTGACTGATGTAATTAAAGTAAAATGCATTTCATGCTCGTGTGAGGGGGAGGGCGCGCTGTTTGTTTATGTAGTATTACTACTTTTTTTTAACCCACACAGGGGATATATTATGGATGACATCGGTCACGAAAGCTTTCGTGTAAATTTTTTCCGGATCGTTCCATTTTTCCGGATCGTTCCATTAATATTTATGTTCAGGTTCAGTAAGATGCGTGCTGTTGGCCTCTCGTCGGGGTCACACACGGAGTGACCTCCCTCTCACTCCGTTTTCCCTGTCGCAGCGATCATACATATTTTAGTGAAACATTGATGAGACACAAGCATCACGGAGACCGCTCTGTGAAGGCCACTGCCGGGACACGGTGGCGCGGTGAGTAGCGCTGCCGCCTCACGGCAAGAAGGCCCCGGGCTCGAATCTCGGCTCGGGCGCCTTTCTGTGTGGAGTTTGTGTGTTCTCCCCCTGTTCTGCGTGGGTTTCCTCCAGGTTCTCCGGTTTCTTCCCACGACTTTAAAAAAACACTCATTAATTATTTGGCCGATAACATCATAATATATAGGAAGTAGTGTGTGGCAATATGGCGCCGGCAAAACCGCCTGGCTGTCTCCTCCGCCTCTCTGCGCTTTCCTCGCGCCTCTGAGTCGTTCTCTCGTCGAATGAGTACCTTCGACGGTGAATGAATATGTGCGCGTTATAAATGTAAAATTATTATTATTATTAAGAGTTCCCGGGTTCGATTTCCGGCTCGTGTTCTTTTCTCAGTGGAATTTGCATGTACTCCTCCCCGTGTACGCGTGGATTTTCCGCCAGGTACTCTGGTTTCTTCCCACAGCCCAAAGACACGCTGCTGCCTGCGGACTAAATTGCCCGCAATTCCTTGAGATGGACTGGCGCCCCATCATTGGTATCGCCCTGCCTTGCGCCCGCTGTGTGCCGGGATAGGCTCCGGCTCGCCGTGACCCTCTACAGGCTAAAGCGGGGACTGATAACCGATGGAATGACGTAACACTTCAAAAGAACATGTTACGCGCTTAGAACAAGATCGGTCATATAACGGGTACTCTGCTAGTCACAATAGTAATAATAATGATAATGATTCTCAAAATCTGGGACCGCCCGGTGCGCCAGGAATCCCCGCTCCCCGCTCACACACCGCTCTCGTCGGACGAAAGTAAACATTGATTTATTGAAAATGTACAGCCGGTGCATTCGGCTTAACGCCTAGCTCGGCACGGTGGCGCGGTGAGCAGCGCTGCTCCCTCACAGTAAACAAGTCCCCGGGTTCGATACCCGGCTCGGATGCCTTGCTGTTTGGAGTTTACGGCAGTATCCAGCTAGTTACTTGGGTCGGACTCCGTGCGCGTGTGTGTTTGGATGTATGTGTATGTGTGGCGTGGTGCTGCCCATCCACCACCTCTGTTAAGGCTATACTGGGGATCTTTGCGTATGTCTGTGCATGGGAGAGCTTTCTATTTGTCTTTCTATATATCTTTGTGTAGACATAAAGAGCGTTGGAGCAAATGCGTTTAGCTGCTCATTAAGGCAGCACGGCGCACGTGGTGTGGCCAGGACCACTCCCAGCCGCCTTTGTCTCTCCAATGTAATGATGTAGCTTGTCACTGCTCGATTTATGAGAATTAATCTCAAGAGCTGCTCAGTCCAGATAGCCGTGCAAATGAGATAGGGGGAACCCTCGACACGGCTATCCCGAAAGAGCATCTCTTTGTCTTTCCTGTCCCGATGGTTATCGCACCAAGTGTCTCTAGATCATGGATCAAGTGTTTGTAAGTATGTGCGCATTGAGGTTACTGGGTTCGAATCCCTCGTTAACGCACGTTTATCTGCACAACACCAACGCTTGTATGTCTTATTTCAGCCTCACTTCCCACTTATTGACAACGCATTCGAAACTGTAACACCATTGCAGCTTCAAATTCGCACGTTTACCACTGGTACCATCAACGCGTGTGTGTGTGTGTGTATTGTCGGGCGCCGCCAGTGGCTCGCGGCCTCACCGTGAAGGCCACCGCGCTATGGGGAGACTCAACCCGGCCAGAGGAATATGGAACGTCTACCACCGGCTCAGGACTGTACACAGGGGACAGACAGCGCCGGCTGGGAACGCCTCTCACGGCTTTGTTGACTGTATTGCTTTAACCTGTTCACTGCGACTCCACTCACCGCAGTAAAATAATAATATCGATTATAATAATAATACGAAGAGCGATACAAAAGCCAATTAGCTAAACGGTTATTTGTGGCGGTAAATAGCGAGACATTCGCGGTAACAACGCACGGTGACCCAGCTGGCCGTGTAATTAAGTGGCGGTTAATTGGCTCGAGGGTAATCAATGCCTCCCGTGTTTGGATAACGGCCGCGTTGACGCTTGAGCAATGGCTGGGCGTGTACCCCGCTAGCGCCTGTGGGGCGCCGATAAGCGCGCTGCTCTCTGATAGCAGTCGCGGCTTCAACGGTGTGCGGGCGGTGTGCGCCTTCACGTGTTCGTGTGTGTGCGACGGAGCGGTGGCGCGGCGGTTAGCGCACACGCGCTACGCACCTGCAGGCAGGTGTTTGATTCCCCGCTCGGGAGCAGTTACAGCGGCGAGAGTATTTGAACCGATGCTGCGACATAGACACATAGGAAATCACAGAGACACACAGAGATACAGAGACCCATAGTAAACCCACTGCAGCCTGCGCTCCTTCAACAGCAAACCCCACCAAACAGGCGCGTCGCAGCCGCGGGTGTTACGACACCCGCACTTTTACAGAAACATGATTCCATCCCCCCCACTTTTTCCTGAGGTAGTCTCATATCGTATGTTGCGACACCCGCACTTTCACAGAAACATTATTCCATCCCCCCCACTTTTTCCTGCAACACCCGCGGCTGCGACGCGCCTGCCACCAACTATCTCTCTCTGCTGATTACCTCTGTCTCTCATAGCAGCAGACCCCGACATCTCGCTCCCAGAGCCGTCACGCCCGGACAGAATTAAGTGTGATTGTGGCCGCAGGTCGCCGGCTCCGCGACCCTCCCCCCCCAGCCCACCCTAGCGCGCCCGGATTCTCCGCGCCGGGGCCGCGCGTTTCAACGGGGCTACGGAGGCAGCGGCCGATTATTAAACATTGGCGACAACGATTATCTCCAAGGGGGGCGGCACGGTGGCGCAGTGGGTATCGCTGCCGCCTCACAGAAATAAAGTTCCGGGTTCGAATCTCGGCTCGGGTGCCTTTCTGTGTGGTGGAATTTGCATGTTCTCCCCGTGACCGCGTGGGTTTTCGTCGGGCACTCCGGTTTCCTCCCACCGTCCAACGACATGCTGCCAGGTTAATTGGCCTACTGAGTAAATATCCCCATGCGCCCTGCGATGGACTGGCGTCCCATCCTCGGTGTTGCCCTGCCTTGCGCCCTGTGTCTGCCGGGATATGTTCCGGCTCGCCGCGACCCTGTACGGGATTAAGCGGTTTCTGAAAATTGATGGATGGATGGATGATCTCCAAGGGTGATTGGCTCCGGGTCGAGTTCGCAGGCGCGGCGAGCCCCCCACAAAGGGGACATCGACCCAACGTCGGCGCCCGGAAATGTGGCCTCAGTGTGCATTGAAGAGCGGAAATCAATACAAATGAAATTGTGAGCAAACACGCGCACGCGTACACACGTAGAGACAAAGATACCCCGTCTAGCCTCAATAGACTGTGGGATCAAGCGCTGTAAGCGAGCACGGAATGGCACCCGAGGGGGTGGGTGGCCAGTGACCAAGCCCGACCGCCTTTGTATTCCCAGTGGCGACATTTACACACTGCACCAGGTAGTCATTTGAGGCCGAATCGACCTTGAGGAGGCCCAGGACCAGTTCAGAAAATCCCCACTGGTGCTGGCCGTGAGCGGGAATCGAACTCGGGTGGCCAGGTTCGTAGCGCAGGCTAGCGCGCCGCACGCACACACACACACACGTCATCACGCAGCGCTCACACGCATCCACAATCTGTACATTTCGCTGCCCAGAAAAAAACCAATCAGTTCAAACACAAACACACATCAAACGGGCACCACAACTGATAAGCAGACAATCACACACCTCCCGCACGTATCTGCCCCTCTCCGTGACAAAAAATAAACAGAGATATTTTACAAAGACCATCAGCCACACACACGTGAATACACGAATACCATCCATCCATTGTCAGAAACCGCTTAATACTGTACAGGGTCGCGGTGAGCCGGAGCCTATCCCGGCAGACACAGGGCGCAAGGCAGGGATCTACTCATAATGGGACGCCAGTCCACCGTGGGGCAATACACGAATACGATCAATCCAATTGTCGTGGTCGTTTCACGACGCGGGCGGGTCGCGCGCGCCGGGCCGAGCGGCGCATTATCGTCAAAGCGCGGTGCCTCACGCACTGATCATTGCGCCCCCTATTATCATCGCCCGTTTCCCTTCGCTCAGAGACATTTAGCGGCCGCTTGGAATTCATTCATTGTCAGAACCCTGCTTCGGCAGTGATTCCTTAACCTTTACTGCAGCCTGCACCCCCTTTGGTTCTCAAAATATGCTATCGCACCTCGTATTAATACATATATAAAAAAATCAATAAGTATGTAATACAATACGTACAAAAATCTGGCGCGTCTCGCACACCCAGCGAGGGCATCTCGCCCCTCCCAGGGAGTGCGTGCACCCCTGGTTAAGAACCGCTGCTCTAGAGGGTGGGTTTTTTTACCGTGGGGGTGAAAGGCGCTATATAAAATGCTATTATTATTATAGTAGTAGAAACCCCACGCGGACACGGAGAGAACACGCAAACGACACACAGCAAGGCGGCACCCGATCCGGGAATCGAACCCGGGGTCTTCTTGCTGTGAGGCGGCAGCGCTGCTCACTGCGTCACCGTGCCACCCGCCGTGTAGAGTTTTCACTATTTTATGTTTCGCCACGCGCGCTGCTCGCCGCACGTCCTGAGGTGTGAAATTATACCATACTTGCGTCAAACACAGTCTCCCACAACCTTCAAAAAACGTTTTAAAAGTCACCTGCTCACCGACTCACAACAAACCGACTGAGCAGGGCTCCCGCGCCTCCGAATCAACGGGTGCAACGCG
>JAZEWU010000002.1:26647418-26660552 GCA_036362915.1 Geotria australis
CAGAAAGGCACCCCGAGCCGAGATTCGAACCCGGGACCTTCTTGCTGTGAGGCGGAAGCGCTACCCACTACGCCACCGTGCCGCCCTGAAATTAGTATTATTATTATAATTCCCATGGAAGGGGGTGAGGCCGTCAGAGAAGAGTTCGGGAGAGTTTGTTTTGTTCTGGTCGCTCACAACCTTGGCGTGAAGTTGAGAGCGTTAAGCCAGGGCGCGTGGCGCCAACAATGGGTTTTCAACAACCGCTATTACTGTTTAAACCACTTTCGAGGCGGCCTGGAAAATTGTCCGTAATTTCGTCGCCGGTGTTGAACGCTTCTCCGCCAGAGCGGTTCGCTCGCTGCTGACGCCGCCGTTCCGCCTCGGCGAATAGTCCTCGTTACGCGGCCGGTAATGCGCGGCCCCACTCAGCGACCGGAGCGAGCTATGGCCCTGGGGTTACGGAGTGCGGCCCATCAGCCGTGAGCGCTCCTAGTAGGGCACCACGAGACACGGCTACGAGGAGAGGTCACCCCAGGGCACCGGGCAGTAGCGTGGAGCGCATCTAACATCTCACACTCCGGAGCCATGCTGTGGGAAATGCACATTCCTGTGATGGGATCGCGGCTGTCCGCCCAGCTCCGTCCTCCGCCTCTCCGCCAACACCTCCCCTCTCTGCACCCTTCCGCTCAACGTAGTTTCGTCGCAAGCCCGAACGCATAGACGCGCGCATTCGATTCAGTTTTAAATAACCTTTAACGCTGTTCTTTCGGGATAGCCGTGTCACTGAGCGCTCCCCCTCTCTCCTTCGCGACGTTTCGCTTCCCACCTCAGACGCATCCTCGGGCGTCATGGATTCCGCCTGAGGATGCCTCCAACGTGAGAGGCGAAACGTCGCCCAGGAGAGAGAGGGAGCGCGCTCAATGACTATTCCGAAAGAGCAGCTTTGAAACGCACCCATCATGCATCGAGCCGTGAAAGCCTACATACATCAGCACAACCCTAACGTAGTTCACATTAATAACGTTTCTGTACGCGTATGTAATTTTATTATGATGGAGATGATTCTGCTGCGGTTTGGGATCATAATAATAATAATTTCAAAGCAAACCCTGGCCATGATTTGGACTCGGGCCGCGTGCGTGTGTCTCGTCGTGCACCTGGCACACGCGCCACGCTCACGTCCCCGTCACTTAACAATAATAATAATAGCATTTATAAAGCGCCTTTCACCCAAGGGTCACAAAGCGCTGCACAGGGCTGCGGAGAGAACGGCACGCCAGCAACGACAGAGAACGGAAAATCAGCAACATTGTTTTTGTTGTTTTTTGGATTTTTTTAGCGGTTAACGGCCGGTTTTGCTGTTGTTGTTTTTGATCAGCTCCACCGCGCGATCCCATTTACGAGGGGAAGCCGTCGGCCAGATGTAGGAAGCCATCCTCACAACGGGAGAAGCTTCCTAAGTGAGCGATGTCGCGTCCGGGTAATGCATTAGGCCCGAGCGGGGCAGCGCGTCCCGTGATGTGGCGCCTTTGTTTTCGAGCCGAGAGACGCGCCTGGGACCCTGGCCGCGCGCTCGCGCTGCCGCTGATGCCGAGAGGCCGTTGTGTCCGCATCGCGCGCGGCACTGCCTCTCGCCATTAGCGAGCGAACGCGCGCGAATTAATTAATGGGAAATGTGACCTTTTCCGAAAAAGAACGTGTCCTTCATTTTCAATTCATATTTAAATCAAGTACGCGAGTTTAAAAAAAAAAAACCCTCCGTTACAAATGGACATTATGTAATGTAAATGTGCTGTCCGGTAAGTGCGCAGAGTGTCCGTGGTAGCCGGAACTAATGGCACGGCGTGTATTCAGGGAGGTGAGTGGGAGCGGTGGTGCGGCGGTTAGCACCAGCGCACCGTGAATCCGGCGAGCGAGGGTTCGATTCTCGACCGCAACGTGGAGCGGGGTTGCCACCTGTCCCGCTTTCCGCAGGGACGTCCTGTTGTAGAGGCAGCGGCTGTCACCTTGTGTTGATAAAACGTCGCGAGGGAGAGCGCTCAGTGACACGGCTATCCCGAAAGAACAGCTCTGACGAGCAACCATCACGAATCGAGGCGTGAAACCCTACATCAGTAATTTTCCCCGAACGTCTCCTCGCTTTATTTGGCTTCTCCTGGTACCGCCGCGTGCGTCCGACGCGAACGTTTATCTCGGCAGAAATACAGCAGTGTTACATCCCGCGTGGGCGTAGAGCGCGCCGCGTTTTCAATCTCTCGTTGAGGATAAATCTCTTGGGGGGGGGGGGAGGAAATAACAGCTACAACACCAAGGGGACTGTGGTCGGCGCGATACGGAATCACACGGGGTGGCTTAAAATACGCGCCTCGTTCGAGGCATCGCCTCGCTTTCCTGGAAGAGACGGGGCAAACACGGCACACTCTCCGCCGGAACAAATCAATTTCAAAACGCGTGAAAGTGAGACCGCTTAGAGAGGCACGGCGGCGCCCGGTGTACAGGCTGGTCCACATGTCTTGTGACCCCCCCGTGTCATAGCTGTTGTCCTGTTCGTGATCTTTAATCAGCCGTACGCTCACTACAAGCAGTTCTTCAATAATATATGAACTCCTATCAGCTATCTTAAATAAATAAGGGTCGATTAAAACGGAAATGAATGAGCAAAGACGGAACGTGTTAGGGGTCGCTTCCATGGTGGTCACAAGCTCTAGCGGTCTCAACCGCAGGCCTCGGCAATTTCAGTACCCCTCCCCTTCCCAATGAATGTTGCAGTAGTGTACTTCAATTTTAATCTTAGATTTAATCCATGTGAAGCTGTTAGTTTTCCACCTCCTTCGGCAGGCAAGGGAACGCCTGGGAATCCGCCAGGAAGAGCTGGAATCTGTTGCTCTGCAGACCTACGTTCCTTGAATTGGGGGTGGCGGGCTACGCAGCGGTAACATGCCGTTATCTCCGCGGCCCTTGTGCTGCGCTTTGTGACCCTCGGGTGAAAGGCGCTCTATAAAATGCTATTATTATTATCAAATGTGAAACGATTGTGCAATTGGCCGTATGCCCAACCTCGCTGAGCCAAACGGCCGGCAATAGGACCCCCTTTTTCCACCCCGTGTGTGGGGGGTGTGCCTGCAATAGCCCGGGTGGTCCCATGGTTACCGCAAAGGGTTCCTGTGCATAGCAACGCGCGACTTGTCAGGAGCGCGCGCGTGAGATGACAATAATAATAATAAAGACAGAGAGACGAGGCGACTGCACACAGACGCGTTTCAATCCCGCACACATTTCCCACCCGTAATAGAGTCCGCGCTGCGGGCAATGACTCGCGGAGGCGCCGCGACGCGTCCACAATCTTGTCCGCATTACGAGCGGCGTCCCGCGCCCACCGTCGGCGCCACCGTGCCCGGGGGGGCCGGGAGCTCATTTCGCCTCCGGAGAAACTCATTAGCGGCGCGGCCCCGGCGTGTTTGCTGCGAGGGAGAGGGTTCCGTGTCCGGACGGGAGGCGAACCGCCACCCCCCGCAGCCGCCACGACCGTCAGTTTGGGTTTGGGGGGTCACCCTGCAGCGTGACGATGTCTGATGATAATAATAATAGCATTGTGAAGCGTCGCTCACCCGCTGACCCACCCACTCACCCGCTCACTCGCCCACTCACTGACCCACTCACTCCGCGACTTACCACCCCCCCCACCCACCCACTCACACAGCCTCTCGCCCACTCACTCACCCACTCACCTACTCACAAACTCACCGACTCACCCACTCGCTCACGCACTCACCCACTCAATAATTCATCAGCTCACAAACCCACTCATTCACTCGCTGACCACTCGGCATATTGGGCCTTCGGACCTGTACTCAACAACTGTAATGAAACAATTCGGTGACTTTAACATGCATACGTGTATACATGGCTGGAAATCATCAACGGTGGTGAGAATCAAGTAGCATAATTTTGCTACTGCAAAATAATGGGGCTTATTAGTCAAAATAATGACCCAACATTTCTCGATATGTAAATCCTGAGTGAACCCAATACTCAGATACATGGGGTCTCCAGGCAACAGCGTGTGAGAGCCGACTCTGACAGGGTTTCTCGGCAACAGCCTGACAGACACGTGGTTACCCTTTAAAGACACGCGTGCGGTGCTCCGACCGGACACAGCGACGCGGACCCAGCAAGGAGCGCGCGTCCCGCTCGTGACCGCGCCTCCGACATTTCCGAAGTGATCACGACCAAACATTGCGGACGGGAAGGCCCTGATCTGTGATAAGGTCAGCAGCAATATTTATTACTTTTTAACAGCCCACGCAGAAAGGTCAGGGCGCAACAGCTCAAGCACACAAATAGCCAGTGTGCCGAAGAACGCGTGTGCCGAGTGCCTGTGTCGACAGGGTTCCCCGTCCACGCTACCGGGCAGTTGGAGGCAGCCGCCCTACAGCAAAGGCGGAGGGCGGCGGAGCGTCGCTCACAACAGCGAGCAGAGCGCCGGGCGGATAAAACACAGCGAGTTGGCACGGTGGGGAGCGCAGGTGGTGCGTCTGCCAGTCATCTCAGTCAGGCAGCCCATGGCACCTGAGTCTGTCCCGTGACCTGCTGTCGGCGAGCCTTCGACACTTCACGTGGCCTCAAATTGCACCTGGCCACTTAGTGGCGAATGGCGGTTGTTGTTGTTATAGGTTTGTCCTGAAGGTGTTTGGATGTTTTTGCAGATTGGTCTCGCTCCCAATGAGCTCCCGTTGCGATGTGGAATCATCAACACCGCAATGTTTACACACCGCACTAGGTTTGTGCTAACCCCCCCACACACACACACAGGCATCGCGTGCCTGCCCGAGCGCCAACGGCTCTTAAGAGCTGCTTTTTCGGGATAGCCGTCTCGAGCGTTCCGTCTCCTCTCCCCTTGGCGACGTGTCACCTCCCACGTTGGAGGCATCGTCAGGCTTTTTGAGTGAAGAGCAATTCTCGTCGCACATGGAGCCGTGAAAACCGACATCAATACAGAGAAGGAGCGCGTTTTCTCACCTGGAGAAGCAATTTCACAGCAATTAACAGCCACCCTCCCGGCTCCCGCTCTTCCCCCGCCCTCCCCCCACCATCCCCCCTCCAACCCCGCTCCTCCTCCTGCACAGCGCGCGGTATAATCCCCTATCTCTAACACTGGCTCCAACACTGGCTCCTGTCTATAACACTGGCTCGCGTCTCTAACGCTAGCTCCCGTCTCGAACACCGGCTCCCGTCTCTGACGTTGGCTCCTATTTCTAACGCTGGCTCCTGCCCGTAACACTACCCCGTCACTACCCCTGCCAGGGTGGCTATGCAGGTGTAACAGTGGTAATATCTGCGCCTCACGGAATTAAAGTCCTGCTCGAGGCGGTTCGACGGAGATTGTGCGGAGATTGTGTGTTCTCTCCTTGTTCTGCGTGGGTGTCCTCCGGGTACTTATTAATGATTTGACCGACACATCATTAATAAGTACTGAGTCATTCTATCTCTAACGGATACCTTCAACATTGATCGGATATGCGCGGCGCGCTATACATCGTAATAGTAATTGATTGATTTTTACATTATTATATGAGCAACGGTCCCGTGCGTGTTCCATGCTAGCGACGCCTCGGTGGGCTCCCCGTGGGGGCGGCTCACACGCCCAGCCGTGGCTCGAGTGGGAGCGACTCGGCTGCGCGAGCGGGAGATACCCGTCGTGAAGACTCATCGCGAGGGGAAAGCGGGGGAGCGAAACGGAGTGTGCGGGAGAGTGAATACGGAGTGAGCGGGAGAGTGAATACGGAGTGAGCATTCATTCCTCGTGCGGGCGCGCAGTCTCTCCCCATCTTCCCTCTCCTGCCTCCCCTCTCACCGGCGCTTCCATACACACAAATCCTCCTTGCCTCTATCTTCCACCCTCTCCCTTTCTCTCTCCTACCCCTCCCTGCACCCTCACTCCTCTCACTGGCAATCCCCTTACGCAAATCCTTCCTCTCTGCCTCTCTGCTTTATCTCCGTCTCTCCCGTCTCACCGGCGCTTTCCCGCTCAAAATCTCCCTCCCTCCTCCACCGTCCCTCCGCCGCTCCCCGGCGCTTCTCTCACCAAATGGCTTTGCACTTAGCGCGCGCAAATTGCCCTGTTTGGCGGTGCGCTGCCCTCCTGCTCTAACAGCTGCGGCGGTCAGGCCCGTAATTGTATCATCAAACGGACTTGGCTGCCCTCCTGTCTGCATGGAGCCCCCCTCCACCGCGGCCAGGGGCCCCCGAGATCGCGGTGATCAACAGGGCCCGTTGTCATCGCGCAATTGAACAGATTTGTCGGAGCGAACGCGCGACCGCCGCTTGGCTTTCCTGAAAAGGAACATCGAGGTCAGCGACCGATATGCAGATTAGCGAGGGGTGGGGGCCCAACGTCGCGCGCCCCCCACCCTGCGATTCAGAGGTCACAGAGGTCACTGCACCTGCAATCCAGAGGTCACAGCAAGTTCAAGTTTGCCAGCGCGGTGGTGACAACAATGCTGCAGGGGTCTCGGTGTGTTCGCCTGTCTCCCCCAGATTCCGAATCGATGTAGGGATTCACGGCTCGATGGGTGAGGATTGCTCTCAAGAGCTGCTCTTTCGGGATAGCCGTGTCGAGCGCTCCTTCTCTCTCCTTCGCGACGTACCGCCTGCCACATTGGAGGAATTATCGGGCGTTTTACTGTAGTTTTGATGATGCCTCCGACGTCGGAGGCGAAACGTCGGCTATGTTTGAGCCAGAATCGAAATAGATTCGCACTTATCTTTGCTATAATGATAAAGCATTCCCCTTTACCATAATGATGTATTTTTTCTCTTGACTCTAATGCAGTAGGTTTGCTCTTTATTGGCCCCAAATCCGGAGTAAATGCGGAGGATTAGTGGCCGCGCGCGATGAGGCCGCCGCTCGTGAATCTGTCGGGACCGCGCCACGCCATTCGCGCCACGCTCGTTATTCGGCGCCAAAATTGGGAATGTTAAAGCCAGGATTTATTGTGCATCCCTTTTTCAGTTGGTCGAATGGAAATGTCCTTGATCTAAGCAAGCCCCACGGAGCCTCGAGACCCAGATTTGCATTCCGCGACGATGGGCCCGTGTCGTGTTATTTTCATTGTGATATCAGCTTCACATCAACTTCTTGTACAGGGTCATCAACATACGCTGTGGTTCAAATTGGACTTGTTTGTTGAAATGTTTCACTGACAGCACGGGTTCTGTTGTCACAACACCAAATGACACATGGCAGATTTGATTCAAGTGAAAACATTTTCATTGCGTGATTCCTGTGCATCCAAAGCCATTTGCAGGCGTTTACTGTAATGTTCTCTCACTGTCAGTCGTTCTGTCTTCGAACGAATACGTTCGACATTGAACAAATAAAATAACTAAAACATCATTACAATTTATAACGCGTGGTTGTACAGTATTCGTTCAGTGTTGACGGTATTTGTTCGAATAGAGAAAGACTCAGATGTGCAGAGAAGCAGGGGAAGGCAGCCGCCCAGTCAGCCGGCGCCAACCCGCCAGACACCGCATCTTATATATTATGACGTAATCGCCCAATTCATTAATGAGTGTTTTTTTAGGTGTGGGAGGAAACCGGAAAACCCGAAATAAACGCACCCAGAGCAGGTGGAGAGAACACAAACTCCACGCAGAAAGGCGCCCTAGGCGAGAATCGAAACGCCTTGGGTAGGACCTTCTCACTGTGAGGAGGAGGAGGCGCGGATGTTACCGCTGCACAGACAGCCTGCCACCCCGAAATTCAGTGCCACGTTTATACATTATAGTATGAAACATTTTGGCTCAGTGACAGAATGTCCAATCCCAGCAGAGAGTCGTGGAGCGTCACGGGAAGCCTCGCGTCCCGTGATGCGGGAGCGACGCTCCGATAACCGCCCTAATGGGACGAAATAACAAATTAATGAGGAGCTGTGTTCCCCACATATTGGCTATTACCGCGATTACACGTTATATATTACACACACTACTGCTGTACAGCAGAACGTCCGTGCAATCATGTTAAAACTATTTCTATCTCTAGCGGTTCATGTAGGTCACTGTGTGTGCATCTTGTGTCAAGTGTGGAGTGTGGGGAGCGGTGGGGGAGTGGTTAGCGCTCTGCACTACGAACCCGGGGCCCTGAGTTCGATTCCTGCTCACGGCCAATATCGGTGGCGGATGTCTGAACCGGTTCTGGGCCTCCCATAGGTCGACTCGGCCTCAAATAATCACCTTGTGCTGTCCATAAACAAGCCGCAGATTGTGGAGGAGGTGGAAAAGTAGCAGCTTCACATAGTTGGTCTCACTTCCACACACAGCATTGGCTCTGGAAACAAACTTCTCGATCACGGGTGGTCTCTCTCCTACTCGTGGGTGGTCCCTGGTGAGCGGCCCAGGGCAGGTGTGGAGATACTCACAAGCTTGGTGCAGCACAGTTGGAGTTTTTCCCGGTGGACGAGAGGGTCGCCTCAATGAGACTTCGGGTCTCGGAGAGGATAACTTTGTTTGTGCGTATGCACCAAGTAACAGTTCAGAGTATTCGGCCTTCTGGAGACAGTTGGTGCGGTGGAAAGTGGATTCAGTACCTCTTGATTGGCAAGCTGGGGTGGTGGTCCCCATCTTTAACAAAGGGGACCAAAGAGTGTGCTCCAATTGCAGAGTGATCACGCTCCTTAGCATCCCAGGTAAAGCCTATGCCAGGGTTCTGGAGAGGAGACCATCAGTCGAACCAGATTCAGGAGGAACAATGCGGTATCCGTCCTGGCCGTGGAATCATGGACCAGATTTTTGCCGTCTCACAGAAAATTGCTCATCCAGTCTACATTTGTTTTGTACATCTGGAGAAAGCCTAGGACCGTGTGCCCCGACACTTACTGTGGAAGGTGCTGCGGGAGTATGGGGTGCCAGTGTCTCTTTTGAGAGCAATCCGGTCTCTCTATTCCAAGAGCGAGAGCTGTGTCCGTATACTTGGCGTGAAGTCGATTCCGTTCAATGTGGCCGTTGGTCTCCGCCAAGGGTGCGTCTTGTCTCCGCTCCTGTTCGTGATTTTCATGGACAGGATCTCAAGGCGCAGCCGGGGTATGACAATGAATGAATGAGAATGATAAACGTCATGGAATACCATTATTTTAAGTGTTAACAATGTCCTTGGTAACGGCCCAGTAAGCCTGTGTGAGAACCTGCATTGTCCTAGCACAGGATGAGTGGACGCCGCGTGTCATTTGAGATGTTGACACAATATTGCCACCAGCTCCACTCGAGATAATCCAATCCTCCTGCAGTCCTGCATCTTTCTTTTGAGACACATTCCTTTCTAAATCTCCATAATAGTGAGTTATCATACGGGGGTCACAAAACATCTGGACCACCCTGTCTGTACACACAGAGTATGTTCAGACTCCTCGGACTGCCTTCCAGAGCCTCTCCGCGGGACAACCGCGGGACGGATTCCACCAAGCGGCGCTCATTTTATTGACCGCAGAGCGAGACGCCAGGTCGAAACCCGGACAGAATTTATTTATTTTTTTACCCAAGACGTTTTGACTGCGAGCCGAGCAGTGTGAGCAGAAGGTCAAGTGAGATGAGCTGAGATGAGCGGCAGTGAGAGATGAGGTCAGCCGAGAGGAGGCCCGCGGATTCCGGGAATGACTGAGACTCGCTGACAGCGAGATTAGGGGCCTCCCCAGCTCGGATTGAGGGGCCACGGCGCCGGGAAGAGCAGGGGGCCCGCAGGTTTCTAGCTCAGGTCAGACCAATCACACGGGCACTTGGGGGGGGNNCAGTAGGGGGTGGATTTGAGCTTGGGTCAGAGCAATCACGCGGGCATTTGGTGGGGCGGTGGGGGGCCCGGAGTGAGACCCACCCTGAACAGGAGGAGAACACACCAAACTCCACACAAATAGGCGCCTCATGCGGGAATCGAACCGCCTCGCGCAGGACCTTCTCTCTGTGAGGAGGCGCGGATGTTACCGCTGCACAGACACCCCGCCACCCCGAAATTCAGGGAACGTAGTCTGCAGAGCGGGAATGTGCCCCATTCATTAGACACCTGCGTGTAGATGATGGACAACCTGTGGCTGTCTAATGGATAGACTGGGCCCTGCCGCGTGAATGTGGAGTGAGCTGAGTGCTCTGGTGCGGCCATTGTCACTAGCGGTCTTAACCATGGGGCAACCCAGGCAATTGTAGGGGGCCTCCCACGGGACAGGGGGGGGGGGGCTCGGTGGCCGGGCGTTTGGCCGAGCGACGTTGAGGATCCAGACAATTCCACAATAGTTTCACGACTTATTAGCCGCGTATATAAGAATGCTTGTTTACTACTCGGTGATCTGTTAAAATAAATCTATTAAATCTGAGAGTATAATTGGAGTCCATTATTGCAACATTGACTGTGAGCGGAGGATTCAGGGCTTTTCAATCAGTGTGTGCTGGTGGGGCGGGGGATGGTGTGTGTGTGTGTGGGGGGGGGTTATCATTGAATTTTGCCCGGAGCCCCAGAACCACGCATCCCGCCCGTGCGTGGCTATCGTGAATCCAGCGAGACACGGAGCGCGCCTCCCGCTGCGGGAGACGCGGCAATCCCGGCACTGAGCTCCCCGCTTGAGAACACACACACACACATAATATAGGAGTATATCTTTCCACTAGAAATGTTGGCGCTTCACGGGATAACGTTCGCACCTCGGGGGCAAGTCGTGACAGGCGTCGAATAACGGGAGATTATATCAGCGCCGCAGGGCGACGGGGCCGGCTCGCCGGGAGCGTGATGACCCTGTCGCAGCAGCGTGCCGCCACTGTTCCGAGCAGGTTTTGGTGGAGCACACACAGATTGTAATAATGATAATAACTGTACATTTATAACGCGCACATATTCATTCACTGTCGAAGGTACTCATTCAACGAGAGAACGACTCAGAGGCGCGAGTAAAGCGCAGAGAGGCGGCGCTTCCTAAATATTATGATGTTATCAGCGAAATAATTAATGAGTGGTTTTTTTTAGTTGTGGGAGGGAAACCGGAGAACCCGGAGGAAACCCACGCCGATCAGGGGGAGAACACACAAACTCCACACAGAAAGGCGCCCGAGCCGAGATTCGAACCCGGGGTCTTCTTACTGTGAGGCGCAGATGTTACCACTGCGCCACCCTTCCGGCCCAATAATGATCCATCCATCCATTTTCAGAAACCGCTTAATCCTGTACAGGGTCGCGGTGAGCCGGAGCCTATCCCAGCAAACACAGGGCGCAAGGCAGGGGAACACCGAGGATGGGACGCCAGTCCATCGGAGGGCGTCCGAGGAAATTTAGTCAGTACGCCAATTAACCTGGCAGCATGTATTTGGACGGTGGGAGGAAACCGGAGTGCCCGGCGAAAACCCACGCGGACACGTGGAGAACATGCAAACTCTACACAGAAAGGCCCCAGAGCCGAGATTCGAACCCCGGACCTTCTTGCTGTGAGGCGGCAGCGCTACCCACTATGCCACCGTGCCGCCCTGTTATAATGATGATTACAAATTATAACGCAGCGCCGCGTATGTTCGTTCATTGTCGAACGTGTTTGTTCGAAGGGAGAACGACTTAGAGGCGCAGAGAAGGCGAAAGGCAGCCACGGTAGGCGAAAGGCAGCCACGCGGTTAGCCGGCGGCAACATTGCCAGACACTTCGTCCTATATATTACCATAATATTAGACAATTACAGTAACGAGTGGGGTTTTTTTTAGTTGTGGGAGGAAACAGAAGTACCCGGAGGAAACCCAATCACAACAGGGGGACAACACACAAACTCCACACAGGCACACGAGGCGGGAATCGAACCGCCTCAGGCGGGACATTCGCCACCCTGCCGCCCATCACAGTGTCTGTGGGACAGCCGCTAAAGCATTAAAGCGACAGGCCGATGAGCCACCTTAAATCCATATTAGAATTACAATGTGTGCCGAGCTGCAATTGTACAAATTGATAGGCGGTTTCAAAGGCTACATATGCTCTTTCCTTTTTATTGTCCAATAAGCTTCTTCAATTTATTCCCATTGCACTGTGACCCTGCTGCACTTCTTTGTCTCATAATAATTTATTGGAACGATTAGGCATTTTTGTTCTGTACAATACTGTGTGTTACTTTATGACTATAGTTAATGTTTCATCCTTGCACAATTTAATGCTGTACATTCGTTGTACGACCGTCTGTGGGTTAGTTCGTACGTTTGTTGTATCGCAGTAATACCGCTTCCAGAGCTTGCCAGTGTTAGAGATAGGAGCCAGTGTTAGAAATAGGGGGCCAGTGTTAGAAATAGCAGCCATAGTTAGAAATAGGAGCTCGTGTTAGAGATACGAGCCAGTTTTGTATCGCAGAGCTTGCAAGCTCACTGGGTATTTTCTGCTGTAATAATAAACATCTGTAATAATAAACATCTGTAATAATAAACATCTGTAATAATAAACATCTGTAATAATAAACATCAACCGCAGAGAGGTAGGGGGGCATCCGCCAGGCGGTCAACTAACGCCAACCCGCCAAAAAACTGCCTCCTATATATAAATTAACGAGTTTTTATTTTGTGGGATGAAACCGGTGAACCCAGAGGAAACACACGCAGAGCAGGGGGAGAGAACACACAAACCTCACGCAGAAAAGCGCTCGACAAGGGAATTGAACTGTCTCGGGCAGAACCTTCTTTCTGTGAGGCGCAGGTGTCACCACTGCGCCACTCTGCCACCCTATTCACTTCCAACAGCGCCGCTTCTTTTGTTGACGCTGGGAATTTAAAGGGGCTGATTTGACTCCCGACTGAGATGTGAACGCACAACCTTTACTGCCGCTTGAAGTGGAGAGCTCTTACGAGATGAATGAACTCATTGAGAAACCGGTAACATCGTCGGCCCTTTTCCCAAGGTACGACCTGGGTTGTTACTCAAACAATCGTGTCTTGAAGTGGTCGGATTCGGCAGCGCGTTGCGATTCGCGGGGAGAACCGTCCCACTGAATATTCCAATTAACACCCTGCTCCCCCCGGCCGCCTCTGCGTGAGTGATCATCGCTCCGGTTGAGAACTCGCCGGTTCGCCTCGTGTCCCGTTAGTTTATTGGAAACATAACACTCGGCTCATTAATAGCGGCGCCGTGCCTGCCGTCCGCCCCACGGAGCACGC